>JARPMR010000009.1:26932223-27622223 GCA_029955525.1 Oeneis ivallda
TGACGATGGACACCAATTCGTTTTTCATTAATTTCCATTGATATATACTGTCAGATAGATAGCCTAAGAGTTAATTTGGTTACCTTACATTCTAAGGTCTAAAGATGAACTTAGATTTTAGCAGGCTAGATATCTATCTATCTATCTATCTATCACGGTGCGCGCGATGCGCTCCCAGCCACCCTTGTTCTCTATGTCCGCCTCGTCGCTCGCCTCGCCCGACTGTCACAGTGTGAGCGGACGGGACAGGGGGTCACCTGGTCGGGCGGGCCCGCCGCCTGCAGCGCCTTCAGCCACAGGTCCTGCGCGGCCTCGTACTGCTGGTGCGCGAAGGCGGCCGCGCCCGCCTCGTGCGCCACGTGCGCCGACTGCACGGTGCGCGCGATGCGCTCCCAGCCGCCCTTGTTCTCTATGTCCGCCTCGTCGCTCGCCTCGCCCGACTGTCACAGTGTGAGCGGACGGGACAGGGGGTCACCTGGTCGGGCGGGCCCGCCGCCTGCAGCGCCTTCAGCCACAGGTCCTGCGCGGCCTCGTACTGCTGGTGCGCGAAGGCGGCCGCGCCCGCCTCGTGCGCCACGTGCGCCGACTGCACGGTGCGCGCGATGCGCTCCCAGCCGCCCTTGTTCTCTATGTCCGCCTCGTCGCTCGCCTCGCCCGACTGTCACAGTGTGAGCGGACGGGACAGGGGGTCACCTGGTCGGGCGGGCCCGCCGCCTGCAGCGCCTTCAGCCACAGGTCCTGCGCGGCCTCGTACTGCTGGTGCGCGAAGGCGGCCGCGCCCGCCTCGTGCGCCACGTGCGCCGACTGCACGGTGCGCGCGATGCGCTCCCAGCCGCCCTTGTTCTCTATGTCCGCCTCGTCGCTCGCCTCGCCCGACTGTCACAGTGTGAGCGGACGGGACAGGGGGTCACCTGGTCGGGCGGGCCCGCCGCCTGCAGCGCCTTCAGCCACAGGTCCTGCGCGGCCTCGTACTGCTGGTGCGCGAAGGCGGCCGCGCCCGCCTCGTGCGCCACGTGCGCCGACTGCACGGTGCGCGCGATGCGCTCCCAGCCGCCCTTGTTCTCTATGTCCGCCTCGTCGCTCGCCTCGCCCGACTGTCACAGTGTGAGCGGACGGGACAGGGGGTCACCTGGTCGGGCGGGCCCGCCGCCTGCAGCGCCTTCAGCCACAGGTCCTGCGCGGCCTCGTACTGCTGGTGCGCGAAGGCGGCCGCGCCCGCCTCGTGCGCCACGTGCGCCGACTGCACGGTGCGCGCGATGCGCTCCCAGCCGCCCTTGTTCTCTATGTCCGCCTCGTCGCTCGCCTCGCCCGACTGTCACAGTGTGAGCGGACGGGACAGGGGGTCACCTGGTCGGGCGGGCCCGCCGCCTGCAGCGCCTTCAGCCACAGGTCCTGCGCGGCCTCGTACTGCTGGTGCGCGAAGGCGGCCGCGCCCGCCTCGTGCGCCACGTGCGCCGACTGCACGGTGCGCGCGATGCGCTCCCAGCCGCCCTTGTTCTCTATGTCCGCCTCGTCGCTCGCCTCGCCCGACTGTCACAGTGTGAGCGGACGGGACAGGGGGTCACCTGGTCGGGCGGGCCCGCCGCCTGCAGCGCCTTCAGCCACAGGTCCTGCGCGGCCTCGTACTGCTGGTGCGCGAAGGCGGCCGCGCCCGCCTCGTGCGCCACGTGCGCCGACTGCACGGTGCGCGCGATGCGCTCCCAGCCGCCCTTGTTCTCTATGTCCGCCTCGTCGCTCGCCTCGCCCGACTGTCACAGTGTGAGCGGACGGGACAGGGGGTCACCTGGTCGGGCGGGCCCGCCGCCTGCAGCGCCTTCAGCCACAGGTCCTGCGCGGCCTCGTACTGCTGGTGCGCGAAGGCGGCCGCGCCCGCCTCGTGCGCCACGTGCGCCGACTGCACGGTGCGCGCGATGCGCTCCCAGCCGCCCTTGTTCTCTATGTCCGCCTCGTCGCTCGCCTCGCCCGACTGTCACAGTGTGAGCGGACGGGACAGGGGGTCACCTGGTCGGGCGGGCCCGCCGCCTGCAGCGCCTTCAGCCACAGGTCCTGCGCGGCCTCGTACTGCTGGTGCGCGAAGGCGGCCGCGCCCGCCTCGTGCGCCACGTGCGCCGACTGCACGGTGCGCGCGATGCGCTCCCAGCCGCCCTTGTTCTCTATGTCCGCCTCGTCGCTCGCCTCGCCCGACTGTCACAGTGTGAGCGGACGGGACAGGGGGTCACCTGGTCGGGCGGGCCCGCCGCCTGCAGCGCCTTCAGCCACAGGTCCTGCGCGGCCTCGTACTGCTGGTGCGCGAAGGCGGCCGCGCCCGCCTCGTGCGCCACGTGCGCCGACTGCACGGTGCGCGCGATGCGCTCCCAGCCGCCCTTGTTCTCTATGTCCGCCTCGTCGCTCGCCTCGCCCGACTGTCACAGTGTGAGCGGACGGGACAGGGGGTCACCTGGTCGGGCGGGCCCGCCGCCTGCAGCGCCTTCAGCCACAGGTCCTGCGCGGCCTCGTACTGCTGGTGCGCGAAGGCGGCCGCGCCCGCCTCGTGCGCCACGTGCGCCGACTGCACGGTGCGCGCGATGCGCTCCCAGCCGCCCTTGTTCTCTATGTCCGCCTCGTCGCTCGCCTCGCCCGACTGTCACAGTGTGAGCGGACGGGACAGGGGGTCACCTGGTCGGGCGGGCCCGCCGCCTGCAGCGCCTTCAGCCACAGGTCCTGCGCGGCCTCGTACTGCTGGTGCGCGAAGGCGGCCGCGCCCGCCTCGTGCGCCACGTGCGCCGACTGCACGGTGCGCGCGATGCGCTCCCAGCCGCCCTTGTTCTCTATGTCCGCCTCGTCGCTCGCCTCGCCCGACTGTCACAGTGTGAGCGGACGGGACAGGGGGTCACCTGGTCGGGCGGGCCCGCCGCCTGCAGCGCCTTCAGCCACAGGTCCTGCGCGGCCTCGTACTGCTGGTGCGCGAAGGCGGCCGCGCCCGCCTCGTGCGCCACGTGCGCCGACTGCACGGTGCGCGCGATGCGCTCCCAGCCGCCCTTGTTCTCTATGTCCGCCTCGTCGCTCGCCTCGCCCGACTGTCACAGTGTGAGCGGACGGGACAGGGGGTCACCTGGTCGGGCGGGCCCGCCGCCTGCAGCGCCTTCAGCCACAGGTCCTGCGCGGCCTCGTACTGCTGGTGCGCGAAGGCGGCCGCGCCCGCCTCGTGCGCCACGTGCGCCGACTGCACGGTGCGCGCGATGCGCTCCCAGCCGCCCTTGTTCTCTATGTCCGCCTCGTCGCTCGCCTCGCCCGACTGTCACAGTGTGAGCGGACGGGACAGGGGGTCACCTGGTCGGGCGGGCCCGCCGCCTGCAGCGCCTTCAGCCACAGGTCCTGCGCGGCCTCGTACTGCTGGTGCGCGAAGGCGGCCGCGCCCGCCTCGTGCGCCACGTGCGCCGACTGCACGGTGCGCGCGATGCGCTCCCAGCCGCCCTTGTTCTCTATGTCCGCCTCGTCGCTCGCCTCGCCCGACTGTCACAGTGTGAGCGGACGGGACAGGGGGTCACCTGGTCGGGCGGGCCCGCCGCCTGCAGCGCCTTCAGCCACAGGTCCTGCGCGGCCTCGTACTGCTGGTGCGCGAAGGCGGCCGCGCCCGCCTCGTGCGCCACGTGCGCCGACTGCACGGTGCGCGCGATGCGCTCCCAGCCGCCCTTGTTCTCTATGTCCGCCTCGTCGCTCGCCTCGCCCGACTGTCACAGTGTGAGCGGACGGGACAGGGGGTCACCTGGTCGGGCGGGCCCGCCGCCTGCAGCGCCTTCAGCCACAGGTCCTGCGCGGCCTCGTACTGCTGGTGCGCGAAGGCGGCCGCGCCCGCCTCGTGCGCCACGTGCGCCGACTGCACGGTGCGCGCGATGCGCTCCCAGCCGCCCTTGTTCTCTATGTCCGCCTCGTCGCTCGCCTCGCCCGACTGTCACAGTGTGAGCGGACGGGACAGGGGGTCACCTGGTCGGGCGGGCCCGCCGCCTGCAGCGCCTTCAGCCACAGGTCCTGCGCGGCCTCGTACTGCTGGTGCGCGAAGGCGGCCGCGCCCGCCTCGTGCGCCACGTGCGCCGACTGCACGGTGCGCGCGATGCGCTCCCAGCCGCCCTTGTTCTCTATGTCCGCCTCGTCGCTCGCCTCGCCCGACTGTCACAGTGTGAGCGGACGGGACAGGGGGTCACCTGGTCGGGCGGGCCCGCCGCCTGCAGCGCCTTCAGCCACAGGTCCTGCGCGGCCTCGTACTGCTGGTGCGCGAAGGCGGCCGCGCCCGCCTCGTGCGCCACGTGCGCCGACTGCACGGTGCGCGCGATGCGCTCCCAGCCGCCCTTGTTCTCTATGTCCGCCTCGTCGCTCGCCTCGCCCGACTGTCACAGTGTGAGCGGACGGGACAGGGGGTCACCTGGTCGGGCGGGCCCGCCGCCTGCAGCGCCTTCAGCCACAGGTCCTGCGCGGCCTCGTACTGCTGGTGCGCGAAGGCGGCCGCGCCCGCCTCGTGCGCCACGTGCGCCGACTGCACGGTGCGCGCGATGCGCTCCCAGCCGCCCTTGTTCTCTATGTCCGCCTCGTCGCTCGCCTCGCCCGACTGTCACAGTGTGAGCGGACGGGACAGGGGGTCACCTGGTCGGGCGGGCCCGCCGCCTGCAGCGCCTTCAGCCACAGGTCCTGCGCGGCCTCGTACTGCTGGTGCGCGAAGGCGGCCGCGCCCGCCTCGTGCGCCACGTGCGCCGACTGCACGGTGCGCGCGATGCGCTCCCAGCCGCCCTTGTTCTCTATGTCCGCCTCGTCGCTCGCCTCGCCCGACTGTCACAGTGTGAGCGGACGGGACAGGGGGTCACCTGGTCGGGCGGGCCCGCCGCCTGCAGCGCCTTCAGCCACAGGTCCTGCGCGGCCTCGTACTGCTGGTGCGCGAAGGCGGCCGCGCCCGCCTCGTGCGCCACGTGCGCCGACTGCACGGTGCGCGCGATGCGCTCCCAGCCGCCCTTGTTCTCTATGTCCGCCTCGTCGCTCGCCTCGCCCGACTGTCACAGTGTGAGCGGACGGGACAGGGGGTCACCTGGTCGGGCGGGCCCGCCGCCTGCAGCGCCTTCAGCCACAGGTCCTGCGCGGCCTCGTACTGCTGGTGCGCGAAGGCGGCCGCGCCCGCCTCGTGCGCCACGTGCGCCGACTGCACGGTGCGCGCGATGCGCTCCCAGCCGCCCTTGTTCTCTATGTCCGCCTCGTCGCTCGCCTCGCCCGACTGTCACAGTGTGAGCGGACGGGACAGGGGGTCACCTGGTCGGGCGGGCCCGCCGCCTGCAGCGCCTTCAGCCACAGGTCCTGCGCGGCCTCGTACTGCTGGTGCGCGAAGGCGGCCGCGCCCGCCTCGTGCGCCACGTGCGCCGACTGCACGGTGCGCGCGATGCGCTCCCAGCCGCCCTTGTTCTCTATGTCCGCCTCGTCGCTCGCCTCGCCCGACTGTCACAGTGTGAGCGGACGGGACAGGGGGTCACCTGGTCGGGCGGGCCCGCCGCCTGCAGCGCCTTCAGCCACAGGTCCTGCGCGGCCTCGTACTGCTGGTGCGCGAAGGCGGCCGCGCCCGCCTCGTGCGCCACGTGCGCCGACTGCACGGTGCGCGCGATGCGCTCCCAGCCGCCCTTGTTCTCTATGTCCGCCTCGTCGCTCGCCTCGCCCGACTGTCACAGTGTGAGCGGACGGGACAGGGGGTCACCTGGTCGGGCGGGCCCGCCGCCTGCAGCGCCTTCAGCCACAGGTCCTGCGCGGCCTCGTACTGCTGGTGCGCGAAGGCGGCCGCGCCCGCCTCGTGCGCCACGTGCGCCGACTGCACGGTGCGCGCGATGCGCTCCCAGCCGCCCTTGTTCTCTATGTCCGCCTCGTCGCTCGCCTCGCCCGACTGTCACAGTGTGAGCGGACGGGACAGGGGGTCACCTGGTCGGGCGGGCCCGCCGCCTGCAGCGCCTTCAGCCACAGGTCCTGCGCGGCCTCGTACTGCTGGTGCGCGAAGGCGGCCGCGCCCGCCTCGTGCGCCACGTGCGCCGACTGCACGGTGCGCGCGATGCGCTCCCAGCCGCCCTTGTTCTCTATGTCCGCCTCGTCGCTCGCCTCGCCCGACTGTCACAGTGTGAGCGGACGGGACAGGGGGTCACCTGGTCGGGCGGGCCCGCCGCCTGCAGCGCCTTCAGCCACAGGTCCTGCGCGGCCTCGTACTGCTGGTGCGCGAAGGCGGCCGCGCCCGCCTCGTGCGCCACGTGCGCCGACTGCACGGTGCGCGCGATGCGCTCCCAGCCGCCCTTGTTCTCTATGTCCGCCTCGTCGCTCGCCTCGCCCGACTGTCACAGTGTGAGCGGACGGGACAGGGGGTCACCTGGTCGGGCGGGCCCGCCGCCTGCAGCGCCTTCAGCCACAGGTCCTGCGCGGCCTCGTACTGCTGGTGCGCGAAGGCGGCCGCGCCCGCCTCGTGCGCCACGTGCGCCGACTGCACGGTGCGCGCGATGCGCTCCCAGCCGCCCTTGTTCTCTATGTCCGCCTCGTCGCTCGCCTCGCCCGACTGTCACAGTGTGAGCGGACGGGACAGGGGGTCACCTGGTCGGGCGGGCCCGCCGCCTGCAGCGCCTTCAGCCACAGGTCCTGCGCGGCCTCGTACTGCTGGTGCGCGAAGGCGGCCGCGCCCGCCTCGTGCGCCACGTGCGCCGACTGCACGGTGCGCGCGATGCGCTCCCAGCCGCCCTTGTTCTCTATGTCCGCCTCGTCGCTCGCCTCGCCCGACTGTCACAGTGTGAGCGGACGGGACAGGGGGTCACCTGGTCGGGCGGGCCCGCCGCCTGCAGCGCCTTCAGCCACAGGTCCTGCGCGGCCTCGTACTGCTGGTGCGCGAAGGCGGCCGCGCCCGCCTCGTGCGCCACGTGCGCCGACTGCACGGTGCGCGCGATGCGCTCCCAGCCGCCCTTGTTCTCTATGTCCGCCTCGTCGCTCGCCTCGCCCGACTGTCACAGTGTGAGCGGACGGGACAGGGGGTCACCTGGTCGGGCGGGCCCGCCGCCTGCAGCGCCTTCAGCCACAGGTCCTGCGCGGCCTCGTACTGCTGGTGCGCGAAGGCGGCCGCGCCCGCCTCGTGCGCCACGTGCGCCGACTGCACGGTGCGCGCGATGCGCTCCCAGCCGCCCTTGTTCTCTATGTCCGCCTCGTCGCTCGCCTCGCCCGACTGTCACAGTGTGAGCGGACGGGACAGGGGGTCACCTGGTCGGGCGGGCCCGCCGCCTGCAGCGCCTTCAGCCACAGGTCCTGCGCGGCCTCGTACTGCTGGTGCGCGAAGGCGGCCGCGCCCGCCTCGTGCGCCACGTGCGCCGACTGCACGGTGCGCGCGATGCGCTCCCAGCCGCCCTTGTTCTCTATGTCCGCCTCGTCGCTCGCCTCGCCCGACTGTCACAGTGTGAGCGGACGGGACAGGGGGTCACCTGGTCGGGCGGGCCCGCCGCCTGCAGCGCCTTCAGCCACAGGTCCTGCGCGGCCTCGTACTGCTGGTGCGCGAAGGCGGCCGCGCCCGCCTCGTGCGCCACGTGCGCCGACTGCACGGTGCGCGCGATGCGCTCCCAGCCGCCCTTGTTCTCTATGTCCGCCTCGTCGCTCGCCTCGCCCGACTGTCACAGTGTGAGCGGACGGGACAGGGGGTCACCTGGTCGGGCGGGCCCGCCGCCTGCAGCGCCTTCAGCCACAGGTCCTGCGCGGCCTCGTACTGCTGGTGCGCGAAGGCGGCCGCGCCCGCCTCGTGCGCCACGTGCGCCGACTGCACGGTGCGCGCGATGCGCTCCCAGCCGCCCTTGTTCTCTATGTCCGCCTCGTCGCTCGCCTCGCCCGACTGTCACAGTGTGAGCGGACGGGACAGGGGGTCACCTGGTCGGGCGGGCCCGCCGCCTGCAGCGCCTTCAGCCACAGGTCCTGCGCGGCCTCGTACTGCTGGTGCGCGAAGGCGGCCGCGCCCGCCTCGTGCGCCACGTGCGCCGACTGCACGGTGCGCGCGATGCGCTCCCAGCCGCCCTTGTTCTCTATGTCCGCCTCGTCGCTCGCCTCGCCCGACTGTCACAGTGTGAGCGGACGGGACAGGGGGTCACCTGGTCGGGCGGGCCCGCCGCCTGCAGCGCCTTCAGCCACAGGTCCTGCGCGGCCTCGTACTGCTGGTGCGCGAAGGCGGCCGCGCCCGCCTCGTGCGCCACGTGCGCCGACTGCACGGTGCGCGCGATGCGCTCCCAGCCGCCCTTGTTCTCTATGTCCGCCTCGTCGCTCGCCTCGCCCGACTGTCACAGTGTGAGCGGACGGGACAGGGGGTCACCTGGTCGGGCGGGCCCGCCGCCTGCAGCGCCTTCAGCCACAGGTCCTGCGCGGCCTCGTACTGCTGGTGCGCGAAGGCGGCCGCGCCCGCCTCGTGCGCCACGTGCGCCGACTGCACGGTGCGCGCGATGCGCTCCCAGCCGCCCTTGTTCTCTATGTCCGCCTCGTCGCTCGCCTCGCCCGACTGTCACAGTGTGAGCGGACGGGACAGGGGGTCACCTGGTCGGGCGGGCCCGCCGCCTGCAGCGCCTTCAGCCACAGGTCCTGCGCGGCCTCGTACTGCTGGTGCGCGAAGGCGGCCGCGCCCGCCTCGTGCGCCACGTGCGCCGACTGCACGGTGCGCGCGATGCGCTCCCAGCCGCCCTTGTTCTCTATGTCCGCCTCGTCGCTCGCCTCGCCCGACTGTCACAGTGTGAGCGGACGGGACAGGGGGTCACCTGGTCGGGCGGGCCCGCCGCCTGCAGCGCCTTCAGCCACAGGTCCTGCGCGGCCTCGTACTGCTGGTGCGCGAAGGCGGCCGCGCCCGCCTCGTGCGCCACGTGCGCCGACTGCACGGTGCGCGCGATGCGCTCCCAGCCGCCCTTGTTCTCTATGTCCGCCTCGTCGCTCGCCTCGCCCGACTGTCACAGTGTGAGCGGACGGGACAGGGGGTCACCTGGTCGGGCGGGCCCGCCGCCTGCAGCGCCTTCAGCCACAGGTCCTGCGCGGCCTCGTACTGCTGGTGCGCGAAGGCGGCCGCGCCCGCCTCGTGCGCCACGTGCGCCGACTGCACGGTGCGCGCGATGCGCTCCCAGCCGCCCTTGTTCTCTATGTCCGCCTCGTCGCTCGCCTCGCCCGACTGTCACAGTGTGAGCGGACGGGACAGGGGGTCACCTGGTCGGGCGGGCCCGCCGCCTGCAGCGCCTTCAGCCACAGGTCCTGCGCGGCCTCGTACTGCTGGTGCGCGAAGGCGGCCGCGCCCGCCTCGTGCGCCACGTGCGCCGACTGCACGGTGCGCGCGATGCGCTCCCAGCCGCCCTTGTTCTCTATGTCCGCCTCGTCGCTCGCCTCGCCCGACTGTCACAGTGTGAGCGGACGGGACAGGGGGTCACCTGGTCGGGCGGGCCCGCCGCCTGCAGCGCCTTCAGCCACAGGTCCTGCGCGGCCTCGTACTGCTGGTGCGCGAAGGCGGCCGCGCCCGCCTCGTGCGCCACGTGCGCCGACTGCACGGTGCGCGCGATGCGCTCCCAGCCGCCCTTGTTCTCTATGTCCGCCTCGTCGCTCGCCTCGCCCGACTGTCACAGTGTGAGCGGACGGGACAGGGGGTCACCTGGTCGGGCGGGCCCGCCGCCTGCAGCGCCTTCAGCCACAGGTCCTGCGCGGCCTCGTACTGCTGGTGCGCGAAGGCGGCCGCGCCCGCCTCGTGCGCCACGTGCGCCGACTGCACGGTGCGCGCGATGCGCTCCCAGCCACCCTTGTTCTCTATGTCCGCCTCGTCGCTCGCCTCGCCCGACTGTCACAGTGTGAGCGGACGGGACAGGGGGTCACCTGGTCGGGCGGGCCCGCCGCCTGCAGCGCCTTCAGCCACAGGTCCTGCGCGGCCTCGTACTGCTGGTGCGCGAAGGCGGCCGCGCCCGCCTCGTGCGCCACGTGCGCCGACTGCACGGTGCGCGCGATGCGCTCCCAGCCGCCCTTGTTCTCTATGTCCGCCTCGTCGCTCGCCTCGCCCGACTGTCACAGTGTGAGCGGACGGGACAGGGGGTCACCTGGTCGGGCGGGCCCGCCGCCTGCAGCGCCTTCAGCCACAGGTCCTGCGCGGCCTCGTACTGCTGGTGCGCGAAGGCGGCCGCGCCCGCCTCGTGCGCCACGTGCGCCGACTGCACGGTGCGCGCGATGCGCTCCCAGCCACCCTTGTTCTCTATGTCTGCCTCGTCGCTCGCCTCGCCCGACTGTCACATTGCAAATATTGTTGCTATGTACTAATGTATAATTGCCTGAAAATCAGCGCTGTCAGTCTTGACTCTAGCATGAAGCTGAGGCAGCGCCCCGTTCAGCAGCATTAAGCAATATAGGTTCTAGTTGGATATTGATGGGCGCCTGGTTTTCCAGAGAACCGATGACTGTGATTCTTTTCCTCGGTTCTTTGGAAATCTTTAGAGGGCCAACCTATACTTCTGCCACTAATGAAAGGAGGGTGGTGTAGCTACCTCGGCGTTGCTGTGCAGCGCGGCGGCGCGCGCCATGAAACGCTCGCACATGCTGACGTTGTTGTTGAGCGAGCACTGCACGCCCACGTACAGCGGCGGCAGGTAGCAGCCCGGCATCAGCTGGCTCGCCTGCCGACAACAGGTACTACAACAACACTCAACAAAAATTATGAAATGTACATCAATAACGGAGAATAAATTGGCACGATCTTTCCAGCAAACTAACATATATTAAGCCCAATAAAAGAAAAAGAAATCTGTTATAATCACTTCAAGTCAAAAGAATTAAAAAAAATATTCTATTTGAAACATATAGGTTTCAAAAAGCTATTCAAAGAGTTCAGTAACTGAGCAACTGGGTATTTCAATAAGAGAGATAAGTTATTTTTAAGCAATTTACTTAGACTTCGCCAAAATACTTGAAAATAAGATATTCAAAATTCAAAATTATTTATTTCATGTAGGCCAACCTGTGGCTCTTATGACACGTCAAGATTCTACCACCGCGGGTTCGGAAAGCGGATTCTGCTGAGAAGAGCCGGCAAGAAACTCAGCAGTTGCTCTTTTCAAAATAATCATTTTACAATATTAATAAGTAGCTATTACATTGTAATAAGTTTTTATACTATCTTGTGGGCAGCTGGATGCCAAGCTGATTTAACCCGTGCATCTTTGTTAGAATAGAATATGACATTTCCACAAAACGTACTACAATTCAATTCATGTCAAAGACGGGCAGACAGAAAGTAGCCCCATTCCCGCCGGCGGCACCCGTTCACGAGCATGACGCATGATCCAGCCATTGCTTCGCTCGACCATATTTGAGGGAACGTAACAACCCGCACCACACGACACCACCACAGAGATGTTTAAAGAGAGCGTGACATACTTAGTCTATCCGTATCAAAGCATCGAATTGAATAATATTATTCAAACACTAATTTTAAGATCCCATGCAACTTTGTCATTAAGAAAGTCATTAACTTTGTAATAAGCGCGACTCAGTAAGTGAGTTTTTACGCATTGTTTAAATTTGTGCAGTGGCAAATCTAGCAATTCCTTCGGAATCATATTATATAAGCGTACGGTCAACCCCACAAAGGATTTTTGCACTTTGCGCAGGCGACATGATGGAATTTCTAGTTTATGACGATTTCTAATGAGTCGATTGTGTGTATTGCCTCTTTGTTTATGCAGATGAATATTTTGTCTCACAAAGACTATATTATTATAAATGTAATGTGAAGCTACCGTAAGAATACCAATCTCTTTAAACTTTTCACGAAGAGATACGCGCGAACCGAGTTTATAGATAAATCGAATGGCTCTTTTCTGTAATATAAAAATAGTTTCAATATGAGCTGCTCCGCCCCACAATAAGATTCCATAGGACATTACACTATGGAAGTAGGCAAAGTAGACCAGCCTAGCCGTTTCTACATCGGTAAACTGTCTGATTTTTCTGACAGCATAGGCAGCTGAGCTGAGTTTACCCGCTAATGTCTCTATGTGAGCGTCCCACTGAAGCTTACTATCCAAGGTCACCCCCAGAAAAACTGTGGAGTTCTCAATTATAAGGTTTTCCCCGTTTATTTTTATTGTTTTGTCAATTTTCTTAACATTTGGTACAATAAATTCTAAACACTTAGTTTTTTTAGCGTTCAAGAGCAAATTATTAACAGTAAACCAACGCGATATCTGAGATAAGGTATTGTTTACATCGTCAAAAATCGGATATTTAAAAATGATTCATGCAAAAACACTGCATTTTAAGGAAACTAAGGAAAAATCTGATAATAAAATAAAAACTACTTGGAATGACAACTCATTGAAGGAACCGATCTATCTAAGGCATTTGATTGTCTTGATCATCCAACACTTACACATAGCCAATGTTGCTTCAAAAACGTTGCATTTGATCTTAGTAACCAAAATATAGCAAGTATTGCAATGATGCCATTAAGTCGCAGAGTTCATATACCGTAAATGGGTGTCCCACAAGGCTCAATTTTGGGTCCCATTCTATTATTGGTGTATATTAATGACAGCATAAAATATCGGCGATGTTTGCAAATACATATTGTCCGCTTTGTCAGTTTATCATATACTACACTATACTATAATATTATAAATGCGAAAGTGTTTGTTCGTGTCACGGATCGACGTGATTTTTTGCATGGGTATAGCTGAGGACCTGGAGAGTGACATAGGCTACTTTTTTAACCGACTTTAAAACAGAGTTGTGTTTTCCTACCTATGTATAGTATCCCTGTGATTTGTAAACCGATTTGCGTTTTTTAATCGATACAAACCTTTGCCAGATGGGGACCATAAAAATAGCTGGGTAAATCCTCAATCTGCCGATTATGATCAATAGTTGTTGTAGGCGCCAAGCAAAGACATAGTTATTATTCCAAGAGCCAACTCCTCAATCCTGATGTTGCAGGGGTTCTGCCCACGCGGACGAAGCCGCGGGCATCAGCTAGTTGTTAATAACTTGCTGTTGCACGCAAAACTACTGCACTGTACCTTGAAGTAGGCCGCCATGGCCTGGTCGTGCTCGTTGTCGGCCGCGAAGCTGTGCCCGTACGCGAGCCACACGCAGCCCGCGCCCGGCTCCAGCCCGCACGCCTTGCTGAGGTAGCGGCGCGCGAACTCGCTCTTACCTGCCGAGCCCCACACCACGCACTGAGCCGAGCTTACCACATCACTACTGCATAGTACCTTGAAGTAGGCCGCCATGGCCTGGTCGTGCTCGTTGTCGGCCGCGAAGCTGTGCCCGTACGCGAGCCACACGCAGCCCGCGCCCGGCTCCAGCCCGCACGCCTTGCTGAGGTAGCGGCGCGCGAACTCGCTCTTACCTGCCCAGCCCCACACCACGCACTGAGCCGAGCTTACCACATCACTACTGCATAGTACCTTGAAGTAGGCCGCCATGGCCTGGTCGTGCTCGTTGTCGGCCGCGAAGCTGTGCCCGTACGCGAGCCACACGCAGCCCGCGCCCGGCTCCAGCCCGCACGCCTTGCTGAGGTAGCGGCGCGCGAACTCGCTCTTACCTGCCGAGCCCCACACCACGCACTGAGCCGAGCTTACCACATCACTACTGCATAGTACCTTGAAGTAGGCCGCCATGGCCTGGTCGTGCTCGTTGTCGGCCGCGAAGCTGTGCCCGTACGCGAGCCACACGCAGCCCGCGCCCAGCTCCAGCCCGCACGCCTTGCTGAGGTAGCGGCGCGCGAACTCGCTCTTACCTGCCGAGCCCCACACCACGCACTGAGCCGAGCTTACCACATCACTACTGCATAGTACCTTGAAGTAGGCCGCCATGGCCTGGTCGTGCTCGTTGTCGGCCGCGAAGCTGTGCCCGTACGCGAGCCACACGCAGCCCGCGCCCGGCTCCAGCCCGCACGCCTTGCTGAGGTAGCGGCGCGCGAACTCGCTCTTACCTGCCGAGCCCCACACCACGCACTGAGCCGAGCTTACCACATCACTACTGCATAGTACCTTGAAGTAGGCCGCCATGGCCTGGTCGTGCTCGTTGTCGGCCGCGAAGCTGTGCCCGTACGCGAGCCACACGCAGCCCGCGCCCGGCTCCAGCCCGCACGCCTTGCTGAGGTAGCGGCGCGCGAACTCGCTCTTACCTGCCGAGCCCCACACCACGCACTGAGCCGAGCTTACCACATCACTACTGCATAGTACCTTGAAGTAGGCCGCCATGGCCTGGTCGTGCTCGTTGTCGGCCGCGAAGCTGTGCCCGTACGCGAGCCACACGCAGCCCGCGCCCGGCTCCAGCCCGCACGCCTTGCTGAGGTAGCGGCGCGCGAACTCGCTCTTACCTGCCGAGCCCCACACCACGCACTGAGCCGAGCTTACCACATCACTACTGCATAGTACCTTGAAGTAGGCCGCCATGGCCTGGTCGTGCTCGTTGTCGGCCGCGAAGCTGTGCCCGTACGCGAGCCACACGCAGCCCGCGCCCGGCTCCAGCCCGCACGCCTTGCTGAGGTAGCGGCGCGCGAACTCGCTCTTACCTGCCGAGCCCCACACCACGCACTGAGCCGAGCTTACCACATCACTACTGCATAGTACCTTGAAGTAGGCCGCCATGGCCTGGTCGTGCTCGTTGTCGGCCGCGAAGCTGTGCCCGTACGCGAGCCACACGCAGCCCGCGCCCGGTTCCAGCCCGCACGCCTTGCTGAGGTAGCGGCGCGCGAACTCGCTCTTACCTGCCGAGCCCCACACCACGCACTGAGCCGAGCTTACCACATCACTACTGCATAGTACCTTGAAGTAGGCCGCCATGGCCTGGTCGTGCTCGTTGTCGGCCGCGAAGCTGTGCCCGTACGCGAGCCACACGCAGCCCGCGCCCGGCTCCAGCCCGCACGCCTTGCTGAGGTAGCGGCGCGCGAACTCGCTCTTACCTGCCGAGCCCCACACCACGCACTGAGCCGAGCTTACCACATCACTACTGCATAGTACCTTGAAGTAGGCCGCCATGGCCTGGTCGTGCTCGTTGTCGGCCGCGAAGCTGTGCCCGTACGCGAGCCACACGCAGCCCGCGCCCGGCTCCAGCCCGCACGCCTTGCTGAGGTAGCGGCGCGCGAACTCGCTCTTACCTGCCGAGCCCCACACCACGCACTGAGCCGAGCTTACCACATCACTACTGCATAGTACCTTGAAGTAGGCCGCCATGGCCTGGTCGTGCTCGTTGTCGGCCGCGAAGCTGTGCCCGTACGCGAGCCACACGCAGCCCGCGCCCGGCTCCAGCCCGCACGCCTTGCTGAGGTAGCGGCGCGCGAACTCGCTCTTACCTGCCGAGCCCCACACCACGCACTGAGCCGAGCTTACCACATCACTACTGCATAGTACCTTGAAGTAGGCCGCCATGGCCTGGTCGTGATCGTTGTCGGCCGCGAAGCTGTGCCCGTACGCGAGCCACACGCAGCCCGCGCCCGGCTCCAGCCCGCACGCCTTGCTGAGGTAGCGGCGCGCGAACTCGCTCTTACCTGCCGAGCCCCACACCACGCACTGAGCCGAGCTTACCACATCACTACTGCATAGTACCTTGAAGTAGGCCGCCATGGCCTGGTCGTGCTCGTTGTCGGCCGCGAAGCTGTGCCCGTACGCGAGCCACACGCAGCCCGCGCCCGGCTCCAGCCCGCACGCCTTGCTGAGGTAGCGGCGCGCGAACTCGCTCTTACCTGCCGAGCCCCACACCACGCACTGAGCCGAGCTTACCACATCACTACTGCATAGTACCTTGAAGTAGGCCGCCATGGCCTGGTCGTGCTCGTTGTCGGCCGCGAAGCTGTGCCCGTACGCGAGCCACACGCAGCCCGCGCCCGGCTCCAGCCCGCACGCCTTGCTGAGGTAGCGGCGCGCGAACTCGCTCTTACCTGCCGAGCCCCACACCACGCACTGAGCCGAGCTTACCACATCACTACTGCATAGTACCTTGAAGTAGGCCGCCATGGCCTGGTCGTGCTCGTTGTCGGCCGCGAAGCTGTGCCCGTACGCGAGCCACACGCAGCCCGCGCCCGGCTCCAGCCCGCACGCCTTGCTGAGGTAGCGGCGCGCGAACTCGCTCTTACCTGCCGAGCCCCACACCACGCACTGAGCCGAGCTTACCACATCACTACTGCATAGTACCTTGAAGTAGGCCGCCATGGCCTGGTCGTGCTCGTTGTCGGCCGCGAAGCTGTGCCCGTACGCGAGCCACACGCAGCCCGCGCCCGGCTCCAGCCCGCACGCCTTGCTGAGGTAGCGGCGCGCGAACTCGCTCTTACCTGCCGAGCCCCACACCACGCACTGAGCCGAGCTTACCACATCACTACTGCATAGTACCTTGAAGTAGGCCGCCATGGCCTGGTCGTGCTCGTTGTCGGCCGCGAAGCTGTGCCCGTACGCGAGCCACACGCAGCCCGCGCCCGGCTCCAGCCCGCACGCCTTGCTAAGGTAGCGGCGCGCGAACTCGCTCTTACCTGCCGAGCCCCACACCACGCACTGAGCCGAGCTTACCACATCACTACTGCATAGTACCTTGAAGTAGGCCGCCATGGCCTGGTCGTGCTCGTTGTCGGCCGCGAAGCTGTGCCCGTACGCGAGCCACACGCAGCCCGCGCCCGGCTCCAGCCCGCACGCCTTGCTGAGGTAGCGGCGCGCGAACTCGCTCTTACCTGCCGAGCCCCACACCACGCACTGAGCCGAGCTTACCACATCACTACTGCATAGTACCTTGAAGTAGGCCGCCATGGCCTGGTCGTGCTCGTTGTCGGCCGCGAAGCTGTGCCCGTACGCGAGCCACACGCAGCCCGCGCCCGGCTCCAGCCCGCACGCCTTGCTGAGGTAGCGGCGCGCGAACTCGCTCTTACCTGCCGAGCCCCACACCACGCACTGAGCCGAGCTTACCACATCACTACTGCATAGTACCTTGAAGTAGGCCGCCATGGCCTGGTCGTGCTCGTTGTCGGCCGCGAAGCTGTGCCCGTACGCGAGCCACACGCAGCCCGCGCCCGGCTCCAGCCCGCACGCCTTGCTAAGGTAGCGGCGCGCGAACTCGCTCTTACCTGCCGAGCCCCACACCACGCACTGAGCCGAGCTTACCACATCACTACTGCATAGTACCTTGAAGTAGGCCGCCATGGCCTGGTCGTGCTCGTTGTCGGCCGCGAAGCTGTGCCCGTACGCGAGCCACACGCAGCCCGCGCCCGGCTCCAGCCCGCACGCCTTGCTGAGGTAGCGGCGCGCGAACTCGCTCTTACCTGCCGAGCCGGACCACTATCACTATTTTGACAACCTCCCTGGCGCAGTGCTGAGCGCTGTGGTCTTATAACTGGGAGGTCTCGGGTCTGGTCTGGTGGGAGGCTTTGGCCGTGGCTAGTTACCACCCTACCGCCAAAAACGTGCCGCCAAGCGATTTAGCGTTCCGGCACGATGGCGTGTAGAAACCGATTAGGGTTATGGGTTGAATGTTCACTGCCATAACCCTTCCGAATTAGCCCGCTACTAACTTAGACTGCATCGGCTCTTACCATCAGGTGAGATCGCAGTGAAGGACTATGTCATCGAATAAAAAAAATAAAAAAAAAAAATTGTGTGTACGACGCACAACTGGAGTTTACTTCATACTCAACGTTGAAATTTCTACCCTAACGTTGAGTAAATAAAGTTGGTCTTCGCTTGAGTTGTCGAATGCCCGCGCTACGCCTTTCACAACGATGCAAATCTCCACCCCTAACGTTGAGTAAACAAGCTTGGCTTTCGTTCACATGTAGATCAGCGCCATCTTTCGGCTTATGTGTAAACTATTTGAATAGCCACGGCGTTGTACGGAGTACAACACCGCGAAAGATGACGCTGATATACATGTGAACGAAAACCAACCTTATTTACTCAACGTTAGGGTAGAAATTTGCATAGTTGTGAAAAACGTGACACGAGCATTCGACAACTCAAGCGAAAACCAACCTTATTTACTCAACATTAGGGTAGAAATTTCAACGTTGTGAAAAACGTAACAAGGTCATTGATAAATTGATTTTACTGTCCGGATTTTTCTCATACCGGGCTGCTAAAATCGATTCTTAAGGAGTAAACTCCAAAAATCAGCACACTTAATATTTGACATCACATTTTTTTTTATTCGATGACAAGATAGTCTTTGACTGCGATCTCACCTGATGGTAAGTGACGATGCAGTCTAAGATGGTAGCGGGCCAACTTATGTAAGGGGTATGGCAGTGAACATTCAACCCATACCCCTAGTCGGTTTCTACACGCCATCGGCATCGTGCCGGAACGCTAAATCGCTTGGCGGCACGTTTTTGACGGTAGGGTGGTAACTAGTCACGGCCAAAGCCTCCCACCAAACACAACACATACACACAACAACACAACATCATATTATTATCATCAACTTTAATAGCTGAGTAGTTTGCTTCTTCTTAGGATATGTGACAGGGAGGAGGAGAAAGCGAACATAGCTTACTCTTAAATTGTATAGATGAATGATGAGGTAAGCTACGTACGCCACCTCGCAGGTCCCCGAAAGCACCATTATAAATTACTAGCTGACCCAGCGAACTTCGTACCGCCAGCAAAAATATTTAGTGGTTGGTCACCCTTATCATTTAGGGCTATGAAAAATAGATGTTGGCCGATTCTCAGACCTACTCGATATGCTCACAAAATTTCATGAGAATCGGTCAAGCCGTTTCGGAGGAGTACGGGAACGAACATTGTGACACGAGAATTTTATATATTAGATTTATCTGTGCATCACATGGTCATAAATATTTATCAATCCACCTTGAGTGTCTTTAGGTCTAAATACTTCCCACTTGTGCTTGACTGAAAAAATTGAATCAGGCAGTTATACTACTTTCTTCCTATTCTTCGTCCACTGTTAAAAGCCCACAGCTGGAGTTAGGTCTGTCATAAGGACTTCCACACATTTCTGTCTCACGCCACATGTTCTTCTATTTCAGCGTCTCCCTGATGTCCTGCAACCTGCCCGAGGCTTGGTCGCACGGCTATGTGGGCCGCCCGTCGTTGCCTGCGAGGTGCCGACCAAGGTTCGCAGCTCACCTATGAGGTAGTAGTAGCAGCCAACGGCGTACCACGCGGTCCACGAGTGCGGGTACGCGTCGACGAGCGCGTGCGCGAACGCGAACAGCTCGGCGCTGCGGCGCAGCTCCACCAGGCAGGCGGCGCGCACGTCGGGGCAGCACGCCGGGCCCGCGCGGTCCAGCGCGCGCAGCGCCCGCGCCCACTGGCCGCCCGCCGCCAGCCGTCGCCCCAGCGCCTCGCCCGCCTCCGCGCACTGCGCGCGGCACGCCTCCACCGGGCTCCCACACTGACCGACAAACGAGTGAATGTTGTGATGACTGTGGAATGACCTCTGTATTGTTACGACGCTGGATAGATTAGATTTTACTAGTTTTTGCGGATTTTATATCGCCTGTAAGCAGCTGGCGTCAGTACACAGGCAGGCACACTCACGCTGTCGGCGTCGGCGGCGGGCGGCTGGTCGTGCAGCGGCGCGTACCGCAGCAGGCGGTCGCGGTACGCCACGCGCAGTAGCGCGGCCTCCGACGCACTCATCTGGTTGTTTATGGGCAGAGATTCTATTAGCTCGCTCTCTGAAACAATATCATAACAACCAACCTTAACTTATATTTACATTATCCATTTTAATAGTTTAGTTCATGTTTAGATATGGAGGATGTGCGATCGCCGAATGCCGCTTAAGCTTAAGGGACTCATTTACAAATCTATTATCCGACCTGTGCTCCTGTACGGTAGTGAAACATGGCCAGCCTTAACGAGGCACGTGCAAGAACTTCGAGTCACGGAGATGAAAATGCTGCAGTGGATGTGCAATGTCACACGCTGCGATCGACAACGCAACGATCACATCTGCAGCAGGCTCAGTGTCCGTGACATCGGAGACAAGTTGCAAGAAGCCCGTCTAAGATGGTACGGTCATGTGGCACGGAAACCACAAAGCTACGTCGGTAATAGATGTCTTAACATCGCCGTCCCTGGAGCTAAACCTCGCGGCCGTCCAAAAAAGCGCTGGCTGGATATTGTGAGTGCCGATCTGAGAGCCAATAAATTACGAAAATCGGATGCAGAAGACCGGGCAAAGTGGGCTAGAGCATGCCGGAAAGCAGACCCCACCTAGTGGGATAACGCTTAGTCGAAGAAGAAGATGTGCGACGCCATTCATTTTGATGTTGTCCCACAAGTTTGATGATGTCAATAACATGATAACTGGTGGGAGCATCTGACCTTGGCTGGGAGTGAGCGCGTGCTGGTCCAGCAGCAAGTCTAGCGCCTCGTAGCACGCGCAGTCGGCTCGCAGCGCCGCCGTCAGCGCCTCGGCCGCCGCCTCGCGCCGCTCCAGCGCCGACAGCGCGCGCGCCTGCCACACTAGCACGCCCGCCAGTGCGCGCTGAAACGATATTTCGGAAAATTTTACAAAAGGCAATAAGTTACAGCACCCCCAGGCACCGCAGTGGAGATGTTAGTATGCGACTAGTCATACGTTGTGCGTCTGGTCCATGCTGCGCGGTTCCAGCAGCGCGGGCTCGCACTCATCCAGCATGGCGAGCGCGGTGCCCGGCTCCTTGGCCGCGAGGTGCGCGCGCATCGCCACCCCCAGGCACAGAAGGTGTCTCCTGCAACATTACATTGATGTGTTGTACAACTCTCCATTAAATTCTTCATTAGTGAGGATTTACTTAGGATAGTAATGCAGTAGGCAATATAGCAGAATTAGGGCCAGCTCTAATAGCACCTTGAAGGCATTCGCTGACAGGTCTGACTGTCAGTACATGAACACAGATTCACTAATTTATTAAATTAGATTTTGAAGAATTAGAATTGTTCCTAACGCCCCTGGCATGCACAACAACAAACCTATGCAGCTGTCTAGAAGTGACAGCGTGTGCTGCCCTATGCAGCTCCCCCCTAGCTAGCATGGCGCTGGCCAGCAGCCAGATGTCATCTCCGCTCGCCGCCGCCGCAGGACCGGTGGACGAGGCCGCCGCCGCAGCGTCCGCCCAGAAGAATGCACTGGTCCATTGCCCCTAGCATGAACGAGTAAAACAATATCACATAAACAAATGAAGCTTGTGATTTCAAAATAGTTGCCTCTCATTGGACTATTTTGTCTGTAGCTCTGTAGCATTGCTCGTGAACGGGTGCCATCGGCGGGAATGGGGCTGATTTCTGTCTGCCCATCTTAACATGTGTTGAATTATAATTAGGTATGCTTTTGTGGAACTTTCCCTCATTCGGAAACACTGCATACATAGCATAGTATCTATTATATTTGAAAAGAGCAACTTTCTTGTTGTCAACAAGTTTCTTGCTGGTTCTTCTCGGCAGGAAGGGCATTCCGAACCAGTAGTAGACTCATTGACAATTCAAAAGCACTTGTAAAAAAGTTTATTTGAATAAAAAACGTTTCTATTCTATTCTATTCATTCCTCCAAAAATACATAAGATCTTTTGATATTAAGGACAATATTATAGTCAGTTTTCATTGCCTAACCGATGAGCCATAAACCTTTCACCCCAGAGACAGACACAGGGCTCCTCTAAAGCACAGACTTTATAATACTGACGTATCTAAAGGAAGGCAACTAAAGTTAGATGTTCGCCTATCCAGTGTCAACAGTCAAGCAAGGGTTGCCGGCATAAGCACAAATGAGCGACGGATTTTATTATTACACTGCCGCAACTAAAACACAGCATCCTTCAAGTTAACATAACAAAAGTAAAAAAAAATTATTTACCAGTTCAGAGTATTGTTTCACAAGAGACCGCATAAAATCTACGTTAAGACACTCTACATTATTTCTAGCGGCAGACTCAGCTTTGGCCATGACATAGATAAAATTGTGAACGATACTAATTATTAAAACGTAAATCTACTGTAAAATAATGTAATAATTCTATTTTGAATGAGAATATTTCTTTGCAAATCCCTCGTTCCTTGCACCAGTTTCTGTTTATATTTATAAGTCAATGTCAAATTGGCAAGATGCTCTCTGACAAGTGACAATTTGACAAGTGACAGCTGCGTAAGCCATGGAACTAGGAATTACGACTACGTGTAGGCGTAAGCCATGGTAGGACTAGACTCTTCTTCCATGGACTTGACGAGCGAGACGCAGATCAGGGGCCCGGCCGGGGAATTATGTACCAAGAAGCATAAATAAAGCATAGACTAGAATAAAGCATAGGTTTAGATAGATAGATAAATAAAGGCATTTATACGGGTCTGCCCGCGAAATTCAAAATTAATTTGGTTTTTCGCAATTTGTAAACTAATAAGACAAAGTAAGCTTATGGCATTCTAATTGCGACGATGGCAGTATCATCTTCACAGGTTTATATAAAAATCTTTACTTGAAAGTGTCTATTTAAGAAATTATTAAGTCAGAATATCGACTAATATGGAGTAACTCACGACCTACCCTACCCCAGCCTGCAAATTTATGATATTTGCAATGAAAAAAATACTAATCGATAGATTTTCAATAGCTCAATTTAACTACGTAGCCCTTTCAAATTGCTCAACTTTAATTATTTAATTAAAAATCAATAAAGTCCTTGAAAAAAAATTAATTTATCTGTATATTCAAACTCCTATATCTTGTGATGTATACAATATTTCAAATTGCTCAAAGTTCTAAAACACTGCTCAAGTTGCATTTGTAATTGCTCAAGTAGAGTTTTTACCAGCTCCACTTTCGCTGATTATTAAATAATTATCTTCTGGCTTCGCGCTTCATAAAAACACTCTAGGGGTAAGACAGACAAGACTACGTGGAGTCGGGGTTGGCCAATTCGGTTCTGTCATACTGTTCGACCTATATCAGTCCATGTCTGTCATTCTTTATATTTTATAACAAACACGAAGGCTGTGGCGTGAGTTGCGTTTTGTTCAAGCTACAAATTAAATGGGCTACGCCAGAAGACTCGCTCCGTCGCCCCTTCATTCAGCTTCACCTACTCGACCTTCGTTTCGCTACGGAGGTCGCCGGCTCGCTTCGCTCGCCACCTCCCCCCTTCGCTCCACTCGGCCTCGTAGGCTCGCTTCATTCAGGACCTCCTTCGCGAGCTTCTGGCTTCGCGCTTCATAAAAACACTCTAGGGGTAGGACAGACAAGACTACGTGGAGTCGGGGTTGGCCAATTCGGTTCTGTCATACTGTTCGACCTATATCAGTCCATGTCTGTCATTCTTTATATTTTATAACAAACACGAAGGCTGTGGCGTGAGTTGCGTTTTGTTCAAGCTACAAATTAAATGGGCTACGCCAGAAGACTCGCTCCGTCGCCCCTTCATTCAGCTTCACCTACTCGACCTTCGTTTCGCTACGGAGGTCGCCGGCTCGCTTCGCTCGCCACCTCCCCCCTTCGCTCCACTCGGCCTCGTAGGCTCGCTTCATTCAGGACCTCCTTCGCGAGCTTCTGGCTTCGCGCTTCATAAAAACACTCTAGGGGTAGGACAGACAAGACTACGTGGAGTCGGGGTTTGCCAATTCGGTTCTGTCACACTGTTCGACCTATATCAGTCCATGTCTGTCATTCTTGTCATTATATCAGTCATGTCTTTTAGTCATGATTTGATTTTTGTATAAATTGAACATAATGAATAAGTCAATAAATAATAAAAATACCTGATAATAGATGATGTTGTGCTTGGAGTATTACAGTTTCATTTCACTATGATGAGGTTATGAAACACTTGATTTTTTTTCCTATTGCGACTCGCGTTACTGTTTGCGCGCATGCGCAGCATTCACCTATCTATACGTTAAATTTATTCAAACTATTTATATTTATTTAATAATTAAGGAAAGTGGAGCTGGTGAGAACTCTACTTGAGCAATTACAAATGCAACTTGAGCAGTATTTTAGAACTTTGAGCAATTTAAAATATTGTATATATCAAAAGATATAGAAATTTGAATATACGGATAAATGAATTTTTTTTCAAGGACTTTATTGATTTTTAATTTTATAATTAATGGTGAGCAATTTGGAAGGGCTACGTAGTTGAATTGAGCTATTAAAAATCTATCGATTAGTATTTTTTTATTGCGAATATCATAAATTTGCAGGCTGGGGTAGGGACACTTAACTCACGTCAAACTCGTGGTGTTAACCACAGACCAGGTGTTAACTACTTCCATAGTGTAAATGCAAGGATTTTTTATCTGTGTGAACTAAACCCATGCTGTCAATGACATTTGACAGTTTGTTGAATTTTGATGACGGAAAGAAAAAGGTTATACACAGAAAAAGAGGGAATAGGCTGATTATATTTAATTTAATGTAAAAATTAATAATAAATAAATAAAGTGTTCATAAATTTGTTACTTGGTATACTAAGAAAATATTAATATCGCTGGTTGTGCAGTCTGGGAAGGGAAAAAATAGCAACGTGTCCTAGGTTAGGCCGTTGGGGAATCATGTTATTATTGGCATAACATGAGTGAAAGAAAAATGTGCAAATTCTATAATTTGAATGTACCTGACCGCAAACCCGGAGAGATCCCGAACCAGAACAATGAGGACGACGACGAGGACGAGAGGAACTCTGACCACCCGCTGGAGCCCTACGTGCCGCCGCACCACCACAAGCTGGAGTACAGCTACTGGATGTGGTTCTCGCGCAGGCCGCCCGCCCGAGAGCTCTCCTCCACCACCACTGGTTATGGACAGGTTCGCTTTGTTACTGGCTATTCTAACTACACCAGGATGTGACTACTCAGTACGCCCTTCTGAAACTGTGAACTTGTGAGGAAACATTATCAATGTTGTATGAGCACTAAGGTTCAGGCTTTTAGTTCAGGCTGTGTTAAGGCCTTTGCTTAAATAAACTTGTGTGTTGATATGCCTTTGTAACATTTAAAGTAACATAGAACGGCTGCTTAAAAATTTAAATTAGAAATAATATTAATAAAACTCAATAATATTATTTAATGTACACACAATATGTTTCATTCAGAAACTTGTCCTGACAGTCCTGGCTCTTATTAGAAAGACATAGGACTTATAGCTGTATAAATATAATGCTTTTAAAAAAGAATTCCTTTTAAGCAAGAGGTAAGGAAGGAATCTTTCAAAAAAGCTTATTTATTTGGCCCAGTGTAAACCTTTCTGCAGCGAGATGAAAATTCACATAAAAAATTTTTTTTTGTTTACAATCAGATGTTTTTAAAAAGCAGGGCTCAAATGTGTGCTTTGTATTTGTAACACTTCCAAATAAACAAAGGCTGTATTAGGAGTGGGCTCAACAATGAAAATACAACATTTGGGGTGACCTGTTGACCATTTGGTTATCAGGGCCCCAATTCTGTAACTCAATGCTTATCAAAAAGTGATAGCCACTGACATTAATTCAAATTCAAAATTATTTATTTCATGTAGGCCAACCTGTGGCTCTTATGACAAGTCATGACTCTACCACCGGTTCAGAAAGCGGATTCTGCTGAGAAGAGCCGGCAAGAAACTCAGCAGTTGCTCTTTTCAAAATAATCATTTTATAATATTATTATGAAGCTATTACATTGTAATAACTTTTTTATACTGTCTTGTAGGCAGCTGGATGCCAAGCCGATTGAACCTATGCAACTTTGTTAGAATAAAATATAGTATTTCTACAATGAGGGGAAGTTCCAAACAAAAAAGTACTACAATTCAAATAAATACAAATCCAGTTTAACTTATTTTGGAACAGTGTCGGAGCGTATCGCGAAGAGACTTAAAGCACATGATATACATGTTGCATTTAGGAGTTTTAGGACAAATAATACACTTAAAAATATTTGCAACGGTAAAGATAAATTAAACAACAAACAAAAATCGGGCATTTATAAACTCGAATGTTCAGACTGTAAAGCCACTTATATTGGTCAAACGGGTTGTAAATTTGAAACACGCTACAAAGAACATATGGCCGCGGTTAGGAACAACCAAGCCCAAAAGTCTCACTTTGCTAAACATCTCCTTGATAGTGGACACAAATTATCATCCAATCATTCATACAAAATCTTACACACCTGTGATAAAGGGCTTCGACTGAGCATGTTGGAACAATTAGAAATAATAAAACATAACAATAATACTCAGTTTAAATTACTTAATGAACAAGTGAACGTCTCAAGTTCACCAATGCTTCGTTTGTTTGAATGGGGGGGTAGTGGGCGGGGCAACAGTAGTGGGGGTAGGAATACAGTATATAATACCGCGCAGTTGACACGAGCGTCACTAGACAATACATCATTGTAAAGTCGACATCTCCTGAGGATGCTCCGGTGTCGGGGCGAAACGTGCGTCGAGAGTAGTGTAAAAGTTATACAGATTTTTCTGTTGGCGGATTATAGCAAAATAATTCTAACCTTTTCTTACTACAATTCAATTCATGTTAATACGGGCAGACACAAAGTAGCCCCATTCCCATTGGCATATATGTTTTATCCATTCAAGATTTGCTAGGAAAATGTTATAGTTATTTTATAGCAAACCTTCAATTGATAAATGCAATGGCTATCACTTTTTGGTAGGCACTGAGTTACAGAATCAGGGGGCAGGTGGCGCCTCCCACGTTGGCCTGTCTAGGCTTGATTCGTCAATCTTGAAGGAGGGTATCAGGGGGCAGGTGGCGCCTCCCACGTTGGCCTGTCTAGGCTTGATTCGTCAAGCCTGAAGGAGGGTATCAGGGGGCAGGTGGCGCCTCCCACGTTGGCCTGTCTAGGCTTGAGTCGTCAAGCCTGAAGGAGGGTATCAGGGGGCAGGTGGTGCCTCCCACGTTGGCCTGTCTAGGCTTGAGTCATCAATCTTGAAGGAGGGTATCAGGGGGCAGGTGGCGCCTCCCACGTTGGCCTGTCTAGGCTTGAGTCGTCAATCTTGAAGGAGGGTATCAGGGCGCAGGTGGCGCCTCCCATGTTGGCCTGTCTAGGCTTGAGTCGTCAATCTTGAAGGAGGGTATCAGGGCGCAGGTGGCGCCTCCCATGTTGGCCTGTCTAGGCTTGAGTCGTCAATCTTGAAGGAGGGTATCAGGGCGCAGGTGGCACCTCCCATGTTGGCCTGTCTAGGCTTGAGTCGTCAATCTTGAAGGAGGGTATCACGGCGCAGGTGGCGCCTCCCATGTCGTGTGATGCGGGTTGTTGCGTTCCCTAAAATATGGTTGAGCGAAGCAATGGCTGGGTCATGCGTCATGCTCGTGAACGGGTGCCCCCAGCGGCAATGGGGCTACTTTCTGTCTGCCCGTCTTGACATGTGTTGAATTATAATTAGAAATAATTACGTATGCTTTTGTGGACCTTTCCCTCATTGTGGAAACTGCATACATAGAATATCTGTTAAGTATATTGTAAAAGTATTTTGAAGAGCAACTGCCGAGTTTCTTGCTGGTTCTTCTCGGCAGGAACTGCATTCCGAACCAGTGGTAGACTCATTGACGATTCAGAAGTACTTGTAAAAGTTTATTTGAATAAAAAACATTTCTATTCTATTCTATTCTATTCATGTTGGCCTGTCTAGGCTTGAGTCGTCAATCTTGAAGGAGGGTATCAGGGCGCAGGTGGCGCCTCCCACGTTGGCCTGTCTAGGCTTGAGTCGTCAATCTTGAAGGAGGGTATCAGGGCGCAGGTGGCGCCTCCCATGTTGGCCTGTCTAGGCTTGAGTCGTCAATCTTGAAGGAGGGTATCAGGGCGCAGGTGGCGCCTCCCATGTTGGCCTGTCTAGGCTTGAGTCGTCAATCCTGAAGGAGGGTATCAGGGCGCAGGTGGCGCCTCCCATGTTGGCCTGTCTAGGCTTGAGTCGTCAATCTTGAAGGAGGGTATCAGGGCGCAGGTGGTGCCTCCCATGTTGGCCTGTCTAGGCTTGAGTCGTCAATCTTGAAGGAGGGTTTCAGGGCGCAGGTGGCGCCTCCCATGTTGGCCTGTCTGGGCTTGAGTCGTCAATCCTGAAGGAGGGTATCAGGGCGCAGGTGGCGCCTCCCATGTTGGCCTGTCTAGGCTTGAGTCGTCAATCTGGAAGGAGGGTATCAGGGCGCAGGTGGTGCCTCCCATGTTGGCCTGTCTAGGCTTGAGTCGTCAATCTTGAAGGAGGGTATCAGGGCGCAGGTGGCGCCTCCCATGTTGGCCTGTCTGGGCTTGAGTCGTCAATCCTGAAGGAGGGTAGGCTAAGACTGTTTGTTTGTGGGCAGGCGCTTCGTATGGTGGGTCGCGTGGCGTCCGTGGAGCAGTGGTGGGGGCTGTACTGTCACCTCACGCGGCCGGCCGAGCTGCCGCCGCTGTCCGACCTGCACCTCTTCAAGCTGGGCATCAAGCCCATGTGGGAGGACCCCGCCAACGTCAACGGTGGAAAATGGGTATGTTGCCACACCTTAATAATCTTCTTCCTCTTAGTATTTGGCCCTAATACTAAGACTAATATTTTATAAATGTGAAAGTTTGTGAGGATGGATGGATTGATGTTACTCTTTCACACCACAATGAAAGAACCAATTTGGCTGAAATTTGGAATGGAGATCGCTTATTCCCAGGATTAACACATTACAGAGTTACTGCAGGAATTAAAAACCTTAATCTCCATGGACAGAGTCAGGGGCATCATCTAATTCTTAGATCTGCCTCGCGTCAGATATTCTCTAATTTTGTGAGAAGACTCAAGTAAAAGAACACTTAATCGTTTTATGAATATAAATCAAATCATATATAACCCCTCTCTGAGAGGAGACCTGTGCTCAGTAGTGAGCCGTTGATGGGTTGCTAATGATGAAATGATGAAATCAAATCATTGGCTGTGTTTGATGCAGGTTGTGAGGCTGCGCAAGGCACAGACGGGGCGCGCGTGGGAGGACCTGTGTATGGCGATGATCGGCGAGCAGTTCATGGTGGGCGAGGAGATGTGCGGCATCGTGCTGTCAGTGCGGTTTCAGGTACAACCCGACCATATACACAGGTTGTAATTCAGTGGCTGTATGGAATTAGTTAATCTGAACTAAAATTTGCAAAATAACATGGTTGACATGGACTTTAATGTGAGCTTGAGTTGTATTCTTCTTCATTTCAATGAGACTTGGCATCATAACGTTATGTTCCCTCAAATATGGTTGAGCAAAGCAGTGGCTGGGTCATGCGTCATGCTCGTGAACGGGTGCCACCGGCTGGAATGCGGCTACTTTATGTCTGCCCATCTTAAGATAGAAGTTAGTCAGTGTGCATTTTTGGAACTTTCATCATTGTGGAAACACTGCATATATAGCATAGTATTTACTGTATTGTAAATTTGTTTTGAAAAGAGCAACCGCCGAGTTTCTTGCTGGTTCTTCTCAGCAGGAAGGGCATTCCGAACCAGTGGTAGATTCATCGACTATTCAAAAGCACTTGTAAAAGTTTATTTGAATAAAAAACATTTCTATTCTTTTCTATTCTATTCTATAAGTCACTTGCAAGTATCTGAAGAGTATGATCTTGTGTGCAATGGCTGCCAGCGACTCGCTTGAGATTGTCTGCCATGTTAAAACCCGCCATATTTTACAAGTGGAGTGATGTGTGCGCAGGAGGACCACCTGGCAGTGTGGCACCGCACGGCGGCGGACGCGGGCGCCAAGGCGCGCGTGCGCGACACGCTGCGGCGCGTGCTGCAGCTGCCCGCCTCCGTGCCCGTCGAGTACAAGGCGCACGGCGACTGCCTGCGCGCCTCGGCGCACCCGCCCGCCCTCAACCACGCGCAGCCGCACGCCTCGCACGACGAGCGCTCCTAGCCCCCGCACCGGCCCCGCCCCCGCCGACCCCCCTGGGCGCGCTCGCCGGCCGCCGACACCGTGCGCTCGCTCGCACCTTGATTTTATTACCGACTATTCTAAACAAACCAACCTAGAACACTTGTAACACAACATCCTAATTGGCTTTTGCAATAATAAGTATGAGGTGCCGTCTCGGCGCGTCTGTTTTGGAGTGTAAATGCTTGTGGTGGAGATGCTGGAGTCACCTTTTTTTTATTCGATGACAAGCTAGTCCTTGACTGCATCTAACCTGATGGTAAGTGACGTTGCAGTCGTGCCGGAGCGCTAAATCGCTTAGCGGCACGTCTTTGACGGTAGGGTGGTAACTAGCCACGGCCAAAGCCTCCCACCAGTCCAGACCAGACAATTCAGAAATTATAAATTCCCAAATTAACACCTTTAATTATAGTGATGTGTTGCGCTACATCGCATACAGACAAAAGTTGTGAAACGGCTTAGATAATGTGAAGAATTCTATAATTGAAATGACGTAGAGTAAGCCTCAGTAGCACAACATTCTGGGTGCAGGCTGAATCTGAACAAAGTTGCAGTTTTAAACCCATTACTGTTGTATTACTGTTACCATTCTTTGTCTTTACTCTTAGTTGAAGTGGAAAGGAGATTATTTGATTATTAGATGTATTTGATATAAGCATGCCACAACAAAACAATTGTACACTTGAGCATAACTATAATGCTGTAATTATCATAAGGTTTTGTATATAATTTTACATGTAATATTAATTATTAGTAAATTCTATCTAATATTTAATACTTTAATGAACTTCTCTTATGTTGTTTTTACTGTTGCCATATCTGTTTAGAGAGTTTCTATAAAATCAAGGTGACGTTATTATTGTCAAAGAACATTTACTAGAAAATGTTACGAGTCAAAGTCGTTCATTTCGAACCCTCCTCCCTTGTAATAAAGTCCAAATCAATTTATTAAAATACCTTGTTTTTATTCCACTTTAACATCTCTTAATACTATCATAACTTTCTGTATGTCGCCAAAAAAACTAGTCTAACTAATACAAAAAAACTGAATCTACCACTGATTCGGAATGTCATTCCAACCGAGAAGAACCAGCAATATAAACTCGGCGGTTGCTCTTTTTAAAATATAGTGTTACACAGGCTAGTTATTTTTGTCTCATAATGCTGGAGCGAGTTTTATTGTTAACTAGCTGATGCCCGCGACTTTGTCCGCGTGGATTTAGTTTTTAAAGTCCCTCGGAAACTCCTTGATTTTCCGGGATGAAAAGTAGCCTAGATGTTGACCCGAGTAATAAGCTACCACGGTATAAAATTTTGTAGAAATCTGTGCGGTAGTTTTTACGTGAAAGAAGGACAAACAAACAGACAAAAATTAAATAAAAATCTGTTTTGGGCTCAGTATCGATAGTAAAGCATCCCCCAATTAAAATTTTCAAAATATATTAAATGTACAGAAATCTTCCAGTTACAGTTTTATTATATGTATAGATTATATAATTTTCAATTGCATAATATGCTTTTTTCATGAGAAAGGTTTTAATAGATTTCTTAAACTTGTGTCTTTAAAGGCAAGTCTAAGATAGACTATGGGATTTTATTATAGAACGTCACGCCCATTCCAACAAATGCCTTTCGGACTTTCTTGAGGCGCAATCGAGGAATCACAAGCGAATTTATATGGATACTATCATTCGCCCTACCGGTAGGTCAAATGGATGGGACCATGGGCCCTACATTCACCCCACGGGCTGCGAATGATGTGCGACAGTGTACATATAGAGTTGTGTAGAATGTGCGTTGGGCAGCGGGAGTCTTGTTGTCATAATACCCGCTAGAGTAGGTATAAACCTTGTACAGTGCAATATTGCATAACTGAATAAAGAATCAGACTTTTTGTTAGTTAGAACTTTTTTATTTTGTACTTATACATAAGTTGTTATAAAAGTAGGTACATTTATACCTTGATAGCATACTCCTTAGCCTGGAGGTTAATCCGACCGTTTATTGCTAGAAATAAATCTATCATGCGGTAGAATGCATATGAAACACTAATTGTTTCTAAAGCGCAACTGCCGAGTTTGCTGCCGGCTCTACTCAGCAGAATCAGCTTTCCATTCCTGCGCTAGTCTTGGTAGCTTAGATATATATATCCTTCTCTATGGTCTTGGTTGTTTTTTGGGAAATGCTTACTGTGAATGGAATTTATCCTTTGAACTTTGCAGCAGTAGTTAGTTGGACGTGTCTGTCCAGAATTTTGCCAATGTAAGTTCGTCGTTTGCCTCGTAAGTTATGAAAATGACAAATTGTACCCACAGCGCGCGGCTATGTGAGAACTACAGCCAGTGCCAAGTGTCAAGTCAAAAAATTACAAAAACTGGTAAGTACGTGTAAGAAATAAGATAATTATTTAAAAAAACTGCACAGATATGTCTAGAAAATATATTTTTAGTACATCAACAACAGACATTTATAATTGTTATTTAAAAATAAATGATAAACATCGTTGACGTTACGACACTCTTACTCAGCTACTACTGAAGAATCTCATAGAACGTCTAAAATTACCTAATTCACTAGACAGTAGACAATCTAGACTCCACTAAGATACCGATAACGTAATTACACTAAAGCTGTGGACACATTGGAAGCTAGGCCCTTGTGATTGTGACATTCAAATCATGATTAGTTCATGATATCCGAAACGAATATTGCTGCAGTCGTACATGTTTTTTTGTAATGCTGAATATCCTTACTAATATTATAAATGCGAAAGTGTTTGTTTGTTGGTTTGTCCTTCAATCACGCCACAACATTGCTACGGATCGACGTGATTTTTTGCATGGATATAGTTGACCTTTAGAGTGACATAGGCTACTTTTATCCCGGAAAATCAGAGTTCCCGAGGGATTTTAAAAACTAAATCCACGCGGACGAAGTCGCGGGCATCAGCTAGTACTGTTACTGCAGCAATATTCGTTTCGGATATGATAAACTAGTAAATACTTAAAGACGCTACGACTTGCACACTTGTGTGACGACTGAATCACACGTGTATTAACGATTCCCAGTGTCTTTGATTCGGACCCTCAATATACACAATACAATATTATTTATTAATATTATTATTTATTAAGTAACAGAATCATTAACAAATAACAATTTTTTACAGGATAATATTATAGTTTAAATTATTTTCATTTAGCATTTTACAGATTGAAATAAATAGTGTATTATTTCTAAAAAATAATAAGCGCTCAATTCGATGGCTAAAGTGGTATTTTTGCCTTATGAAGTTTCGCAGGCGTTCATATCAAAAACTAATTTTTTTACAATAAATCGTAATCAATATATGATTGGTTAGTATAAATAATATTTAATATTTTCTATGTGTAATAATTTGATAGTTAAAAATAATTAGTATTAAATACAACCTTCAAATATATAGGATGAGTGAGGCGCGCGCGAAAGAGAAGCATAAATCATAATGCCTGTATAAGTAGAGGCACGAAAGTCTAGCGACATTTCAAAACAACAATAATGTTTTCTTATAACCCCGTAAAAATCCTAGGTATAGGTTTGATGCGTTGATATTTAAACCAATCAGTTATTAATTACGATTTATTGTCAAAAAAGAACAGTTTTTTTTATATGAACACCTGCAAAATCTCTTATGGCAAAAATACCACTTTAACCATCGAATTGAGCGTTTATTCTTTTTTTAGAAATAATACACTATTTATACAATTAATTTTAAGATATATTACTTTTGCGCCGGGCCTGGATCATTTTTGAGACACCCCCTTTATAAATGTTTCATTTGATTGACAAGCAGTTTCTTTTTCGATAATTACATTTTTCAATAAATTATTCTACATACAAAATCAACAGTAAATTGCCTAGATATTTATAAAAGCTAATATACTTTTAGGCCGCAAAATTTTTCGTAATTTGAAACTGTTTTGCAGTCAATACGAGATGTCATTTGAATGATAGTGAATCAGGGGGTCTATCGCGTAACTTTTTCTCAGTCCATAAAGGACTGCATCAATGTCAAAATATGATTTTGGGCTTCTCATATTGGCCAAAACCATGTTTTGACATTGAAATAGTCCTTTAAGGACAGCGATAAAAGTTACGCGATCGCCAGGCAGGGTCAAGCCATGGGTCAAGCCTAACCTGCGCAATAACCTTTTTCCAACTTTCGTGGCGCAAACTGTATTAATAAATTATACGTAAGTCGCTGCATGTGTCCACAGCCTAAAACTGCCCATTCAGAGAACAAATCCTAAGGCTACAAGTATATACATTATAGCTACAAGTATTTACATTTGGCAACCTCTTAGTCTAGTGGTGATATGCTCGACAGGCGACAGGAAAACGAATCGCATCTCCTGGCTATTGATATTCCGTACATCCATTGATACATATATAATCACAATCATTATTACAATGATACATTTTCGTTCGATATAATATTTCATGTTTACGTGATGATGCTGAGCTTTTCATATAATGGGATGTTGCCTATGTTAAAATAAATTATTTTTTGATAACAAAATATAACATAAGTAATAAGTATATTATTATAAATTAATATTAGATACATGAACACAATTCCCATAAGCTTTCTATTGCGAATGTATATCGGGCGATCGTGTAATTTTACCAATTAACTATTCAATACGTTTTCTTCCCAAGATACGTTTCTCTCGGCTCGCGGAATATTTGGCCGATTTTGTATTTTAATGTAACTTTTCGGTTTAGCTTAAAAGTAACATTTATCTAGCACTACAAAATTTCAATTTCTATGTCATAGTTTATGAAACTACAGCTAAGAATAAAAAATAATTTAATTAATAATGCCAAAGAGCCTCAAATAACAAAGCATAACAATTTGTTTAATACAATACCAGTCTCTAACTCCGGATGGACGTATGTATGTAAAAAGACCCCATGAACTATCTAAAAAGCCAATACATTCACTTAAATTATACGCTACGTAATAATGTAAAACGATATTATAGAAAACATTTGTATACATAAAAAAATATTGAAATATGGCCACATAAAAAGTGTATAATAGAAAAAAATTTGGAAGCTCAGTTCCTTTTAAATACACCTCTAAATAAGACTATGTTATTGAAAAATATTTCATTCTCATATTATCTTTTTAGTGATAAAATAAATGTCTGTTTCATTTATTAATAATGCATGCAATGATTATTATTTAAGTTCTTATAACAACAATAAAATTAATAAAAAAAATAATTAATATACAAATGCAAAAATGCATAGCGAAAATAAATGATTTTTACAATGCAAAATAATATTTACATCGATCTATAGAATATAAGAGTATAAGATAGCTTCATGGCACGTGTATTGCACCAATTTAGATGTAAGGCTGTTGACCACTTCTCCACCAGAGAATGCTATGCTATGAAAATGAAGCAACCTTATGGGAGACTGTTGACTAAGCGGAAATGTGTTCAGCAGACCATTCATATTGATTTATGGCGTGACGGACGACGGTACTATCACGCTGAAGCAGTGATAGCCTAGTGGTTAGGACTGTGGTCTCCTATTCGAGGGGTCGCAGGTTCGATCCCGGGCACGCACCGCTGACTTTTCGGAGTCAAGTGCGTTTAAGCAATTAAATATCACTTGCTTCAACGGTGAAGGAAATCGTGAGGAAACCTGCACATCTGAGAGTTCTCTATAATGTTCTCGAAGGTGTGTGAAGTCCGCCAATTCGCATTGGGCCAGCGTGGTGGACTATGGCCTATAACCCTTCTCTGAGAAGAGACCTGCGCTCAGTAGTGAGACGTTGATGGGTTGCTGATGATGAATGATGATGAGTACTATCACGTCATGTTTCAATAATGTTATTGGTTGAAGCACACACTCACCTCCTCTAGACAGGCAGCCTAAGGCCTCCTAATGGTTGTATACCCTTGCATTTTGCACATCCGTCGCGAAAAGATAGACTTCATACATGTTCGTTAAAGGTTTAAGCTATCCTTTTTATGGGGTCAGATATAGAATACTTTCACGTATGCCATTTGAACTCTGTACGTGGATCTATAGCAGCCTGTTAAACTATTGATAAAAGTAGTGCAATTGGCACAACAAAATAAGGAAGTTTCGTTCGAATCTTAATCGAATAATCGATACAATCTGCTTTCAGAATTTAGTAGAGTATCATAAGTCATAGGTTGGCTTGTAAATGAATGGTTTTCATATTTTGGCCATAAAAAAATCATTCTGCCACTTGCAGCAGTGTATTCGCTCTTTTGAGTTCGTGGCCTTCGGGCGGGGAACGGACAGTCGAGACGCGATCGCGAATGTCGAAATCGAGGTAACGGTAAGATTTTAACGACATGGAATCAAATCATTGAGAAGTATTATTGGTGACCAGATCCCTATAATACTTTAGCTTACAAAATATCTTATCAATCATCGATTTAATGATATCTTATTAGTTATGACACGAAACTTATGGCTAATTATTCGCCTAACGTGATTATGTCATACGTTCTGATATGACAATTCTTTAATACTTTCGAAGAAATATTTGCAAGCATTGACAGACAGAAGTTTGTTTACTGTTATAGAAAGCTTTACAAAAAGCAGTATTAAGATTTCTCAAGTCCAAAAATCAAACCGACATTTTTAGGGTCACATGTCTTATTATGGCTTCATTGCAAATAGACGACGTATAATCCATTGCTTGCATCGCAAACCTACCCCTAGTTTCCACAAAGATACCTTAAACTGCAGACAATAAATTTACTTTGACAGAAAATCGAAAATTCTACACATTACGACATTTATACACTACCGCCATCAATTGTTAACTTGGAACTTACTTAGACTCGGTCAAAGTATGTCCTAAAAAAGTCCTAAAGTATTCGAAGTTTATTTCCATGTTTTTGGAACGAAGTTTAAGAATTTTCCGTCAAGACCCTCTATTCTTCACGACTTTCTATAGTGTAGACATGTGGCGAAAGATGGCGTTGATCCGAAAAGGTAATGTTTTCATTATTAAAAGGAACTTCGTTCCAACCGTGCGTTCCACGATATTCACACATTTTATTATTTTCGTCTTATTTGTATAGTTCTTTAAAGTCACGAGCGCACGTGGTGTACCGAGGTGGGAGCGGGCGGGCGCGAGCATTGCGCTCGCTCACACTTATACAGATACGACTTAAAGTAGGGCCAATTTAATAGATCATAATTGACACTTCATCAAAATTCAACAGAGTAACCTTGTAACATACATTAATATTTACTTTTTCAACAACTTTTTTCAGTTAAAAATATATTGTAATAATGCCAAAAGGAAATTTTACGATTTACTTTGATAAGCTTGTTCAGGATCCGGATATGCCATGGGAAAATGATAAGCATCAACCCCGAACATATGAGCATTTATTCGTCCTGTGTCTTCCGCGCAGGCCTTCACAGGCCTCAGGGCAACTGTTCGGGGCGATGGCCCCCTTCAGTGGTTTCAAAAAGCATTTATTGAAAAAATACAGACCAACCTCAGCGCTACCGCGACTCAACTTAAGACGACGCCATCTATTGTAGTGAGGGACACTTTATGGGAACTTCATTTATTATTTTACGTAATTTGAAAATTTGACAGATGTCAAATGCGATCTATCAAATTGGCCCTACTTTAAACACAACTCTGAGCCACGCGTACTTTCAAATTGCAAGAATTATAGCCGATCCAGCTCCGACGAGTCGCGAAGCTGTGTGGCAATGGGCGGGCGCGTAGCTCGAGGCGACGCCGACCGGGGCGCGTCGCCTCACACCTCACAGCAGTATGAGCGGCACGTCGTCGCTGCGCGCGCGCGGCGGTCAGCAGGCGCGCGGCAGCTCGTGGATGAGCAGCGGCGCGGTGTCGGGCGGCGCGGCGTGCCCGGCCACGCGCTCCAGCACGCACGACGCGGACAGGCGCGCCTCGGCGTCGTGGTCCCAGCACTCCTCCATGGTGTCGCACACCACCGACAGACCCTGCCGCGGAGGGACAACCAACGTTTATATTACGAACAAAAACAAGAGTAAATTAAAATTTTTATTGATGTGAAACAGCTATAGCAGCGGGTAAGACTGACTTTTAGTGTGGCAAAGACGCGTCGACGCGCCAAATACGCAACAGTAGTACGAAATAGTGTTGTTTACTACAGTACACGTAACCTGTGTCTTACTCAAAATGAATAATTTTAACAATAAAATATGTCTGATAGTGATAGTTTAGAAAGAGTGTGCATTTATGTGTGTACTGAGCTCGATATTACCTGTACAAAAAATTTCATGTTTCATTTCATCAAAATGTGATGTTGTTTAGCTTTGGCAGCTGCAACTGGACAGTAGTCGTAACTCGTAAAACACACTTGTTAGGCGTGTACTCACAGGATGGTCGCGCCACTGCGGCGGGATGTGCGGGCGCAGTTTGCGCTGCACCACAGCTTCCTGCATCTCCTCGAGGCCGGGGTGCGAGCCCACCTCCTCCTCCAGCGGCAGGCGGTACTGCGCCGTGGGCTCGATGCCGCCATCTTCGCAGCTGGATCAAAGAACAATATAACATTTATAACTAATAATAGAGTGCTGTGCATTTCCTCATGTTCTAATTTTTCAGATTCTAAGATTTCAAAAAGTTCACTTAAAGTTTGGTAAAGTTTTATAGCTGAAAGAGCATAATATTATTCCGACTGCTTTCATTTTTCTAAAAACAGTGTGTTAATTGTTTGATTCAAGGTCATTCAATTATGAATTGACAGCAAATGCAAAAAATGTGGAAGATGTCATCACAATTTTTTCCATAACAAGCATCTCAATGAGCTAAATGTCCCAGTCCCAGACAGTAGGCAGAATATCCGAAAATCTGGTTAATCCAAAACCAAATAAAGTGATGAAGTATGAAGAACTGCTTGACTAAAATTAAACGTCAAAGTATGAGCCTGTGAAATATTTTGAGGATTACCGTGAGCAAATCTCCCACAAGACGAGCGCGCACGCGTACATGTCTATCCTGAGGAAGGCGTCCTTGGTGAAGTTGATGGCTCCGTCCAGCACCTCGGGCGCCATGTAGCGGCGCGTGCCCACCTGGCCGTGCGCGTCGCCGCAGCCGCGCCCCGCCTCGAACACCAGCGCCAGCCCGAAGTCGGCTATGCACGCCGTCAGGTCCGCTTTCAACAGCACGTTCTTAGATTTGAAGTCTCGATGCGCGATGGCCGGTTTCCCTCCGCCCTCCTCGTGCAAGTGCGCCAGCCCGCGCGCCACGCTCGTGGCCACGCGCCACGCCTCCGACCAGCTCAGGGTGTGGCCCTTCAGGTAGTCACAGAGGGAGCCCTACACAAATAAGGTTTGCCCCTTATTGATGGATTCTTTTTATTGTTGCGAAATAGGCTTGCGCTTGACGACAATTAATGATGGAAAGCACTGATGAGGGCTAGTTTCGAGCGCGCTTGCCTATTCGCCGGAAGGGCATTCTACTCCTTAGCAGTTGGTTTCAGTAATATTGAACTAAAGCATTTTGTGCAAGTAGCATTTGAATAAGTAATAAACTAATACAATCCCGATTTCAAATATCAATATCTGTTTTATACTTTTAAGATACCTAAAATTATGTAACATTTGAAATGACTAATTTAGATTATTTACCAGATGCACAGCATAAATAGGATAGATATGAATAATAAAAATCTAATATTCAAAAACAAAAAGTCATTATTTAATATTTTAGTATCTACACACACCTTTTCGTGATAAGCAGTGATGAGCCAGTACTCAGCCTGCAGATTATCGCCTTTTTTATCCACGCCGATATAGTGCAGTATGTCCGGGTGGTCCATCCGTGGCAGCCTGTATATCTCCTGCTCAGCCAACCACGACTGCTTATCTTGCAACGGAAACACTTTGACGGCCACATCTTTCTGCCCAAGTTTCGCCCTCCACACGGCACCGAACCTGCCCCTCGCCCGAACTTCGCACAACGTAATTTGGGCAAGCAGACCCGCAGATTCATTCTCCATCCCGGCTCCAGCGGACGGTGGCCGCGATAACGACGCTTCCCCGCTCCCTAATTCAGCGAAGGAACTTCCCTTACGCTTTCGATACAATAAGTAGCACCCAACTAGAACCGCAAACAGTAGGAATAAAGGGGTTAACGTGTAAGCGATGACCGCTTTCGTGTCATCTTCGGGAGTAGGTAGCGGCGATGCCGGAACACGCTCCGGTGGGTACTCCGTCTGATCCGTTATTCCCACCGACAAACCAGGGAAAGTTGCATTTTCATTGCACATGTCACCTTCACAACAACAGTGGAGCAACGGCAGCTTTGTGCTGTGAAGTCTGCAACTGGATGATCTGTCGTTGCACGCTACAGTGTCTAGGAAACATCCTTTGACTTTAACTGTCGCTGTATTTGTCGCGTTGTCGAACTGCCACAGGGTGAAGCAGTGGTTGCTTTTGTCAGTTTCGATGGGCTGGCATTCCTCCTTGACAGCGGGTGTGGGGGTGCACGTGCCGTTGTTGGAGCGCTCGCACGGCGGCGGGAGAGTGGTGTTGTAAAACTCACAGTACTTGGTTTCGATGCCACCCTCTTTCGGACGCGGGGGCAGGTTTTCGTCAGATGGAGGTGCTGCTAATGATCTCATTGTGGTTCCATGAATACCTGGAAAGAATAAGAACTATGAATAATACATATAAAAAATTGTGGGGCCAGTGGATCGCCGATTTCGAAGCCCGCATCTCTTGATATGTATTTAAAATTTATTCAGTTTCCTTCAAGTGTGACTATAAATTCTTTTTAAGGTAAAAATGCACTATGGCAGCGCAGCACAATGCAACAACAAATATTATCTCTATTGATCCATATGACCCATACCATCACCATGTTAACCCTGAACACACGTTTTTAAAATTTTTGTGAACCAATCTTGGTGAAAGATACAGCTTGCTTATTAAATAATGATAATAGGCTACTTTTAATATAAGTATCAGGAAATCCAAGAACCCACAGAATTTTAAAAAACCTAAATGCACCCAAAGAGCCTGGCAACATCTAAATAATAATACAGTATGTCCTCACAGGCTTTTTTTGAGCTGTGATTTAATAATAATAAAGTCTGTCCTTGCAGGTTTCTTTTGTAGTACAGAAATGAGTAATCTAACACCCATCTTAACACAATAATACAACAGCCTTATGGCTTTGTACTTCAATAATTTAATAGTTAATAAGTAATTTTTTTTAAGTAAAAATTATCTTTGTCATCTCGACATAGGTCTATTTTATGGACTTCTACACATGTTGGTCTTGTACTGCCTGAATTCAGCAGCTCCTTGCAATATTTTTGACATGTTGGTCCATCAAATATTTTTTCATCATACCTATTCGAAAAACGAATATTGGCTTCAGAGGATAGCGGGAGCAAAATTTAATTTTAATCCCATGGGACTTTTCATTTCTCTCTTCTGATTGGTCCGCGTTCGTGCTTTAGCATACTAAAGCACTAACGCGGACCAATCAGAAGAGAGAATTCAAAAATGTGTCGAAATTTATAAATGTTTGAGAAGCTGATGTCTTCGATAAGTCACGTGATCAAATTTGTCGATTAGATATATACGCCCATACTTCCAACATAAAAACTAATAAAATTTAATTATTTCATAAAAAATTATTTGTGTTTTATTTAAACTTTCAAGTTTCAATATACGTATTGGTAATGTCTATATTCTATACATACCTAGTAGGTACTCTTAGCTTTTTCTCATAGGTAATGATGAAAAATAGTATGTGTCATTCGGGGCCAAAAATTTTTGTTCTCGGGCGGTGTATATTGAATTCCTCGCTACGCTCAGGATTCTACTTTAGAATCCCTCGCTGCGCTCGGGAATCTACTATAGAATCCTTCGCTTAGCTCTGAATTCAAAATAACGCCCTCAGGGAACAAAAAATTCCTTTGGCCCCATATAACACAAATAACTATTACATCTTAGAACCTAAGCATTTATTCTTGCTACTTAAATTATAGGATTGCAAAGGTAAATAATAATGTAAGATTATTTAAGTACCCATTTGTTTTACTTAATTTGAAATGTACCCCTGATCAACAATATCAAACATTAACAATATTCAGTTAAATATTTACTTCCACCACAATCTGAACAAATAAAACACAGAGAGTTCTTGTTAAATACTAAACAAGAAGAACTACTTACTTATTTCTTTTTTTAATAAATACCTATTCAGTTATAAGTTAAATTGTCATTTATAAAAAGTTCATTCAGCTTCTATAGGTCCATAAATATAACTATATTAAATTTAGAATAAAGTTGCGAACCCTATCTCGGACTATGGCAATTGAATAATCGTCCAAGACGTCTGTCTAGTGTCTACAAAAATAGCGAAGCACTTACCTATCACAAGCAAAGACATGGACAGCAATATCTTAGAGGCCATGATTTGAGGGCGCAGGCGGGATCAGGCGCCGCCGCGCGACCGGTCACTAAAGCCCAATGTTATTTTTGTACACGGCCCCGACATCAAAGGTCTATTTAGGAATTCTTAACATAAGTATATGTCAGACCGTAAGCCAAACAAACAACGCACCACTTGGTATTATCACCAATTAACACAACACCAACATAGTAAACGCCGTAATAAATCGCACGGCAACAATGAAAACAATTAATCAAAACAATTAAGTTAGTCGCTGTGATTCAACTCAGATTTTGTAAATAAAAACTTTAAAGTACTAATCACAAATCACAATCAAGTGAACTGAAGTTGAAGGGCTTGGTTTTTTTTTTGACATAGACCGCTGTAGTCTTTGACATAGACCACGACACAGACGAGTGAGACGAGTGAGAAAAGGAAAAAGTGGGGTTTGGTGGAAAAAGTGGGGGAAGTTAATGAAACTTTAGGATGTTGTTCCAGGGATGGTTAATTAACATTTTCTCAAGTTTTGGACCTCGAGGACCCTGTGCTGAAGGAGGAGGGGGGGAAACTGCAAAATTTTCGACCTTCCTCCGGTTTTTCCTCAATTACTTTTTTTCCTTACGTCCTACGGTAAAAGCATTTCTATACTTTGTTGTAGAACCTTACATTTACTACAATTTTGACTTCACAAACATGTTTGTATGTTAATTCGTTACCGAGATATGGCTCTTTGAAAAAATAGTCCAATCGATGAAACTTTGGGATATTGTTCAGGGTTCGTTAATAAACATTTTCTCAAGTTTTGGACCTCGAGGACCCTGTACTAAAAGAGGAGGGTGGGGGAAAGCTGCAAAATTTTCGACCTTCTTCAGGTTTTTCCTCAATAACTTTTTTCCATTACGTCCTACGGCAAAAGCATTTCTATACTTGTTTGTAGAACGTTAAATTTCCTACATGTTTGATAAAACAAATATTTTTGTATGTCAATTCGTTTCCGAGATATGGCGTTTCGAAAAAAATTTTTTTGCCAAAATTTGCTAAAAACCGATTGAGGAAAAACCGGAAGGTCGAAAATTTTGCAGCTTTCCCCCCACCCTTCTCTTTTAGCACAGGGACCTCGAGGTCCAAAACTTGAGAAAATGTTAATTAACGATCCCTGAACAATATCCCAAAGTTTCATTGACTTCCGACTTTTTTCTACCTATCCCCACTTTTCCCTACCTGTCGATTGGACTATTTATTCAAAGAGCCATATCTCAGTAACGAATTAACATAGTTTCTATAGTCAAAATTATAGGAAATTTAAGGCTCTACAAAAAAGTACAGGAATACTTTGGCCATAGGACGTAAGGAAAAAGTTATTCAGGAAAATCCGGAGGAAGTTCGAAAATTTTGCAGTTTTCTCCCGCTTACTCCTTCAGCACAGGGTCCTCGAGGTCCAAAACTTGAGAAAATATTGTTAATTAACCATCCCTTAACAACATCCGAAAGTTTCATTAACTTCTGACCATTTTCCATCTGAAACTACCTGTCGACTGGGCTATATGATGAAATTGACATTTGTAGAATGCGGCCTCAGACGATTAATCTAAATAGAGTATTTACTCTGTGTTGTTGAGTCAGTGTTGTATAGTGTTTTTAGCCAATTTACCATTGAGTTTATTGCTGTGGTTTATTGCAACTATTGATGCAGTGTCAATTCTGGCCATTGGTTGAACTTATGGAGTCCTTTCTGCAACAAAACAATGCATTTTAGCTAATAACAAGAGAGAAATGGCCAATCAGAAGTGATTACGTCAACTAGCTATAGTTAATAATAATAATAATATAGTTAGTAATTATTTTTAGACAATCCCGCGGCTGATTCTAAAATCAAAAATATTCATGTTCTATTCTATGATTCTATCAAACTATCAATAGTCCTAAATCATAGATCGAATTGTTGGAGGTTACCCAAATGTTTTGGGATATCTATGGTTTTTAACAAAAGAATAATAATTCTTTTGAATTAAATATTACTTGGTTTTCTGTAAACAACTAGGTATCCTGTACTTATGTATCCAAAAGATAATTATATATATAATATTATATAGATAATATTTTGTATAAATCAAAATAATCACAAATTATTAAAGCATAACAGTTTTAGTGATTGCACAAATTATACAGGTGATTGATAATTGATATAAATGGCGCCCTCTAGCCAGAATTATTTGACAGTCATGTTGACGTATGTAGTCGTAATTCATCATAAATTAATATTTCATAGTTCCATGGTTCAGTCACATGGAACTAGGAATTACGACTACGTTGTTTAATATACTCTGTGCCGATTGTCAATGGACGTCTTACACAAACTAGTACCTAATCTGTGGTCTGACAACAAAAACTGCCACTCTCCCACCCCTTTGTTTCCGTCTGTGGTGGTCCATGTCCGTGCCACCCATGGAACTAGGAGTAACTCCTAGTTCCATGCTCCCACCCTGGGCCCTGATTCTGTAACTTTAGTTGCTATCAAAAAATGATAGCCACTGACATATATTTTTTATCCATTGAAGGTTTGCTACGAAAATGATACTTTTATTTTCATAGCAAACCTTCAATGGATAAAAAATATATGTCAGTGCCTATCATTTTTTGATAGCAACTGAGAGAATCAGGACCCTGATGGTGGCACCCACGTGGCACCTATACTAGTGTTCGTGGTCTATGGTGGCAACATCTCCCGCTGTGCATTCTGTGTTCCAAGGAACATACTACAGTCTATTTGGGGAGAGGTTACCATTATACGTAAACAATTATGGCGTCAGATCACGTGATTATATTTTCACTGTACTAGTGATGCGAAACATTGGCAGACAAGTTGAGAATGAACGATTGATTGAATGAATACATTCTTAAATCGATTATCAATACCAGACCTTATAATACGTCAGTATTATAAGGTCTGTGTCAATACATACTATTTAATATGATATTCTTCTGAATTGTGATGTTGGAAACGATATTATTAAGACCTTTCAATACGGATCCTATAATTTTAAATATTCAAATTTGTAGCTCACTGTAAATGTTACATAAAATATTATGTTTGAATTAATTTTAATTTATTACATATTAAATTTATAAATGGTTTTTCCTTACAATATTTTATTTTTATTATTATTTATATTATACTATTATTTTTAGTATATTTGTTATTACAATCCTTCTCCTATTATGATTGTCGAATTATTTGACTTTATAAATCATTCGAACTGATCGAATGATTTACCATGATTAGTTACTACTTTAAACTACTTGACAATTTTGAAATAGATTTATAAACTTAAAGAATCAGGTTAACATTCCAATCGTACAATTGAAACCATTAGTTAAAGTCTGCACTTCTTTTCCGAGAATCCGAGTCGTGAATAATGTAGTAGGCATGAAGGCATTTCGACTAGCCTGAACTGACATTTCGCGCTGAACAACTTTTTTTTTTTTTATTCGATGACAAGCTAGTCCTTGACTGCGATCTAACCTGATGGTACGATGCAGTCTAAGATGGTAGCAGGCTAACTTGGAAGGGGTATGGCAGTGAACATTTAACCCATACCCCTAATTGGTTTCTACACGCCATCGTGCCGGAACGCTAAATCGCTTGGTGGCACGTCTTTGACGGTAGGGTTGTAACTAGCCACGGCCAAAGCCTCCCACCAGACCAGACCAGAGACATACAATTCAGAAATTATAAATTCCCAAATTGACCCCGCCGGGAATCGAACCCGGGACCTCCCAGTTATAAGACAACAGCGCTCACCACTGAGCCAGGGAGGTCGTCAACGCAGTCGAAACATGATGAGTAATTAAAATACTAATAAGTAGTCGTCATTCGATTATGAGCATTAATATAATACTAATGTTCAATTCGAAAATGTGTACATTAGTAGTTGTAAATTATTCGAATAGTCAGATCATTCGCAGTCACGCATCGCTAACCGGTTGCCATTTGCCTTAATACACGGATCTACGAGCGTAATAAATACGACTTCCGATTTTACAATCGACTAAGCTCGTTCTTATCATTCACTCTATGGTTCACGTTTTATTTCAGCACTAGGGATTTGTTCTATTTCATATGTCAAACACAAACTAGGCTATTAGTCTGTGTTTTTTTTTTCCGATGGGGACTAGATTAATGCTAAAATAATATCGTAAACTGCATAGTTTGAAGTACATTTGTGTTTAATATAAACTTAAAAATGTTTTGCTTCGGGAAATAAAACGTTTGTGAATGATTTATAGCGCGAACAGTGAAAATAGTGTTAGCAAAACTGAAATGTCCTGTCCGGTATGTTTTGTTTACATATAATGGTAACCTCTCTCCAAACAGACTGTACTCTCTTATCTCTACCGCTGTGTTCTGTGCTCTCGCTCAAAGACAAAGTGTGTTTTTTTTTGTGTGTGCCTAGCCTAGTCTATATGTATTATCTATGGTGTTATAGTGTTCTCCACAGAAAAGAAGCAACCATTTTATTAGAAACATGTCAAACATGTAAACATGTACAAGAAACAACAACAAACAAAAAAACATTTACATAATACTAATTATTTACGTTCACAAGAGTGCAACTGACCAGCTATAACGTAATGAAGTGAACATGTCCTATTTTTATTTGGCCGCTGTAAAAGGTGACATGCCGGTGCACTTGCTAGAGACGGTCGTTACAAAGAGGTTAGAATACTTGAAAGCGATAATGAAAAGCCAAGAGATCACCTACAACGAGTACGTCGTGGAAGGGAGCGTGTACGACGTGGTGGGACACTACACGCTGTGCATCGTCGCCGTACTACAGGGCAGAGAAGAGTTCACACGACTCATCATCGCAGGTGAAGACGTCCTGTTTAGATGCAGACTTAAAGCGTTGCTGGCGTACGACTTGAGATGTTTCGCCAAAAAACTATTACGAGTCATAAGGAAACTACGTGCAGATGTAGAATTCCTAACACCTCTCAGGATTCTGTGCCAACACTTGATGTTAAGAGACATGGCTCACCACATATGCTCTCATTGCTCTGACAAATGTTCTTTACACAGTTTCCAAGTAAATTTCAAACATTGTCTTGCATTTGTTGCTAAAAGACAAGTCATATTGAAAAATGGCATTGCTCAAATACCTTGTAACAAATGGAGAGCATACCTTATACAGCTATTTAACATTAATCTAAAATATAAGTTGTATAGAACTGGTTTAGATAGCTTGAGGAATGATCCTAGGATCACTGAGCTGCTCAAGATGGTTGGCAAAGATATAAGTCCATTAAACAAGTATGATATAAGTATTTTAAAAAGTGAGGAAGTTGATATAACTTCAAAGCGATTTCCTCCATGCATGCTTAATCTACACAGACATCTGAGAAAGAAGCACAGACTAAGTCATGAACAGGGATTTAATTACAGTCTTTTTCTTAAAGATTTGGGCATGCCCGTGGAAGAAGCATTTTTATTTTGGAGGAAAGAGTATGAGCAAGTTCCAAATGGGCAATCTGCTTGTTGTCACAACTGGGCAAAGGATGAAAAGAAGTTTGTCTATGGAATTAGACATATGTATGGTTTGGAAGGTGGTAGAAAGGAGTACAGTTGCAGAAGCTGTAAGCAAATTCAAAACTCTGACACAACTTATTCCGAAGGAGGGTGTCCATTCAAATCCTTTGTTGATAACAAAATGGAAGAAATACTAAACATTCCTGAGGCTGATCCATTGTTATCCCAAATTAGAGAACTCAAGGCCCAAGAAAAATATACATCTGCTTGTATGAAATACTTACAAAATAGACTTTTAAAGAACAAGTCACGAAACATCCACTGTGATAATTTAAATTTTAATTTTACACCTGTTAAATATTATTTACTTGTAGCTAATTCTATGACTTTAGTTAATGAAGTATAAGTTCTTTGTTAATATAATAATATTTTATACTTACACTAGCGGCACGCTATGATGGCCGGTTTGACGTTTGTCCGCTCATGAAGTTCCGTATTAATTGATAACGACTTTGAAGGAAATAATTGTATTACTTTATTGACGATAGTGATGTGCAGAGATTCATAAATTTTATCGAATGTAGTTTTAGGTTTAGGACTTAAAATTTATTTATTAAATTGATTTCTAAAATGTATACAAGTGTAGAAAAATCAGTTTGCACCATTTAAGGGGTGAATGTACTTGTGAATATGAACAATTTTCACTATGTGGACAAACCTCTGAAATCGCAAAAAAATATCAGCTGTTTCATACAAAAGGTAAAATTTTTATTTTTATATGATATATACCACAACTCGGCATTTGGTTTTCTAAATTGAAAATTTTTAAAAATGGAATCTAATACGATCGTCACATAGGATCGCTGGCTAGCACAACTACTACCTCCGGCAAACTCGCGTCAATGCTCAATGCAAAACAAAGCAGTTTCGAATTGACGTTGCTTCGAAAAGTATAAACTGTCAGTGCAATGCGATTGTGATATAGTTTTGACCTGGCTTTGGATTTCAAATATTGATACTGCATTACTGTTGACCCTTGCTCGTTAATTTGGACTCTGTTCAAGCCCTTTGTTGTGGATTTCGTCGATATGACCGAACGTACGCAGAGAACTGTTCTAAATAGTCAGACACGTGAGTTCGTAATACGCCTTCGTAACTATTTCGATCGTGAAGCTCAAAATGGAGGGCCAATTTTACCTATAACGTCAGTGGTTGAACGCGTAGCTGATGCGCTTAATATTGGACAACGAACTGTTAGACGGATAACTAAAAAAAAATATGGCGAGACTGGCACAGAAGAAAATAAACTTCACACACCAAAAAAGAGAAAACGAGCAAAACCAGTCGTAGGCATCGATAGCTTTGATGCCGATGCTATCCGAAGACATGTTTACGGCTACTATTTACAGAAGGAGTATCCAACAAGAAAAAAGTTGGTGCATTCACTGAAGGAAGCTGGATTATTCTTCGGTGGGGAAAGTTCTTTAACGAAGATTTTGAAGACCATTGGATTTCGATACAAAAAATGTAACAAACGCAAAATATTGATGGAAAGATTTGATATAGCGATGGCAAGGTATACTTTTTTACGGCAAGTGAAAGAAATCAAAAATTGGCAAAATGTTGTGTTCTTGGATGAAACATGGCTTAATGCTAACCATACTGTAGGCCGTTCTTGGAACGATGACACAGCAGCATCTACTTCCAAAGTTCCTGTAGGAAAAGGATCGCGACTTATAATTTGTCACGCCGGAACCATCAACGGGTTTGTCGAAGGTTCTCTCATGGCTTTTGCGTCAAAAACCACTGGAGACTATCATGAAGACATGAATGGAGAAAAGTTTACTGAATGGTTTACCTCAATGTTGTGTAGCCTCCCTGAACCATCTATTATAATTATGGACAACGCCCCATACCACTCGATGCAAATTGACAAGCCACCTGCCCAATCCCAAAAGAAAGCTGATATCGTCGCATGGCTTCGTAAAAATGGCGTAGATGCAAACATGAATATGTTAAAAGCGGAATTAGTACGTCTTTTAAAAGAAAACAAACCAACCAAGATCCGATACGTCATTGACGAAATAGCATTAGAACATGGGCACAGAGTTATACGGTTACCGCCTTACCATTGTGAGTATAATGCGATTGAGTTGGTGTGGGCTCAAATTAAGGGATATGCTGCAAGACACAATACAGAACCCCCATTTACCACAAAAAAATGCTAAAATTATTAGAAGAAGCTTGTGAACATGTGACTAAAGGAGACTGGGAAAAGGTTGTGAATAGAACTGTTAAATTAATAAGGGAAGATTTTTAAAGAGATGTGAAAATAGATAATATTATAGAAAACGAACATATAATTATTAATGTAGGTGATGATAGCAGTGACGACAGTGAAAATAGTAGTATGGACGAATCTGATTAATTATGGCCTTTTGTGGCACCTTTTTTGGTATCTTTATTCATATGTTTCTTGTGTGCATATAAAGTATGTATATTCATTTTCATTCAAATATTCAGTTCGTTCAAATAAATTAAATAAACATATACATTTTTGTTTTATTAAACCTATTTAATCAGGTACAAAAACAAAACTTAATTGTTTTTTGTTCGAGAATAAATTGACATTCCACATCACTATTGTAATGTGTCAAACCGGCCATCATAGCGTGCCGCTAGTGTAGTACAATAATTTTTTATAATTTAAATACACTAGTGGTTCGCCCCGAACTGAGACCTCGCGGTAACGGTATCCCATGATTATTCATTCAATCGATACATGATAACCAAAACTGACATTATTATTATGCCCGTTTTCACCAAACATACCTAAATCATCCCCTAAGTAGGAGTCTCTTAACGTAGGTAGCTCCTAAATACAATCCTAAGTCCTAACATCCGTCCCAATATCCTTTTAGGTGTCCCGTACAGGATCGTGATAAATAAGTTGACAGAAAACATCAATCACCTAACTTATAGGTAGCCCGTAAAGGTTAGGGAACGTTAGTGAAAACATTGAATTATTTATCAAACATTGAATTTAACTCGTAGTTCCATGGGAATAGTTACTGACTGCGCCATCTATTAGCATTATTGTGAAGCTATGTTGATGCTATATGAATTACTGACGCCCATTAAAAATTAAATAATCTCGTTTCTTTATAATATTCATATAATTTTAGTATTTGTTGTTCAAGTACAGGATATAAGTGACCTAAAAACATAAAATCAGTTTGAAAATCCATAGCGGATTTTTCTAGAGAGCGTCTTCAAGCGAGCGTATAAAATCGCCACTTTGAAAGCCCCCCATTTCGTCAATTTTAAGGGAAAAATTAAAAAAAAAATATTTTTGTACTCAGTTCAAAATTATCTTTAAAATGATACGTAACAATTTTATGTAACGCGATTTTTTTTTTTTTACTTCGCATTCGCTTCTATGAGAGCCCCCCTGAAATAAAGATTTTTATAACTTTTTAAGCCATTTTCGGCTGGAGGCCATCGGTTTACATATTATATCTAAATTTGAAGTAATTACGTTCAGTAATTCAAAAGTTATAAGGCTCTGACAGACGGACGGACGGACGGACGGACGGACGGACAAGTGCAAATCGCCCTAGTTAACTCAAAGACCTTCGCTTCGCTCGGTCGATTATAGGATTGGTAGCTTAGTTGTTTACTTTCATAATCTTTTTTTAGAAAATGTTATAGTTAAGCTGTATAAGTTGTATTGGATGGAGTTTTGTATGAACTCAGTCAGTTCAGTGTTATTTAATTCATTTTTAATTTTTGGTGCGGAAGTGGCGCGGTTATGGTACTGGTTTTTTTTTAAACAATATTAGTCAAATTGAAGTTGACTAATATCCTTCCTATCCCCTCCAACTAAGCGGAAAGCTTGTGCTAGGAGTGGGTACAACAATATTGCAACGGGTGGGATTCGAACCTGCGACCTTTCAGTTTTAAGTCCGCACCTTTAACCGTTGGGCTATTGAGGCTCTCAATACATTATAAGTACATACTGATATAGAAACTAGAAATCTAACAGGGGACGGTAGTCTATATGCGGATACTTCTGCAAATGCTAGTTGGCATGGCTTACCACCTTGCTATAATCAGACCAAATAATGTATGTAACGACGAAGTTCTGAGTGATATTAGCAGGAGGCGAAAAACTACACCAATTAGCTTTTGAAATCTATACATATTATAAAACAAAGTCCCCTGCCGCGTCTGTCTATGTCTGTCTGTCTGTTTGTTCGCGATAAACTCAAAAACTACCGAACGGATTTTCATGCAGTTTTCACCAATAGGTAACCCATTCATGAGGAAGGTTTTAGTGTATAATTTGTTAAGGTTTTGTGTAATTTGGTTAAAAAAAACAGCGCGGCCGCGCCGCGTGGCGCTGTTGCTTTAATACTTCTTTTATACCTACGTCCTGTTCAATATGCTGTTCAAGATATAACTTATGGAACATTCCAAGTACTTAGTTTGAAAAGCATAGGCGTAATATGCTCTACTACCCGTGCGAAGCCGGGGCGGGTCGTTAGTAGGTACATAATAATTATGTTGCTCGTAGGACAGATTTCGTGTCTCTACCGGCTACCGCACCGAGTCAATTACAAGACGTTCTATCGCTCATGCAAACGACGCTGGTATGGTCATCCATAAACGTAGGTTGGTACCTACATACCGCGGCCAGTGGGGTCATACGGCAACAATCCCACGTGAAAAATTGTCATAATAAATGACACATCATATTTAATCGCATTTCCAAGAAATGGTCGATCCTTGATTACCGAGCGAGTGTGAATTTTCTGCAGTCACAGCGTGGTATCAAGGGCACAGAATATATAATAGTACTACGTATTAAGGGTGCGATATCGACCGCGGCCACGACAGCCTTGGCCCTTGGCGGCCGCGGAGGCGCGGCAATCACGAATATTAATAATTCCTGAACTACTCAACTGACGACCTTGAAATAACTAGTGGTTCGCCCCGAACTGAGACCTCGCGGTAACGGTATCCCATGATTATTCATTCAATCGATACATGACGACCAAAACTGTCATTATTATTATTATGCCCGTTTTCACCAAATATACCTAAATCATCCCCTATGTAGGAGTCTCTTTACGTAGGTAGCTCCAAAACACAATCCTAAGTCCTAACATCCGTCCCAATGTCCTTTTAGGTGTCCCGTACAGGATCGTGATAAAGAAGTTGACAGTAATCATCACCTAACTTATCATAGGTAGCCCGTAAAAGTAAGGGAACGTCAGTGAAAACATTGAATTATTATGTAGGTAGGTATACTAACGAGTGAAAACGGGTTAGGGGCATCTGTACAAATCGTCATCTATCGACGCGAATAGAAAATATACAAAATGCAGCAATTAATTTGGCCCAAATTAATTGCTTAATAAATTGGGCCCAACTTAGCTTAACGTAACTTAACTTGGTAACAGCAGTCGGACGACACGAAATGGTGCCGAACCCATCAAGTTTTTATTTAAATCCTTTATAATCACATAATTTAATGAACCCGAAATCTCAAATTATTGAAGTTCGATATTTAACTAAAGAATAATTTTAATTGAATAATATGATATTATGTACCTAAATAATAGTAGTCGACGCAAAACTGTTTTTGGGATAGATCGTAGTCGTAACTCCTAGTAGTCCTAGTTCCATGGAATAGTTATGTGTGTATGGAGTGCGCCATCTATTAGCATTATTGTGAAGCTATGTGAAATTTACTGATGCTCATTAAAATTTAAATAATCTCGTTTCTTTATAATATTCATATAATTTTAGTATTTGTTGTTCAAGTACAGGATACAAGTGAAGTAAGAAAATAAGTACAACTTGAAAATATATAGAAAATTTTCCCAGAGAGCGTCTTCAAGCGAGCGTATTAAATCGCCACTTTGGAAGCCCCCCATTTCGTCAATTTTAGGAAAAAAATTAAAAAAAAAATACGGTTGTACTCTGTTCCAAATTGTCTTTAAAATGATACACAGAAAACCTATGAATCGCAAATAAAAAAAAAATTCTTCGCATTCGCTTCTATGAGAGCCCCCCTGAAATAAAGATTTTTATAACTTTTTAAGCCATTTTCGGCTGGAGGCCATCGGTTTACATATTATATCTAAATTTGAAGTAATTACGTTCAGTAATTCAAAAGTTATAAGGCTCTGACAGACGGACGGACGGACGGACGGACAAGTGCAAATCGCTCTAGTTAACTCAGAGACCTCGCTTCGCTCGGTCAATTACAGGACAATCTTTAAAGTACCTTCATTCTAACAAAAAAAGAGCGAATGAAATCGGAATACGCCTTAATGAATTACAACTAAATACACATTGTGATTTTTATCCCCTCTCCCAAGGGAACCGTGCTGAATTTCGGGATGAAAAGTATCCTATGCTCTACCTCGTAGTATGAAATTCAATCATGCCAAGTTTCATTTAAATCCGTCCAGTAGTTTCGGCGTGATGCGTGGCCATGATACAGCCAGACAGACAGACAAAATATTAAAAAAAAAATTGTTTTGGCTTTAGTATCGACTAGCTGATGCCCGCGACTTCGTCCGCGTGGATTTAGTTTTTAAAATCCCTCGGGAACACTTTGATTTTCCGGGATAAAAGTAGCCTATATCACTCTCCAGGTCCTCAATTATACCCATGCAAAAAATCACGTAGATCCGTGGCTCTGTTGCGGCGTGATTGAAGGACAAACCAACAAACAAACACACTTTCGCATTTATAATATTAGTAGTATGATTAGAATATTAAATTACATAGGAAAACACTGTAATATTACGTCCATACGATGTATTACATTCATACCTACTATGTAGTATGTAGGTATAATGATCGTTTGGCAAAATCTGACGCCTTTGGAGTAGTTTGACTTTGACAAAATAGTATCCACGATGGCTATATACGATAAATTACGCATGCCAGCTTAAGATGAGCCGTTCATTCAAAGTATCCTGTAGATTCCGGGGTTCAAGTTATTTGGACCTATACTGAAGATTGTGATGTCTATAATTTCTGAACTACGAAATTGACGACCCTGAAATAATTACAGGACAATCTCTAAAGAATCTGCTTTCTAACAAAAAAAGAATGGATTAAATCGGAATACGCCTTAATGAATTACAGCGAAATACACATTTTGACTTTCATCCCCTCTCCCAAGGGAACCGTGCTGAATTTCGGGATAAAAAGTATCCTATATTATACCTCGGAGTATTAACTTAAATCGTGCCAAGTTTCATTTAAATCCGTCCAGTAGTTTCGGCGTGATGCGCGGCCAAGATACAGACAGACAGACAGACAGACAGACAGACAGACAGACAAAAAATTTAAAAAAAATTGTTTTGGCTTCAGTATCGATTATAGAGTGCCCTCAAACAAAAATTTTCAAAATATCTTCAATGTACAGAATTGGACCTGTTACAGTTTTATTATATTACTAGCTGATGCCCGTGACTTCGTCCGCGTGGATTTAGTTTTTAAAATCCCTCGGGAACACTTTGATTTTCCGGGATAAAAGTAGCCCATAGGCTGTGACATATCACTCTCCAGGTCCTCAATTATACCCATGCAAAAAATCACGTAGAGCCGTGGCTCTGTTTCGGCGTGATTGAAGGACAAACCAACAAACAAACACACTTTCGCATTTATAATATTAGTAAGTATGATTAGAATATTAAATTACATAGGAAAACACTGTAATATTACGTCCATACGATGTATTACATCCATACCTACTATGTAGTATGTAGGTATAATGATCATTTGGCAAAATCTGACGCCTTTGGAGTAGTTTGACTTTGACAAAATAGTATCCACTATCCACGATGGCTATATAGTCCAGATTTCCTTACTTGAGTACTCGAGTAAACAATAATGGCCGAATGTTAACCAAAGACAATTTATAGGGTTGGGAAGTTATCACATAGATGCGATTGAACGAATGTGAAAGCATTATACAACTGAATGATTTTCATCCCAACTGCGATGGTCATAGACGTGTACCATTACTACAAAGACGTAAAAAGTTAATAAACAATATCTTTTTCGTAATTATATTAAAAAGAGGAATTCACAAGAAAAAATTAACGAAGATTTATTAATTATTACTCATCAGATTTTTGTTCTATTCTAAAGTATGTATACCCCATTTGTGGGTAACATTGTGATACAAACAATTTTCTTAAAAAAACAGTAGTGTATTTTTATTTACCTGTTTTCTTTAGTAAAATGTTCTTTAGTTTGGTAATAATTTTATAATAATATCTAATTTTATTTAAGATAACCATTACAATCATTTTCTGCTAGTGATTTATTTTTTATCAGTATCCATTATATTTTATGTTCTAAAGTTACTCACCTCTACTGTAATGATGATTTAATCATTGAAGTAGGAAGACTAGTCATAATTCCTAGTTCCATGGATTCAATCCATTCATAAGGTCACTCATTCGCCTGTCCCCACCTCAACAATTCATAGACAATCTAGGGTTACGAAATGTCACTTTCTCCTAATCTGTGCAAATGAGTTCTGCTATTATTTCGGTTTTGAGAAAATAAATATCTTATAATGGTAAACTCGAAGCAATTTTTGGTGTAAATCGTAACGAATGTGTTTGATGAATAGATCTAGACAGTTATACATAGTTAAAAATGTGTGATTTGTGTGTAAATAAGTGATATTCATATCAAGAGGTGTTTGTTTACTCGAATACTCAAGTAAGGAAATCTGGACGGTACGATAAATTACGCATGCCAGCTTAAGATGAGCCGTTCATTGAAAGTATCCTGTAGATTCCGGGGTTCAAGTTATTTGGACCTATACAGAAGATTGTGATGTCTATATTTTCTGAACTACGAAATTGACGACCTTGAAATAATTACAGGACAATCTCTAAAGAACCTGCTTTCTAACAAAAAAAAATGGATTAAATCGGAATACGCCTTAATGAATTACAGCGAAATACACATTTTGACTTTTATCCCCTCTCCCAAGGGAACCGTGCTGAATTTCGGGATAAAAAGTATCCTATATTATACCTCGTAGTATTAACTTAAATCGTGCCAAGTTTCATTTAAATCCGTCCAGTAGTTTCGGCGTGATGCGCGGCCAAGATACAGACAGACAGACAGACAGACAGACAGACAGACAGACAGACAGACAAAAAATTAAAAAAAAATTGTTTTGGCTTCAGTATCGATTATAGAGTGCCCTCAAACAAAAATTTTCAAAATATCTTCAATGTACAGAATTGGACCTGTTACAGTTTTATTATATTAATAGATAGATTATAGAGTGCCTTCCAAAAAAATTTTCAAAATATCTTCAATATACTTCAATGGACCTGTTACAGTTTTATCGACCGAGCGAAGCGAAGGTCTCTGAGTTTACTTGAGTGAATTTGCACTTGTCCGTCCGTCCGTCCGTCTGTCAGAGCCTTATAACTTCTGAATTACTGAACGTAATTACTTCAATTTTAGATATGATATGTAAACCGATGGCCTCCAGCCGAAACTGGCTTAAAAAGTTATAAAAATCTTTATTTCAGGGGGGCTCTCATAGAAGCGAATGCCAAGTAAAATATATTTTTCGTACCACTTGCTCAAAAAAGTGACATTCTGTGCCACAAAAAGCGAACATAACAATAGTCATTTTTAATCTGTTAAAAACAGGGAAAGAAAATTGTACTGAATTTCATTCATCCTCTAGGGGAGAATGTGATTTAAATTTGGAATACTTACCGATACTGAACTACATCTGTGTTTACACCATAAAGTTTGTATATAAAGCAGTATACATCTTTTTGAAAAAGGAATACGCATTTATTATGCAGTTACTTTTGCAGTTATGATTATTATTTAGATAAAATTACGAAAACCGACGAGGCCGTATGAGCTTGATGCCTTTGCTTTTCCGACAAAAAAATATTAGTCTAGGAATTTGCCGCGTTTTTGTTTTCTTCAAATACATAAACGTTAAGTTTATTTTAATTTATTTTTATAAATAAGTAAATGTTCTAAAAATACGTTACGATGTTAAATCAAAGCGACAGTGACAGTGAATTGTCGGATTCCATGTTGGTTAGGAGTAATACTCAAAGGATTCCATCAGTGCAAATGCTCAGACGCAAGAACAGAGAAATACTCAAATCAACTCATCAACAATAAATGTACCAAACAAAAATGTAACTCTATCAATAATAATAATTGGACCAATGTTTCGAATGTTAACTTTTACTTTTAATTGTCATTATTTTTAATAAATGCTTATCTCATATTATTATTGTGTTAATTTTTTCGCAAATGGTACGAAAAGTAGAGTATTTTCCTCGGTGATAAAGCTGTCTTAGTCTTGGGTGAACTTAAATCCCTCGCTACACTCAGGACTCGTCTTTAATCCCTCGCTTCGCTCGTGATTTAAGTTTTTAACACCCTCGCTACGCTCGGGAGTAAACCTCGAGTCCTTCGTTACGCTCGCGATTTTAATCGTCACCCGCGACAGAAGACACTGCTTTATCCCCTTGGTTAATAATCTACTATTTTTGCATTTCATAGGGTTGCAGTACCTCATTTTAAAGATAATTTGGTACAGAGTACAAAAGTATTTTATTTTTATTTTTTTTCCTAAAATTGACGAAATGGGGGGCTTTCAAAGTAGAGATTTTATTCGAGGCTAGATCTCTAAAACCACTTTATTTTAAAAATTGAAACTTACACATAATTTGAGTTATATTCTGTACTTGAACAACAAATACTAAGATTAGATAAATATTATAAAGAAACGAAATTATTTAAGTTTTAATGGGCATCAATGTTTTTAACAAAACTTCACTATACTGTTAATAGATGGCGCTGTCTTTAATATTGTAAATACAGTTTTGCGTCAGCTATTCTTATTTTGTCTATTACTAATTATGTTATTCAATTAGCAAATTACTATCAATATAAGTATCACGTTGTTTTTGCAAAAGTAAATCCGTTTCTATTTACAATAATTAGACGTTAGCACCTATTTACTACCGTATAATGGTACTGTGTCTATGAGTGTAAAGATGAGCGCGCATCTAGACATGCTCGCCGCAGAAGCCGCAAGCGCGCAGTCATGGCAGTTTATAATTTTTTTTATTATGAAATCGTATACTACGTAACACCCGTTCAGCGAACCAGCTGAATTTTAGTAAAATACTGTAGGCATACGCATCCCATCCACGAAAGCAGATGACGATTGACGTCATCAGATTCGGCGCGTTTTAATTACAATATAATATATATACAATATATATATAGGTAGTTAAAACTACCTTATGGGAATTATGGGATACCGCGAGGTCTCAGTTCGGGGCGAACCACTAGTTATAAGAGTATAGATTCCGTGAGAAACACTGTTAAATTACTCTTTCAGAGAATTCGAAAAACTGGGACAAAAAGTCGCGCGCTTTGTCAATAGGGTGGGTCAATAAGTTGAAGGCCGTTTAGGAGCTACGTACATACCTGCCTACTTTGATTTACACGAGCGCAAGGGCGGATCCAGCTTTCATATCAGGGGGGGGTCATATAGTCAAGGTCAAGTCAAGATATATATAGATAGAGATAATATAACTGTAACTGGACGAATTCTGTACATTAAATATATTTTGAAAATTTAAATTAGAGGAGGCTTTATTGTCGACTAGCTGATAGCCGCGACTTCGTGCGCGTGGAAAAGGGTTTTTTTTAGGGCTGTACTATGTAATCCATAATACTTGGTACAAACAATATCTTTTTACGACTGCACAACGCCACTAATATTAGCAATCCACAGTTGACATTTTCGCGAGCGAAACGAGCGCGAAATTTTCAACGACTACACTGCGCCGCTATGTAAGTACTTACTTGGTACCTACATCAGCAATGCACAACCGAGATCCTCGCGAGCGAAGCGAGCGCGTAATTTTTTACGATTGCACTGCTCCGCTATGTAAGTACCTACTTTGTACCTACAACAGCAATGCATAATTGAGATTCTCGCGAGCGAAGCGAGCGCGAAATTTTTTACAATTGCAAATTGGAATAGACCATATGCAGACCATACTTGGTATCTATACAATATCAATTCAAAATCAAGTTTCTGAATTCCCACCATTTAGGTGGGCCGTACCTACCTAGCAGCATCAAGATTGAGGAGTCGGTACCTGGAGCTCATATGATGTAGCCCAGTGGATGATGGCTCCACTACGCCGTTATGTAGTCCATAGTTTATAGCCATTACAGCAATAAACAACAGACATTTACGCGAGCGAAGCGAGCGCGAAAATTTTTACGTTTGCACTGCGCCACTATGTAAGTTCATATTTGGACCTACAACGGCAATGCACAACCGAGATTCTCGCGAGCGAAAAATTTTTTACGATTGCAAATTGGAATAGACATTATGCAGTCCATACTTGGTATCTATACAATATCAATTCAAAATCGAGTTTCTGAATTCCCATCATTTAGGTGAGCAATACGCAGATATGTAGTCTATATTTGATAGCCACAGCAGCACACAGAAAATTTTTACTATTGCAATAGACTATTATGTAGTCCATACTTGGTATTTATACAATATCAATTCAAAATCAAGTTTCTGAATTCCCACCATTTAGGTGGGCCGTACCTACCTAGCAGCATCAAGATTGAGGAGTTGGTACCTACCTAAAATTTTTACGATTGCACTGCGCCACTATGTATATAAGTCCATATTTGTACCTACAAAATTGTACTCACAACAGAGATTTTCGCGAGTGAAGCGAGTCATTCACTTCCTCCACTTCAATGGGTTTTTAGTGAACGTGGAGAAGCGCAAGTCCAGTTAGACGGTCTTCTGCCATTGAAACTTTAAGCCAAATTTTGAGCCTCCTCAGAGTGGAAAAGGATCAAGAAGGAGCAATTGAATATTATTATCTACCTACAAAATACGCTCACCGGGCGCTGCTTACATCTACATACCTACAAATTTTCTCAATCATGATTTGATTACGCTCAGCCCAGGGGGGGGGTCATGACCCCCATGACCCTCCCCCTGTATCCGCCCTTGCACGAGCGTAGGCCTTGTTTATTACTTGCATTTTGGCTTAGATGTCAATGAACTCGAAGAATCTCCTGTGCACCAATTTAGCTTAGGCAGCTATAATAAAAAATCATTCTGATAATCGAACGCGGGTGCGATGAGCGGGAGGATGCGTTGCGCGTCGTGTCACGCGGTTAACTCAAACATATGGCCAAGTATGAGAGCGTTCATGCAGAAGCGTTTGCGGTGAACGCGGCGGGCGGCGGGCGCCGCACAACGCGTCGCGTCACGCGTGTGCATAAACGTACCCAGTCTTCACTGCTCTCAATGTAAACTTGCTCTTGGCTTATTAAGTAGATACCAATCACCACTTGAAATAATAGTACTTAGGTAAAGGTATTCTTTATATCCTAAGTGGTATTATAACGATAAATTCAAGTGATGACGATAAGTACCTCGTTACCTATTCATCTTGTTACGCCGCCCTTCACTCAAGCGTAGATCGACATTAATAATATAATATTTTGCAATACATTTAAATAAGTAAGTCTCTTTTCTTGTGATATCACCTGTTATCACATGATTGGAATTGTGGGCGTGACAGTCGCTTGAGATGCTCCAGAGCACAAAATGCGTTTAGTAGGTACTTACCCTAACATAGAATAGAATAGAAATGTTTTTTATTCAAATAAACTTTTTACAAGTGCTTTTGAATCGTCGATGAGTATACCACTGGTTCGGAATGCCGTTCCTGCCGAGAAGAACCAGCAAGAAACTCAGCAGTTGCTCTTTTCAAAACAAGTTTACAATTCAATAGAATAGTTATACAGTTTAATTACCACCTGCTGTCTCATGAATCGCTGGAACGACTTATGTCCACGCTTTTTTATCATCTAAATAGTCTTCAATTGCATAATATGCTTTTTTCATGAGATTAGTTTTTTACCTACGCATAGACCTATGCCTGTCGTAGGTATTTTACCTACGCGCTAATTTGTGGAAAAGAATAGGAGTCTTCTCAGGATATAAACCATCGACCCAGGAAAATGATCTATACAAATAAATAAAATTGAAGTGTCTGTTTGTAATGTCAAAATAACAGATATGTATTTAGAAATTTTTTAAAACATCAATTTTCAAAATTTTTTGTCTATCTGCCTGTCTGTTTGTTCCGGCTAATCTCGGGAACTGCTGGACCGATTTTGACAGGACTTTCTCTGACAGATAGCTTATGTTACAAGGATTAGGTAAGAGACTTTTAAAAAAGTTTTCCTCTTGCAAGCACCTCAAGGATTAAAACACCATTAAAAGGAAGGAATTCATTCATTCATTCATTAGCAACCCGTCAACGGCTCCCTACTGAGCGCAGGTCTCCTCTCAGAGAAGGGTTATAGGCCATAGTCCACCACGCTGGCCCAATGCGAATTGGTGGACTTCACACACCTTCGAGAACATTATGGAGAACTCTCACCTCCACCGTTGAAGCAAGTGATAGTTAATTGCTTAAACGCACTTGACTCCGAAAAGTCAGAGGTGCGTACCTGGGATCGAACCCGCGACCACCCGAATAGGAGACCACAGTCCTAACCAGTAGGCTATCACTGCTTCATTCATATAGGTAGGCATTTGGAGCTTCATAAATTTACACATCAAATTATTACTCAAGTACTAGGTATTTATCGGGCTCATAAACAGTTTTCGCATTTAATAAGAGATTATCCTTAACAGTTAAAAACTTACTATCGATACTACACTACCTACTAGCCCACATCAAATAAATTATGACAGTATCGCGCGAGGCCTCGAGCCGAATTAATGGCTCCTGACCATCTGCATTATCACACGGAAAACTGATAAAATTTTCGCGCTACAGCAGTTACAGTTGGCAGTCGTCGACGCGCCGCTGACCGACATGGCGTTCGCCGTCACGTTCGCCGGCAAAACTTACGACTTGCGGAGTTTCGTGCGGGACCACCCGGGCGGCGTCAACACGCTGGAGAGGTTCCGCGGGAAGCCGATCGGGCGAGCGATGAAGTTATACGGCCATAGTTACAGTGCGTACCACATGCTGAACGACTTTAGAGTGGAAAGTGGTGGGGATGTGAATCTGACGGGCGGCGTGAGTGCGAACGGGAGGATTATAACTACGGAGGAGGCCGACATGGACCAGGAGCAGATTGACTTTTTAGAGGAGCTGGAGGTACAGTTCGGTCAACACCACTTTTCCACAATAAAACGTATGCATGTGATAGGTCTGCTCGCGTTTCTTCACTTTTCGCGTCCACGAAAAAGTCGGTTCAATGATTACCTATTTAAAATTAAAAAAAAAAACTAAATTATTTATTTCATGCAAACCAACTTATAAGCCAAGACTCTACCACCGGTTAGAAAAGCAAAATTAAGTAGTACTTATAGTGAACAAAAATGAGCATGCTACCTAATTAGAGGATCATTTTTCTGGTGGGAGGTTTTCGTTGGCCGTGGCTAGTTACCACTTACCACCCTACCGTCAAAGACGTGCCGCCAAACGATTTAGCGTTCCGGCACGATGGCGTGTAGAAATCGATTAGGGGTATGGGTTAAATTTTCACTGCCGTAGCCCGTACCCCTTCCAAGTTAGTCCGCTACCATCTTAGACTGCATCGTCACTTACCATCAGGTGAGTAGTTATTTCTGGTAACTTTCAAAGTTTTCTTTCAGTCTAGTCAAGTCAATTCTAAGGTCCAACGTTCTCGCCAGACGCTCGCACAAGCTGACAAAATGTATTTTGTGAGGAGCTTCCGCAAACGTAAAAGGAATCATACCTACAGACAGAATATAAACTTTATTTTGTACATAAAATCTAGCTGAGGCCTGCGACCTATTCCGAGTGGAAAGGAATAGGTAGGTATTTTTTTAAAGAATATCTGCCAAGTTGAAGTTGGCTAATATCCTCCTCTCCCCTCCAAATAAGCGGAAAACTTGTGTTAGGAGTGGGTACGACAATAGTGCAACGGGTGGGATTCGAACCTGCGACCTTTCGGTTTTCAGTCCGCACCTTTAACCGTCGGACTATTGAGGCTTTATCTGCAACCCATCAACGGCTCACTACTGAGCGCAGGTTTCGTCTTGGAGAAGGGTTATAAGTTATAGGCCATAGTCCACCACTCTGGCCCATTGCGAATTGGTAGACTTCACACACCCTTGAGAACATTATGGAGAACTCTCAGGCATGCAGGTTTCTTCACGATGTTTTCCTTCACCGTTGAAACAAGTGATATTAGAATGCTTAGGAATAGGTATATAGGTACATAGGTATAAAAAGTGACATGCAGAATATTAACAAGGCAGCATAATTGGTCCGACTCTTTAATTTTATACTATACGTTAATGACATACATAATTGAACACTCAAAAACGCTGACGTCATCGTTTACGCCGATGACACTACTTTAATATTCCATGGCCTGACTTGGGACGAAACTTACCAAAACAAAATACCTTTGCTTTCATAAAACTGCTACGTCCACTCCTAACAGAACCCATAGCCTTAAGATTTACATGTGTGGCATGACAAGTGCAAATGGATCTGCAATACCTCAGTGCAGGATCCAAGTGGATCACAACTTATCATTTAGGTCCCACATCGCTTTCCTTTCAGGCCGCGTGCGAAAAGTAAATAATTGGTATAATGAAAAAAATTACGTGACGTAGCGAACATATCAACATTAAAATTAAATATTTGTCAGATTTATTAATAAATAAAATATTCTGTTCGCAAATGGAACACTCCTAGTCCTCTGTAAAACTTACTAGGAAGCCTAACATGGTCGCCACGATACAGGTTAAACCTAGTGTGGAGACCACTAGTAAAATACGACACTGTAATAACCTTTTCTGAAAATAAAGATATTTATATTTTATTTTTAAAAATCCCGTGAAAATAATCTGAATTTCCCGGGATAAACCCCAGTCTTCGTCAAAAGCAAGCTGGTCGTATTCCTGTGCCACAAATATCGTCAAGATAGATTGAAAACTAGCCTACATCATGTGAAGACAATTTTTTTTATAAAAGTTTCTTTGGTGCTGTCTGTTCTGTCACAGACAGACTGTTATTGTTTGATTTATTTTTATAATTATAAACTATAATCAAAATTCTAGATTCAAAATTATTTATTTGATGTTTTTCCAGACGTTGAAGTGCGTAATTTGATTTTAATTGGCTATACGTTTAACATCGGAAAACCGGAAGCGCTACTAAATTATGATAGACACATCGTTGCGTAGCAAAGGATGGTAGATATTAAAAATTGCGTTTAATTACCATGGAGTAGGTACCTAACTAAAAAGTAAAAGCCTCTGCAAACAAGCAAAGGATCTGAAACATTATGCTGTGACTACGACCCACGTGCGCAAATTCCCACCAACAACAGTCTAGACTCTAGTCTCTAGTCGGTTCAGTAACTGTAGAGTAACGCTTAGTTCATCATGCTTGTGAATTGTGATACTGTGGTGGAATGGAAGCGTCAAATGCGATACTAAAATTAGTTAATTAACTGAAGTGGTAATAATTGGCACCTAAACTTGACCTAAAACGTTCATAAAATAGGTCAAGTGCGATGTGCAATCAAACGTGAACTCATGAGGTTTATTGCGGAAATGAATTCAATTGCAAATATACCTAAGTACCTCAGTATACCATAGTATACTCATTGTGGGTATACTACCTGCCTATTCGTAGTTAACGACTTAGGTATACCATCTATACCCATTAGAACCTCACTAATAGGTACAGCTATGTTATAGCTTCATGTTCGTCAGATGTATTCAAAGCACTTTGTAAAAGTTTATTTGAATCAAAATCTTACTCTCTACTCTATCAACTCTCTACTTTAATGTAATGTAGGCTTTGTAGTAAACTCTATTGTCCGCGGAATAGCACCAAGTGACAAGAGTACCTACTCCAGAGTCCAGAATATACCTAGGTCCTCTACGCTTAGGCTAACTCTAGAGAGTCTAGACTAGCTCTACGCCTACCAGTTCGTCCTGGAACGACATTAAACTAACTCATGATTAAAAACCTGCCAAGTGCGAGTCGGATCCGCACACGAAGGGTTCCGTACCATCGTACAATATTTACCACTCAGCAGCAGGATCTAGCAAAAACAAATTAGGTAGATATTTATTGCATGCAGACCCTCTTTAATATTTGACTTTATTTTATTGATAGAAAGAAAGAAAACTATTTTATTTGATCAGAACCATTTGTACGAATTAAAAGAACTGCAATGCAACGGAAATACTCATTCTGTGAAAATTTCAAGTAGGTATTATCATATATTCCAAGTAGGTATATCCTAAAAATGACTCAGATGCCGTACAACCGATCACCCTTTTTGATAGGTAGGTAGGTAGGTTTAGGATAGGTAGTAGATAGGCATTTTATTATCATTATTATCAGCAACCCATCAACGGCTCACTACAGTTGAGCACAGGTCTACTTTCAGAGAAGGGCTATAGCCTATAACTTATAGGCCATAGTCAACCATGCTGGAATGCGAATTGGCAAACTTCACACATCTTTGAGAACATTATAGAGAACTCTCAGGAGTGTAGGTTTCCTCACGATGTTTTCCTTCACCGTTGAAGCATATTATATTTAATTGGTAAATCGCACATAACTTCGAAAAGTCCGAGGTGCGTGCCAGGGATCGAACTTGCAACCCGAATAGGATACCAAGAGGAGACCACAGTCCTAACCAATAGGCTATCACTGCTTCATTCATATGAGTAGGAAACACTGCATATCTGCATAGTATTTACTGTATTGTAAATTTGTTTTGAATAGAGCAACCTCCGAGTTTCTTGCTGGTTCTACTCGGCAGGAAAGGCATTCCAAACCAGTGATAGATTCATCGACTATTCAAAAGCACTTGTAAATGTTTATTTGAATAAAAAATATTTCTATTCTATTCTATTTGGAACTTCATAAATTATAGGCAAATGATCTACGCAAACAACTTGTAGCAGAGCTTGGCAGCCATAAACAATGTTTCTAATTAAGCTTAAAGCTTTCCGGGGAGTGTCGGCACAGTCGGGCTGGACTGAGGGCTGATGACTCACTCGCGGGTGTTGCAGGTTAACGATTATTGCCGATCGATGGCAGACATTCCGAAAATTAGTAGCTACCACCACCCATGTGTTTATAAATTTATTCCGATTTTAATAATTCTTTTTTATTTGAATGTGTATACTATTAGGTATAATAAATAATAAATAGGTATACTATTAGGTAAGCAGTGATAGCCTAGTGGTTAGGACTGTCTCCTATTCGGGAGGTCGCAGGTTCGATCCCGGGTACGCACCTCTGACTTTTCGAAGGAAAACATCTTGAGGAAACCTGCACATCCGAGAGTTCTTCATAATGTTCTCGAAGGTGTGTGAAGTCCACCAGTTCGCATTGGGCCAGCGTGGTGGACTATGGTCTATAACCCTTCTCTGAGAGGAGACCTGCGCTCAGTAGTGAACTGTTGATGGGTTGCTAATGATGACTACTTATTAGGTATGTTTTGTTTAATTTTGATGAAGTTGTGATAAATATTATTTGCTATTGGAGATAGAAGATATAAATCTTCAAGGAGGACAGCAAGTTACTCGCATATGAGACAACGAACGAATACATGCATACCATAAATATGAAGGTCTTAGCCACAGGCATTAATTCCAAATAGACTGAATCATTAACCTCCAGGCCCCAGGTGTTTGTACCATTGTGTTTGTTTTGTAGCCTACCCGTGCGAAGCCGGGCAGGCGGGTCAAACCAGAGCTGGGTACCTATTAGTTTGAAACATAGAGATAAGTTACCAACATGGTAATATGGGATATTCCCACTAGTTCAACTGATTAGTTCAACCGTTGAACCTATACTATCGTTTATGGATTGTATGTAAGCATAGATTACATCTAAAATTAAAATGATATAAATCTAAAATCTCAACGATGTCACCGCAATGCGGCATAGTACCCAAGATGCTGGCAGCATTACAATAGAATGGAATAGAAATGTTTTTTATTCAAATAAACTTTTTTACAAGTGCTTTTGAATCGTCGATGAGTCTACCACTGGTTCGGAATGCCCTTCTTGCCGAGAAGAACCAGCAAGAAACTCGGCGGTTGTTCTTTTCAAAACAAGTTTACAATATAATAGATACTAGCTGATGCCCGCGACTTCGTCCGCATGGATTTAGTTTTTAAAAATCCCGCGGGAACACTTTCATTATCCGATATAAAAAGTAGCTCTCCCGGTCTGAGGAACCACTACTACATCCATTACTATACCCATGCAAAAAATCGCATCAATCCGCTGTTCTGTTGCGACGTGATTGAAGGACAAACCAACAAACAAACACACTTTCGCATTTATAATATCAGTAATGCTTTATTATAACACTTTTTATAATTGTCAAATTTTTTACCATACTTAACCAAAGACAAAATTACGTTTAGCTGTCATTTACGTTTTGGTATTCCACTGTCATTTGCGTTTTGTTATTCCATGTCAGATGCGATTTTGTTATACCACGTTTTATAGTGACTTGACGGAAACGCGGTCGAACGGGATAAAAAGTATCCTATGTCCGTCTCCTGGTTCTAAGCTACCTCTCCACCAATTTTCAGCCTCATCCGTTCTTGAGTTATAAATAGTGTAACTAACACCACTTTCTTTTATATATATAGATTATGCTATGTATGCAGTGTTTCCACAATGAGGGGAAGTTCCACAAAAGCATACGTCTAATTATAATTCAACACATGTTAAGACGGGCAGACAGAAAGTAGCCCCATTCCCGCCGGTGGGATTCGTTCACGAGCATGACGCATGACCCAGCCATTGCTTCGCTCAACCATATTTGAGGGAACGTAACATTGCCGCTTTAATGGCCCAACTAATTCTTTGGCCTAGGCAGCTTCGAAAGCTCTATTTAAAGCATTGATTACAATGCAACATGGTTAAGTAAGTCATGCCGTTTGTACGAGACACCCGAATTAGGGCTCATATACGGGCGGCACGTTGTCAACTGCAGGCAACTGTGCGTCCACGGCTGCTGTCGAGGCGTCGGACTCGGAGAACATTATGGAGAACTCTCAGGCATGCCGGTTTCCTCACGACGATGTTTGCCTTGATATTCAATTGCTTGGAGCATAAGTATGGGCAAGTGTGTACTTATGGACGCTTGTACCTGTGGAGTGTGGACACAATCAATTCCGTCGAAACTAGCAACCCTAAAATTTTAATTTGAACGCGACCGTAAAGCTTTGTCTGTGGTTGACAGTATACATAGGTACAGCATTTGCCCCTATGTATTAGTTCCGAAAGTTTAGAGTCTGGCATCGAAGCCCATACCTCACGATAAGGAGGCCATAGGTTTGACCACTAGGCATCACCGCTATATCTGACGACCTCCCTGCCTAGTGGTGAGCGCTGTGGTCTTATAACTCGGGTTCAATTCCGGCGGGGTCAATTTTTGGAATTTATATTTTCTGAATTGTCTTCTCTGGACTAGTGGGAGGCCTTAGCCGTGGCTAGTCACCACCCTACCATGACACACGTGTTTCAAACGATTTAGCGTTCCGGCACGATAACCGTTTAGGGGTATAGGTTGAATGTTCACTTCCATACCCCTTACAAGTTAGCCCGCTACCCATCTTAGACTTTATCGTCACTTACCACCAGGTGAGATCACAGTCAAGGACCAGGTATCTTGTCATCCAATAAAAAAAAATGTAGGGTAATATTTAAGGTGTGAATCCTCTGAGTTGTCATCACAAGTCGAGCTCGCACGGGCGTGCGCCTGTGATTATTGTTATCTTTTCTCTGAAGCAATTCGTCGGTCGATAAGCGCGTGACCAAATATCGATTACCTATCTGTGTATGAGTTACACAGAACTGAACAACCAAAAGGGTGTGCGTCGCGTGCACCTACTCGTATGTGTACAATTTGATGGCTATCTATGAATGCTTATATTCGTCAGCAATCAACGGCTCACTAGTGAGCGATGATCTCTTGAGAAGGTTTATAGGTCCTTATTTATAGGTATTTTCACGTATACTTTAAACACCCATTTAGCGGGCAGAAGGGGGGGGGGACATATTTTGACTCTAGTAAAATTTAGCACTTTAAAATATCATAATATTTCACAAACGGATCCCTGGATCGAAAAATGATGTAATATTGACCTATTCAACGACACCCCACACTATGAGATAGACGAAAAAAAAGGATTCATCCCCACTTTACATGTAGGGGAGGTACCCTAAAAAATATTTTTCACAATTTTATTTCACCACTTTGTTGGCGTGATTAATATCAATTATACCCTTGTCAAATTACAGATTTCTAGCACCAATAGTCTCTGAGCTAAAGCGCCGGCGGACAGACGGACGGACATGGCGAAACTATAAGGTTTCCTTGTTTACTACGGAACCCTAAAAAAGGAGAGAAAATATTAAATGGAGAGTTCACACGCACGTAGGTTTACTACGTTTAGCGTGACGTGCGTAGGCGTGCGTTCGCCCGACCTATACAAATACCTATCGGACTTCATCCGCTCGCATTCAACTCGCAATCCGAGGGTTCCGTACTCCAGAAATAAAAGTATTCAAGTAAAACGATATTATATTAATTTGCTTATTCATATTTTTGGAACGAAGTTCCTTAAGGGGCGTTGCGGAGGGGTACCCTAGCCGGCAAAAAACGTCCGTAACGTTAAATTACAAGCGTAAGATTTTTTCGTCACAGTCCTTGTTGTCTTCGTTTATTTTACACATTCCATCAATGCTTCGATGACCGGTAAAAAGAAGGAGTGATACTAACGGTTCAGAGGTTCGAATGCTGACTTCAGATAATTATTATTTATTTTATTTTTATTATTAATTTATTATTATTTATAATTTTATAATTTATAATATTTGGTAAAAAATTAAAAACAAATTACACTTTTTATTATATATTTTTCGACCGAGCGAAGCGAAGGTCTTTGAGTTAACTAGGGCGATTTGCACTTGTCCGTCCGTCCGTCCGTCCGTCCGTCCGTCTGTCAGAGCCTTATAACTTTTGAATTACTGAACGTAATTACTTCAAATTTAGATATAATATGTAAACCGATGGCCTCCAGCCGAAAATGGCTTAAAAAGTTATAAAAATCTTTATTTCAGGGGGGCTCTCATAGAAGCGAATGCGAAGTAAAAAAAAAAATATCGCGTTACATAAAATTGTTACGTATCATTTTAAAGATAATTTTGAACTGAGTACAAAAATAATTTTTTTTTAATTTTTCCCTTAAAATTGACGAAATGGGGGGCTTTCAAAGTGGCGATTTTATACGCTCGCTTGAAGACGCTCTCTAGAAAAATCCGCTATGGATTTTCAAACTGATTTTATGTTTTTAGGTCACTTATATCCTGTACTTGAACAACAAATACTAAAATTATATGAATATTATAAAGAAACGAGATTATTTAATTTTTAATGGGCGTCAGTAATTCATATAGCATCAACATAGCTTCACAATAATGCTAATAGATGGCGCAGTCAGTAACTATTCCCATGGAACTACGAGTTAAATTCAATGTTTGATAAATAATTCAATGTTTTCACTAACGTTCCCTAACCTTTACGGGCTACCTATAAGTTAGGTGATTGATGTTTTCTGTCAACTTATTTATCACGATCCTGTACGGGACACCTAAAAGGATATTGGGACGGATGTTAGGACTTAGGATTGTATTTAGGAGCTACCTACGTTAAGAGACTCCTACTTAGGGGATGATTTAGGTATGTTTGGTGAAAACGGGCATAATAATAATGTCAGTTTTGGTTATCATGTATCGATTGAATGAATAATCATGGGATACCGTTACCGCGAGGTCTCAGTTCGGGGCGAACCACTAGTATAAATCATTGTAAACAAAATAAAATTTTGTAAAGTAGTTTTTTTGATTTTTATCGATAAAAAAATTATGAATATTTTCTTTATACTTACCTCGAAACTTGAAATTAATATTTTTAAAGGATAGAACTCCTTTCAAATGTCTTTAGGTCAATCAGTTTAGTACCTACCAACGTGTTGCCTGTTTTCATAGTCAGCAAGTCATGTCTCGGTACTGTTTTGTAGGTATAGGTATAGATATAGATCGCCTACCTTATTCAAAGCCTTATTTCAATTAAAGATTATCTGGTACTGTCACTATTTGTTAATCAAAGTTGTAAATGTTAGGTAAGTATAACTGATAAGAAGAGTTATTTTTTATCTCGACGATGAATGTTTCTCACGATAACCAATTTGTAGATTAGTTAGATTACCTACGAATAAAAGTTAAAAAAAATATGTCAAGTAGGTTCTGTTTAGACTTGATCTTTGTATTTTGAAACACTACTAACTTTCGAATGCACGAATATAAGTTTCTACGAGCCATTTGTAATACATATTACATATTATATACATTATACATAAGCAGTGATAGCCTAGTGGTTAGGACTGTGGTCTCCTATTCGGGGGGTCGCAGGTTTGATCCCGAGTACGCACCTCTGACTTTTCAGAGTCAAGTGCGTTTAAGCAATTAAATATCACTTGCTTCAACGGTGAAGGAAAACATTGTGAGGAAACCTGCACACCTGATAGTTCTTCATAATGTTCTCGAGGTTGTGTGAAGTCCGCCAATTCGCATTGGGCCAGCGTGGTGGACTATGGCCTATAACCCTTCTCTGAGAGGAGACTGGGAGGACTCTGGGTTGCTAATGATAATGATGATTATACATAGCTACTAGCTGACCCAGCGAACTTCGTACCGCCACTACTTATAAATGAAAAATTAGTTAAATAAACATTTTCCAGTGGACCAAATTGTGAATCTAAACCATCCTCGAATCCCCTTGAACTCACACAAAAAATTTCATCAAAATCTATCCACCCGTCTAGGAGGAGTTCAGTGACATACACACGCAGACAAGAAATAATATATATATTAAGATATGAAAAGGTTTTTCTGTTATGTACCTACCTATAAAAGTAGGTACGAAAAGAAGCGGACTCTGAAATATGGAAATAGTACTTAGCATTAAAATCCGTGGAATAGAAACGATGAAAAGCAATAGCATAGGAATTGCTACAGGTGATAGGTTCAGGTTGAGGACTAGCCACGCACCGACACTCGCTCGTACTTACGAGGTAAATACTACAACAGCGCGTCGTGTTAACTGATTGTTATAATTAACGAGCCGCGGAATTTAGCTCCTAATCACCGGTCAATTATCGAGATCGGTCGGCGCGGTCCGTCGTCGAAGGTCGCACATGGAGCGGCCATCTACATCAGCTGGCCTGGCTGGGAGACGTGCACAGGGAATGGCCTTTTTAACCCCCGACGCAAAAAGTTATAAGTCTAACGTGTGTCATATGTGTAGAATAATGATTTTAATCCAGTTCATGTGAAATAATAAATCCAATGTTCACACCAAAAATTTTAAATTGTAACAATTTTTGCAAGTAAGTAAGTATAGACAAAGATCATAGAGTATAGACTACGACATAAGGATACAAAGGTAAGCAATAGAATCTGTATGTCGTACAACGTCGTGTTTTATAAGTAAATACAAAAAATAGAATCTGTAAAAAATAGTCCCAACAATCTGTGTGTCTCTCTGTTCCCTCGTAGCAGCCTCCCAAGTGGACCTATTTTCATGCAGTTTTTAGGGTTCCGTACCCAAAGGGTGCCAACGGCACCCTATTACTGAGCCTCCGCTTTCCGTCTGTCAGCGGGCTGTATCTCGTAAACCGTAACAGGTAGACAGTTGAAATTTTAAAAGAGTGTGTATTTCTATTACTAACTAAGAGCTAACTAAGGGCCTCATAAGTAGGCTCAGGACCGCTCAGCTTGCGATGGAGAGAGAAATGCTCGGAGTGTCCCTGCGGGATCGAATCAGAAATGAGGAGATCCGTAGGAGAACCAAAGTCACCGATATAGCTCAGCGAGTCGCGAAACTGAAGTGGAAATGGGCGGGGCACATAGTTCGAAGAGCTGATGGTCGTTGGGGGTCCCAAGGTGCTGAAGTGGCGACCCCGCACCGGGAAGCGCAGTGTTGGCAGACCCCCCACCAGGTGGACCGACGACATCAAACGAGTCGCAGGGAGCCGCTGGATCCAGGCGGCTCAAGACCGAGGCCTGTGGAAGTCCATGCAAGAGACCTTTGTCCAGCAGTGGACGTCTATCGGTTGATGAAGAAGAAGAACAAGAAGTGTATTTCTATTGCCGACATGGAACTAGGAATTACGACTACGCTTCCTATTTCTATGATTGCCGCTTTAACAACAAAATAATAAAATTAAATTTAAAAATAAAGGAGTTTTACCTTCAAAAATGAAGAAAAGGGGCGAATAACTTTGTGAATAATTTTTCCGTAATAGAATAGAATAGGATAGAAATGTTTTTTAAGTCAAATAAACTTTTTTACAAGTGATGATTAAAAAATCTGATGAGTCTACCACTGGTTCGGAATGCCTTTCCTGCCGAGAAGAACCAGCAAGAAACTCGGCGGTTGCTCTTTTCAAAACAAGTTTACAATTCAATAGATACTATGCTATGCTATGTATGCAGTGTTTCCACAATGAGTGGAAGGTCCACAAAAGCTTATCTAATCATAATTCAACACATGTTAAGGTGGGCCTCGTTTACAAATTAAAAGTAACTCAGCGCGCTACGGAGCGAGTTAAATATGTTGGGAATCTCCCTCAGGGATAAAATCCGGAACACAGACCTTATAATACTGTGTCCGGAACGAGGAAATTCGTACAAGGACAAAAGTGACCGACAGGCGACATAGCTCTGAGGATTAGCAAGCTGAAGCAGTGGGCAGGCAGCTCATATCTGTCGCAGAACCGACGGCCGATGGGGCAGATGTGTTCTGGAGTGGAGACCGCGTACCGGCAAGCGCAGCATAGGACGACTTCCAGCTCGTTGGACCGATGACTTTAAGAAGGTGGCGGGAAGCGACTGGATGAGAACGGGCGGAGGACCGTGTTTGGTGGCGCGATCTCGGAAAGGCCTATGTCCAGCAGTGGACGAATACAGGCTGGTGGATGGATGGATGGATGACTTGTTAAGACGGGCAGACAGAAAGTAGCCCCATTCCCGCCGGTGGCGTACCTGTTCACGAGCATTACGCATGATCCATCCATTGCTACGCTCAACCATATTTGTCAGTATAAATTATTCCGTGTTGTTGGTTCCAGAGCAGACTAGACTGGTCGAAGCCCCTCCTGGCGCAGCTGCCCCGGGTGGCGCCGCACTACGAGCGCTGGGTGAACAGCGCCGTGCACAGGCAGTGCCGCCTGTTCGCCAGCCCGCTGCTCGAGAGCCTCACCTTCACGCCGTGGTACCTGGTACCCGTGTTCTGGGTGCCCGTCATCGTGTGCGTGGGCGCCCTGCAGCTCTGCGAGCACGTCTACTGCAGCGGTGAGCTAACATTGAGACTGGCGCAGCTGCCCCGGGTGGCGCCGCACTACGAGCGCTGGGTGAACAGCGCCGTGCACAGGCAGTGCCGCCTGTTCGCCAGCCCGCTGCTCGAGAGCCTCACCTTCACGCCGTGGTACCTGGTGCCCGTGTTCTGGGTGCCCGTCATCGTGTGCGTGGGCGCCCTGCAGCTCTGCGAGCACGTCTACTGCAGCGGTGAGCTAACATTGAGACTGGCGCAGCTGCCCCGGGTGGCGCCGCACTACGAGCGCTGGGTGAACAGCGCCGTGCACAGGCAGTGCCGCCTGTTCGCCAGCACGCTGCTCGAGAGCCTCACCTTCACGCCGTGGTACCTGGTGCCCGTGTTCTGGGTGCCCGTCATCGTGTGCGTGGGCGCCCTGCAGCTCTGCGAGCACGTCTACTGCAGCGGTGAGCTAACATTGAGACTGGCGCAGCTGCCCCGGGTGGCGCCGCACTACGAGCGCTGGGTGAACAGCGCCGTGCACAGGCAGTGCCGCCTGTTCGCCAGCCCGCTGCTCGAGAGCCTCACCTTCACGCCGTGGTACCTGGTGCCCGTGTTCTGGGTGCCCGTCATCGTGTGCGTGGGCACCCTGCAGCTCTGCGAGCACGTCTACTGCAGCGGTGAGCTAACATTGAGACTGGCGCAGCTGCCCCGGGTGGCGCCGCACTACGAGCGCTGGGTGAACAGCGCCGTGCACAGGCAGTGCCGCCTGTTCGCCAGCCCGCTGCTCGAGAGCCTCACCTTCACGCCGTGGTACCTGGTGCCCGTGTTCTGGGTGCCCGTCATCGTGTGCGTGGGCGCCCTGCAGCTCTGCGAGCACGTCTACTGCAGCGGTGAGCTAACATTGAGACTGGCGCAGCTGCCCCGGGTGGCGCCGCACTACGAGCGCTGGGTGAACAGCGCCGTGCACAGGCAGTGCCGCCTGTTCGCCAGCCCGCTGCTCGAGAGCCTCACCTTCACGCCGTGGTACCTGGTGCCCGTGTTCTGGGTGCCCGTCATCGTGTGCGTGGGCGCCCTGCAGCTCTGCGAGCACGTCTACTGCAGCGGTGAGCTAACATTGAGACTGGCGCAGCTGCCCCGGGTGGCGAAAAATTTGAATTAGATGGTCGGGTCATCGTGTATTAAAATATGTGGTTACTACATATAAATCAATGACTACATTTTATATCGTGCTGCTTTTTAATTTGCCTAATCGAGGTTTAGACATTTACCTAATTCTTGCTTATGAAGTGTTGAGATTTTACACTGGAAAGAACAGTAATGCTTTAAATGGTCACGGATGGAATGGATTTGCCTCTCTATCTTTACAGAGTCGTGCGAGGGAGCCAGCATCACAGGGCTTCAGTTCGCGGGGCACATGGTGTTCGGCTTCATCCTGTGGACTCTGCTGGAGTACTCGCTGCACCGGTGGGTGTTCCACTTCGACCCCGGCTCCTCGACTATACTCATACAATTACATTTTCTCATACATGGAATGCATCATAAGGTTTGCTATAATTTATTTTCTTCTACATCTTTCTAGGCATGCTCCTGGATCAATGTTTAAGTAGGTTTGAATTTTGAATGCTACAGTTTCAGACGAGATATATTGCTTTAAAATGAGGCATTTGCGAACTCGGTAATTCATGTAAAATGAATTTCTGATGATTTGTATTTCATAGACTCAGCAACTGACACAGCAAGGTTTTTAGGAAATAACAGTCTTTGCTGAAGAATCAACAAAATAAGAAACTTATTAATAAATAAAAAAATTACTACTAATTATATTTACAAAAAATACACGCCGTCCAAGTGATCGCTAATGGGCATGGTGCCCAAAACACTGGCGCTATTACCTCTTTGAACAGCGAGGCTAAGCCTTTGGGCTAAATAAGCGCCAGCTCTTTGGTCACCAGAGGCGTGGATCAATTTTTGGGACATTCCATGGACACGACATTATAAAATTCTTCGTGTCCGATGACCATGGACCCAGAGTCTCAAAAGCAAGCGCCGCAAAAATATAATCCTTAGAAATGGCAGAGTATTTGCGGCGCTTAAGCAACTGAGCGGATTCGGCAGCTGCACCGGCCTTTTGGAACGAGCCCGGTAGGTGGAACGCAGCTAACGTATCAACGCAGGTCACGTCCCACACCAGTGCGCGACTCATCATCCACGGTACTATAGTCATCCCGTCCGGCCTCTTGCCGTCATCCCTGAACAAACCGGAGGGTTCCAGTTGCGCAGGGATGGAGGCAGTGACCAGAGCGCGACGGACTATATCATTGAGAGCACCGTGGCGATACAAAGTCTTTGCTCTTGTATCTCAAAATAGATTTCAATAAAAGAGGCTTTGCTTTGAGACTCCAGTTGTAACGTGTAGTCCAGTCGTGAGTGGAGCGAGCGAATGCTGTCTCCACAACAAACTTCAGATAGACTACGGACCAAATATATATGACCAGCTGTGTCCTCGGGGATAACACCGACCTAAGCATGTATCTGATTTGATCTTTGATTTAATTTTGATCTATGTTTAGACTAAATCAGAAATGGGGAGATCTGTAGGAGAACCAAAATCATCGACACAGCTCAGCGAGTCGCGAAACTGAAGTGGAAATGGCCCGCACATAGTTCGAAGAGCTGATGGTCGTTGGGGTCCCAAGGTGTTGGAGTAGCAACCCCGCACCGGGAAGCGTACCTAGTATTGGCAGACCCCCACTAGGTGGACCGACGACATCAAGCGATTCGGAGGAAGCCGCTGAATTCAGCCGGCACAAGACCAAGCCCTGTGGAAGTCCATGCAAGAGACCTTTGTCCAGCACATTGAAACATCTATCTACTATGGGCTTGTACCTATATCACCGGCTCCCGTATAGACGCCTATTCCAGGACCTTCTCGCCTCGTATCGCGGAGGCCTGCTACCAAGCAGTGAACGTTGGTTTCTCCGCAGGTTCCCTTCGACGGGCTGCGGCAAGTGTTCCCGCCCGTGCCGGCGCTCCTGCTGGCCACTGTACTGTACCTGCCCGCCTCGCTGGTCTTCACTTACCCTCTCATCAAGTTGACCGGGGCACTCATTGGTAAGCTGTTCGACACTACTAAAAAGTTGGCAGTCATAGGGACTGCCGATAGAAGTGAAAAATAAGTAATTGTGATGAATTTGAATATCAATTTCTCACACCTGAACCTTTGTTTGTAATGAGTATGTGGCTGTGCCAGTACCTGTGAAACAAAACATGACCCTGGTTTTTACCAGCAATTGAGTCCCTCATACAAGACAAGTTTGTATACTAATAACGCACTAGCTCATGGAAAGTGTGAAGGTGACGGTGATGATGTGAAGTATTGTTTCGGGCGTGGTCGCAGGTTACGTGGCCTACGACATGATCCACTACTACGTGCACCACGGCGCGCCCGCGGCCGGCACGTACCTGTACGCGATGAAGCGCTACCACTCCAACCACCACTTCCGGGACCATGACAAGGGTGAGCGCCGCTGTTCCTCTAGCACATGATCCACTACTACGTGCACCACGGCGCGCCCGCGGCCGGCACGTACCTGTACGCGATGAAGCGCTACCACTCCAACCACCACTTCCGGGACCACGACAAGGGTGAGCGCCGCTGTTCCTCTAGCACATGATCCACTACTACGTGCACCACGGCGCGCCCGCGGCCGGCACGTACCTGTACGCGATGAAGCGCTACCACTCCAACCACCACTTCCGGGACCATGACAAGGGTGAGCGCCGCTGTTCCTCTAGCACATGATCCACTACTACGTGCACCACGGCGCGCCCGCGGCCGGCACGTACCTGTACGCGATGAAGCGCTACCACTCCAACCACCACTTCCGGGACCATGACAAGGGTGAGCGCCGCTGTTCCTCTAGCACATGATCCACTACTACGTGCACCACGGCGCGCCCGCGGCCGGCACGTACCTGTACGCGATGAAGCGCTACCACTCCAACCACCACTTCCGGGACCATGACAAGGGTGAGCGCCGCTGTTCCTCTAGCACATGATCCACTACTACGTGCACCACGGCGCGCCCGCGGCCGGCACGTACCTGGACGCGATGAAGCGCTACCACTCCAACCACCACTTCCGGGACCATGACAAGGGTGAGCGCCGCTGTTCCTCTAGCACATGATCCACTACTACGTGCACCACGGCGCGCCCGCGGCCGGCACGTACCTGTACGCGATGAAGCGCTACCACTCCAACCACCACTTCCGGGACCACGACAAGGGTGAGCGCCGCTGTTCCTCTAGCACATGATCCACTACTACGTGCACCACGGCGCGCCCGCGGCCGGCACGTACCTGTACGCGATGAAGCGCTACCACTCCAACCACCACTTCCGGGACCATGACAAGGGTGAGCGCCGCTGTTCCTCTAGCACATGATCCACTACTACGTGCACCACGGCGCGCCCGCGGCCGGCACGTACCTGTACGCGATGAAGCGCTACCACTCCAACCACCACTTCCGGGACCATGACAAGGGTGAGCGCCGCTGTTCCTCTAGCACATGATCCACTACTACGTGCACCACGGCGCGCCCGCGGCCGGCACGTACCTGTACGCGATGAAGCGCTACCACTCCAACCACCACTTCCGGGACCATGACAAGGGTGAGCGCCGCTGTTCCTCTAGCACATGATCCACTACTACGTGCACCACGGCGCGCCCGCGGCCGGCACGTACCTGGACGCGATGAAGCGCTACCACTCCAACCACCACTTCCGGGACCATGACAAGGGTGAGCGCCGCTGTTCCTCTAGCACATGATCCACTACTACGTGCACCACGGCGCGCCCGCGGCCGGCACGTACCTGTACGCGATGAAGCGCTACCACTCCAACCACCACTTCCGGGACCACGACAAGGGTGAGCGCCGCTGTTCCTCTAGCACATGATCCACTACTACGTGCACCACGGCGCGCCCGCGGCCGGCACGTACCTGGACGCGATGAAGCGCTACCACTCCAACCACCACTTCCGGGACCATGACAAGGGTGAGCGCCGCTGTTCCTCTAGCACATGATCCACTACTACGTGCACCACGGCGCGCCCGCGGCCGGCACGTACCTGTACGCGATGAAGCGCTACCACTCCAACCACCACTTCCGGGACCATGACAAGGGTGAGCGCCGCTGTTCCGCTAGCACATGAAAAGTCTAGTTTTATTGGTATTGCCCATGTTATCTTCAGAAAAAAATTCAAATTTATATGTATGATATACTAGCTGACCCAGCGAACTTCGTACCGCCAACAAAAATATTTAGTGGTTGGTCACCCTTATCATTCAGGGGTATGAAAAATAGATGTTGGCCGATTCTCAGACCTACCCGATATGCACACAAAATTTCATAAAAATCGGTCCACCCGTTTCGGAGGAGTAACGTAACTAACATTGTGACACGAGAATTTTATATATTAGATTTAAATAGTACTAGATAAAGCCCTCGATTTGGTCCGGGTTTGTAATTCTCACGGGTTAAAAAGTAGCCTATGTGTTCATCCTCTATTCCAAATTTCAGCCAAATCGGTTCATTCGTTGTGGCGTTAAAGAGTAACAAACATCCATCCATCCATACATCCATCCTCACAAACTTTCGCATTTATAAGTAGGAAGTAGGATAAAGTGGTACCGAACCAGTGGTAGACTCATCGACGATTCAAAAGCACTTGTAAAAAAGTTTATTTGAATAAAAAACATTTCTATTCTATTCTATTCTAAAGTATTAAAGTATTAGAAGGAAGTAAGATATCTATAAGTTCCATACCTATCACTTGCGTTATGATTGACTGGATATTGAAGTTCGATTAGTAGATGACATTTCAATACTTTTCTTACAATAATATTTTTCTTTTTCAGGTTTTGGCATCAGCAGTAAACTCTGGGATCACATATTTAAGACTTTTGTGCAAGTTAAAAATCTAGGGTTCAGTTTGCATTGGTAACAAAATAATGACTGGTAACAAAATAGCAGCTAATGTACAAATTTTTACATACTATTTATTGTATTTATTAGTATAACATTTAATTAGAAATATTGATAATGTTAATTAATTTTGACACTAGGCGACGATGATAGTCTCATAATTAGGTTTGTAAAGCAAGTGATAAAACAGCCTCAGTCAAATAAAATTAAAATTAAGATCGTACTTGAACAAATACTACCTAAGTATCTAAGTACATAATTATTTACACTTACCTGTGTATAAATTACTATTGTAACTATACCTACTGTATCAAGTTTTGTTAGATTTTCTGAAAAAAATAATCTTAAAGTTAGTTGAAAGGGCTTTAAAGATATTATAGATTTTTTCATTTGATGGCGGCCCTTGACTGCGATCTCACCTGGGTAAGTGACTATAGAGTCTAAAATGGTAAGGTGCTAACTTGGAGGGAAGTATGGCAGTTTTAATTAAGCCCATACCCTAATCGGTTTTTACACTCCATCGTACCGGAACGCTAAATCGCATGGCGGCAAGTTTTTGACGGTATATTAGGGCGGTACAGATATTATTTTCTATTTTCTAGATTTTAGAGCATATACCTATTATACAATGTATAGATGCTCTAAAAAATAGTCTAGTGGTACTAGTTTAATAATTATATCACAATTATTGACTTTAATTGGTAAGAATTAAACTTCGTTTGTAAGGGGTATGCTCGGGAACTTCGAGTCTTCGAATGTGACTTTTCTTAATTTAAGCTATTTAGTATTTAGTACCTACTTAACTTAATTTATTTATTTATTTAAGCTTTATAATTTATAATAATATTATATGTAAGTATAAGTAATAGGAAGTTAAATTTTTGACCGAGCGAAGCGAGGTCTCTGAGTTTACTAGAGCGATTTGCACTTGTCCGTCCGTCCGTCCGTCCGTCCGTCTGTCAGAGCCTTATAACTTTTGAATTACTGAACGTAATTACTTCAAATTTAGATATAATATGTAAACCGATGGCCTCCAGCCGAAAATGGCTTAAAAAGTTATAAAAATCTTTATTTCAGGGGGGCTCTCATAGAAGCGAATGCGAAGAAAATTTTTTTTATTTGCGATTCATAGGTTTTCTGTGTATCATTTTAAAGACAATTTGGAACAGAGTACAACCGTATTTTTTTTTTAATTTTTTTCCTAAAATTGACGAAATGGGGGGCTTCCAAAGTGGCGATTTAATACGCTCGCTTGAAGACGCTCTCTGGGAAAATTTTCTATATATTTTCAAGTTCTACTTATTTTCTTACTTCACTTGTATCCTGTACTTGAACAACAAATACTAAAATTATATGAATATTATAAAGAAACGAGATTATTTAATTTTTAATGAGCATCAGTAAATTTCACATAGCTTCACAATAATGCTAATAGATGGCGCACTCCATACACACATAACTATTCCATGGAACTAGGACTACTAGGAGTTACGACTACGATCTATCCCAAAAACAGTTTTGCGTCAACTACTATTATTTAGGTACATAATATCATATTATTCAATTAAAATTATTCTTTAGTTAAATATCAAACTTCAATAATTTGAGATTTCGGGTTCATTCAATTATGTGATTATAAAGGATTTAAATAAAAACTTGATGGGTTCGGCACGATTTCGTGTCGTCCGACTGCTGTTACCAAGTTAAGTTACGTTAAGCTAAGTTGGGCCCAATTTATTAAGCAATTAATTTGGGCCAAATTAATTGCTGCATTTTGTATATTTTCTATTCGCGTCGATAGATGACGATTTGTACAGATGCCCCTAACCCGTTTTCACTCGTTAGTATACCTACATAATAATTCAATGTTTTCACTGACGTTCCCTTACCTTTACGGGCTACCTATGATAAGTTAGGTGATGATTACTGTCAACTTCTTTATCACGATCCATGTACGGGACACCTAAAAGGACATTGGGACGGATGTTAGGACTTAGGATTGTGTTTTGGAGCTACCTGCGTCTTTACGTAGGTAGCTCCAAAACACAATGTATGTAGGAGTCTCTTTAGACTCCTACATAGGGGATGATTTAGGTATGTTTGGTCTGTGGTTTGGTGAAAACGGGCATAATAATAATAATGTCAGTTTTGGTCGTCATGTATCGATTGAATGAATAATCATGGGATACCGTTATCGCGAGGTCTCAGTTCGGGGCGAACCACTAGTTATTTTAAGTAGGTAAGTATAGGTTTGTTTTAGGTTCAATAAAAAGATGAAGGAAAAAGTAGTTTTCTTATCTTTCGATGTTTTATGAATAGAAACGTTTATAGAACAATTTATGTGCCTATTGTTTTACATTTTTAATAAACACCTACCTAGCTGTTGTGAAGAAACACTATGATATATTCAAAATATATTGTCAAACATTAACTATGCATAAAAATATCTTAGTGTTTAATATTAAGTATGTTTTTTTAATAAATGTTATTTTTAATAATTATTCATATTTATGCCCTTGCGATGTCCTTTGCAGCATCAGTTTTAGTTATTTTGGCCATAGCCATACTTTGACACAAATATTCATTCATATTGATTCATAGTAAATATTATAATTCATCTATTAGTAGCCATACCGCTTGCCCTCTCACTCTCACACAAAGGTATACCTATTTATTAAAAAGCTGACTGTGGCCGGAACTTAGGTAAGTAGGAACAGAAAATTTCTTTTCAAATAAAAATTATTTTCAAAAAGCTTTTTAGTGTAGCTTTGTCCTTGCTCCTTTTCTCCCCTTACCCCAATGCTACGCTACTAATGTAGTCTATAATACTTGGTATCTACAGTATTTATTTAATTATCAATCCATAATTCCTTTATACCATCAGTTTAGATAGGCAGTACCCCTGCAGCATCATAAAAAAAACTCGGGAATCCGCTCAATAATCCCGGAGAAATCGGTGGACATACATAGAAAAAATATTTATATGCCAGCCGAATTGAGAACCTCAATTTTTTGGAAGTCAGTTAAAAAGACCACAAGGCCCACCCCATCTCGGTGCGTCATCAGACCAACGGAAGGGACCGAAGCTAAGATCTGCCTTTTGTATGTAAATCATCAATAACTGCTTCGTTGGTACGGTTTCGAGCACCGGGTGAGGAAATAAAACTGGGATTTTCTGGCAAGGAATTCTCAACTCGGACTTAGGAGATAAAACCCGTAAAGCACCCTCCTGAAAATCAGCGTTGCGGTGTGTCTGGTAGGTACATACCTGCTTTTCATGCTGCGGCACAAGCTGAGGGGATGGAATTTTAAATAAGTATATAGTACATAGCTGTACCTACTCTTAGCTTAGACTCTTAGTGATAAGGATAACTAATTTGTTGTGTTGGTTAAGGTTTTGGTCAATAAAGTTTTATTTATTTATTTTAAAGCCGTCGGTCCTGTGCCTGTACTCTCCCCAGTCGTATCGGATTTCCGTCCCATCAGACAGTGAGGTAGTATAGAGTGCAACTGTGTTTGCGCGCAATGCGTACGTATTGTGCAATAGCACAAGCAATAGGTATATGGTATATCTATCATCTACCGCGCAGATGGCCTCCCACGACTATTAATCTCTGTGGAGATCCATCTATGGTGCCATGGTATCCATCTGTTATCATCATCATCAGCAACCCATCAAAGGCTCACTACTGAACACAGGTCACCTTTGAGAGAAGGGTTATAGGCCATAGTCCACCACGCTGGCCCAATGCGAATTAAGGCCGACTTCACATACCCTTGAGAACATTATGGACAACTCTCAGGTGTGCAGCTTCATAAAGATGTTTTTCTTCACCATTCAAGCAAGAGATATTAAATTGCTTAATCGCTCATAACTCCGAAAAGTCAGAGGTGCGTGCCCGGGATCGAACCTACGACCCCCGTATAGGAGACCATCATTCCCTCTGTTAGTCACAGCTTAGATTTCATTTCTTTTTCTGAAGAATTGCTTCTTATCATCAGCAGTCTTATACATAAAAAATGTTGGAAAATGAGATTATATTTCATTGTAATATTGTAACGGCAATATCTTAGGGTACGTTTATGCACTTGCGGCGCATTGTGGGGCGCCGCCGCGTTCAACACAAACGCTTCTGTATGAACGCTCTCATATTATTATGTTTGAGTTTAAGAGGGGACTCTATTGGGCTTTTCTCTATACAAATGCATTCTGCTGTTTTCTTCGTGGATTATGCTTCTAGAGCAATGATTTTTTTCCAAAAAACCTAGGTCTGATTAATACGTGCCCCTATCATTTCTTTTTTTCCAAAACATAATCACTAAAAGAAATATGACAATCAAAAAACCCGAAAAAAATCCCTTTTTTACCACCATGTTCAGACGACAATCGGACAAATTTGATGTTTTTAATAAAAAATAAAATAATAGCAGCATAGATATACTTTTCCTCTAAATTTTGAAATAAGACTTTTTGAGATCTGTCCAGTTTTGAAGAAGGAAAGAGCAGAATACGAAACGTCTTTTGGTCAAGGTTTTTGTAGGTAAAATCAGCCTGAGCTGCAGTTGTCCCTTTCGTACCTTACGCGCCGCGCAAGGCCCCGCGTGTGCATAAACGTACCCTTAAACTATACCAATATACTATACCAATATACTATACCAATATACTATATATAGTCAACAGCGAATTGCGTTCTACTTATACGACTATGTACATGCAGTGACAATATAGTGTGTAAGTACTTAGCTACATGCTTCATTTAATTTGAGATAATTAAACTAGTGGTTCGCCCCGAACTGAGACCTCGCGGTAACGGTATCCCATGATTATTCATTCAATCGATACATGACGACCAAAACTGACATTATTATTATTATGCCCGTTTTCACCAAACATACCTAAATCATCCCCTATGTAGGAGTCTCTTTACGTATGTAGCTCCAAAACACAATCCTAAGTCCTAACATCCGTCCCAATGTCCTTTTAGGTGTCCCGTACCTACAGGATCGTGATAAAGAAGTTGACAGATCACCTAACTTATCATAGGTAGCCCGTAAAGGTAAGGGAACGTCACTGAAAACATTGAATTATTATGAAGGTATACTAACGAGTGAAAACGGGTTAGGGGCATCTGTACAAATCGTCATCTATCGACGCGAATAGAAAATATACAAAATGCAGCAATCAATTTGGCCCAAATTAATCGCTTAATAAATTGGGCCCAACTTAGCTTAACGTAACTTAACTTGGTAACAGCAGTCGGACGACACGAAATCGTGCCGAACCCATCAAGTTTTTATTTAAATCCTTTATAATCACATAATTTAATGAACCCGAAATCTCAAATTATTGAAGTTTGATATTTAACTAAAGAATAATTTTAATTGAATAATATGATATTATGTACCTAAATAATAGTAGTCGACGCAAAACTGTTTTTGGGATAGATCGTAGTCGTAACTCCTAGTAGTCCTAGTTCCATGGAATAGTTATGTGTGTATGGAGTGCGCCATCTATTAGCATTATTGTGAAGCTATGTGAAATTTACTGATGCTCATTAAAAATTAAATAATCTCGTTTCTTTATAATATTCATATAATTTTAGTATTTGTTGTTCAAGTACAGGATACAAGTGAAGTAAGAAAATAAGTAGAACTTGAAAATATATAGAAAATTTTCCCAGAGAGCGTCTTCAAGCGAGCGTATTAAATCGCCACTTTGGAAGCCCCCCATTTCGTCAATTTTAGGAAAAAAATTAAAAAAAAAATACGGTTGTACTCTGTTCCAAATTGTCTTTAAAATTATACACAGAAAACCTATGAATCGCAAATAAAAAAAAATTTCTTCGCATTCGCTTCTATGAGAGCCCCCCTGAAATAAAGATTTTTATAACTTTTTAAGCCATTTTCGGCTGGAGGCCATCGGTTTACATATTATATCTAAATTTGAAGTAGTTACGTTCAGTAATTCAAAAGTTATAAGGCTCTGACAGACGGACGGACGGACGGACGGACGGACGGACGGACGGACGGACGGACGGACAAGTGCAAATCGCTCTAGTAAACTCAGAGACCTCGCTTCGCTCGGTCAACAATTAAATGCATAGTATAATCTTATATATAAACTAGCTGATGCCCGCGACTTCGTCCGCGTGGATTTAGTTTTTAAAATCCCTCGTGAACACTTTGATTTTCCGGGATAAAAAGTAGCCTATGTCCTCAACTATAGTACCCATGCAAAAAATCACGTCGATCCGTGGCTCTGTTGTGGCGTGATTGAAGGACAAACCAACAAACAAACACACTTTCGCATTTATAATATTAGTATGATTAGAATATTAAATTGCATAGGAAAACACCATAGCATTAAGTCCATACGATGTATTACATCCATACCTACTATGTAGTATGTAGGTAAAATGATCGTTTGGCAAAATCTGACGCCTTTGGAGTAGTTTGACTTTGACAAAATGGGGCTATCCACGATGGCTATTACGATAAAGTACGCTTGCCAGCTTAAGATGACCCGTTCATTCAAAGTATCTTGTAGATTCCGGGGTTCAAGTTATTTGGACCTTATACTGAAGATCGTGATGTCTATAATTTCTGAACTACGTAATTGACGACCTTGAAATAATTACACGACAATCTCTAAAGAACCTGCTTTCTAACAAAAAAAGAATGGATTAAATCGGAATACGCCTTAATGAATTACAGCGAAATACACATTTTGACTTTCATCCCCTCTCCCAAGGGAACCGTGCTGAATTTCGGGATAAAAAGTATCCTATATTATACCTCGTAGTATTAACTTAAATCGTGCCAAGTTTCATTTAAATCCGTCCAGTAGTTTCGGCGTGATGCGCGGCCAAGATACAGACAGACAGACAGACAGACAGACAGACAGACAGACAGACAGACAAAAAATTAAAAAAAAATTGTTTTGGCTTCAGTATCGATTATAGAGTGCCCTCAAACAAAAATTTTCAAAATATCTTCAATGTACAGAATTGGACCTGTTACAGTTTTATTATATTATTATAGATTATAGATAGATTATGTGTCACGTTGTTTGTCCGCGATGGACTCCTAAACTACTGAACCGATTTAGATCAAACTTCGTAACTATCTGTAATTTGGTCCAACTTAAAAGATAGGATAGTTTTTTTTATTAGGATAGTTTTTTGTTTAAAAATGTAGATAAGTTGGCGGTACGAAGTTCGCCGGATCAGCTAGTATATTATATATCTTACTGCATATTTCAAGTGGGGTGCACTGGCTTGGCAGCGGCTGATTTCTTTCATAAAACCTTCTACGTTGCCGCTAACGCCGTACTGCTTTCGCTTCAGTAGCGGTATATTACTCATCATCATCAGCAACCCATCAACGGCTCACTACTGAGCGAAGGTAACCTCACAGAGAAGGGTTAAGCATATTTCCTCTGCGTTATAATTATTATTATTATGAAATAATGACAGTGAAATCGATAAAATAAAAATTTCACAAACTCTATTTTTTTACGTAATTAATCGAACATTTTTTATGAGTTAACGATGAGTCACACAATTTTATGAATAATCAAAACGATATAATGATTACAAAAAGGAATGGCGAAGCTCACAACATTACTGGGTATCCGTGAAATGTTTTCTTCGCCTCGAATTAACGCAACGAACGTGACACGATAAGCGCTCGCCGTATTAGGTTCTAAAAACCGGCCAAGTGCGTGTCGGGCCACGCGCAGTGTAGGGTTCCGTAGTTGAAAGTCTCAAATATTATTGCTGACCTAGGATAGTGCTTTTATTTTATTTATGAATATTAAATAGATTTTGAGTTCCATGGTTTAAATACTATAATATACTACAAAATATGCAACTTAACTTACACTACGTGTAATACATAACTTAGAAAAAACAGATATAACCCCTTAACTAATTCCTACTTAGCCGTGATAGATTTCCTTTAAAATTCATTATATATACTACTGCTGTGAATTTTTTCTTGTATCCTTTATACAACCATTTAGCTGGCAGAGGGGGGAGACACTTGACTCTAATAAAATTTAGCACTTTATAATACTTATCATATTTTACAAACGGATCCCTGAATTGAAAAATAGCGTTCCCATACCCACAATATTTTTGAAAAACCTATTCAACGACACCCCACACTATGAGATAGACGAGAAAAAAAAATTCATCCCCACTTTACATGTAGGGGAGGTACCCTAAAAAAAATTAATTTTCACAATTTTATTTCACCACTTTGTCGGTGTGATTGATATCAACCCTTGTCAAATTACAGATTTCTAATACCAATAGTCTCTGAACTAAACCGCGGACAGACAGACAGACAGACGGACGGACATGGCGAAACTATAAGGGTTCCTTGTTTACTAAGGAACCCTAAAAACAAAATGATTTTTATTAACTTCAGTTTCAACCTGCCAGACGTTGCGATATTTCAAGACTATCGTTAATTTATTACACAAATATTATCTTTCACTTAGTTACGTTTTTGTTTCAATTCCCCTAAGTTAGTCTACTTAACGCAGCGACACATAGAGCATGTGAACGATCATTAGATTAAGTTAAATTAAGTAAATAGTACCTATATTTGAATGGTGATGATATTATAAAGTATGGATGGGAAAAGATCAAGAAGGAACGTTCTGTCAATTTCAGTGTTGTTGTATTTATTCTGTGCGTCCGTGAGTGCGTGTTTCAGCTCCGGTTGGGAAACTCTGTTCGAGGATTTGCTGTCGGATCTGTGCCCAATTTTTTCGAGTACAACAGAAACTATCAACGAATTACTGTCCCTCAATTCAGGCAAGTAATCACAACTTATTTCTAGTTTAAATATACTTTCAGTTGTAGTACATGTCTTGAAAGTTTATTTTTTGCTCAAACATTTTTAAGTCTGTCCGTATCGTCATCATCATTTAATACAAAAGCCTTGAGTGAGCCTTGGTTAGTTGAAGCAATCTATACGCGCGGAGGCGGTCAGCTTCTGTTCAGTTTCGAACCCCTAAAACCGTCATGTCCTTTAACTACTAGATTAATCCACCGGTCTTAAGATTTTTCTACGTGACTCTCTTTGCACAAGTTTTGCCTTGCATATATTACTTTGACAACATTCGGTGCTACAAAAACGTTCTTCAAGCGTTTTGACGCACCTACATGTATAATTCAACCTCTAATATGGAAGCAATGGCTGGGTCATGCGTCATGCTCGTGAACGGGTTCCACCGGCGGGAATGGGGCTACTTTTTGTCTGCCCGTCTTAACACGTGTTGAATTATAATTAGGTATGCTTTTGTGGAACTTTTCCTCATTGTGGAAACACTGCTTAAATAGCATAATATTATCTATATTGTAAACTTGTTTTGAAAAGAGCAACCGCCGAGTTTCTTGCCGGTTCTTCTCTGCAGGAACGGCATTCCGAACCAGTGGTAGACTCATCGAGGATTCAAAAGCACTTGTAAAAAAGTTTATATGAATAAAAAAACATTTCTATTCTATTCTATTCTAATAATTCATTACTTAGTAGTCATTAATACAAAACAACTTCCAGAAGAAGAAGACTCGCTAATCACTAAAAAATTGGTATCCGAGAGCTACCGATGCGGCCGCGAGCTGGCGCGCGACGCCAAGCAGCGCGCGAACAAGCTGGTCCGCAACGGAGTCAGCTTGGAGGCCTGCTCGCCCACCATGCTGCATTTCTTCTCTTCCAAACTACCCAGCGATATTAAGAAAGCTTCCGAACTCTCCAACGAACTGTTGTCCACTACTAAAATACTGCAAATGAAGGTGTGCTCCAAGTAAGTCTAAGAGAAATCTAACGAGTATAAATCTTCTGTCATTTGCGAATTTTTTCGAATAATAATATGCCAAGCATATTAGAAAACAATATAATATTATTTATTACGGTATAGTGGGACACAATCCACTCTTTTGTCATTAAAATCCATTAGTCGATTTCAGGCGTTATAAAATAAAGTAACTTAGACATACTGTAACGGACCCCTTGGCCGGGTGTACGGCCGGGGGACGTTACAATACATAAGCATTACATTGAAAATGTCAATGGGGTTGTATCTAGTAGCCTAGGTACTTAGGTAGAATTGTTATGATCAGGCCTAGTAAGTTCATCATGTTTGATTATCAACAAAGGACGAATCTTTTGTTAATAACCAACAACCGAGCATGGTTCTCAAACATGGACCCATGTTTGAGAACCATGCTCGGAGTATTCCTGCAGGATAAGCAGGCGTAACAACTTGTACCTTTGAAGTTTTACCTTAATACCTAGTTGCAAAATTAAATTTTATATTATGGCGTAAGAAGATTGATTTGTATAACTACCTACTGCAGCTATCGACAGCTCATTCATCATGTCGCGAAGCTGAATTGACGATGGACTGAGCATAATATAATACACAAATGGACGGACGATCCTCGGATCCTCGCTCTGTAGCGGTTTTTGCAAGAAAATTATGTCCAGCAATGGACTTTTATCGGTTGAGACTTGAGACGACTTCTCAGAGAGACTTATAAAGTCATGATATCTAAATCAACACTATCCCATAAAATCACTTTAACTTACAGTTCAGACGTGACTCCAAACACGTTTCTGTCGTTCCTGGAGAACAACCCGGTGCGTCCAAACGACATCCACTGCAAGCCGGTGTCGGTGTCGTGCGTCGGCAGCAACAAGTACCGCTCGATCGACGGCAGCTGCAACAACCTGCAGCACCCCGCGTGGGGCCGACGCGGCGCGCCCTTCACCAGGATCACCTCGCCGAGATATGCTGATGGCAAGTCATTTACTTATGTTGTCGGTGTCGTGCGTCGGCAGCAACAAGTACCGCTCGATCGACGGCAGCTGCAACAACCTGCAGCACCCCGCGTGGGGCCGACGCGGCGCGCCCTTCACCAGGATCACCTCGCCGAGATATGCTGATGGCAAGTCATTTACTTATGTTGTCGGTGTCGTGCGTCGGCAGCAACAAGTACCGCTCGATCGACGGCAGCTGCAACAACCTGCAGCACCCCGCGTGGGGCCGACGCGGCGCGCCCTTCACCAGGATCACCTCGCCGAGATATGCTGATGGCAAGTCATTTACTTATGTTGTCGGTGTCGTGCGTCGGCAGCAACAAGTACCGCTCGATCGACGGCAGCTGCAACAACCTGCAGCACCCCGCGTGGGGCCGACGCGGCGCGCCCTTCACCGGGATCACCTCGCCGAGATATGCTGATGGCAAGTCATTTACTTATGTTGTCGGTGTCGTGCGTCGGCAGCAACAAGTACCGCTCGATCGACGGCAGCTGCAACAACCTGCAGCACCCCGCGTGGGGCCGACGCGGCGCGCCCTTCACCAGGATCACCTCGCCGAGATATGCTGATGGCAAGTCATTTACTTATGTTGTCGGTGTCGTGCGTCGGCAGCAACAAGTACCGCTCGATCGACGGCAGCTGCAACAACCTGCAGCACCTATCGTGTAAATCACCTTTTTTTTGTAATTCACAACGTTTTGTCTGACAAATATTATATTGTTGTAAATATATTGTGAAGCTACTGTAGGAATGCCTATTACTTTAAATTTTTTTCGAAGGGAATCCCGCGGTTTTAAATTACAGATTGCGCAAATTGCCCTCTTCTGCAATACAAAATTTTTTCCAAAATCGGCTGCTTTACCCCATAATAAGATTCCGTATGACATAATACTATGGAAATATGCAAAATAAACAATTTTTGCAATTTCTATGTCAGTTAACTGTCGAATCTTCCTAACAGCGTAAGCAGCAGAGCTAAGCTTGCCAGCAAGTGTTGCTATATGGGTGCCCCATTGCAGCTTTGAGTCCAGGGTTAATCCCAAGAATTCTGTGGAGTCCTCACTTTTCAAGGGTTCATTACTTATCTTTAAATTTTTACTGACAGTTCTGGTGTTGGGCAATAAAAACTCAACCCTTGGGTTTTTTAGCATTTAAAAGTAGATTATTTGCCGTAAACCATTCAGAAACTTGAGATAATGCAATATTTACATCGTCAAAATTGTCTTTTGTCCTATCGACTTTAAAAATCAAAGACGTATCATCAGCAAATAGTACAATATCGCAAGTATTTTGGACAAAATGTGGTAAATCATTTATGTAAATCAGAAACATGAATGGACCTAGAATAGAACCCTGGGGTACACCCATTACTGAGGCTGATCCGGATGATTTTACATCATTGACACATACTCTTTGAACACGATCACTAAGATAAGACGCAATGAGGCTAAGCGCAAAATCTTTAATACCATAGTGGCTCAGTTTAAGCAAAAGGGTCTCGTGATCAACACAGTCGAATGCTTTTGATAAATCACAGAAAATCACAGAATGAATTCGGTCAATTGCGAAAAAGCAGCGTCGATATCGCTTTAAAATTAATCGTGGTGATTGGCTGAATTTATGGTATATTGTTGTAACAGGAATGCTTATTTCGCCGCAATCGCATTCAAGATGATTTCGCTATCGATCGCTTTTCGACCCAGTTTATATAAATAGAAAAATCCATGGCATGTTGATGGTATTGTCACAAGATGTGCTGCGACATCACCCACCCCACACGCCCTGTCAGACTACACAGCTCAGCTCCCCCTCACGTCTCCAGGTATATACGCGATGCCGGTGGCGCGCAGCGGGCGGCCGCTGCCCAACCCGCGCACGCTGTCGGCGCGCCTGTTCGCGCACAGCCCGCGCGCCGGCGCCAGCCGCGTGCTGAGCGCGCTCAACGTGCAGTGGGGGCAGCTCGTCACGCACGACATGGTGTTCCAGGTCATGGAGTCCACTGGTAACTGTTTATTATATCTTCCCATAACTTACTCGTATTCGCAGTTTAAGTACCTATTCACATCGAATAAATGGAGGAGAATTAGATTGTAGACTTTAGGTCAGGACGAAATGTGATTCAAAGAATAGTTATGGTTAACCAGTGTGTCCCACCTACCCATCCATTTTATTAGGTATGTATTTTTCCGGAGATGAAGACATTCCTATGGACTTCTGCCTGCCAGCCGGGGTCGGTTTACACGATTAGCACGGAACATCGTGCCCAAATGAGTAGGCTCAGAAACGAATTCTAAGCTCAAATACAGATCCGTCAAATAAAACCCGATAATTTTAAGAACTAATTATAGGCCGTTAAGAGCAACTGCTTTAAAATTAGCTCTTGCTCAGGTACCTAGTTAAAATTAAGCTGTCAATGCTCGTAACATGTTAGAATTACAAAATAGATACTTAATCGTTGTGTTTTTATCAAGGGCAGAATACATAATACATGCTACTTCCAATTTTGTTACACAAGTTTCGTCTCCAAGAAACTAATTTGTGTTGAACAGACGAGGGCGGCATTCAGTGCTGCCTGGGCGACGGGCGCGACGTGCTGCCGCAGTCCATGCTCAGCGACAAGTGTATCCCCATCTGCGTGCCCGACGACGACCCCTTCTACCGGCAGCACGGCGTGCGCTGCCTCAACCTCGTGCGCAGCGTGACCGCGCCGCGCGACGACTGCAGCCTGGGATACGCTGACCAGGTACAGTGTCACAAGTATACCATTCAGTGCTGCCTGGGCGACGGGCGCGACGTGCTGCCGCAGTCCATGCTCAGCGACAAGTGTATCCCCATCTGCGTGCCCGACGACGACCCCTTCTACCGGCAGCACGGCGTGCGCTGCCTCAACCTCGTGCGCAGCGTGACCGCGCCGCGCGACGACTGCAGCCTGGGATACGCTGACCAGGTACAGTGTCACAAGTATACCATTCAGTGCTGCCTGGGCGACGGGCGCGACGTGCTGCCGCAGTCCATGCTCAGCGACAAGTGTATCCCCATCTGCGTGCCCGACGACGACCCCTTCTACCGGCAGCACGGCGTGCGCTGCCTCAACCTCGTGCGCAGCGTGACCGCGCCGCGCGACGACTGCAGCCTGGGATACGCTGACCAGGTACAGTGTCACAAGTATACCATTCAGTGCTGCCTGGGCGACGGGCGCGACGTGCTGCCGCAGTCCATGCTCAGCGACAAGTGTATCCCCATCTGCGTGCCCGACGACGACCCCTTCTACCGGCAGCACGGCGTGCGCTGCCTCAACCTCGTGCGCAGCGTGACCGCGCCGCGCGACGACTGCAGCCTGGGATACGCTGACCAGGTACAGTGTCACAAGTATACCATTCAGTGCTGCCTGGGCGACGGGCGCGACGTGCTGCCGCAGTCCATGCTCAGCGACAAGTGTATCCCCATCTGCGTGCCCGACGACGACCCCTTCTACCGGCAGCACGGCGTGCGCTGCCTCAACCTCGTGCGCAGCGTGACCGCGCCGCGCGACGACTGCAGCCTGGGATACGCTGACCAGGTACAGTGTCACAAGTATACCATTCAGTGCTGCCTGGGCGACGGGCGCGACGTGCTGCCGCAGTCCATGCTCAGCGACAAGTGTATCCCCATCTGCGTGCCCGACGACGACCCCTTCTACCGGCAGCACGGCGTGCGCTGCCTCAACCTCGTGCGCAGCGTGACCGCGCCGCGCGACGACTGCAGCCAGGGATACGCTGACCAGGTACAGTGCCACAAAGTGTACCTTGGCGCGGCTGTGCGCCACTGTGCTCAACATTGGTGTGGCCATTTTATAGACCATAAGACTTAATATTTTGGGAAAGATCATTTTTATAATCAACTAGCTGATGCCCGCGACTTCGTCCGTCTGAATAATTATATTAAAATCCCTCGGGAACTCTTTGTTTTTCCGGGATAAAAAGTAGCCTATGTCATTCTCCAGGTCCTCAACTATACCCATGCAAAAAATCACGTCGATCCTTAGCTCTGTTGGGGCGTGATTTAAGGACAAACCAACAAACCAGCAAACAAACACACTTTCGCAATTTAGAATATTAGTAAGGATTACTTGCGTAATCGTAGTATAAATGATAATGTTGTCTTTCTAGTTCAGTTCACAAAAAGCATAAAAATTGGATGACCGAATTAGTTCCTCAAAACGCCACCGCCAACTTATACTTGTGGCACTGTAAATGTTCCACTGCTGCACACGCGTCAGTGACGTCACCACAATGAGAAGAGCAGGATGCACTCGCAGGCTAAGTGCCATCATAACCGAGTAACCTTTCTTCTTCTTTGACAACCGATAGACGTCCACAGCTTGACAAAGGTGTCTTGCATGGTCTCCCACAGGCCTCGGTCTTGCACCGTCTGAATCCAGTGGCTCCTTGAGATTCGTTTGGTGTCGTCGGTCCACCTAGTAGGTGCCATAACTGCGCTCCCTAACTTGAGGAACGTTTACCCAAGGAATAAATTGGGTTCTGATGAACGATCTGACAGTTTTTGCATTGAAAATGTATCAACACATCTTTATTCGTCGTCGAATACTTTAAGCGGCGATAATGAAATTGGCACTAATACACATTAAGTTGACTCAGATCGCAGGAAATGCCGGGCTAGAAAAATATTTCAGTCATTCTGTTCAGTTTTCAGAAATATTTCTTCTAGAAGTTATCATTAATACCTTTGATAAAAAATGTAAGTAAAACCTAAACTTTCTCATCGTCAGATAGGTTATCAAATGTGTTACAATACAAATTCTAAGTCATTGATTACCTTAATATGTCATCAGAAAGTTACGTAGTAACTTATTGTGCAGAATAACAGAGACCATGTTGTCTTGATTATTTACCTTTTATTTACAGATGAACACAGTGACCAGTTTTCTCGACGGATCGACCCTCTACGGCTCCGATCCGAAAGTTGCGGCGAAGCTTCGGAGTAAATGTGGTGGAAGATTGAAGGAGGAAACCAGGAACAATTGCAAAGGAGCTTTCTTGCCTTCAGTTGATGATAAATTCGCAGTTTGCGATTTGAGGAATTCGTCAGAGCCCTGTTATTTAGCAGGTAATAAAACGTGCTTACCCAGAAAGAAGCACTAGGCAAGTGGTACTATTTTCGTACCTATCTGATAAGATTATTACCTATTTCTTTATTACGTGATCTATTGATCATTAAGATCATAAGATCTTGTTGAGCAGGTAACAGATGCGTATGTTTATACGCAGCAACGAGAAGTTTCAGAAACTAAAGGATGCTGTGCTGTATGCGAACTTTCACAAAAGATTTTTCGCACTATGTTAAAAACTGTAAATAAAATAAAAATGGTATTACATATTAATCCTTTATTATAAATGCGAAAGTGTGTTTGTTTGTTGGTTTGTCCTCCAATCCGTAACAGGGCTACAGATCGACGTGATTTTTTGCATGGGTATAAGTTAAGGGCCTGGAGAGTGATATAGGCTACTTTTTATCCCAGAAAATCAAGTTCCCGAGGGATTTTAAAAACTAAATCCACACGGACCAAGTCGCGGGCATCAGCTAGCGAAAAATAAAGCTAGAGAATTGACCATTTAAGCACTTGCTTCGACCTTCGCCTGTATCGACCTATCATGAATACGAAACTTTGAAAGAAACAGTCAGTACACACTTTGAAAAATCGCTTCGACAGAATTATTTAAATCTTTGTTGGGTACGGGAATTTTTCATTTAAAATTGACGATAATATCGCGCTTTCTTCCGTTTCCGTTCTAAATAAATAAATAAAAATAAAAATATTCTATTTCGACCAACTAAGATCATAGTGTAGTTAGTAACAATAGATTTAATAGAGACAGACTCTAGATAGTAGTTTTCTTAATTTGGGAAAATTATCCTAAGTGTGATCTAATAAGTGACGTTGAAAGTTCTCCAACAAATTGTCAGATTCGTGTTTAAAATTGATAACGATTTTTAGAAATGATAAAGATTTCATCATTTTATTTATTGAAATTAGTTTAAATAAATCGACATTTGACTTTGTTGACAGCTTGGGCATGCCATCTAGCGCGCTATGCTGAAATATTAGTATAAAACGGCTGTTTTGACGATACGAATGCAGTCTCTGCCAGAGACTCATCCAACTAATATATTATGCTTTCGTGTCTAGGTCGTTGTATATGATTGAGGGATTGCGATAGCAATCGCGCCCTAATCAACTAAATATTGCCAGTGCGCTTAAGATTAGTGTAATTGATTAATTAATATTTAGATGTTTTTGATATCTACCTTCACGTTCAGATGGTGTTTGTCTGTCGTGTTTGTGGTTAAATAGATTAGATGTGAGGAAAGGGGCCGTTATAGGGGTGGAGGAGACGGCTATAGGTAGGGTTTAAGCGTTTTAAGATAATAAAGTATCGATATTTGTTACAACTTCAGAAGTGGGATGTAGACTTGCGTTACCTTGATTTGCCCGAGCTGTCTACACAGTTGTGTAGTTTTAAAATATTTGTAGCAGTCAAATTAGTTTGATAGATATGTTTCGTTCTTACTTGAAACGTATAGTTGGACTATGTGTCCGTAGACGGTAACTATGTATGTTACCTACTGTATTGGACCAAGTGCGTCCATAGGCGGTAACTAAGTATGTTACCTACTGTACGGGACTAAGTGCGTCCGTAGACAGACTTTTACTGAGATAGAAACACGAGGGCGTGTTTAGTTACAGGACGGCCGAATTGTCAGATTCGTGTTTAAAATTGATATCGATTTTTAGAAATGATAAAGATTTCATCATTTTATTTATTGAAATTAGTTTAATTAAATCGACATTTGACTTTGTTGACAGCTTGGGCACGCCATCTAGCGCGCTATCTTGAAATATTAGTATAAAACGGCTGTTTTGACGATACGAATGCAGTCTCTGCCAGAGACTCATCCGACTAATAGATGCTTTCGTGTCTAGGTCGTGGTATATGATTGAGGGATTGCGATAGCAATCGCGCCCTAATCAACTAAATATTGCCAGTGCGCTTAAGATTAGTGAAATTGATTAATTAATATTTAGATGCTTTGATAACTACCTTCACGTTCAGATGGTGTTTGTCTGCCGTGTTTGTGGTTAAATAGATTAGATGTGAGGAAAGGGGCAGTTATAGGGGTGAAGGAGACGGCTATAGGAAGGGTTTAAGCGTTTTAAGTGAATAAATAAGTATTCTCTTAAGGCATGAATAGTTTGTGAGTAATAGTTCTTTTGAGTGGCACGGCATGGTTTTAAAGAGTAAAGTATCGATATTTGTGACGATATTTTGCTGGGTGTAGGTATGTGACCGGAACAAATTTGGTAAGTTGTGTAGTTATGGAGGTACCTAAATACCTAGACCGTGTGCTGCAGGCGACAGCCGCGTCAACCAGACGCCGACGCTGGCCGCGCTGCACACGCTGCTGCTGCGCGAGCACAACCGCGTGGCCGACACGCTGGCCGCGCTCAACCCGCTGTGGGGCGACGAGAAGCTGTTCCAGGAGGCGCGCCGGGTGCTCGTCGCCGAGATACAGCACATCACCTACCAGGAGTGGCTGCCGTTCAACTTCGGTAACAGTTCACGCTCAACGCTCGTCCGAGATCGGTGCTTCCCGACGCTTACAATCTGGGTATCTTTCACAACAAAAGTGAATAGGCATTTTCTGTCTTAGTCCATATCATCACTTTCCATCAGGCATGATTGTCATCAAGCGTGTAAATATCATACTAATCATATAAATGCGAAAGTCTGTTTGTTTGTTGGTTTGTCCTTAAATGAAGCCGCAACAGAGGATCGAAGTGATTTTTTGCAAGAGTATAGTAGAGGACCTGGAGAGTGACATATGCTACTTTTTATCCCGGAAAATGAAACAGTTTCCGAGGGATTTGAAAAACTACATCCACGCGGACGATGTCGTTTGCATCAGCTAGTAATGTATAAAAAACGCTCCACTTCGCTTCTGGTACGCAACTTTAAAAAGTAGCAGCAAAGTTCTGTTTAAGTTCTGCCGTGTAAGATTTGATTGATTATAACCATCCTAAAAGTAACCATCATCAAGGTATCTTCGGGAGCAGGTGATATCTTCTCAGGCATAATAATTATTAAATACAAATATCCCCTGCTAGAGACTGGTGCAATTAGACCCAGCTGGTCTCTGGTTGCTGGTTGTATCTTGCAATTGCAATGGAAAAATTTGAAAGGATTGACCCGCGGCATCTAGTTTGATCTTTAAATGCGAGCTATTTCCTAGTGGTGATGTACGATTACTCTGTAGATCCTTTGTGTACTTGTTGTGGACAGCCACAAAGGCCTGTCCCGCAAACCTTATCCTTGATTTCCACTAGGATGATATTGAACTCATTTTTCTCCTAGAAATCTTGATGAAAGAATTTATAGCTAAGACTGGCGTGATGCTTTAAAATACTGTACAAGTATAGAATAAAATAGAAATATTTTTTATTCAAATAAACTTTTTACAAGTGCTTTTGTATCATCTGACTCTACCACTGGTCCGGAATGCCTTTCCTGTCGAGAAGAACCAGCAAGAAACTCGGCGGCTGCTCTTTTCAAAACAAGTTTACAATACAATAGATACTGTGAAGTTTGAAAAATGCATACTTACTAACAATGGAATACATCTTAAGATGGGGGTACATAGGGATATAACTCAAGTGGGGGTACATACCCAATTCAGACCACACAATGTTACCTCCTACTGAGCGACTTGCGTCAATACACCTAAGCTCCTGTTAAGTCATGCCATCCTTGCTGCGTAAGCCCAACATCAATCCCTCGATTTCTGCAATGTTCAGGCGAGAGCTACCTGCGCTACTACCGCATCTCGCCCAGCTCGCTGTACAGCCGCGACTACAACGAGGACGTGAACCCGACTGCCATCAACAGCTTCGGCGCGGCCGCCTTCCGCTTCCTGCACACCGCCGTGCCCGACGACGTCGTCACGTGCCCCGGGACCTACCAGGCCGCCTACCTGCACAAGTACCTACACAGCGCGACTGGAGGAGTGCGGGAGACGAACACCCCCACTCTGCTCTGGGACTAGTCGACGCATGCGCCTTATACCTACGTCACCTGCACTCCTGTCTTACTTTAACACGTTAGGCCCGCTTGGCCCGCCGGCTTAAGCTTCTTCTTTATCAACCGATAGACGTCAACTGCTGGACAAAGGTCTCTTGTATGGACTTCGACAGGTCCTCGGTCTTGCGCCGCCTGGATCCAGCGGCACCCTGCGACTTGTTTGATGTCGTCGGTCCACCTAGTGGCGGCTCTGCCAACACTGCGCTTCCCGGTGCGGGGTCGCCACTCCAGCACCTTGGGACCCCAACGACCATCAGCTCTCCGAACTATGTACTCCGCCCATTTCTATTTCAGTTTCGCGACTCGCTGAGCTATGTCGGTGACTTTGGTTTTCCTATGGATCTCCTTATCACTGATTCGATCCCGCAGGGACACTCCGAGCATAGGCTCAGGATCACTCAGCGAGCGATGGTTTGTCCTTCAATCACGCCACAACAGAGCTACGAATCGACGTGATTTTTTGCATGGATATAGTTGAGGACCTGGACTCTCCAGGTCCTCAACTTTATCATAAGCTACTTTTATCCCGGAAAATCAGAGTTCCCGTGGGATATTAAAAACTAAATCCACGCGGACGAAGTCGCGGGCATCAGCTAGTAATTAATATTCCCCTATTGACATACATTTATATGCGTGTTCGCACGTATGTACATCGCAGTGTACCGATTAAGACTCTCATTAAAAATATAAAATTTCCATCCCTTCAACTGCGTTTCACCAGCTTATGACGCGCTATCGTACCCCTTTCAACTACGCAGCCTTTGTTGTCAAATAAGCGACAACCGCGGCTCCAACTCGCTGAATCAGCAACAGGAGTCGTGTTGCGCTATGCATAATGCAAGTGTCGCTACAATTTCCTTTATAAAATGTGCAGGTTAAGCGACCACTACTTCAACCCGAGCCTGCTGGAGGCCGGCCCGCAGGCGCTAGACGACCTCGTGCGGGGCTCCCTCGCGCACCGCGCCGCCGACGTGGACCCGCACTGCTCGCCCGAGATCACCAACCTGCTGTTCAAGTCGCGCAACCCCTGGGGGCTGGACCTGGTCGCCATGGACATCCAGCGAGGCAGGGACCATGGCATCGCTTGCTATAACGACTACAGGTGGGCTTTGGTGTCTGGTGAACTGACTGGCACAATGTTGGCTTCGACGAAAAGATGAAACCATTCGAAATTCTCGAAAATTCGATAAGTCAAGATGCATGCCTGGGATCGATCTCTCGATCCCTCAAACAGCGGAGGCCGAGGCTATTGCCGCAACCTTAGTAGATAGTAAGTTTCAATAGCGCTCGTAATTATTGTCACAAATAATATGTTTTTTCATTATTTGCAGAGAAATCTGTGGTTTACAAAGAGCGAGAACTTTCCAAGACTTGGCTAGTGAAATACCTCAAGATGTAAGTATTCCTTTAACCGTGAAATACCAGTCAAATGTCTAGATTTAAAGCCCAATACTCAGCCAACGTGAACCGAAGAAAAGACACAGCACCTAGTACCTACGCGGCTCCTACGATAAATACTCACACAGGAAATCGTTAAAGGTGCTTATATTTACCTGCTACCTTTTGCTCGCAAATTCGGCTGCGTGGAGTTAGGTTTCTCCTCTATTTTTCTGGGATGAAATTATGTAGCCTATAATTATTATGTCATTCTCCAGGTCCTCAACTAAGTATAATACCAATACAAAAAATCTCATCAATCCGTTGCTCCGTTTTACGTGGTTGAAGGACAAAACCAACAAATAAACACACTTTCTCATTTATAGTAGACTTATGTAAAGATTCCACAAAACCTGAGTTCGAAATCTAATGCAGTGTGACTTAATTCTTGCAAGTTCTCGCAATTCACGAGTGCACGTGGCTTCTTGTTGTGTGTCGTATCTGTAAAAGTGTGAGCGAGCGCAATGCTCACGCCTGCCCGCTCCCACCTAGGCACCGAGAGGCACATACGCTTATGCAATGTGCATGTACACGACGTAACCGCAAGTAAAGCTCACGTGCGCCCGAAAATTGCAAGAACTACTTTCCTACCTACCCTACCCCACTTTGGCAGCGCATCGCCATGCTGGCGCAGCTGTACGAGAGCGTGGACGACGTGGATCTGCTGGTGGGCGGCGCGCTGGAGCGGGCGGCGGCGGGCTCGCTGCTGGGCCCCACGCTCCAGTGCATCGTGGCCGAGCAGTTCTACCGCACGCGCGTCGGCGACCGCTTCTTCTACGACAACAGCGAGATGCCGCACTCCTTCACACCAGGTAAGGAAGTGCGTGGACGACGTGGAGCTGCTGGTGGGCGGCGCGCTGGAGCGGGCGGCGGCGGGCTCGCTGCTAGGCCCCACGCTCCAGTGCATCGTGGCCGAGCAGTTCTACCGCACGCGCGTCGGCGACCGCTTCTTCTACGACAACAGCGAGATGCCGCACTCCTTCACACCAGGTAAGGAAGTGCGTGGACGACGTGGAGCTGCTGGTGGGCGGCGCGCTGGAGCGGGCGGCGGCGGGCTCGCTGCTAGGCCCCACGCTCCAGTGCATCGTGGCCGAGCAGTTCTACCGCACGCGCGTCGGCGACCGCTTCTTCTACGACAACAGCGAGATGCCGCACTCCTTCACACCAGGTAAGGAAGTGCGTGGACGACGTGGAGCTGCTAGTGGGCGGCGCGCTGGAGCGGGCGGCGGCGGGCTCGCTGCTAGGCCCCACGCTCCAGTGCATCGTGGCCGAGCAGTTCTACCGCACGCGCGTCGGCGACCGCTTCTTCTACGACAACAGCGAGATGCCGCACTCCTTCACACCAGGTAAGGAAGTGCGTGGACGACGTGGAGCTGCTGGTGGGCGGCGCGCTGGAGCGGGCGGCGGCGGGCTCGCTGCTGGGCCCCACGCTCCAGTGCATCGTGGCCGAGCAGTTCTACCGCACGCGCGTCGGCGACCGCTTCTTCTACGACAACAGCGAGATGCCGCACTCCTTCACACCAGGTAAGGAAGTGCGTGGACGACGTGGAGCTGCTGGTGGGCGGCGCGCTGGAGCGGGCGGCGGCGGGCTCGCTGCTGGGCCCCACGCTCCAGTGCATCGTGGCCGAGCAGTTCTACCGCACGCGCGTCGGCGACCGCTTCTTCTACGACAACAGCGAGATGCCGCACTCCTTCACACCAGGTAAGGAAGTGCGTGAACGACGTGGAGCTGCTGGTGGGCGGCGCGCTGGAGCGGGCGGCGGCGGGCTCGCTGCTGGGCCCCACGCTCCAGTGCATCGTGGCCGAGCAGTTCTACCGCACGCGCGTCGGCGACCGCTTCTTCTACGACAACAGCGAGATGCCGCACTCCTTCACACCAGGTAAGGAAGTGCGTGGACGACGTGGAGCTGCTGGTGGGCGGCGCGCTGGAGCGGGCGGCGGCGGGCTCGCTGCTGGGCCCCACGCTCCAGTGCATCGTGGCCGAGCAGTTCTACCGCACGCGCGTCGGCGACCGCTTCTTCTACGACAACAGCGAGATGCCGCACTCCTTCACACCAGGTAAGGAAGTGCGTGGACGACGTGGAGCTGCTGGTGGGCGGCGCGCTGGAGCGGGCGGCGGCGGGCTCGCTGCTGGGCCCCACGCTCCAGTGCATCGTGGCCGAGCAGTTCTACCGCACGCGCGTCGGCGACCGCTTCTTCTACGACAACAGCGAGATGCCGCACTCCTTCACACCAGGTAAGGAAGTGCGTGGACGACGTGGAGCTGCTGGTGGGCGGCGCGCTGGAGCGGGCGGCGGCGGGCTCGCTGCTGGGCCCCACGCTCCAGTGCATCGTGGCCGAGCAGTTCTACCGCACGCGCGTCGGCGACCGCTTCTTCTACGACAACAGCGAGATGCCGCACTCCTTCACACCAGGTAAGGAAGTGCGTGGACGACGTGGAGCTGCTGGTGGGCGGCGCGCTGGAGCGGGCGGCGGCGGGCTCGCTGCTGGGCCCCACGCTCCAGTGCATCGTGGCCGAGCAGTTCTACCGCACGCGCGTCGGCGACCGCTTCTTCTACGACAACAGCGAGATGCCGCACTCCTTCACACCAGGTAAGGAAGTGCGTGGACGACGTGGAGCTGCTGGTGGGCGGCGCGCTGGAGCGGGCGGCGGCGGGCTCGCTGCTGGGCCCCACGCTCCAGTGCATCGTGGCCGAGCAGTTCTACCGCACGCGCGTCGGCGACCGCTTCTTCTACGACAACAGCGAGATGCCGCACTCCTTCACACCAGGTAAGGAAGTGCGTGGACGACATGGAGCTGCTGGTGGGCGGCGCGCTGGAGCGGGCGGCGGCGGGCTCGCTGCTGGGCCCCACGCTCCAGTGCATCGTGGCCGAGCAGTTCTACCGCACGCGCGTCGGCGACCGCTTCTTCTACGACAACAGCGAGATGCCGCACTCCTTCACACCAGGTAAGGAAGTGCGTGGACGACATGGAGCTGCTGGTGGGCGGCGCGCTGGAGCGGGCGGCGGCGGGCTCGCTGCTGGGCCCCACGCTCCAGTGCATCGTCGCCGAGGCCCCAGAGCAAGCAGAAGAAGGGTACTGGCTTCGGTGGCCCACTCCGTCATTCTTTACGGAGCGCCTATTTACAAGGATGCAATGACGGTAGAACTGTATCGGAAAAACTGGAAGCAGTACAAACACGAATTGCGATAGGCATCTATGAAGCATACCGAACAGTCTCTACTTTATCTATTCCGTGGTCTTTACGGATGCAGTTCTAGTTATTGCGGGATTTGTTCCCATAGACAAGATGGTCAGAGAACGTGCCATACTGTACTCCAACAAACAGACGCCACTCGAAGTGCGCGAGAGCATCCTGACAGGCTGGGAAATAAAATGGCGTGGACCAGGAAAAGGAGTTTGGACCAGGGAGCTAATCAAGGACCTAAAGAGTTGGCATAATAGAAAACACGGGGAGGTCGACCGGTGGCTCACACAGGCGCTCAGCGGTCACGGGGTGTTCAACACCTACCTTTTCGCAATCGGGAAAGCACCAAGCGAGAAGTGCTACTTTTGTGATGAGGAAGAAACCCCGAGACACGCAATCTTTGAGTGTTCCGCCTGCGCAGACTTGAGATCAGCGGCACAGGGAGTGGATAGCAATGTGGGGGCCCAAAGTCTAATAGCTCGCATGCTGTCAAGCGAAGGGCAGTGGGAGAATTATTGGGAAAATGCTACGCTCCATTATGATGAGGAGGGAAAGGAATGAAAAGAAAGAAAAGAGGAAGAGAGAAGAGTGAAACACTGTTCTGTTGGCATGAAGAAATGCTACGCGGCAGTTCCGTGCCAATCTGGGAGACATCTTCTTCTTCTTCTTTATCAACCTATAGACGTCCACTGCTGGACAAAGGTCTCCTGCATGGACTTCCACAGGCTTCGGTCTTGCGCCGCTTGAATCCAGCGGCTCCCTGCGACTCGTTTGATGTCGTCGGTCCACCTGGTGGGGGGCCTGCCAACACTGCGTTTTCCGGTGCGGGGTCGCCACTCCAACACCTTGGGACCCCAACGACCATCAGCTCTTCGAACTATGTGCCCCGCCCATTTCCACTTCAGTTTCGCGACACGCTGAGCTATGTCGGTGACTTTGGTTCTCCTACGAATCTCCTCATTTCTGATTTGATCTCGCAGGGATACTCCAAGCATAGCTCTCTCCATCGCTCGTTGAGTGACCCTGAGCCTTCTTATGAGGCCCATAGTTAGCGACCATGTCTCGGATCCGTAAGTCATCACTGGCAACACGCACTGTTCGAAGACTTTAGTCTTCAGGCACTGAGGGATTTTGGACGAGAAGACATCTCGGAGCTTCCCGAACGCTGCCCAGCCGAGTTGGATTCGGCGGTTAATCTCTTTCTCGAAATTGGACCTACCTAGCTGGACTGTATGTCCCAGGTATATATACTCGTCTACAATTTCGAGCGCAGAGTTCTCAACAATTACTGGGTGGAGCGGAGCATGAGCATTAGACATGATTTTCGTCTTGCTCATGTTCATTCATCTGGGAGACACTGGGAGGTTGTTTTAGTTCGTGCAAGTCGGACACGCCCTGCCAGCAGGCAGAAGTCCGAAGGGAATTTTCCTCCCCCGAAGAAAAAAAAAATCCGTCGTCGAATATGCTAACCACTAAACCAACGAGGCAGTTAAGCTCTTGTAGGTACATAGCAAGCAACACATCATGCGACCGAAAGTTCGCGTAGCGTGCTGAACAGTGAACTAAACGTCGCGTCGAAGTCTTCTCGGCAGGAACGGCATTCCGAACCAGTGGTAGACTCATCGAAGATTCAAAAGCACTTGTAAAAAAGTTTATTTGAATATAAACATTTCTATTCTATGCTATTCGAGTGATTTCGACAGTTCGGCGATTTTAGCATGTCATATCAACCGTCAACCGAACACTACGACCGATCGTTCGGGTGTATTTATCTATTCCGTGATTCGTATAGTTTTCAGCCGCCGAATCTGTTGTACTTACTAAGTTTAATTGAGCACTTTTGTCCGCAGACCAACTGAAGGAATTAAAGAAGGCGTCGATGGCGCGTCTGATCTGCGACAACACGGGCGTGCAGTTCGCGCAGCGCAGAGCCTTCGAGGCGGAGGGCGCGCACAACAGCAAGCACAGCTGCGACGACCTCGATGCCATCCCGTGCGTCGACCTCACCGCGTGGAAGCGGCCCAAGTTCGAGCTCTACGACTGATAGTGTGCTCGTAGGCGTTAGGTGTATGGATGAGCGAGACATATTTTTCAAAAAAAAAAAATCAATATTATTTATTTCACGTAGGCTAACCTGTGGCTCTTATGACAAGTCATGATTCTACCAACGGTTCGGAAACCGGATTCTGCTGAGAAGAGCCGGCAAGAAACTCAGCAGTTGCTCTTTTCAAAATAATCATTTTATAATATTATTATGAAGCTATTACATTGTAATAAGTTTTTATACTATCTTGTGGGCAGCTGGATGCCAAGCCGATTTAACCTATGCAACTTTGTTAGAATAAAATATAATATTTCCACAATGAGGGGAAGTTCCAAAAAAAAGAAAAAGTACTACAATTCAATTCATGTTAAGACGGGCAGACACAAAGTAGCAACATTCCCGTAGGCGGCACGCGTTCATTTTCTGGGAGTATCCCAATTCCCACCTCGTCGCCCACAATGTCAATGATCTGGCAGAAAATTATGTCATTTGGTACGACTGAATAACATTAACAATTTAACACGTTTCAATATGTTCTTGGTTGTCAAACTGAAATAAAGAACTGAAAAGGGAAAAGTGTCTATATCTTGAAAACTCCTGAACCGATTTTGATGAAACCTTTACTGTTTCCTAAGTTGAAGTCAATGTAAGCAAATAAAAGAATGATACAATCCGATTAATAGTTTCGGAGAAATGCGTGGACAAACATACATACATACACCTATAAAATTTTGTATAGGTACTTGTTTAGAAGCCCTAATAGATTATCGTGTGTATATTTTGCAGTTCTAATAATTTTGCAAGAATATTACGTATACATACGTGTCGAATTGATAACATGCTTTTTTTGAAGTCAGTTGATAAAGCCAGAAAGCTAAAAACAACAATTCCTTGCCAAGAGCCAATTGCTTAGGCAGAGTAAAACACAATGATCTAAGGTCTCAAAGCTTACGGAGTGGGGTGGAGGGTGCAAATGTTGAGTGTGCGTAGGAGTTGTACTTACTACTTCGCATTATTATTAAACAATAAACATTTATAATTTGTACAAGTAATTTATTGATTCACTTTGTAAATAACAATAAATTTTATACTCTTTACAAGTCTTCTAATTGTTTAACTTCTTATTTAGGTATACATTTTCTTATACACATAACAATAACAATATCTACACTATACAGCTTCGCATAAGTTCGCATGCCAGAAAAGATTTTGGTGTAATTATTATTTTGGCACAAAATCATGTTCTGCGCTGATCCATACAAGAGACCTATGCCCTGCTGCGGGATTATCTAAAAGTGATTGCAGCAATGTGACGATCGCAATCATAATAATTTTCTAAAGCAGCGTTTTTACTGCATCAATGCATTTTAACCCAATCCCAATAGCCAGAGACTACCAGCCATCAGGTGATGGCGATCGGCACAATGTAGCAATCGTTAGACAATCCCACGGCTGTAGGACGATGATTAAGGGTGGAACCACATTTGTGAGGATCGTTTCGGATTTCGCTGTCAAATTCCAAAATGTGTACGGATCAAAAAGGCTTTTCGATGCGTACACGAATGTATGGAAAATGACAGTTTTGTATAGGCAAAATCCGAATCGATCCTCACAAATGTGGTTCCACCCTAAGGCTAACTAAACGGGTCTGCCCGCGAAATTCAAATTTAATTTGGTTTTTCGCAATTTGTAAACTGATACGACAAAGTAGGCTTATGGCATTCTAATTGCGACAATGGCAGTATCATCTTCACACGTTTATATAAAAATCTTTACTTGAAAGTCGACTTTAAGAAATTAGTCTGAACATCGAGCTGGACGTGAGTTACTCACAAATTAGTCGATAAGTACTCAGACTAATTTTTTAAAATGGACACTTTCAAGTAAAGATTTTTATATAAACCTGTAAAGATGATACTGCCATTGGCGAAATTATAATTTGAAATTAAATTTGAATTTCGCGGGCAGCCCCTTTTAGTTCGCCTTAATGATTTTGACATTCGTCTACCGATTAGGTTCTAAAAGTTCCGCCGATTCATAAACACATTGGCAATGGCATCATAAAGTTATTAAGTTAAACCACGGTATTTCTATTTACATAACATTTCTAGAATTAAAATAATTATGTACTACCTAAGTATAAAGTAATTGTCATTTATTTCGAAAGCGACGATAAGATATAGTACCTACCTACCTACGTACGTACCGTATTGCCACATTGTTATGCAATCAACGCGATAATCGCATTCTTCCCAGTTCACATATACAGTACCTGTCTGCTGGAGATGTGTTTGGTATGCAATGCTGTGGTCTTAGAGATCTCGGGTTCGATTCCAAGCGGGAACAATTTGTAAATTTATAATTTCTGAACTCTAGTCAGGTCTGGTGGGAAACTTTGGTCGTGGCTGGTTATCACCTTATAGCCAAAGACGTGCCGCCTAGCGTTTTAGCGTTCCGGCACGAGGGCGTGTAAAAACTTATTATGCGGGTGTTGAGGCCAACGGCTTGGCCAACGAGTCAAGGCCTGGAACACTAGGTATAGGGGCCCATCAGCTATAACCTGAGTCCAGGGTCGCTGCCCTAAGGGCCTTTCACCGCGGTCAGATTTGTTCTCAAGGTAGTGGTGACTTAATGATGGTAGGGTTGCACTGACCTTCCTTGCAGCAGTCAATCCTTGTACGGCCTGAGATAGTATGAGAGTGGTGAGTATGTGAGTGAGTATATTGTGAGGTTAAGTGTGAGGTGAACTTCTCAGGCCGCTAGCAGCAGGCAGGCAGCCAGTTATGGCCTGCAGCTGTGGACGCCGGGCTGGCGTAGCACTGTACACTTGGTTTATCACTAGTTCGACCAACTAGAGGTGGTCAGAGTCACTATTTCACACTTAGCGTGGCGAGCAATAACCGCCCGTTAGGAGTCGCCTTTTGTTACAAATAACAGTCTGTAATTCTGCTTATAGCTAGGTCGACACATAGACCGCTCGACGGCTCAACAAAACCGTAAAATAAACTAAAACTAGACACTTAAAAACAGCAAACGGTGCGCGCGACCCGAGATTTTTACATGTATATTAGCTGTCAAAAACAACAGGAACTTGCAAAAACCACGCCCCAAAACGGCGGCAAGTTTAAAACTAAGCATCTGTCAACTTCATTGCGAGCCACAGAGATTGCTAGCGTCACGACCATGGAACTAGGAATTCTGGACAGGTACATGGCGCGAACAACCCCCCCGCCTGTGGTCGTAAGGATTTACGTCCACTTACTAGTAAATAGGTAAACGTGATAAGGAGCAAACGGCTCAGAGACAGAGTTCCTTAATCAGCACTAGGTCACCAACTTTGGGTGGATCAGATTTGTCAGCCCACTTAACCCGCTGCTGCAAAAGATGCAAATACTCTAGTGACCAACGGTGCCAAAAACTCTGAGTCATCTGTTGCAGCAGCTCAAACCGGGACAAACGTGAGACCTTCACGTCCCTGAAGGGGTATTCGGGTAGAGCGTTAAGGGGCTGACCAATCAGAAAATGACCGGGAGTTAAGACCTCCAGGTCATTTGGGTCAGATGAGAGGGGACAGAGTGGCCGAGAATTGAGTACAGCCTCAATTTTGCAAAACACGGTGGCGAGTTCTTCAAAGGTTAAAACAGTTTCGCCTATAACGCGCCGGAGATGAGTCTTGGCCACCTTAACCACGGCTTCGAATATTCCACCCCAATGAGGGCAAGCTGGGGGGTCAAACTTCCAGGTTACCCCCATCTTGGACAATGCTGTACTTAATCTAATCTTATTGCTAGACAGGAATTCGACAATTTCTTTTAAATATCTATCAGTGCCCTTATAATTGGTGCCGCAATCAGTGCGAATCAGGTCAGGCAATCCTCGACGAGAGACAAATCTACCTAGCGTGGCTACAAAGGCTTCAGTGCTTAAGGCACTCACAAGTTCTAAATGTACCGCCTTGGTAGCGAGACATACAAAAACGCAGAGGTAGGCCTTGAGCGATTTGGCGTTGCGGAGGTTAGAGCTCTTGATGGCAAACGGGCCAGCAAAATCAGTGCCAACCCCAGCAAAGGGTCGAGTGGCTAGAACGCGGTCGGAGGGCAGATCACCCATCATCGGCTGTGAAGTATTAGCCTTCAAGCGGTAACACGGAATACATTTGAAAGTGACGTTCCGGATGGTGCGTCTCCCTGCCAGAATCCAAAACTCGCGCTGTAAAATAGCCGAGAGTGCATTACAACCAGCGTGGGCATTTTTAAGATGGTAGTGTGTCACTAGCAATTTGACAAAGGTGCCGTCCTTAGGTAGCAAAAGGGGGTGGCGAGCACCATAGGGCAGATTGGAATTCTTGAGGCGTCCTCCAACGCGTAGCATTCCGTTATTGTCCAAAAAAGGGCTTAGGCGAGCAAGGGGGCCCTTCAAAACTAAACCTCTCTTTAGAGTGTCAATCACGGATGAAAAATGCTCCACCTGAACCACACGCACCCAGTAGTTCCGGGCGTCTTGGCGTTCAAGAGGGGAAAGCACAGGACTCAAATTTTTATTTTCTGAATTCCGCCCATTATGGATGAAACGTCGAATCCAACCGGTAACACCAATTAGTTTATCAAGGGAACTGTAACGGTTCAAAAGAAAGTTCAAGTCGGGAATCTGTTTATCCTCAACCACTCCGACTCTTAAGCCCGGCAATACTTCGGGAGCGGAGAACCTATTTTGAGGCCAAGCCGTCTCGGATTGGGATAGCCAACTTGGATCCCACCAAAGGTGATGGTGGACCAGTGAAGAGGCCTCACAGCCGCGGGAGGCGCAATCGGCCGGGTTCAGTTCTCCGGGTACGTGTCTCCAAATCACCGGTACTGCAGAGCTCTGAATTTGGGAGACCCGATTCGCAACAAAGACCTCTAAGTTGTGAGGCGCGGCTCGTAGCCAGCAAAGGACAATCTCACTGTCCGTCCAAGCATAAACGTCGATCAGATCGACCGCAGATGCCAAAGAGGAGCGGACGTGGTTCAAGAGGCGTACCAGAAGGGCGGCGCCAGACAATTCTAATTTCGGGATAGTTAACCGTGACCGAATAGGGGCCACCTTGCTTTTTGCCAAGACGAGATGCGTCGCGACCTCACCGGCGACATCGACAGTCCTCAAATATACCACGGCGGCGTATCCTCGTTCGGAGGCGTCGCAAAACCCGTGGAGACTGGCATGACACCTTCCTGTTGGTAGGAAGCGTCGAGGCATGGAAATTCGGTTAACTTCAGGAAGTGAAGACACAATGGAGTTCCACTCCTTCAATAACTTTCCAGAGAGTGGTTCGTCCCAACCGAGTTCAGCAATCCAAAGCTTCTGGAGGAAACATTTAGCCAAAAATATTACGGGAGTGATCCATCCATTGGGATCGAAAGTGCGAGCAACCGTAGACAATACGGAACGCTTAGTCCAGACCTTAGGAGGTGGGTCTAATTTGACCCGGTAGGTGAAAACGTCTTGGACGGGCTGGTACTGTATTCCAAGGACCGTCAGCAAATTGGGATTTTCAAAAATATGAGGATCCTGCTGATCCTTTCCCGGAAGATCCTTCAAGACGTGAGGGGAGTTGGACAGCCACTTGCCCAACTCATAACCTCCGGACTTCAGTATTGCAATCAATTCATCGCGAAGAGTCAGAGCTTCCTCAACGCTCGAGGCTCCCGTGCAAATATCGTCCATATAGACTGACGATTCCAAGGTGGCTGATGCGCGAGGGTAATTCAGTCGCTCCCGGTTAGCTAGTTCTAACAAGGTCCTGATAGCAATATAGGGGCTTGACTTGAGTCCATAGGTCGTGGTGTTCAATTCAAAGACACGCATTGGCTCATTAGGATTTTCGCGCCACAGAATCATTTGGTATCTCCGATCATCGCGATGTACCATCGACTGTCTAAACATCATCTTGATGTCAGCTACGAAAACAATTTGATGCCGGCGGAAATGCGTGAGGATATCGGAGATATCCTTGATCAGCTTAGGACCGGAGTGCAAGCATTGGTTCAATGTCACCCCGTTGGATGTGGCCGCGGAGCCGTCAAAAACCACTCGAATCTTCCCCCCAGGGGTCTTCAAGACGGCATGGTGGGGTAAGAAGTAGTGCTCGTGTGCGCGCCAATCAAAATTGGATGGTGACATATGCCCCAGGCCCTCGTACTCGCGCATAAATTCAACGTACTTGGAGCGGAAGGTGGAGTCGCGCCGCATGCGCCGTTCCATAGACAAGAGCCTCTTTTCCGCCAAGGCCCGCGATTGACCAAGCGGGGGGCGAGAAGCGAGAAAGGGCAAGCGAGTTACAAATCGCCCATCAACACGGCGGCCTGTGTTGTTTTGATAAAACAACTCACATTCAAGGTCAAGAGGGTCAACTCGTGCGGCATGCGGCGGCTCCTCAACTTCCCAAAAGCGCTGGACCACGTCCGACAGCGTCAAGCCGGCTGCTTGCAATTGGTCCAGCACCGGTAGGTCCGAAGACCATAGCACGGGTCCAAAAAAGCTAGAACCGAATATAGTGGACATGGCACATAGGCCGTCCTTCTGCAAAACCCTAATTTCCCCTGACAAGACCAGGCCCAACACGTCGGAACCCAACAAAAGGTCTGTAGGACCGGGTTCAGTCCAGTGGGGGTCAGCTGGGTTTAGGCCTGATGCACAGGACACCGCAGCGTCAGTTATTCGGACCTGCGGTAGGGGACCTAAGATATTGTCAAGGACTGACACCTTGACCAAGACCCTAAGATTGCCCGTAACGGGGCCAAACATTAATTCCGCTTCCCCGTTAGGAGTCGAGGGCTCTATACCCCCGATACCTATCACCCGTCCTGTTCGAGGACTCCAAGGGAGCCCTAGCTCACCCACCAAACGAGAAGAAGCAATACAGCGCTGTGAACCCGAATCCAAAAGGGCGCGAACGATTAAAAATTCACCCTTCGGGTTGAATACCTTCACTGAGACAGTCGGCAAAAGAATGGTCTGACAGACGGACTGCCGGAGATTCAAGGTCTCAGGAGAAGTTGCTGTGGTGGGGGCTAGGGCGGCAACTACCTATTGGTGGTCGTCCTCATCAAACCGGTCCTCTGACCGGGGAATCTCATATTGAGACTCAGGGGGGACCTCCAAAGGTGAGGGGGACGGACCTCCATTTGGGTAAACCCATGCGTCATCTCGTGGCGGCAGCACGGGCCTAGTCATACGGGCTGAGGTCGGTAGGACGTAGTAAGGCTGTCGACCCGCTCGAGGTGGGCGGCGTTCGAGGCGTGGCCACTCATGAAGCGGAGGTGAATAGCGGGCAGACTGAACCGTAGACGGAGCCGCCACAAATCTCCCATCAGAACGTCGAGGGGGGTTGGCGCCCCCCTCACGGGGGGGTGAAGCCCCCATAGGCGGGGTCGAAATCCGGACGCGTCGGGATTCATGGCCCTGATCAGGAGACCGACGCAAGTAATCCGGGGAGCGATCGGTAAGAGCGCCCCCGCCCGTGCGGGGCGCGCCCTCACTCTCCACCCGGCGGCCAACACCATTCTTGTTGGCGCACAAAATCTCCAGGTGGTTACCCCTACAAATTGGGCATGGCCGGAGCTGTTGGCAGTCCCGTTGCATGTGAGCTTCCAGACAGCTATAGCACCAGTGGCGGTCTCTTGCAATGCCCCTCCGATCCTTGATCCGCTTAGAGAGAAACTGGGGGCAAGAAAGCACCCGGTGGCCTGGACGCCTGCAATAGTTACAGGGGGCGGGTTCAGTGGCAGCAAGTCCCGTGTAAACGGGCCTTGGTCTCCGGTCGGAGGCCCTTTTACCAGGGACGCCAGTGTGACCCTTTTCCTTCCTCAGCTGGGCAGGCCGCTCTGGGGTCCTTGAAGGACCAGCAATACCAGAGTTATCAGCCTGCCGGCACTCTTCCTCAAGGAACTTTAAAAGGTCCGAAAAGGGGGGCAGGTAGCTGGCCCCGTCCCCACCATACCTTTGCTCAAAACGCAGTTTCAACTCGGGAGGTAGGCGGGACAACACAATGTGTAATAAAAGGAAGGACCACTGGTCCACGGGAAGCTCTAAACGCTTAAGAGCGTTGCAGGCTACAATCAGTGGATTTAAGAGCGATTCTCTTAAATGGGACACCCCATAGACACGTGGCAGCGCTAGAATTTGTGCCACGTGTGTGTCTGCTAACCGGCGCACGTTGGCATATCGCCGAGTCAGTAGTTCCCGCGCGGTGGTATAACTCTCCTCGGAGAGGTCTAGGTGGCTAACTAAACCCAGAGCCTCTCCCTGCAGGGAAGAGAGTAGATAGGCCAGTTTCTGGCAGGGAGACAGGTCCCTTCTCGCGTCCACCAGGCTATCAAAGAGGCTAAGAAAGCCTAGCCACTCGCTCAGGTTGCCAGAAAAGTGGGGCAAGTTTATTGTTGGCAACTTGCCCTGTAACGCAGGCTGCGTGGTGGGTCTGGTGGGAGACTCAAGAATAGAGCTCATTCTCGCCTCCTTCTTGAGCCTCGCGGCCTCCTCCACCAGACCGTCTGTCAGCTCAAAAAACTGTTCGTAGTCCCGCACTGAGGACTCCAGCGATTCCGGAGGTAGCTCCAATGCCATGAGGTCTCGGAAGGCCTCTTCGACGACCGCCTGCCTGGTCCGCACCTGCTCGCACCGCTGGAGCAGTGCGGATGCCCGGTCCACCCGGCCTACCAAGGCGTTGGCTGTAGCAGCCCAACGCAGCTCTGATTGAATTTGCACGCTCAATTTTTTGTGGGCTGACATCTTAGGTAGGTACAAAACAACTTAAATAAAGGTAGTTACAACAAATAGATAACAAAATCAAAACAAAGTTATTTGTTACAAGTTATGTTTCAACTTCCACCAAACAAATTAATAATCAAACAAGAATTACCCACTTTAAACACAAACAAATTACTACTTAAATACTATTTATTAATTAGAATTATTTACTTTAAAACAAGAATTATTTATTTTAAATACATTAAACAAACTACTCTGTTACCTAACCACGAGGGGTTGTAGTAAACAAACAAAGTATTTGTTGGTTAAAAGTTCCAAAAGATACAAATTAAGCTATCAATAATTTATGTTAAGTCAATCAATAACATAAATTAAGATAAAAGAAAAATTAAGTTTTTAATTACCCGTACTAAGCCACTAGACTCATACTAGGCACTGCAAATTACAAATTGGTTGGTTGAGAACCTACAATTATCAAATTATATTAATATTAAGTTTATTTATTACAATCTACATCTAACTGTTGGCCAGTTACGGGCCACAAACAACAATTAGATACTATTAATTATTAATCAACAAAAATTAACAAAACAAATACAGGCCTACATGTGACAAGGTAGGCCACGTACTAGCAACTCAATAAGCCTGTGTACCCAACTAGCAAAAATAAGTCATATAAGAGTTTTGTAAACGTTTTGGATATAACTGAATGGTATGCAATTGAGTCATACAATGGTCATACAAACGTTTATACAACGCGATTTTGGCGCAGTTACTATGGCTATTAAGTCGTACAGCTGTCATTCAAAAGTCATAAGCAAAACCGTTTAGTCAATTAGGTGTTATAAAATTAATATTTTAAGTATATTTCGTCATAGTAGTGTAATAATTTATTATTTGTATGAGTATTTAGTCGTATAGTTATCATAACGCAGACGTTTATCTGACCAATGACTCGTTTTGATGCAGTATTGAAGCGCTTTCAATCATAAGACGTAATATTAATAAATTCTATTGTCTGAGCAGCTCGGCGTCTTCAAAAAATTAAAAAACAAAGAGTAATATGTATTTAATATTTTATACTTCATTGTAATCAATATTCACAAGTTTGAAATGGGATGTGTTTATTTTTAAGTTAGGAAAACTAAATGCGAATGTCACTTTTGCGACCAACTTTTTAGGTTTATTAATAAATTTTAAATGCCCCCTTGATTTCTTTTAAATTTAATTATATTTTTCTTTAATAAAAATAAATTATTATTTGTCATAATGCCATTATGATTTACAAAATACTTATATACGATAAATAATGCTGTGTTAAGAGTAAAAACTCCTTCATAATGCCATTATGAGTTACAAAATACTTATATACGATAAATACTGCGGTTTTAAGAGTTAAAACTTAAAGAACGCCATCATTACAAACCTATCAGAGTTCCTTAAAACATTTTAGTAATCCATCTTTTGTCATTCCAAAACATAGTTCTTTTACATTATTAGCACATTTTAGAGAACATAACTTTTTTGGGAATATAACTATTGCATAGATAGGTATATTATAGACCTCGCCTAACGTTTTAGTCGCAATTGTATTTTAAGAAAGTAATAATAATTGCAAACAATTTCTATGGTATAGTATAGTACAGTTGGTATACTTACCTAAATGTAAATTTTTGTGCATCAAGTACCTATAACTAGTACCTACCTACTATTTTTTTTAGATTTCAAATATAGACGTGGCCTTTCTGGATGAGGACGATTTTCTTAAGAAAAGCGATTTTGAAATATTGAGAGAATTAAAATGGCCGTGGCAAAAAACACATTTTGTCAAAGTCGAAAAATGTCATAATTGTCGGTTTCCAACTTTATCCACAATGCTTAAACATTTTGTTATGCCAAATAACAAAAATATAATAATGTTGCTTCACTATAATTTTTTTTGGTGCCAGCAGTGCAAAGATTTCGTTATTTATGATCATTATCCATGCGATGAATGTATCTGTAACGAGTAGATAATCAAGAAGCAAATTAAAGTTTATTTTGTACTACCATGGTAGGTTTGTTTTATTATACTAGTAACTAGAGGATGCCCGCGACTTCGTCCTCGTGGATTAAGGGTTTTTAATTCCCGTGGGAACTCTTTTTTCGGGTTAAAATGTAACCTATGTGCTTTCCTGGGTATGAGCTATCTCTATTCCAAATTTCAGCCAAATCGGTTCATTCTTTGTCGCGTTAAAGAGTAACAAACATCCATCCATCCATACATACCTACATCATCAGTCATCACAAACTTTCACATTTATAATATTATATTAGTATGATGTGATTAACTTTGAAGAAATTTTTTCTTCTTCATAATTTTAATCAATTTTAATCAATTTCATAATTTTTTTTTCTTTTTCTTCTTTCATAATTTTACGGTTTATGTACGGAACCATCACTCTCTGTCGCGTTTATTTAAAATGGCAGAATTCTGACGTTTTGAACCAAACAAATCATAAGCACTAGCTTTTAGTCATACAGTGGTTTCGGATATGACATTTATATGACTTTATTGACATGTAACATTCATAAGAAACCGAAATTATGACTAGTCTTACAGTTGCGGATATAAAAGCTTTAATATAACCAAATTGCTATAAGGTGTCATATATAAGTTGTAATACCAGCCAAAATGTCCTGGCTAAAACGTTTGTATGACTGTTTATTTTCTGCGATTAAATTGCTTTATAGCTATGTCATACAAACGTTTGTACGAGGACATTTTATTGCCAAATAGCATTAAAACATAAATGCAATATACATGACGCCTGTACAACGTCAAGTTTTAAAACTTGCTAATATACGATACTTATAGGACGAATTAGTCATAAAAGGTTAAAATGTTATGACCATTTTGTTAGTTGGGTATTAACAAGTTATAAATCAATAAGTTTACAATTAATGAGTTAACCCTAGAACGGCCAAGTTAAGTCACAGTAATGCCAAATCTGTCCGCGGAATCAATTTAACCGCGCTCTGCTTACCAAATGTTGAGGCCAACGGCTTGGCCAACGAGTCAAGGCCTGGAACACTAGGTATAGGGGCCCATCAGCTATAACCTGAGTCCAGGGTCGCTGCCCTAAGGGCCTTTCACCGCGGTCAGATTTGTTCTCAAGGTAGTGGTGACTTAATGATGGTAGGGTTGCACTGACCTTCCTTGCAGCAGTCAATCCTTGTACGGCCTGAGATAGTATGAGAGTGGTGAGTATGTGAGTGAGTATATTGTGAGGTTAAGTGTGAGGTGAACTTCTCAGGCCGCTAGCCGCAGCAGGCAGGCAGCCAGTTATGGCCTGCAGCTGTGGACGCCGGGCTGGCGTAGCACTGTACACTTGGTTTATCACTAGTTCGACCAACTAGAGGTGGTCAGAGTCACTATTTCACACTTGGCGTGGCGAGCAATAACCGCCCGTTAGGAGTCGCCTTTTGTTACAAATAACAGTCTGTAATTCTGCTTATAGCTAGGTCGACACATAGACCGCTCGACGGCGCAACAAAACCGTAAAATAAACTAAAACTAGACACTTAAAAACAGCAAACGGTGCGCGCGACCCGAGATTTTTACATGTATATTAGCTGTCAAAAACAACAGGAACTTGCAAAAACCACGCCCCAAAACGGCGGCAAGTTTAAAACTAAGCATCTGTCAACTTCATTGCGAGCCACAGAGATTGCTAGCGTCACGACCATGGAACTAGGAATTCTGGACAGGTACATGGCGCGAACAGCGGGTATGGGTAAGGTATTTTACTCTTTTTGTAAAATATACTACTAAAAATTTTTTATAAAATTTTATTCAATCAATAAGTAACAAAAAAAAAAAATTTAAATTTCCGCGCGTAAACGCTGGACGCCATGTTATGACGCCATCCGTATAGTAAGTTCGTTCGCTCAAACGGTTGGCGCGCTTTGTAAAGCCGACACAAAGCGGTTGCCACCAAAGAAGCTGACACTAGTTTGCCCGACAGGGCCAATAAGAACAAATGCGATTATCGCAATGAAATAATAACAAGTTTTATAATACCGCACGGCGTCGTTGATAACATTATAAGTAAATTACAAAGAAGGCACAATCATTTGACGCAAAAGGCACAACCGCAAATAATTCGATATTTTAATGGAAGTAACTATACATAATTTAAATAGTTTGTGAACTGGCCACATGGAAACCTTAAATAGGACGCAATCGTAACACCTTACTAATTCGCGAGTAATGCAAGAAAGACACTGAAATAACATTACATTGTAGCTAGTTCTGTTGTACACAATCTCTTAACTAAACTAAATTGTCAAGTTTAAATCTCCTGCCATCCCTTTCATAATACTCCCTGCAACTGCGACTAACTATCCTTAGTTATAATTCTTGCAATTAACGAGCGTGCGAGCTTTACTTGTGGTTACGTCGTGTACATGCACATTGCGTAAGTGTGCGTGCCTATCGGCGCCTAGGTGGGAGCGGGCAGGCGCGATTGCACTCACTCACACTTATACACAGATAGGTACGACACACACACAACCATGAGCCATGCACGCTCGTGAATTGCAAGAATACTAGATTCAGACTTGTCAATTTGTATGACATTGTCTTTTAGAAGAGCCTCCACAGCGCAACGGTTAAAGGCGCGAACTGTAAACCGTTAAAGGTTCAATACCCACTCCTTGCTATTGTCGAGCCCTCCCCTAGAACAAGTATTAAGATTAGATTGTAGATAACAGGATTTATGCTTAATACAATGAGATAATTCGGTTGAATGTTCCTAGAACTCTTATCATATAATAATAATATGTACGATTGGGAACTACGCAGTAATCTATCTAATTAACATATTTGAGCCCAATATAACATATTGTATTTACTCGGCAACTCCTAAATGAGCAAGTTTCTACCCTGTGGCTTGTCCTTGCTCCAAAATGACGTTAACTTATTCTGGACAGCGTTCCACGTGACGGAGGCCCCCAGCAGCGATAGGCCCCCGGGCGCCGGCCGGAGCCTCTCTAGCAGGGGCCTCCTGTACAGTCTCTGGGCCTCGGCCCTCTGGTCGTCTGTCACTTTGCGGTCATCCAGGTGCGTTAGAGACGGGAACTGTGCAATCACAAAAAGCCTGCAAAAGTAACATCAGACTTACGTTTTAATTGAAGCTAATTCTGCTGTGGGATTGTCTAAAAAGGTTGCACTAGTGTGCCGATTGCGATCATCTTTGATTGGCCAACATTTTGTCATTGTATGATGCAGTATTCTTCTTCGACTAAGCGTTATCCCACTAGGTGGAGTCCGCTTTCCGGCATGCTCTAGCCCACTTTGCCCGGTCTTCTGCATCCGATTTTCGTAGTTAATTGGCTCTCAGATCAGCACTCACAATATCCAGCCAGCGCTTTTTTGGACAGCCGCGAGGTTTAGCTCCAGGGACGGCGATGTTAAGACATCTATTACCATTTATTTATTACTATTATGTATGATGCAGTATTGATCGCCCCAAATCCAGCCAATCCGAGGTGATTGCGACCGTCATACTGTAGCAGTTCATTTTTAGACAGTCCACAGCAGATCATAAACTGTAGCAGCCTCAGAGCTGCAGAGATACCTACAAATACTTCGAAGGAAATACAACCCGGTCACATTATCTGTGCACCTCGATGGAATGCGATGGCCCTCCCACTTCCCCCTTCACCTTCCCGCGCTCGCTCTATTGCATCAATATTTTTCACACCTTACTAGTGCGCTGATATGCATACATCATACATACATCAACGCCAGGTGCGCAGTTAATGAGACCGTGTCGTACCTATCAACGCAGGGGTTATTCTTGCAACTCACGAGCACAAGTGAGCTTTACTTGTGATTACGTGCGTCCGCGTCGTGTACATGCACATTGCGTAAGTGTGCGTGTCTGTTGGAGCCTAAGTGGGGGCGGGTCGGCGCGAGCATTGCTCTCGCTCACACTTATACAGATACGACCAAAGAGTTCTATGTATAGAGCGGCAATTCAGAATAAGAACTGTGTACAGTTTCACTCGTGCCGACTGAGGTAGAGAGGGGAGCCGGCATGGTAAATAAGGTTTCAATTCGCGCGACCGCGGCGGTCGCAGAAGCGTGGCGCGCCCCGCGCCCTACTCACTGCTCGGTCGTTCATTTGAATAAATCAAGAAATAATTTTTATTTCGTATATAGTGTTACGAATTTCGATGTTGATATCTAATTATTCACTAAAATAACTATACTTTTTGTTACTTGAATATAGGCATTGTTGGCTTAGGTAGGTTACCTATTTGGTAGCTTGGTTGGTGGTGCCGTCGACCACACTAACAGTATTGTTCGGCATTAGGTACAACTCAGTTGAACATGGTAAGTGTTCGCAAAACGTCATCTAGTAGGTACTACATTTATATCAGTGGATACGACACACACAATCACGCCACGCGCGCTCGTGAATTGCAAGAACTACACAGGAGCCCTCATCTGTACTTTTTTATTTTTTTATTTATTTATTTTATTTTACAGCATGTTACAAGTATGGGCATTCTTATAAGCTAAGAAAACACAAGAATAGGGCTATAATGTTAATCAGGCTAAACAATTCGCCTTTACAAACATTTGAAATTAAAACAAAAATACACTATGTAACGTGTATTTTATTTTTATAATACACGCCACATAAAAAAAACCTCGAAGTTGGTTTGTTTACCTTTTTCTGACATCAGTCTGTGACAGTTAGACACAGATGATGTAATGGTCTGTTTGTTTGCCTTTTTGACATTAGTCTGTAACAGAATAGGCTCAGAGAGTGTATTATATGCGACCACAGAGAGGATTTTCACTTGATCTGTTACTCTGGGTTGGGAATTCACTTTTCTTTCCCTGTTGGCGAACTCAACACATAAATATATTTCTGAAGAAATAATATCGAATTTCGCTATGCGAAACTTAGTTTTTGTTTAATATTAATGTGAAGGCGTCGAATTGACGCTTTCGGCTACAGCCTTTAGCCTTCAGCTTCAACCTTTAACGTTGCCTTTTAACGTTGCCTACGTGCTTTTTTTCCGTATTGGCACGTTTTTTATTATGGCCATTACTTTATTGGACTGATTTATTGAAGATTCCAATTGATATCGGACAAAGTTTGACGTCTGACCATGTGGGCTTAATTTTTACGGATTTGAAGATGGCGAATGCTTCGATCCATTTACATCCTAGCGGTGGAACTTAAATATTATAATTACATGTAGGCGTTAGCTTTAGTTAGCCATAAGCTCATAAGCGGCCCATGTATTTCTTTAATTTTGATTGTCTGCATAACCTAATGGGCATTATATGACCATTTTATTGTAAAGCTAACCCTAAGACAATATTCTCAATAACTTGTAGTAACCTTTGCTAATTTAATAAATTTTGTAATACTTCTTAACTTTTGCGTTTAATTTATAACCCAAATACAAAGATAATAGTTATTATAGGTTCCCCTCTCTTGAGATTAGAGGTCCTTTGATTTATCACTGCATATCCGCGTGCATTCTTTTTTTTCTTATTTTCCCCCTGTGGACTGGCGCTCGTTATATATAAATTTTGTCCACAGGTGGGCACAGCATTATATCAATTATTATATTATCATTTTATTAAGTAATCATTTATTCCATAATGTGTTTTTTTTTCTTTAGTTATCCTTGTCTGGGACAATTAAAAACTTATGTTACATTTGGCGCCTAGGCAGGGACAATTAAAGTTTCCATTACATTTGGCTGCCCTTTAATATTACGTGACATTTGGCTCCAAAAGACAAAAACATAGAATATTCATGACAATTGGTCCCAATGAACAGGGACCTTTAAATGGGTTCGTGACAACTATTATTACAATGGACACTAATTGATATAAAATACCGTTGGAACTAGGATTGCAGGCAGGATGTAATATTTAGGCAGGATGTAATATTTAATTTAATATTTAATTTTTAATTTAATATTTAATTTAATTTCCTCACCTGTACTGCAAGTAGTCGTAGAACGTACCGCCGTTGAAGTAGCTCGGCGCCGCGGGGTTGCCCATCAGAGACAGCAGCTGCAGTTCCGGGCAAGACTCCTTCAGCTTGCCCACCCAGGGGTACAGGGACGCGATCTTACAGCGGTTCAACCTGCCCAACATATCACCATCATCATCATGAGCAACCCATCAACGACTCACTACTGAACGCAGGTTTCCACTCAGAGAACTACTGACGACCTCCCTGGCTCAGTGGTGAGCACTGTTGCCTTATAACTTGGAGGTCTCGGGTTCGAATTCCGGCGGGTCAATTTGGGAATTTATAATTTCTGAATTGTCTCTGGTCTGGTCTGGTGGGAGGCTTTGGCCGTGGCTAGTTACCACCCTACCGTCAAAGACGTGCCGCCAAGCGATTTAGCGTTCCGACACGATGGCGTGTACAAACCAATTAGGGGGTATGGGTTGAATGTTCAATACCCCTTCCAAGTTAGCCCGCTACCATCTTAGACTGCATCGTCACTTACCATCAGCTGAGATCGCAGTCAAGGACTAGCTTGTCATCGAATAAAAAAAAAATCATCATCATGAGCAACCCATCAACTGCTCACTACTGAACGCAGTTCTCCAATCAGAGAAGGGTTGTAGGCCACCATGCTGGCCCAATGCGAATTGGCAGACTTCACACACCTCCGAGAACATTATAAAGAAGTCTCAGGTGTGCAGGTTTCCTCACGGTTTTTCTTTCACCGTCATATTACTAAGTGAAAATCCACCTTTTTTTATTTATTAACTGCACCCATAGGTTTTTTGAGACATGCCGAACTTACCGAACAACAAAAAAAGCAGTGATAGCATAGTGTTTAGGACTGCGGTCTCCTATTCGGGGTTCGCAGGTTCGATCTTGGGCTGACTTTTCGGAGATATGTGCGTTTAAGCAATTAAAAATCACACGTTTCAACTGTCAAAGAAAACATCGTGAGGAAACCTGCACACCTGAGAGTTCTCCATAATGCTCTCAAAGGTGTGAAATCCTTCAATTTGCATTGAATCAGTGTGGCCTATACCGAGCAGTAGGTATAAATATAATTATAAATCAAAATACTAAATCAAGCTACTTATTTGAATTATGTAAAATTATTATGCTCAGTATTAAAATATTTAATTCGTATTATAAATTGTAATATAAATTATTATTATTAGTAAGTAAGTATTAACTTTTGAATGTTCAAGAGACATTTATGATGGGGCTGTCATATTATACTTTTGTATTGTATAAAAGACCATTACAATAAATAAAGATAAAAATTCTTTTAAAAAAACTGACTTCTAACGCCACTACAAAGTATAAAAATAATTTTAGTTTGTCCACGTTTGTTGAAGTCGGGCGGGCCTAAATACAAACTATGAAACCGATGCGCGACGCTACAGAATATGATAGACTCGTTTGTAGAAGTCGAGCGAGCATCGCGAGGCGGTTTCATAGTTTGTATTTTAGGCCCGCCCGACTTCAACAAACGTGGACAAACTAAAATTATTTTTATACTTTGTAGTGGCGTTAGAAGTCGGTTTTTTGAAAAGAATTTTTATTTTAAGCTTTTAAGTGTAGTATCCTATGATTGAGGAGCTAGGACCTGGAGCTCCATGATGTAGTCCATACTTGTTACCTACAATATCAATTCGTAATCGAAATTTCCTAAATCGCCATAGTTTTAGCCTGCAGCATCAGGCTTGAGGAGTTGAAGGTTAAAATTTTTATGGGACCATTTCGCAAACATCCTCTGTCGATTAAAAAAAAATCACGCGAATCGGTCCAGTAATCCCGGAGTAATCGGTGGACATACATTGAAAAAAAAAAAGATACCGGCCGAATTGAGAACCTCCTCCTTTTTGGAAGTCGGTTAAAAAAACCCTTCTCTGAGAGGAGACCTGCGCTCAGTAGTGATATGTTAATGGGTTGCTGATGATGATAATGATGATGATGATGATGATGATGATGACATACAGAACTTGATGTTGCCCTCTCCCCACCAAATAGGCATTTAGCTTGTGCTAGGAGTGTGTACAACAATAGTGTAATTCACTTTTCTCTTGACCAAAGTTATTTATTTGTTTTTTTTTTTTAAATAAAAAGTCATTTTTGTTAAGAAAACAATAAATTAATTTCTGTTTCTATTTGTATTACCATAACAATTGCAGCCTGGGCATGGGTGGCAGGAAGCAGTTCTCCGTGATGGGGTTGTCATCGGCTATGAGGGACGTCAGGTGCTTGAAGTGCACCAGTGCATCCAGGTTTCTGCACCAACCACACAAATATTATTATGGCTGCAGGCATAAAGAGAAAATTAGATTGTCATTCGGTAGCAAACAACAGAAAATCATGTCCAATGCTCATGCTCCATTCCACCCAGTAACTGTTGAGAACTCTGCACTCAGAAGTCAGAATTTTATATGTTTCTTTTTTATTATTTCATGACAAGCTAGTCCTTGACTGCGATCTCACCTGATGGTAAGTGACGATGCAGTCTAAGATGGTAGCGGGCTAACTTGGAAGGGGTATAGCAGTGAACATTCAACCCACACCCCTAATTGGTTTCTACACGCCATTGTGCCTGAACGCTAAATCGCTTGGCGGCACGTCTTTGACGGTAGGGTGGTAACTAGCCACGGCCAAAGCCTCCCACCAGACCAGACCAGACCAGAGACAATTCAGAAATTATAAATTCCCAAATTGACCCCGCCCGGATCGAGCCCGAGACCTCCCAGTTATAAGGCAACAGCGCTCACCACTGAGTCAGGGAGGTCGTCAAATGTATACTTGGTATCGAGTATATATGTATACCTGGGACACACAGTCCAGCTAGGTAGATGCAATTTCGAGAAAGAGTTCAACCACCGAATCCAACTCGGCTGGGCAACGTTCGGGAAGTGTGGGAGTATCCCTGCGTGATCAAATCAGAAATGAGGAGATCCTCATTAGGAGACGTAGGAGAACCGTCAGCAACATAGCTCAGGGAGTCGCGAAACTGAAGTGGAAATGGGTGGGGTATGTAGTTCGAAGAGCTGATGGTCGTTGGGGTCGCAAGGTGCTGTAGTGGCGACCTCACACTGGGAAGCGCAGTGGGTGGACTACTACCCCCAGTGGACCCCACTAGGTGTACTGTTGACATCAAACGAGTTCCAGGGAGCCACTGGATTCAGGTGGTGCAAGACCAAGGCCTGTGGAAGTCCATGCAAGAGACTTTTGACCAGCAGTGGACATCTATCCGTTGATAAAGAGAGAGAGAGAGAGCGATTAACAGTGGTACAATCCCTCAGCGGTACTCACGTTATCTTGTTGTGGCTGATGTCCAGATACTTGATGTGGTCTGCGAACCTCTCCACAATAGTCCTGGGCAACTCGTACAGCCGCTCGTATGCCAGCGTCAGCTTTGTCGGGTCCTCCTCGCTCACATCATATTGTGCTGATCTGCGGAGTTGGTAACATGTCAAGGGTTATATGGCCATGACCAAAGCCAGTGGTTGCAAAGTCAAAAACATAAACTAAAATAAAAGCATGGGTGTAGTTTCTTAATGCTTGTTTTCACCAACATGCTTCAACTCTTACGGGCTACCTAAGCTAAGTTATGTGATGTTTTTGTCAATTTTATTTTCATGAAACTTTAGAGAACATCATTCTAGATATTAAGGTGAAAATGACCTACCTACCTATGTAAAGAGACTTTTACTTAGGTGATGATTTAAATAAGGTTGGTGAAAACGGGCATGAGACTACATATCAAGTTTCATACTGGCTTTTCTGGGTTAAGTATAGGAAGATCAAAATCACCAATACCAGTAGATAGTTATAACATTGAACAGGGCCTTATCTATCCAAGCTGCGCTATAAAATAAAATAATCAAAGTACATATTAAAATACTCACTGTATCAGGTCTGGCGGCACGACGCTTTGAGACATCGCGGTTACCGAGCCCACCAGCACTTCGCTCGTCACATCAACTGCTATCACATTCACACCTCCTCCTTCGTCCTCACTGGACCAGAAATTCACTCAATTACCTATTAGCTTTTCAGTGTTTGTTCGATAGCATCTAACACACTATTTTATATTCAAAACTAGGTTTACATAACCACTAAGCGCATTAACATCTGTGATTAGCGTTATTGAATAAGTAATTAAGTATTAAAATTCCAAACATAATCAAGTATTTCTATTTTCTTTAGATTTGCACTCATAAAGTGTTCGTGGTCTTGTTGTTCAACTTTCGGCCCTGATTTGATTCTGTAACTCAGTTGACATATATTTTTTATCCATTGAAGGTTTGCCTTGAAAATAAAAGTATCATTTTCGTAGCAAACCTTCTATGGATAAAAAATATATGTCAGTTGCTATCATTTTTTGATAGCAAGTCTGTGCTTTAGACGTAGTCGCAATGGGGTTGGCCATGGGTTGGCCGCTATAAACTTTTGGCAGATGGCGTTAGCATAGCTTTCACCTGTCAAGTTTGTTTTGAATTTGTCTTTTTGTAATTTATCAATTTTTTTTATACGATACGACGATGAACGCTGAAAAAAATGTGTATTCGACATGGCGGATATGTGAACTAAAGGCTGAGCTAAAAAAACGAGGTGCATCTCTTAAAGGAAAGAAAGCAGACCTTGTTGAAAGGTATAACCTTAAAACTCTTCACTACGCTTTTACTTAAGAAGTACTTGTTTGAAGCAGGTATTGTTAGAAATTTCGTACTACTTCAACCGTATATTTTATTTTAAAGAAAAATTTAAAGTGTATGCTTCATCTTGGAACATTAAAAATATACCTACCTTTTCCATGATCATGTCCTACTTCATGTTATTTTTCTTTGCAGATTGGAACTTTATGACCAAAATTTTAATTTTGGGAATTCTGTCATTCCGGATGACGAAGATCCTTCAATGCAGGTTCCTGATGCCTGCACATATTGGGATATTAACAGCAGTACTTTCTTGCCACCATTAGATGAAATGCACATAAGGCAATACTTTTGTTTGTACGTACCTACTATATTATTTTCTGTACATATCTAGATATAAGTAGTTTTATGCCTGCATAACCAAGAACTAATATTTGCATATTTTTGTTACAGTACTGATAAAAAACTGGATGAAGCTAGAACATTATATGAGTCCAGATACCTCATCCTTGCCAGGGCTTCAACTGTTGGTGACTCAACTTTTATTAAGGGATTTTGTAAAAAAACTATGAAAGCACTACAGTATTAAGTCAATGTGAAGTTACACAAAAATGGAACTCCACAAGAATCCCACTGCGAATGCCCAGCTGGAAGTGGTGTTGAGGCAAAATGTAAACATGTGGCTGTACTTTTACATGGTGTTGCACACATGGTTCGTGACAAAGTCATATTATTGCATCAAGTATGTACACAACAACTGCAGTCGTTTCATGTCCCCAAAGGTCCATTTACAGCTTCTCCATTGGTAGCTCACAAGTTACCCAAAAAGAAGCCTCCCAAAAGATTTACCCCTTACCCTATTCAAAATATTGATAAAGAAAATTATAATGCTAAGTTTCGTAGTCTGATATTAAATTTTCCAAATTCATCAATGCCATTTAAACAGTTATTTGAACCAGCAAATCCCTACGCCATTGCAGCTGATCATGCATATACTTCTAAAAATCCAGAAAATGAATTGCTGGAAAAGTTTAATTTATTAAATGTTAGTGATGACACTATTAATTATATTGAGAAAAACACAAGGGGACAAAAAAAATCTGCATTGTGGCATGAAGAGAGAAAATATAGATTCACTGCAAGCAGATTCCACACAGTATGCCATTTGAAATCCTCGTCGAAGCCAGGTTTTAGCAAGCAAATTTTAAATGAGAGGACTTTTGCATCAAGGCCAACAACTCATGGCATCTTGAATGAGTCAGTTGCATTAAATGAATATGTTGCAAAGTATGAGCTAAATGTTGAACCATGTGGCCTATTTATCAATAAAGAAAGGCCTTACTTAGGAGCTACACCTGATGGTCTAATAGGTGATGACACCATTATAGAAATTAAATGCCCATATTCTAGTAGGAATAAGCAAATATCACCTCTAACTGTGCCCTATCTGGTCTATAATAATATTAATAGGACAATGGAGTTAAAAAAGAGTAGTCCATACTACTACCAAATTCAAGGCCAATTGTATTGCACAGGAAGATTATACTGTAATTTAATTGTGTACACATATAAAGAAATGATTGTTGTATTTGTTTCTAGACATAATGAGTTTATTGCTGGCATGTTAGAGAAATTGGATGATTTTTATTATAATTACTTTAAGGCTGAGCTTTTAAAACAATATTTGTATAATGATTATGATTTAATAAAAAAAAGAAGTTAGGAAATCTTTTATTTTCATAGTACATAGGTGAGGTAATTTAGTGTCAACTTTTTTAGAATGATACATGATTCACAATAATATTATTACTTAAAAAATATTAGGATATCATGTTTTTCTTTTTGCTTGCTGCTAACCTAAGTTTACTTAGGCTAGAAGCATTACAGGATAAATCTTCTGTTCGTATATTAAATAAATAGGTATTATACATGTTATCATGGTTTTTTATTTTTATTAACAATTTTTTCCCTAAAGTTACATAACATCATGCATATAAAGAATATTTTTGAGGCTATGGGAACGTAAAATGAGATAACAGGTGTTTGTAGAATCTTATAGGTTTTTGTCAAACCAATCAGCCTTTCAATGTGTACCCGTTGACTTGCAAGTCTCTGATCCCGCTTTAAAACAACACCAGGCAACTGAAATCGACCTTTCAAAAAAGTTGGAATGTTTATTGCAATATTTTTAACGGCAAACAAGTCCTGTACATTAAATCCTCTATCTGCCATAACACTATCACCTTCATCACAAATGTTCATTAATGAGCTGCCTTCAACCATCTGCCTATCACTGGTAGCTCCACCATACCCTTCTGAACAATAAACTAGCAGGCCACCTGGTGTTGATCCTATTAAAAATTTTAATGTATTTGTGTTTTTATATGTGCTGTATGTGGCTTTCTGTGATATAGGATTACTCGGTTTTGCAATAGGAACTTCTGTTGCATCAATAATAACCCTGGTTTTGCTACTTTCATTTTTGAAAATCTGAGGCATATAATAATCCACTAAATCTCGTTGTGGCCAAATATCAATCATTGACCACACATCATGCACAAAATGAACCTATTATATTAGAAACTACTGTTTTGCTCACATTAAACATTTTAGCTAACTCAAAATCAGGTTTAATGCATCTGAGCTTTATTAACAAAATTAGTAACTGGTCTTCCACTGAGAGCCCTATGACTTGGCTCCAACGGTAACACAAATTATTAGCCATTGGTAGAAGAGTGCTCAGTACTAATACAAATTTAGAATATGATTCTAAGCCAGTATAAAACATGACTGCTTCATCATCAGTTAACAATAAATCAGTGGAGAACATTTTAAGTGTAGCACTTGTTTGCACACTAACTGATTTCAGTTGTATTGGAGTTGCATCTATGGATTCCTCTGTTGCTTCTGCCTCTATATATTCTTCACTGACAAAATCAGGTGTGCTTGTGTCAGGCTCATGGATAAAACTATCAATATTTTCAGACTGTGTCAACTCCTCAAATCTAGACGTTTGTGCACTATCAGTATGGTGAAAAAGCGATTTTCTAGTATTACGAGCTAACAACCGTTCCTCTCGAGATTGAGCTGCTTGAGAAAGTGGTTTTGTTGTCCAAGGAAACACTGATGGAACTGCATTTTTTTTCAAGTAGCGGTGCTGATGTACCGTACCTACAACCAACCAAAAATTGTTTTAAAACACTGATATTGCTATGATAATTTGATTGCTGAGTTCAGACTTTAATATTTAAACAGAATAAGCAGAAATACCTGTATATTTACTGATTTTTTCATAATCTGTTTCTAAGAAATGAAGTCGACATAACCTAGAATTTTTTTCTGGCTTAAAGTTGGGTCTTTTTATTGCTTTTAACCACTTTTTTCTTACTTCCACAACTGTAGGAAATTGGTGGGCACCGATTTCTTTGCAAAAAGGCACTTCACATCTCTTTGGCATCTTGAAAATAAATAAACAAACAAATAATCCTAACAAAAGGTTATTTTTTCAGTGAAAGCCAGGGGGGGTCAACTTTGTATGGAGCAGCTGTAAATACCTACTAGGGCAGAATCCCAGAGTACAAAATTACTCACAAGGAGCAAAATTGCCATTGCCGAAAAATTCTGATGATATTTCACAATTTTTTATGTAATGCAACACTTACTTTTCTAATAAAAACGCGTCATACTTTTTTAATGGCGTCTTCGTTGTTGTTTGGTTGTTGTTTCGTAAATCGTAAATATAAATAGTACTCTGTGATCGTAAATAACAATTGATTTCTTGCAATAATTCTCTTGTACGTCGAGTCGAGCTTCTGTTCCTCCGTATGTGTTTTAAAGAAAAGTGAAGTGCTATTGTATGAGATATTGACTCTTTTGTGTTATTCAGACTCGTTTGTTTTGTGTTTTATATTGGCTGAGAATTGACTCTTTTGTTTTATTGAGATAGGACTCGTTTGTTTTGTGTTGTATAATGGCTGAGAAAAAGAGTTTTATAATTGCTGAAAACCGGAGGAAATGTTTTAAATGTGGCTGCTCTCCGGCTAAAGACAACATTAAGTTGTTTAGATTTCCTAATCCTGGTGTAAAGAATCTTATGCGGTAGGTACCTACAGTTAAAATTCATTCTCTATTTCATATATGCACGCCTCTGATGAGCTTAATGCTATACCTAGTGACGATGCGCTCGTGTTTATGGGTGCTTAAATAAAGAAACGGGTGTCCGGTACAGACAAGGTCGGTATGAGTCGGTACCGACCGGTAGTCGGTACATATTCAACCTACATAAAGAAGCAGGTAAGTTTCAACCTGTCTTTATGTGAGAGTGCATATGATAACATGGGCCTATTGCACCCGCACCGATCGGTACCGGGTACCTGCTTCTTTATGCAAGCACCCTAAATCAAGTACATTCCACGCTTTACAGATCCCATCCCAAAACCTTAAGATATAGCTTACTTTAGAATATTTCTATTTTGTAGAATATTTCTCTGAAGTAACAACTAAATAATAAACTAAAACTAAATAACCTTGGACCAATAGGAAAAACTATTTACTATTAGCACACAATAGAATTATCACGCCTAGCAATGCAGTAGCTGTGCATGTAGTGTAACCATTTCATAGTAGCCTTAAATTCAAAAAAATAATTTTAAATAATAAAATGGTTTTTATTTTCAGATGTGAACTATGGGCTCAGTACATTTTTCCTGAAAAAGCCTACTCTTCATCATCCCTGCAGATGAAATTGTACAAAGAACATAGAATGCTGTGTCAGAATCATTTTAAAGACACAGCGTTTACTGATAGCACTAAACAGGCGTTAGTAAGAACTGCTGTTCCATGTGATGTAAGTACAAGCTTTTAAATTGCACTGGTTGGCAAAAAAAAATAAAAACCTGGGAGCAAAAACTCTGCTATGTGATTCTTATGGGCTTTAGTTTGCTGAGTCTAAATCTGCTCACAGATTTATGCCATCACACCTAGTTTTTGAGATACCTTCAATGAAATAAAATACCGGTATTGGTACATTAAAAACATATTTATTTAGGAAAAAAATTAAGTCTTACATAGATTTTATAGATGGTGCTTTGGTGACATTAAACTCGATATCAATTTGCTCATCCAAAGGAGGAATTGGCCTTTGCTCCGAAGAAAGATTGAAATATTTTATTTTATGTTTATTTTTCTAGAAAATTCTTCGATATCAGTCATACAAAAATACCAGTCATTTGAATGGTTTTGTTGCTCCCTCCAGATCATAGGACAGCTAAAAAGTAACTATTTAGTCCCTTTCAACCAACCACTCAGAATTATACCACAGGTTTTGCAACATATTTTTGGCAAACAGCTTTTGTCTGTCAAAACAAAATAATTTATAGATAATAATCCTTTTTTATTAAAGGTGTGTGTGTTACTTTACTTACTAAGGTTACACCACAAAATATAACAAAAATTGTTTGATGAAATTACATAAATTCTTACCTATATATTATTTTAATAATTTTAAGTCTAAATGAAACAATTATTGCAGAAGAAGAGAAATTAAATTCTTCAGCTTTTGTACACTATCATGGTGAAAGTATGTTATTCATTTTCAGAATGAACATGTCAACATACACTTTGCAGCAGAACCTCAACCAGGTCCCTCTCAAAGAAGTCCTTTGAGAGAAATAACAAATGCTCAGGATGTTACACAAAGCGTAGCACCCAGGGCCACAACATGTGATATTACAAAACTAGCGAGGGAGCAAATCCTCCATGAAAAATGTAGGAAATATTTAAAATCTATTTGCCGGCTGCAAAATCGTATAAAGCATCTCAAAGCAAAAAGGATCTTGAGTATAATCAGTGAAGATGCTTCTGTCAAAAAGCTATCAACAATGTTAACTCCTACATTTGCACTGCTGTTGCAAGGCCAAATAAGAAATTATAAAAAGAAGGCCACTGGGCGGAGATGGACTAGACCAGAAAAGATAACAGCACTGCGACTTTATAAGAGATCACCAACTTGTTATCGATTAATTAGAAGGCTGTTTCCTCTGCCATCACCGGGTACATTGAAAGTGCTACTTAATAAAGTACCTTTTAAAGTAGGACTCAACGAACCAGTATTTAAGGTACTAAAAAAGTTTGCGCAAATAGAAAAGCCATCAAACAATACATACACTTTAATGTTTGATGAGATGTCTTTAAAAAAACATCTGCATTATAATGAGAAAGAGGATATCATAGAAGGCTTTCAAGACCATGCATCGCAGGGAAGGGCTCCACTAGTTGCTGCTTATGCATTAGTATTTATGATTGCTGGAGTAAGGCTCAGAGTCAAACAGCCTATTGCTCATTATTTTTCTAGCGGATTCTCTACTGCAGATAGACTAGCAGTGCTAATAAAAGAGGTAAATTTTTTGTTATGAATATGTATGCTTTACGTGTATGTACTGTACCACTTTGAGAAATATGGAAAAGTCACCTAGTAGTCCAAAATAACTTGAACGTAACCCCCAAAATAAATGTCTTATTAGAATTTAGAACCAAAACTTGTCAGAAGTACTTATGCCATTTGTGAATATGTAGTCATTGTTTTTAATGAATTACTGAAAAACAAAAACAAAACTAAAAACACCTCTTACTCCTTTATTAAAGAACTCTTTATTGTTTTGTTCTAACATAATTGTTATATTATTTCAATTTTTGTTTTTATTTCAGGTCTTGCAACAATGTTTTCAAGCTGGCATAAATATAGTTGCCATTGTCTGCGACATGGATGGTGTCAACAGAAGAGCTTTAAACATCTTGGGTGCATCTGTTGAACACCCATACATAACATTCCTGAATAAAGAAATAGTATCGTTTTTTGACACACCACATTTGCTGAAATGTTTTAGGAACCTCTTTCTTAAATATGACATTGAGTGCACAACTAATATATCATCTAATGACAGGAGTGGAAGAGGTAAGTCACATCTTCACTACAATTATAAAATTAAGTCCTCCGCTGAGTCTGTCTCTCTGTCTGTTCACGATAAACTCAAAACTACTGAACAGATTTTCATGAGATTTTCACCAATAGATATGGTGATTAATGAGGAAGGGTTTAGTGTTTGGTTGAAATATGATGAGATATGAAAGATGAAGAGATACAAAACAATGTAGCGTGGTGGTATGGTGGTATAGGTATCCGCTTTCTGAACCTGTGGTAGAGTCATGACTTGTCATAAGAGCCACAGGTTAGCCTACGTGAAATAAATAATTTTGAATTTGAATTTACATAAAATCACTAAAATGCACTATTTCAAAGAAGTTACAACTAATTTGCATAAATAAATATAAATAAGAATCAATTTAACTGTTTGTTGAACTGTATTGGTTGTCCGGTTGGCACAACTAAAAGCCATTGCTTGGGAATTGAATTGAACTATATTGGTACTAATTCTGTTGTGCATAATCTGTAAACTAAATTAAAATAGGTCTAAAAGCAAAGCTGTACTTTTCATCAGGAGCATTATGAATAGGGTAGCACTACATTTAAACCTGTCCTGTATTTATTTTTTACTTATTATATTATATATTCATATTTTTTACAGGCATTGCTAAGTGGTCCCACATTAAAGCATTTTATGAAGCTGACAACTCTAACCCAAACTTTGTATTTGCTCCAAGTCTGAAAAATGACCATATAAATCCAAATATTAAACAGAAAATGAAGGTCAAACTTGCAGCTCAAATCTTTAGTCATTCTGTTGCAGCTGGAATGTTTGCCAAAATATCTGCAGGTATCTAAAGATTTAACATTAAACATATTATACTACTACTACATATAACACTAGCTGATGCCCACGACTTCGTCCGCGTGGATTAATGCCGCGGAAACTCTTTGATTTTTCGGGATGCTTATGTCACCCTCCAGGTTCTCAACTATACCTATCACGTCAATCCGTAACTTTGTTGCAGCGTGATTGACGGACAAACACACTTTCGCGTTTATAATGTGTATTAGTAAGGAAGAATTAATACTGCGATAATGAAAGGCGATCTAATTTAATTTTAGAATACAAAAGCTACTACTGTGACTTAAATATGATAGTCAGATTTATATTCCCTTGGGGACTTTTTTATAGGGAATAATGATTACTTTAATCATGTAGTACATAATTTTTATGTATCATCAATAGTTTTATAAGCATATGCCAAATAATGCATTTTATATGAAAAATTTTGCTACTTTGGGTTACATTATTGCAATTTTCTTAAGGGTCTCTAATTTTTTTGATAATAAATTATAGCCTATGTTACTTCCTAATAACTTAGCTGTCTATTGGTGAAAAAATGGTTCAAATCGGTCCAGTAGTTACAGAGCCTATTCGGTACAAACAAACAAAAAAATCTTTCCTCTTTATAATATTAGTATAGATGTATGATAGCTATGTTTATCCAATTCATCAGGAAAACAATATTAAGAAAAGATGATCATTAAAACAAATTTATTTCAATACTTTCAGGTGAACTCACAGCAGAAGCAACAGTAACAGCCAATGTTATATCCAATATGGACAAGTTATTTGATGCTCTTAATAGCGATTGTTCAGATCTAAGGCGCGGAAAACCATTGGCAACAAATATCAAACAAAATACTCAGCATCTTAAATTTTTTGAGGAAATGAAAATATTTTTTTCTACTTTGAAATACATTGGAAGCCCACGTACGCCACCGTCACAAGAGGGCTGGATTTGGAGCTTAAATGCGATGGAGAGATTGTGGCGAAATTTAGTCCAAGCCCACAACATAAAAAGCCTGGCAACCAGGAGACTGCAGCAGGATGCTCTGGAAAATCTTTTTGGCTGCATACGTGGCAATTGTGGATCCAACACAAATCCAACATGTGGTCAATTCCTGGCTGGTTTTAAAACGGCTATATTAAGCAATTTGGCACATATTGGGACAAAAGGAAACTGTGAAAACGACAGCAATGTAGTAATCAATAATTTTGAAACTCTGTTGTCAACACATTGTACAGAATCCTCACAAAATGTATCAGATGCCCTATTTCAACTTTCATGTGAATTGCCAAATGTTGATGAAAATGATTCCGAAATACAGGCATGTGCATATGTGTGTGGATTCTTCGTAAAACAAATCTCATGTGATACTTGTAAAAACGTACTGATATCTAAATCTCTTCAACAGCATCACACATTCATTGAATGCAAAGAATACTCAGATGTAAAAAAAAGTCTAAATTATGTGACTAAGGATTTTGTCACGTGTGTGGAAAGCTGCGCTTCTTTAGTAAATATTTTTTTAAAACAAAATGCACATACAATGCATCTTAAAAAAAATATTATAGAGAAGCTAAAAGAGTCATGCAATTTCGAATTATTGAATGGATGCCAAATGCATAAAGAACACAATATAGACAGCATTGTAAATAGTGTGTCATACATATGCATTAAACGATTCTGTACTTTAAAAAATAGGTCATTTTCTGAAGAAGCGTCAGCCGCCGCACTCAAAAGAAAAATGAACATCATTACACATAAATAAACAATAATTACTACAGAGTGGCAAAACAGTGATGACCAAAGACAAAATTTAGATTCCTCCTATAGTATAGTATGCTCCGCGATTTTCTTATTTTCCGAGTTATAATTTTTTTAGTTTTTTTTTCGTGTTTTCTTATTGAGGAAGCAGTTTTAAAATTTCTTTTCTTTCTGTAGTTTTCCATATTTTTCATTTTGTTAAAAATTACTATTAGTAAGTGTACTACTATGCATAAAATAATTATTGTTCCAAAGGTGGACATCCGATCATCGCGACAAGCGTCAGTCGCCCGCTTCAGCGACGGAGCGCCAGTGGAGCTGCGTCTGCGCTTCCGTACTATGCACTATGTCAAACTAGGGGAAGCCATTCGACCCTGGCACCACTTTCGCCAGACGTGCGCATAAGTGGCGCTAGGGTCGAATGGCTTTTCCTAGTTTGACGTAGTGCATAGTTTTAATGCGCAGACGCGACGCGACTGACGCTCGTTCACTGCCGCAGGCTACTGACGCTTGACGCGATGATCGGAAGTCTACCTCAAAATAGAATAGTTAGTAAGAAAAGGGTAGAATTATTTTGCTATAATCCGCCAACAGAAAAAATCTGTATAATTTTTACACTACTCTCGACGCACGTTTCGCCCCGACACCGGAGCATCCTCAGGAGATGTTGACTCTACAACGATGCATTGTCTAGTCCATCGTTGTCGATGCATCGTTGTAGAGTCAACATCTCCTGAGGATGCTCCGGTGTCGGGGCGAAACGTGCGTCGAGAGTAGTGTAAAAATTATACAGATTTTTTCTGTTGGCGGATTATAGCAAAATAATTCTACCCTTTTCTTGCTAATCATGGACTTCCGCAAAGTAACGCCTGCTTCTATCCAATATTTAGAATAGTTAGTAGTTAGTAGTCTTATAAGTTAGACATCCGATCATCGCGACAAGCGTCAGTCGCCCGCGTCAGCGACGGAGCGCCAGTGGAGCTGCGTCTGCGCTTCAGTACTATGCACTATGTCAAACTAGGGTCGAATGGCTTTCCCTAGTTTGACTTAGTAGATAGTTCTAATGCGCAGACGCGGCGCAACTGACGCTCCGTCACTGTCGCGGGCTACTAACGCTTGACGCGATGGTCGGAAGTCTACTTTAAAATAGAATAGTTAGAAGTCTATAAGGTAGACATCCGAACCTCGCGTGAAGCGTCAGTCGCCAACGTGACGCGTCAGTGTCGTAGCGTCAGTGGTGCCGCGTCTGCGTGTCTGTATTATGCAATAAGTAAAACAAGGGCAAGCCATTCGATCCTAGCGCCACAAACGCGTGTGTCAAGCGTTAGTGGTGCTAGGGTCGAATGTCTACAGACGCGGCGCCACTTACGCTCCGTCACCTAAGCTGGCGACTGACGCTTCACGCGAGGATCGAAAGTCTACCTTTAGAACAATAATTATTTTATGCTTATTAGTAAACTTCTTAACAGTAATTTTTAACAAAATAAAAAATATTCAAAGCTACGGAAAGAAAAGAAATTTTAAAACCGCTTCCTCAATAAGTTAACACGAAAAAAACTAAAAAAAATTATAACTCGGAAAATCGCGGAGCATACTATACTATACGAGGAATCTAAATTTTGTCTTTGGTCGTCACTGTTGGGCCACCCTGTATTTATTGTTTATTTATGTGTAACAGTAGGTTGCCTAGCAGAGATCACCCTTAGGGCCGATTTCACCAACGTAAAATAAGTCCTATCCGAGCGTAACTTTGATATTTTGACCGTATTTTCAGTACAAAAACTGTCAGAACGCCCAATTTATTCCTAGGATAAACGTCACTAGAAATTGGTGAAATCGGCACTTAGTGTATGTATAATATTAAACTTATTATTTATTTATGCACTATAGCTGTTTAAATAAAAATAAATGTGCACTGTTAGAACAAAAACCTGTTGTTTTGTTTTAAACCTGAAACCTTATTGATATGGTATTTTGACTCTAAAGAGAACTTGTATTTTAAAAATACCAAGTTCTCTTTAGAGTCAAAATACCATATCTAGAAATTTAATATGGATATGTAGATTAATTCCACATTTGAATCTCCCGCCTTCAAAGAGTTTTCAAAGGGTTGAATGTAGATGGCACTAGTGAGAACGGTCCCCTGTTTTTTACTATGAAGTTGTCATTCTTCTCCGCTAGGAGTAATAGTGTTCTGTGGTGAAAGCTACGCTAGCGCCAATTTGACAGTTGCCAACCCCATTCCGTTCCATGCTGCCACAGAGTACTATTTATATCTATCTATTTATATATACGGGAATAGAGGACAATCTCGCTAGCCAAAAGTGGCAACAGATTATTTGGTACCTTCATGACAGATTACAGCTCAGTGGCGCCTCTGTATTCGGCGTACGGAACTAATACTCGTAATACATACCTACCGTAGATGCCTATATTGCTACTATATAACCTATAACCTACGTTTCTATAGTATCACTGCTATTTGTCTTTATTTATTTTTCGGAGTATTTATAAATGTTGCCAGAGTTATATGGTCATTTCAACCATTTACTTCTAAAGCATAAAAATAAAGTCCGTATTATTTACATTTTGAAGCATAGAATGCATTTCTGAGGTACTTTGTTAGAAAAACAAATAAATTTTATAGAGTTAGAATATTTTTTACAATAAAAAAAAATTTACTGAAGAATCTTCGTGAAACTTAACTACTAATTTGGTAGAAAATTTAAACATGGGCTGCCTTGACCACAAAATAATCCGCCTAATTAATAGTGTCTTATTAATCATTGCACGTCGAGTATTTTCACTTGCTTTCTAATTTCTTAGCGTAATAGCTAAAGTAGCGCCATCTTTATCTCTCGTTCAGTACTTTTATATATAAAATACTAACAAATTCAAAATACGTTCTAAGTATGGCATCTATAGACGTTCTGAATACTTATCAATTTTGTCGGATTATGACTGCCTTGTATACCAGACAATTTGTTCGAAGATTGATGACCCTGCATGCATGCTGCATGCTGCGGGCTGCCTAGCTAGTGCTCACAGATTAGAGGATACTACGTATTGCTGTCAGTCACATACAAAAACATCAATTCAAGAGAAAAAATAGAAATGAAAAAGAACTTGTTTTCTGGTTGACACGTCTTAATTAATAAAAACCTAGTAATTTATAAATTACATTAAACTAGCGGCACGCTATGATGGCCGGTTTGACGTTTGTCCGCTCATGAAGTTCCGTATTAATTGATAACGACTTTGAAGGAAATAATTGTATTACTTTATTGACGATAGTGATGTGCAGAGATTCATAAATTTTATCGAATGTAGTTTTAGGTTTAGGACTCAAAATTTATTTATTAAATTGATTTCTAAAATGTATACAAGTGTAGAAAAATCAGTTTGCACCATTTAAGGGGTGAATGTACTTGTGAATATGAACAATTTTCACTATGTGGACAAACCTCTGAAATCGCAAAAAAATATCAGCTGTTTCATACAAAAGGTAAAATTTTTATTTTTATATGATATATACCACAACTCGGCATTTGGTTTTCTAAATTGAAAATTTTTAAAAATGGAATCTAATACGATCGTCACATAGGATCGCTGGCTAGCACAACTACTACCTCCGGCAAACTTGCGTCAATGCTCAATGCAAAACAAAGCAGTTTCGAATTGACGTTGCTTCGAAAAGTATAAACTGTCAGTGCAATGCGATTGTGATATAGTTTTGACCTGGCTTTGGATTTCAAATATTGATACTGCATTACTGTTGACCCTTGCTCGTTAATTTGGACTCTGTTCAAGCCCTTTGTTGTGGATTTCGTCGATATGACCGAACGTACGCAGAGAACTGTTCTAAATAGTCAGACACGTGAGTTCGTAATACGCCTTCGTAACTATTTCGATCGTGAAGCTCAAAATGGAGGGCCAATTTTACCTATAACGTCAGTGGTTGAACGCGTAGCTGATGCGCTTAATATTGGACAACGAACTGTTAGACGGATAACTAAAAAAAAATATGGCGAGACTGGCACAAAAGAAAATAAACTTCACACACCAAAAAAGAGAAAACGAGCAAAACCAGTCGTAGGCATCGATAGCTTTGATGCCGATGCTATCCGAAGACATGTTTACGGCTACTATTTACAGAAGGAGTATCCAACAAGAAAAAAGTTGGTGCATTCACTGAAGGAAGCTGGATTATTCTTCGGTGGGGAAAGTTCTTTAACGAAGATTTTGAAGACCATTGGATTTCGATACAAAAAATGTAACAAACGCAAAATATTGATGGAAAGATTTGATATAGCGATGGCAAGGTATACTTTTTTACGGCAAGTGAAAGAAATCAAAAATTGGCAAAATGTTGTGTTCTTGGATGAAACATGGCTTAATGCTAACCATACTGTAGGCCGTTCTTGGAACGATGACACAGCAGCATCTACTTCCAAAGTTCCTGTAGGAAAAGGATCGCGACTTATAATTTGTCACGCCGGAACCATCAACGGGTTTGTCGAAGGTTCTCTCATGGCTTTTGCGTCAAAAACCACTGGAGACTATCATGAAGACATGAATGGAGAAAAGTTTACTGAATGGTTTACCTCAATGTTGTGTAGCCTCCCTGAACCATCTATTATAATTATGGACAACGCCCCATACCACTCGATGCAAATTGACAAGCCACCTGCCCAATCCCAAAAGAAAGCTGATATCGTCGCATGGCTTCGTAAAAATGGCGTAGATGCAAACATGAATATGTTAAAAGCGGAATTAGTACGTCTTTTAAAAGAAAACAAACCAACCAAGATCCGATACGTCATTGACGAAATAGCATTAGAACATGGGCACAGAGTTATACGGTTACCGCCTTACCATTGTGAGTATAATGCGATTGAGTTGGTGTGGGCTCAAATTAAGGGATATGCTGCAAGACACAATACAGAACCCCCATTTACCACAAAAAAAATGCTAAAATTATTAGAAGAAGCTTGTGAACATGTGACTAAAGGAGACTGGGAAAAGGTTGTGAATAGAACTGTTAAATTAATAAGGGAAGATTATGAAAGAGATGTGAAATTAGATAATATTATAGAAAACGAACATATAATTATTAATGTAGGTGATGATAGCAGTGACGACAGTGAAAATAGTAGTATGGACGAATCTGATTAATTATGGCCTTTTGTGGCACCTTTTTTGGTATCTTTTGTATTCATATGTTTCTTGTGTGCATATAAAGTATGTATATTCATTTTCATTCAAATATTCAGTTCGTTCAAATAAATTAAATAAACATATACATTTTTGTTTTATTAAACCTATTTAATCAGGTACAAAAACAAAACTTAATTGTTTTTTGTTCGAGAATAAATTGACATTCCACATCACTATTGTAATGTGTCAAACCGGCCATCATAGCGTGCCGCTAGTGTAGATTGAAAAAATTCACTGCAAAGTCGTGCTTTTGACGATAACTACTGCTGTACTCAAGCAATACTTTTTTAAACTGCTTAAATGCACCGTTTAAAATAAAGCAAATATGGACGTAAGAGCACTGTTTTCTTTTTAAAGTACCTACCTACCTATTAATTTTTTTTATGAATACAATATTATCTATTGATGGGTACAATTGTTTTAGGAGAGCAATATCCCGATAGATATCAATATAGGTAAGCTTCAGGAGTGGCTGGTCAGTCGGCGGCACGTCAGCAAAGAGTGGCAGAAGAGCATCATATCAGTGAGGGAGAAGATCAACAGCGCCATCCAGGACATGCCGGCGCACGAAGACATCGCCGCCCTGCTGTCTGGCAGCTACATCAACTACTTCCACTGTCTCAAGATCATTGAAATCCTCAAGGAAACTGAAGCTGACACCAAAAACTTGTTTGGGAGGTACGGCTCGCAGAGAATGAAGGACTGGCAGGATGTCGTGCGGAGCTACGAGAAGGACAACTTGTACTTGGCAGAGGCAGCTCAGATTCTCGCTAGGAATATCACTTATGAGATTCCGGGTTTAAAAAAGCAGATCGCAAAAGAAGAGCAGATGCAATCGGTAAGTTTGTTGTCTATGTGTTTTTGGGTATTAAATTTCTACTGTGTTTTCTGTAATATACTGGGTTTCTTCCATTATTGTGTTAGGTTTGGATGGCTTCAATGTTTCTAAGTATGTTTTTGTTTTAGGAATGTGAAAAGAAAGAATTGGATTATTTGAAAAGTGAGGCATCTGCCAAGTCAGAGTTCCTGTCTCTGTGCAAGCAGCTGGGCATCAAGGGGGACAAAATCAAAAGAGAGTTGGTTGAGAGGTTGCAGGAGTTGCCAGTAATATATGATAAGGTGTGTGTAGCAAATTATATTATTACAGTATAGTATAATATTAAGGTAGATTATACAGGTCTGCCCGTGAAATTCAAATTTAATTTAGTTTTTCGCAATTTGTACACTAATACGACAAAGTAGGCTCATGACATTCTAATTGTGCCAATGGAATTATCATCTTCACAGGTTTATATAAAAATCTTTACTTGAAATTGTCCAGTTTAAGAAATTAGTCAGGATATCGACTAATTTGTGAGTAACTCACATCCAACTTAATATTTTGATTAATTTCTTGAACTGGTCACTTTCAAGTAAATATTTTTATGTAAACCTGTGAAGATGATACTGCCATTGGCGCAATTAAAATGTCATAAGCCCACTTTGTTGTATTAGTTTACAAATTGCAAAAATCTGCCAAGTGCGAGTCGGGCCTCGCTCTTTTAGGGTTCCGTTAAAAAAAATTAAATAAAAATATTTCCATGTACCCACGGAAATATTTTAATTTAATTTTTTTAATTTAATTTAATTTTTATTATTTGTTGTTATAGCGGCAATAGAAATACATAATATGTGAAAATTTCATCTGTCTATCTATTACGGTTTACGAGATACAGCCCTCTGACAGACGGATGGACGGACAGCGTAGGCTTAGTAATAGGGTCCCGTTGGTACCCTTTGGGTACGGAACCCTAAAAAACCAAATTAAATTTGAATTTCGCGGGCAGACCCATATAATCAACCTTAACATTTGTTGTTAAATTAGAAAGGATTTTAATTGGAAAGCATTTTTTAAAATTTAGTACTAATATGTATCATCATCATCATCAACAACCTTTCAATGGCTCACTACTGAGTGCAGGTCTCCTTTTATAGAAGGGTCATAATCCAAAGTTTGCTACACCGGCCTAATGCAAATTGGTAGACTTCACACATCACATCCACATCCAGGTTTTCGCACGATGTTCACCATTACAGCATGTCATAATATATTAGCTTGCTAAATGCACATAACTCTGAAAGTCAGAGGTGTGTGTGTGTCTGGATTCGAACCTGAAACTCCCCAAGTAGCCTATTCAGAGTGAGAGACTAGTCCTGTCTATCATTATTGTCTATCATTTTTCTTGTTACAGATAGGCAAATCCCTGAAACCATTACAGCCAGCAATAGAGCTGTACTCAGCATTCACGAAGTACATCCTGGGGGAGCAGGCGTCGGAGCTGCTGCCATTGCTGCAGTACGTGGTGCAGCACGGCAACACCACGGTGTACCAGTGGAGCTACGGCGAGCCGCCGCTCGGCGTGGAGCCCGACCCCATACACATCGAGCTGGAGGACGACCAAGCGGCTGGCGATCAGGTATACCAGTGTATGACTATGAGTTTAACTCCAACTTACTTTAATCTCCGATTAAGATTTCTGACCGATATCACTGTTTAGCAACATAATTATAGTGTTATACAAAACAATTAGATCAATGCAACCTCAGAACCAGAACATTTATCGTGGTAGGTATCCATTTTGTATATTCATTCATTAATTTCAACTCATTGCCAACAATATTTCATGTAGTCCCGTACGGTGCTACCTTTCTCATGCTACATCAGTGCATGTTATTGTTTCAGATTGATTTCGGTGATAGTGCAGAAATAGACTTTGGCGCAGTGGATGCGTCCGCGGAGATCGACTTCGGGGACGGAGACGCGGGCGCTGAGATCGACTGGGGGAGCGTGGACGCTGCAGCTGATGTGGTATGACTTTATAATGCAGAGACTAATATTGAAGCATCTCGAACGATAGATGTCCACTGCTGGACTACTCTTGCCACATGATATTGAAGATATTGTAACATCTGCTTTCCGAACCAGTGGTTGAGTCTTGACTTGTCATAAGTGCTTCAAGTTGGCTACCTACGTAAATAATTTTGAATTTTTCCGTGTGTCTCAGGATATAGCGGCGGACATGTCGGCTATATCGCTGGACGAGAGCGGCATCGTGGTGGAGAGCGCGGGCGCGGCGGGCGGAGTGGCGCGCGGGCGCGACGCGCTCAGCGTGCTGGACTGCGCGCGCACCCGCAACCAGTTCCTCGACCAGCTGCTGGAGGTAGGGGAGCTAGCGCGGGGCGGGGGACATTCGGCCATATCGCCGGACGTGCTATACGGTTTCTTTGGTGGTAGGGTGGGAACTGGCCACGGCCAAAGCCTCCACCAGACAAAACAACACCCTAACCAACCTAGTTTTTTAATGCGTCTGTGAAATCAGTGCATTTATTTTAGGTATGCATGTGTTTTCAGCTGGAGTCATTCCTCAAGATGCGCCTGTACGAGACGATCGCGGCCAACGAGAGCCACACGTTCTCGCTGATCGAGCAGCTGCCGGCCGAGAGCGAGGCGGCGCTGGCGGCCATGCTTGCGGCCGTGAACACCGCCACCGGCGCGATGCTGGCGCCCGAGATCACGCACCTGCACAACGTGAAGCACTCGCCCAGGTACGCCCGAGTTCACGCACCTGCACAACGTGAAGCACTCGCCCAGGTACGCCCGAGTTCACGCACCTGCACAACGTGAAGCACTCGCCCAGGTACGCCCGAGATCACGCACCTGCACAACGTGAAGCACTCGCCCAGGTACGCCCGAGTTTACGCACCTGCACAACGTGAAGCACTCGCCCAGGTACGCCCGAGATCACGCACCTGCACAACGTGAAGCACTCGCCCAGGTACGCCCGAGTTCACGCACCTGCACAACGTGAAGCACTCGCCCAGGTACGCCCGAGTTCACGCACCTGCACAACGTGAAGCACTCGCCCAGGTACGCCCGAGTTCACGCACCTGCACAACGTGAAGCACTCGCCCAGGTACGCCCGAGATCACGCACCTGCACAACGTGAAGCACTCGCCCAGGTACGCCCGAGTTCACGCACCTGCACAACGTGAAGCACTCGCCCAGGTACGCCCGAGTTCACGCACCTGCACAACGTGAAGCACTCGCCCAGGTACGCCCGAGATCACGCACCTGCACAACGTGAAGCACTCGCCCAGGTACGCCCGAGTTCACGCACCTGCACAACGTGAAGCACTCGCCCAGGTACGCCCGAGATCACGCACCTGCACAACGTGAAGCACTCGCCCAGGTACGCCCGAGATCACGCACCTGCACAACGTGAAGCACTCGCCCAGGTACGCTCGAGTTCACGCACCTGCACAACGTGAAGCACTCGCCCAGGTACGCCCGAGATCACGCACCTGCACAACGTGAAGCACTCGCCCAGGTACGCCCGAGATCACGCACCTGCACAACGTGAAGCACTCGCCCAGGTACGCCCGAGTTCACGCACCTGCACAACGTGAAGCACTCGCCCAGGTACGCTCGAGATCACGCACCTGCACAACGTGAAGCATTCGCCCAGGTACGCCCGAGATCACGCACCTCTTCGCCCAGGTACGCCCGAGCATGCCCGCGACGTGCCGGGCACTGCTCCTATCCTAAGCCCCCGCGGTAAAAGGTCGCCGGGGTTTGGGAAGTCTACTAATATAATTTTAAGTCAGTTTACTCCAGTGGAAAAATAATTTTCACTGGAGTAAACTGACAGGTGCTAATTTCTCTGTAATAATATAATGCTGCCATATATTTTTTTAATTCATTCTGTTAGAAATAAAACTAGTATCAAGTATGTAATGTGTGTATGTGAAAAAAAATTTGTGTGTTGTCAGATACGTGGACGTGCTGACGGGGCAGCTGCAGCAGAAGCTCGCCGTGTGCGAGAAGATGTCGCGCCTCGGCGCGCGCGAGGCGGAGCGCGGCGCGGGCGCAGCGGCGCGCGCGGCCGAGCTGCGGCCGCTGCTGGCGCGGATGATCGAGCGCACGCGCGACCTGCAGGCTGACGTGAGCGTTACATGCGTCTTGTTCATTCACGTGCTGACGGGGCAGCTGCAACAGAAGATGTCGCGCCTCGGCGCGCGCGAGGCGGAGCGCGGCGCGGGCGCAGCGGCGCGCGCGGCCGAGCTGCGGCCGCTGCTGGCGCGGATGATCGAGCGTACGCGCGACCTGCAGGCTGACGTGAGCGTTACATGCGTCTTGTTCATTCACGTGCTGACGGGGCAGCTGCAACAGAAGATGTCGCGCCTCGGCGCGCGCGGCCGAGCTGCGGCCGCTGCTGGCGCGGATGATCGAGCGCACGCGCGACCTGCAGGCTGACGTGAGCGTTACATGCGTCTTGTTCATTCACGTGCTGACGGGGCAGCTGCAACAGAAGATGTCGCGCCTCGGCGCGCGCGGCCGAGCTGCGGCCGCTGCTGGCGCGGATGATCGAGCGCACGCGCGACCTGCAGGCTGACGTGAGCGTTACATGCGTCTTGTTCATTCACGTGCTGACGGGGCAGCTGCAACAGAAGATGTCGCGCCTCGGCGCGCGCGAGGCGGAGCGCGGCGCGGGCGCAGCGGCGCGCGCGGCCGAGCTGCGGCCGCTGCTGGCGCGGATGATCGAGCGCACGCGCGACCTGCAGGCTGACGTGAGCGTTACATGCGTCTTGTTCATTCACGTGCTGACGGGGCAGCTGCAACAGAAGATGTCGCGCCTCGGCGCGCGCGGCCGAGCTGCGGCCGCTGCTGGCGCGGATGATCGAGCGCACGCGCGACCTGCAGGCTGACGTGAGCGTTACATGCGTCTTGTTCATTCACGTGCTGACGGGGCAGCTGCAACAGAAGATGTCGCGCCTCGGCGCGCGCGGCCGAGCTGCGGCCGCTGCTGGCGCGGATGATCGAGCGCACGCGCGACCTGCAGGCTGACGTGAGCGTTACATGCGTCTTGTTCATTCACGTGCTGACGGGGCAGCTGCAACAGAAGATGTCGCGCCTCGGCGCGCGCGAGGCGGAGCGCGGCGCGGGCGCAGCGGCGCGCGCGGCCGAGCTGCGGCCGCTGCTGGCGCGGATGATCGAGCGTACGCGCGACCTGCAGGCTGACGTGAGCGTTACATGCGTCTTGTTCATTCACGTGCTGACGGGGCAGCTGCAACAGAAGATGTCGCGCCTCGGCGCGCGCGGCCGAGCTGCGGCCGCTGCTGGCGCGGATGATCGAGCGCACGCGCGACCTGCAGGCTGACGTGAGCGTTACATGCGTCTTGTTCATTCACGTGCTGACGGGGCAGCTGCAACAGAAGATGTCGCGCCTCGGCGCGCGCGGCCGAGCTGCGGCCGCTGCTGGCGCGGATGATCGAGCGCACGCGCGACCTGCAGGCTGACGTGAGCGTTACATGCGTCTTGTTCATTCACTTCTTGCAAAGGCGACCCCTTTGCAAGGGTGGTTTCACCCCTTTTAATGTGAAACACCTACAGTGGTAGGTCAGACCGTCTGTTGGTGTGGCGACGGTCGTCACACCAACAGTATGTATGTAGTAGTATGTATGTAGTACGAAACAGTGTTGTTTACTACGGCAAATTATCGACCGAGCGAAGCGAAGGTCTCTGAGTTTACTTGAGAAAATTTGCACTTGTCCGTCCGTCCGTCTGTCCGTCCGTCCGTCCGTCCGTCTGTCAGAGCCTTATAACTTCTGAATTACTGAACGTAATTACTTCAATTTTAGATATGATATGTAAACCGATGGCCTCCAGCCGAAAATGGCTTAAAAAGTTGTAAAAATCTTTATTTCAGGGGGGCTCTCATAGAAGCGAATGCGAAGGAAAATATATTTTTTTGCGTTTCATAGGGTTGCAGTACCTCATTTTAAAGATAATTTGGAACAGAGTACAAAAGTATTTTTTTTTTAATTTTTTTCCTAAAATTGACGAAATGGGGGCTTTCAAAGTGGAGATTAAATTCGAGGCTAGATCTCTAAAACCACTTTATATTAAAACTTGAAACTTACTCATAATTTGAGTTATATTCTGTACTTGAACAACAAATACTAAGATTAGATAAATATTATAAAGAAACGAAATTATTTAATTTTTAATGGGCAAACTTCACTATACTGTTAATAGATGGCGCTGTCTTTATTATTGTAAATACAGTTTTGCGTCAGCAATTCTTATTTTTTCTATTAATAATTATTATGTTATTCAATTAGCAAATAATTATCAATAAAACTATCACGTTGTTTTTGCAAAAGTATATCCGTTTCTATTTACAATAATTAGAAGTTAGCACCATCTAATACGTGGAATAAAAAATATTCTACTGATGGCAGAGACATGTTATATTTATTACCGTATGATGGTACTGTGTCTATGAATGTAAAGATGAGCGCGCATCTAGACATGCTCGCCGCAGAAGCCGCAGTTATCGCATTTTATATTTTTTTTATTATGAAATCGTATACTACGTAACACCCGTTCACAGAACCAGCTGAATTTTAGTAAAATACTACACGATAAAATACTACTATAATACACGAAAGCAGATGACGATTGACGTCATCAGATTCGGCTCGTTTTAATTACAATATATAGTTAAAACTACCTTATGGGAATTATGGGATACCGCGAGGTCTCAGTTCGGGGCGAACCACTAGTAATTTAGAGTGTGCATTTATGTATGTACTAAGCGCGTATTACCTTTACAAAATAATTTCGATATTTCACATCTGCCAGGCGTCACGCGACGGTTCACAATTTTTTTATATAATTAGCGAACAATACGATGATATAATATTATGCAGTGATGTACATTTTAGAACTATGTAACCACTTTATAATTTCACCTTACTCACTTTCGAGGGGAGCTGGAAGAAATTTCTATCATAGAGATAAGCTTCGCCTTCGTCCACTTCTAATATTTATTTATGTACAAAAATAAAATAAATGAATAAATTACCGCCGCCCATGAACATTTGAAGTACCTAAGTTACAGTCAATGCATTGCTGGTTTTCCATGAATTTGTTGGTCGGTGGACCAATAAATATTATAACATTGCAATGTTTTTTAATATTATGGTGACCAGTCTCGGATATATTATTACGTAGAGACAAAGAGAGCGCTACTTGCGAGTGACGTCACAAGCAAGTAGCTCCATAAACTGTCCATAGAAAATTTCATTTTAGAAGGAGATCCCTCAGTGCCTGAAGACTAAAGTCTTCCAACAGTGCGTGTTGCCACTTGTCAGTGATGACTTATGGATCCAGGACATGGTCGCTAACTATGGGCCTCATAAGAAGTCTCAGGGTCACTCAGCGAGCGATGGAGAGAGCTATGCTCGGTGTATTCCTGCGAGATCAAATCAGAAATGAGGAGATCCGTAGGAGAACCAAAGTCACCGACATAGCTCAGCGTGTCGCGAAACTGGAGTGGAAAGGGGCGGGGCACATAGTTCGATAACTCATAAGCCTACTTTATCGTATTAGTTTACAAATTGCGTAAAACCAAATTAAATTTGAATTTCGCGGGCAGACCCGTATAATCCACCTTAACAAAAATAATTATACCTAACTAGCTGCCCGGACAGACTTCGTTCTGTCAAAAGTTAAAAGTAAAAATTAAATATTTTTTGTTTGTTTTTTTTTTATTAAAACCTTCCGTGGACCTTAAGGAACATACAAAAAATAAATTAACCGAATTGGTCCATCCATTCTTGAGTTATGCGCTTACCAACATTCATTTTTATTTATATAGATTAGCAGTATTCAACTTGCTGGATAACTTCTCAACAAATGTGGGTAGTTGGTATAATACAATACGTTGTTTACAGATTGAGAAGGAGATATCGAAGAAGTACAAAGGCAGGCCGGTCAACATCATCGGCGGAGTGAAGTTCTTACAGAACTAGTATAGTTTATTATTATATAAGTATAGTAACTACTATACAATGTGATTTAAGAGGAACGGTACAGTTAATTTTATTGACGAAGTGAAATATTTTTTTAAATGTTAATAATATATAATTATATTTTGCGATAATTAATATACTTTTGTGTCGTTTAATTTACCTAAAATCTAAATGTATAAAAGGAAAACTGACTTACTGACTGATCTATCAACGCATAGCTCAAACCACTGGACGGATCGGACTGAAATTTGGTATACAGGATTTTTGAAAATTTAAACCCTAAGGGGGTGAATAGGGGTTTGAAAAGCGAACGAAGACACAGGCAAAAGCTAATATTTTCTATTATGAACTTTTGTAAATAAATGAGATATATCGGATGATCACATTACATATTTCGGGTCTGCTATTAAATCGTGCTATATGATGATGAGTTGATGACAAAATACGATATTGTGACGTATAATGATATTGTCAACATGACGCTAATATTCCTTAAAAAAACCAAGACTCAGCCGAGAATCGATCCTGGGTAACTGGGGACGTAAAATACCGGATACGTATTGTACATTCCGCGAGGTATATGAGCTTAGATTTGCATTTGTATGAGTTGAGCACACATTGACATTTGAAACCCAGTTTGTTACTACTTTATGGCGATCATTCACAAATGCATAACTAAGCTTATGCCTCGCGGACTGTACGATACGTAAAATATCCCAGGGATCCAGGATCGATTCCCGGCTGGGTTTTTGTTTTTTTATAGATTATTAGCGCCATGTTGACATTATATTATTATACATCATAATATCAGAGTAGATAATGTTTTCAAGTTTTAACGTAAACCGTTTATATGCAGTTAAGTAATTAAAAATCTAATGCTCTTATCTCAAAATTTTAATTATCCATACACATATGGGTAATAAACATAATACGGGTAATAATAAAAGGGGTAGTAATAATAGGGGTAGTAATAATACAGGAAGGGGACGCAAATGGCAGTTGTCTTGTTTTTGTCGTCATTTCTTCGCGTTTTAATGCACTGGGCCGGTAGCTGCGCATTCTGGCCAAACGTGAGGGTTATGTGGTCGAATAGCAGCAGGGCAAAGACGAACATCCATAGGGTAACCTTTAGAGAATCCATCTGAAAAATAGTTAAGGTTCGGCCGTTCAGAGAATGCGTTCCTGACACCTGTCATTTAGTCACGACAACTGTCACAAAATTATAACATTAATTGATTATTGATATAATAATGTTGTTTTAATGCTCATCAATTGTTAAAACGGTAAACAATCAGCAATAATATTTTTATCGTAACTGCAACGCCATTACAAAGTTACGTCGTCAGTTCAATCGCGACGTGTCAGGAACGCATTCTCTGAACAGCCGTAGATGTACCTACCTTACGCACCTCTGACTTTTCGAAGTTAAGTGCGTTTGAGAAATTAAATATCACATGGAAAACATCATGAGGAAACCTGCACACCTGAGAGTTCTCCATAATGTTCTCGAAGGTGTGTGAAGTCCGCCGATTCGCATTGGGCCAGCGTGGTGGACTATCATTGCCGTATAACCCTTCTCTGAGAGGAGACCAGCGCTCAGTAGTAAGCCGATGATGGGTTGATGATGATGATGACCATGACATACACTACTGAGCGAGGTCTCTCAGAGAAAGATTATAGGTCATAGTCCACCACGCTGGTCCAATGCGAATAGGCGGACTTCACACACCTTCGAGAACAATATGGAGAATTCTCAGGTGTGCAGGTTTCCTCACGATGTTTTCCTTCACCGTTAAAGCATGTGATATGTCAAGGTATGCCTAAATAATAATTTAATAAACTTACATTACAGTTGCAAACTGGAAAATGAGGCAGATATCTGAGATCCCTTGGAGTAGGTATTTTATTTGTCTGCGAAATTACCTAAGTTTATTTTTTGCGTGAATAAATCGATTATCTGTTCATTTCACTATAACCAAAGCGCATCGAAACATCAAAACGCGTGGAAAATAATCTGTGCGATTAGTATAGAAGGTAGGTAGGTAGGTACTACTGGTGTTTTTAATTTTTCCCATTTTCTGCGACGCCAATGAACAATTATGATTGCACTCAGAACGACTGGCAGTGATCGTAAATATTTTTAAGTATGTAGACACGACTTCGCTTGAATTTAGATTTTTTAAAAATCTTATGACATTTCTTTGATTTTCCAGAATCAAAGAAAGGTACATACGAGTAACGCGGTCTCCCGTATACAAGCTATGTCTGGTGCAAACCGTGAGACAGACAGACACTTTTGTCTGGTGGCAGACTAAGGCCCGCTTGCAGAAACGCCGGGTTATCCTTTTAACACAGAGTTAGCTGCTGCTTTGACAGATTTCGTATAAAGCTTCAGTCAAAATTACTTTATTCCTGGGTTAAGCCTAACCCGGCGTCTCTGCAAGTGGGCCTTAATCGTGGCTAATAAGTTACCATCCAACCGTCAAAGAAGTGTTGCCACGCGATGCGTTCCTGTACGAAGGCTTGCAGAAACCGACAGGGGGGTATGGATTTAACTTACAGCACACTGCCATACCCCTTCCAAGTTAGCCCGCTAGGTACCGCTTGAGAAAACATTGGGTAATATACCTATCTTCTAGGTATAAGACGTAGGTGCAGCATAGGTACGTTACGAATTAAAGTACATATACATAGCATCGGCGATCAGCGACTGTTTAAACACAACCTCTTAATTTTTTAAACATTAAGTTAATAGTACTTCTATTATTAATAGAAGTACTACTTATTAACTATTTGCAAATTGTTCGCGCCTACCATTTATGCGACGAGAGCAATTGCCCCAAAGAATATGATAGGCGCTGGCGATCGGGCTGACGCGTGACGTCATAGTGGTCGGGGAACGCCGTGAGCTCAAGGACGCTGACACGTGTGTCATCATCATCATCATTAGCAACCCATCAACGGTTCACTACTGAGCGCAGGTCTCCTTCTCAGAGAAGGGTTATAGGCCATAGTCCACCACGCTGGCCCAATGCGAATTGGCGGACTTCACACACCTTTGAGAACATTATGAAGAACTCTCAAGGTGTTCAGGTTTCCTCACGATGTTTTCCTTCACCGTTGAAGCAAGTGATATTTAATAGCTTAAACGCACTTTACTCCGAAAAGTCAGAGGTGCGTGCCCGGGATCGAACCTGCGACCCCCGAATTGGAGACCACAGCCCTAACCACTAGGCTATCACTGCTATATGTACTATATGACACGTGTGTGCATTTCTATTAAATTTCCGCATTTTCCTATAAGAAGTATCCTGCATTTTCTTTACCACAAATAGTTAGGAGTGATAATACATAATAGCTTCAGTCGTAATAGGGTATTTGACTACTTTTAGAAAATCATATTAAATTGTTAATAATGCTATGCTGAAGGTAACAAAACGTAGATATATTTCGGCATAATTTTAAATATTTTTCATAAAAATCGAGAAATAAATTCAAAAAAATAAATTGCCGCGGAAACATTCCATTTGTTTCCATGACGTCACAGTTCACACACAGTTCAATGACAATTCCAAAGCCCAAAGGTGGCATGAACTGTGACGTCATTCGAGATTCAAGAACGTTTTCGATCTCGTGAACTTAACCAGAATTATAGCAATTTTAATTAAGGTTTTCTAATTAAATAAAGCTTTATTTTTTAGTTTTGTCGTATGGAATAATGTTTTTAGATAATAATAATCTTTTAGGATGACACGAGATGAAACGATATTTTTAATATAGTCAAATACCCTATTTTGCACTTACGTGACTAGTATCAGTATCACAGTATATGGAGATACTATTATGTTGCCTTTGATTGTCGGTACCTAGGCTTACCTACGTGTGCGGGATTGCTTTGCAGGTTCAATTTTCAGGTTTTCCGAGTGAGCTTTAGACTGGAGCCCCAGCTCATTTGTATCTACAGCTACTCGCAGCTCGCTCGCCGTAATCACATACTGCCGCTAATCCTGTGACTGCTGCAGTTGTTGCCCGTTCACATACACTTTCATTACACCGGCACTTGAAGATCTCTGTTACCCACTTTAAAGGTTTTATACGGTCACTACGATTACCTCTGGTAGGGACGTTAGCTTTATTAAGTACGTACTTTAACTACTTATTAGTTTAAATAAAGGAACCTAGTAGTGCTGTGAAGATATTTGTTGATAGATAACTCGTATGAAGGTGAAGGAAAATAAAACGTTGTACGTACCTAAGAAGAACCTATAGGCATGGAATTAAATAAACCGATTTGTTTTTAATTAGGCCAATTTAAATAGTAAATTATTAAAAATAAAATGATGAATGCGGTGCGATTGCAAAGTGTCTATTTAATAAAAATAAATAATAGTTATAAAAAAACTAAAAAAACGCTTTTGTAAATAAACGAACTAAAAAGTAGACAATAAAATAATAACTAAGTAGTTAAAAATAATAAAAAACGCTTTTGTAGATAACCGAACTAAAAAGTAGATAAGAATAGTTTTCGATAAGTTTAAAATAAAAATAGAGTGAATAACAAAAAAAATTATTTTATTGTAAAAAAGCGTTGTGTGCTTTATCAAATATTTTCATTATGTCGCTAATTTAAAAAAATTGGTGACATGAAGCACCCTCTACCCACTACTCAGCCCGCACAATTGAAAACCACAGATTAATGATTGATTTTTATCAAATACTAGCTGATGCCCGCGACTTTGTCCGCGTGGATTTAGTTTTTAAAGTCCCTCGGGAACTCCTTGATTTTCCGGGATAAAAAGTAGCCTAGATGTTGACCCGAGTAATAAGCTACCACGGTATAAAATTTTGTAGAAATCTGTGCGGTAGTTTTTACGTGAAAGAAGGACAAACAAACAGACAAAAATTAAATAAGAATCTGTTTTGGGCTCAGTATCGATAGTAAAGCATCCCCCAATTAAAATTTTCAAAATATATTAAATGTACAGAAATCTTCCAGTTACAGTTTTATTATATTATGTATAGATGTATAGATAATACATTTTGTATGGAACGTTCTATGAGCAGATTAAGGCTAAAAGCGATATCTCACAAAAAAGGTATTAATGGTGCAATTTATGGATAATTTGGGTATGTCGATAATATCTATGGTCAAAAATACGAAAAACATTTCTCGACGTGAGACGCATTAGGTCTGATATGGAATTTCACAAGTTTAGAGGAGAGCCAAAAGAAAGAAATTGACAAAATCGTGTCAAAACTTTTGTTTATTATCGAATAGGCTAACTAAAATAGTATAATGTTTTAGATAAGTCGTGTACCTTTGTATCAGTACAGTAATAAAACCAGTCACAGTAAAATAATAATATTTTATTCATCAAAAACTACTATTTTGGTGACATCCAACCTTATGCTTGTACAAAGTTATTAAACGACTAATCCTTATAATTCTATTTACTGATCCAACTTTATGTCTGCAATTTTTTAGTAAATTCAATGCGTATTGTAAGCTTTTTTAAAACATGTAACGTTATGTTTGACCAAAAATAGAAATTTAGTTACGTCCGATCTTGTTATATATCTAGTTATGAGGCATTGAAATGAATTATTATTAAGTACATAAGGTCGGAGTTAATAAAATAAAATTAAAAAAATAATAAAAACTAAAACATTATGACTTTCAAACTTATTTTTTAACTAAAAAAGAAAATGGAAACATTATTAAAATTAATTATTATTAAATTTAATCATCTTCAGGAAAATGTGCCTGACTCTCGGAAAGTTTTAAATTTTTATAATATGTAGGTATGGAATTCCTGTGGAATCCATTGTAAAAGACTCATCAAATCATTGTATTTTGCCGTTGATATGGGCTTTTCAGTTTGACTTACACTAGGTAAATGTTCAGGGAACTGAATTCGCTTAGAAGCATTTCGGATGAAAGATATTTCGGTAAAATCTTCTACAATTGTATTTTTATAAAATAATATTCCGGGCTGGTCTTGTTTAATCTGAAGCCAAACACATTCTGATATTTTAAAATCTTTACCATCTTTATTCTTCTTTCTGGAAACAAAAGGACCATTTTTCTTATATAAAGACGTAATGTCTTTAAAATTATGAAGCTGCATATCATAGACGTTAAAAGTTCTTCTTCCTCCACAAGTTCGAATAAACTGAGACCAGTCTCGGGGTATCGCAATCTGCATTGTTTTCAATTGTTTTTTCTTTTTTTCGATGTGTGTATGACCCTTCAGCATAAATTTATGGTTTATTATTTTCAGCTGGGGATGTTTGTGCAATATCCACATGTAAGCCATAACGACCATCAAATTTCGGTTTTGGCCTGCACAGTTATCAGACCACAGAGTTAATTCTCTCACGTTAGTAAGATTTTCAACATTTTCTTCAACCCATCGAATCAGGCAAGAAGCTATTTCGTTTCCTCCTCTGCCACCTATATTTTCAGACCATAACATGTTTGCAGCTCTATTAGCTGTAGAATCAAATATTGTCAAATTTAATGTCCAAAGCTTTCGTAGATAAAAAGATTTACTATTAGTTAAATTCGGTGTAGCCAAACACTTCTGCAAATCAAACATCAATACTTTTTTTTCACCTGAACTTGATTCTGCTTCTTTTTTGTCATGTCTCTTCAAGTTATATCTTTCTTCAGCAGTCTTAGCATGAATTTCCTTTTCTTTTTCTATATTATTTTTCAGCTCTTCATCCACAACATCTAATAGCTTTCTCTCAAATGCATCGCAATCATCACAAGTGTCGACCGACGGTAGTTTGAAGCTTAAATTGAAGTTGGTGTTGAAAATGTTTCGGTACAACCATTCTTTGGCTACCAAATTCGGAGGGATCTCTGTAGATTCCATCCTCTCTTTATACTGTTTATACATAGTAGGGATATTCAAGTCCGGTCCCAAAAATTTTCGTCCGCTCTTTTGTCGTGAATAATGACTCTCATAACATGGATATAAGTTAATATGATCTATCACTGATTGTACTACCACATCTGATGTTTTATTACCAGGAATATGCTTTCCCCTCTGATCTGGAGCTACCAACCCTCCACCGAGCTGTTTCTCCAAACTCACCTTAACAAACTTTTCTCCTATAGATAGCGTGTTAAGAAACATATTCCGGCATATTTTTTCGCTCTTAGAATTGACAATAAGTCTATATTCGTATGTAAACTTTCTTCGGTCAGTGTCTAAGTTCCCATCTGTTCTCATTGTGCGTTTTAGTTTTTTTGTGACGTTAGAGGCTATAAACTAGCGACGTTGGTCCCAACTGGTACATTTTTTCCAAAATTCATTAAATATTTGTATTCTTGTTTCATTAAGCACTTTCTCATAACATTTAAATTTACACGTACATGGAGGTTTCAGCCCACGACCGTCTATTTCAGGGTTTTTTTTTGCAACAGTTGAATGATAGGGAGAACCTTTTAGCCTCGAAATTTTAGCCGCAACTCTTTTCCATTTAGTTACGTTTTTAACTTTCTTTCTTGTGTTAGATTTTGAAGGGGCTGCTGTAACGATCTGCTGTATGTCTTCATTATTCCTTATTTGTTGGTCATCTGGTATATAAACATTCCCATTCATATCTGCGGTCAGAATTCCGTTCGAGTTAATTACTGTATCTTCATTCATAGTAGCATCAGAAATATTAACACGTTCATCAAAATGGGGTACAATTAAAAAGCCTGTAGTATGGTCTCTGTCTGTTAAATTACGGTTTCCGAGGTGATCATTCTTATTAGCAGATGTACTCGCCCGTACTTGAATCAGCATCATATTATTGGAATTCGCACTTTTAGGACTACCTTGATCAAATACCAAAGATTCATTAAAGTTATCTACCGAAGAATAAACAGTAGGGATTATATTTTGCGGAGTCATTGTAGCAAAGAAACGGTCGTCAATATTTGCCACCTCAGCTTGACTTTAAGGCGATTTTTCTGAAAAAGAAAGCTTTCTTTTCACCTTTAAATACCTCGATGGAACTAAGACTTTTTCTGGCGAATCACTGACGTAGCTGCCATCCGAAAGATCTTTATGTGGTTCGTAAGTCTTGTCTTTAACGCTATCATCACTATCATAATCGGAAAATTCTTGGCCAGGATCTGTAACATAATATTTTTCTACGTAAGTACAATCAATGTTTTCAACATAAATTAAGTTTAAATAATGAAAATATTTATTTTTATTTCTGTAGGGATAGTGTAAGTAGGTACAATTAGTTATCATAAGTACTGCACTTTTATGATCCGGGGCTTCACTCGCATCTAGTATAAATACAACTTATGTCCTCCCCGGGTTCTAAAGTATCCCTTTACAAAATTTCGTGACAATCCGTTCAGCTTACATTCATAAAACAACAAGTAGATAAGTAAAAGAATTTACCTAAACAAGCACTTTCAAATATACGCGCATTTACTTCATGTCTTGTCTTCTCATGACAATAATTATTACTTGGCCCAGCAATTGGATTCTCGTATAGATTTCGTATGTCGTCCTCTATAAAAACAAAACAATTTGATTATAATTTATATACCTACTTATACCGATTTGCTTCCAAAACGAGTAGGAATGAAAGTAATCAACTTACCGGCCACTAAAGCACCTGTTTCGCTAGCTTTAGCTTTGTTACTACGGGATTTAATCAAATTTCGAAAATTGGCTAGTTTGCGTCGTTTATTGAGTAATTGGGTGAATATATTAACATCCTGCCAAAAAAACAAAGTAGATACACTTAAGTAAGTTCACAACATATTAATTAAATAAGTAATTTATCCGATAAAATATCACTAATCCACACTAAACGACTTGACAATATAAAATCAGCTATTTAGTAGGTACCTATGTATAGGTTTTGTACTCACCTGATCTTCGCCATCCATTGCTAAGTATATTATTAGGTACTTCAAAAATCCTTCAATAATCACCACTAGCTCACCCACAAGCAATTAAATAACTCAGAAGTAATTAAATTCACTAATAATTCGGCACAAATAACGATTCGCGCGCGAATAACTTGTAAATGTAAACAAACAGCACGCGTCACGCGCTCGGTGCTGTGTGCTGATTGATAGGTCAAGCCACCGTGGCGCCAAAAACGGCCGAGTGACCGGCGATAATGTCCGATGTCATTCTATCGCGTCGGTGTGCGGTCGCGAAGTCAATGGAATAGTGTTTCTTCTTCACATAGGCATTTCTGTACAACGATGAAGTAGCACTTTTTAAAGGCATAAGGGCTAATTATGTTTGTAGACCTTAACCAAACAAAACAAATTTTCGAGGCATAACACTATATCTCAAGGTACGATATCTAATTATTTAATTTCAAGAGGCATAAAGTTCTATCTGACAATACGTATTATTTTTACCAACAATCCTTGTAGGATAAAGTCGAATGACAAAATATTCCCTTCCTTACGCGTAAAACAATTTAAAAGCATAAAAGCTGAAGTCAATGTTCGACCATCTAATTAAACCAAAATTTTAAGCATAAATACTGTTGTTGCTATCAAACATTATTCCACGATATAAATTTAAAAAATCGACAGATTCGACCTTATGCATCTGTATATTATCAGAACAAAAAGAGATAGAATTATGATTGTTATATGATTAGAAAGAGCGCGAGATAATGGTTTCAGCTGACTATTTAAGTTATTTTGCTCTGATCTCGACATTCGACCTTATGCGTCTCAGGTCGAGATTTGTTTTACAGAATACAATATACTTACTCACAGGGAGATTTGTTTTAACCCCCGTTTGAAGATGGGGAAACACAATTTACAAAATTCGTTTTTCTTAAAACTTACTCTGATTGAGTTAGCACTTTTCAGCTTATCAGGGCAGAATATATGTAAAGAATAATGAAGAAATTTTTTGAATACTGTACATCTAAAGTATCATAAATATTATTTACATAGTAAATGTAGTAAATATAGTATAATTATGTACAAACTATAAATCTTTTTGTTCTTAAATTAATAGGTAGGGCATTTCTTATTATCTAACAGTTAGTTGGTAACCATATTTTTATCTAATGAGTTTAAGGTAAATTGTACCTGTGAACTGATAAAAAAATAGCGAGCGAGCCCACAAGCTCTGCTAGAATTAGGTTGAGTCCTAGGGCTTGAAAGCCACATGACTGTACTTTAAGGCTTGCCTTCTTGTTAAAAAAATTTAAATGTTCTTCGCGCATAGCTTGGCGAAAAAGAGTAGAAACGGAACTAATATTTTTCTTTCCTGGCAACACACAGTATTAATTGTTTTGGAAAAGTTTGGAATTCATACATAATATTAAAATTCTGTGTTAAATTGTATAATACGAAATATTTGAAAATGAATCGATTATTATTATAAATTTAAAGATCACCTCTTGAAATGAACTATGGATGGTTAAAGTTTATAGTTGATATATACCTAGGCGTTCTCTTGCGAAATACCACAGTAAAATTATGTATTGCTATCTTTACTCTGGAAATACGGAGCGGGAAATATTTTGTCGGAACTTGACAATATTATGTTCCGAAAACCCGTCGACATTAGGGGTACATGTCTGTTAATTCAGTGAAATAAATGTAATATTATCTTATTAAGTTGTTATAAAACAAGTTTTGCAAGATTTCAGTGACGATTTTTCCGAAAACATAAATATTTAGAGTTTGTTTATTTTTCATAATGCCAATAGCATACCCATACGAATTTGATACTTGAACAACATTTGGCAAGATAATATATTAAATATTAATAGTTTATTGATAAATAGCAATATTTATTAAAAGTCTTTCATTTGTTATTAACTAAGTATGTGTATGTAAATCTTGTAGCATTATGAGGAGAATATTAGAAGGAGTGCATAAAAAAATAGATGAAACTTCTTAATCAGAAATTGAAGTTGATGATATGAAAAGCTCAACTCAAATCATGGATATCAATTTTTCGGAAATTAGATATTTCGAAGACGATATTTTGGGCGAATGATATTCATTGTATTATGTAAATAAAATAAAATATTATAATGAAACTTACTTACTGAACTGCATTTTAATCAATAACCCCGTACGCAATTAGCATAATATAGGAGTATGGCGCTAACCACATAAAGATTTAATTTAGTTTTGATTATTTTAGTAGAAATAAAATTCAAATTTTACCTTCCTTTATAAATTATTAAGTTCCTATTTGTGTTTAAATTAGGTTATTTATATTTATATTATTATTTTTAGTAAATGGTACGTCAAGAAATAAATAAAAAGAAATTTGGAATCAATAAAATATGTACTACTTTGATTTCAGTAAAGTAAAACTAATCTGTCGTACTATTCGGTCTAGCTCGGGTTGCTAGATTCAAGAAAATTTTGCGACAGTGGCACCCCTATTAATTCTACTCTTTTTTGCCAAGCAATACCTATGCACATAATTACGTAACATCTTTGTTCTAATGTATTGTTGGCAACCTATATATCTTCAGCTAATTTTTGTCGTGAGTCACTAGTACGACGTGAGTATGTTCTGCAGCAGCCGCAGTGGCGAGGAGCGGCACAGTGTCTTGCCGCGCGGGCACGCGTACCGCTTGACGCACAGCACGTACCGCTTGACGCACAGCACGTACCGCTTGACGCACAGCGCGAACCGCCAGTCGCACTCGCACAGCGGCCCGGCGCAGCTGTTCACGCCCTGACCGTAGCAGCAGGTGTGGGTCACTAGTACGACGTGAGTATGTTCTGCAGCAGCCGCAGTGGCGAGAAGCGGCACAGTGTCTTGCCGCGCGGGCACGCGTACCGCTTGACGCACAGCACGTACCGCTTGACGCACAGCCCGAACTGCCAGTCGCACTCGCACAGCGGCCCGGCGCAGCTGTTCACGCCCTGACCGTAGCAGCAGGTGTGGGTCACTAGTACGACGTGAGTATGTTCTGCAGCAGCCGCAGTGGCGAGGAGCGGCACAGTGTCTTGCCGCGCCGGCACGCGTACCGCTTGACGCACAGCGCGAACCGCCGGTCGCACTCGCACAGCAGCCCGGCGCAGCTGTTCACGCCCTGACTGCAGCAGCAGGTGTGGGTCACTAGTACGACGTGAGTATGCTCTGCAGCAGCCGCAGCGGCGAGGAGCGGCACAGCGCCTTGCCGCGCGGGCACGCGTACCGCTTGACGCACAGCGCGAACTGCCGGTCGCACTCGCACAGTGGCCCGGCGCAGCTGTTCACGCCCTGACTGCAGCAGCAGGTGTGGGTCACTAGTACGACGTGAGTATGTTCTGCAGCAGCCGCAGCGGTGAGGAGCGGCACAGCGCCTTGCCGCGCGGGCACGCGTACCGCTTGACGCACAGCGCGAACTGCCGGTCGCACTCGCACAGTGGCCCGGCGCAGCTGTTCACGCCCTGGCTGCAGCAGCAGGTGTGGGTCACTAGTACGATGTGAGTATGTTCTGCAGCAGCCGCAGCGGTGAGGAGCGGCACAGCGCCTTGCCGCGCGGGCACGCGTACCGCTTGACGCACAGCGCGAACCGCCGGTCGCACTCGCACAGTGGCCCGGCGCAGCTGTTCACGCCCTGGCCACGACAGAAAAAGCGCTACTAAATAAACCACAAGCTAGTTTAAGTAAATAATGGGGAAGATTACTGAAAACGTTTAGGCAGAGGGGTGTTTATTTAAAAGTTTACGAAAGAAACTTTAACTGAAATAATTAGTGTAAATCCTGAATCCTAGATCGAATTACGGGAGGAGAAATGTTTTGGGATATAAATATGGTAATATTTATATCCCAAAACATTTCTCATTTATATATATATATATATCTATCTCCTATATATCTATATATATATATATATATCTTCAGCTAATTATTGCCACCGTTAACAGAATATTACTTGGTAGTCTGTAACACACTGTTAACATCCAAATGGTAAACAATGATCGATACTTTGTGTAAATCAAAATAATCTCAAAATAATAAACAATATTTTTCGAATATAACAAATAAAAAAGAGTCGTATTAGATAACTTTTTTTATTTATTTAATTCGGACTAGCCTGAATAAATAGAACGCAAAGAAAATTTTCTATTTTTTATACATTGTTTACAACGATTTAATTTAGTTATATTTAATTTAGTAGTAATATAGTTACATTTTACCTTCTTTTATAAATTATTTAGTTGCTATTTAGGTTTAAAGTAGGTTATCTATTATAATATTTAGTAAATGGTATGTCAAGAAATAAAAAGAAATTTGGAATCAATAAATGTACTACTTTGATTTCAGTAAAGTAGACTAATCTGTCGTACTATTCGGGCTAGTTCGGGTTGCTAGATTAAAGAAAATTTTGTGACAGTGGCACCCCTATTAATGTCTACTCTTTTTTGCCAAGCCATACTTCGGTCTGGTTTTGTTTATTTTTGTGTTAATTTTGGTTTTCTTTGATGTTCAGTAAAGAATATTCCATTCATTCATTCATTCAAATTCTCAGTCCCCAGCGAGGGGTCAGAGGATGAAGGGGGCGCACGAGTAGCTCACCTTGCGCACGAAGTGGTTCTCGAGTGCGCACAGTGGTTCGCCGCGGTAGCACTTCCAGTAGTAGGGCTGGAAGTACACCGTGTAGAACGGGCAGCGGAACTGCTCGTAGCACTCGTCGTGGATGCGGCAGCAACTGCAGTTACAGTTCATGGTTGTAAGTTGAGATGCTGATAATACTAGTGGTTCGCCCCGAACTGAGACCTCGCGGTAACGGTTTCCCATAATTACTTATTCATTCAATAGATACATGACGATCAAAATTGACATTATTATTATGCCCGTTTTCACCAACCATACCTAAATCATCCCCTTTGTAGAAGTATCTTTACGTAGGTAGCCCCTAAATACAATCCTAACATCCCAATGTCATTTTCACCTTTAGTTGTCCCGTAGAGTTTCGTAATAACAAAGTTGACAGAAAGTGTCAACTAACTTAACATAGGTAGCCCGTAAAGGTTAGGGAACTGTTATAGTGAAATCCTCAAGGCCTCAATCAAACTTAGGTATAGTTTTTTGGAACATTCAAATTAAATTACTTGTACACAGCGTCAACTATCGACACGATCAGAAAACATGTAAAAACAAACTGCAACGTGAAGTTTTAAAGATGTTTGCTAAATGACTAAATAATAATTTTAATTGAATAATATGTTACATATAGCTGCATTTGCTATATGAGATGAGAGCGCCATCTATTGACATCATTGTGAAGTTCTGTTGTTGCTGCTCATTAAAAGTTAAATAATTTAGTTTCCTTATTACATTTATCTAATTTTAGTATTTGTTGTTCAAGTACATGATATTACGCTAAAATTATAAAACTTTCAAGCCCCAGCTTTCAATGGTTATTCCGTTGTGAGGTCAAATATAATCTCCACTTTGAAAGCCCCCCATTTCGTCAATTTTAGGAAAAAAATTTAAAAAAAAAATACTTTTGTACTCTGTTCCAAATTATCTTTAAAATAAGGTACTGTAACTTTATGAAGCGCAAAAATTTTTTTTTTCTTCGCATTCGCTTCTATGAGAGCCCCCCTGAAATAAAGATTTTTATAACTTTTTAGGCCATTTTCGGCTGGAGGCCATCGGTTTACATATTATATCTAAAATTGAAGTAATTACGTTCAGTAATTCAGAAGTTATAAGGCTCTGACAGACGGACGGACGGACGGACGGACGGACGGACGGACAAGTGCAAATTCACTCAAGTAGACTCAAAGACCTTCGCTTCGCTCGGTCGATTATAGAGTGTAATAACCTTATAGTTACATAACAACCGGTTTAGTTTGTAGTGCGCTCTTCTCTGATTAGGGCGTGTTTAGTAGCTTTACTTTTAAATCAATTTCAAAAATAAAGGAGGAGAAGGACTTCTAGGGAATGATCGGATTCTCCTTTTTTTCTGTGATCAAGAATTGCTCCTTATGAACCGATTCTGTTGACAGTCGCAAGCGGTATACTAAGTCGGTCTGACTTGAGATGCGGTGCGGGGAAGCGCGACGCAAGGTAGCTGCAGTGAACGAGTAGTACTAGTTCTTCTCACTCGTCAATGCCGTCGGTGGGCCGGCCCTCGCCCAGCAGGCCGCAGTAGCAGCCGTAGCCCTTGTAGGCGAGCGGGTCGCAGCCTGTGGCGCACGTCAGCATGTTGTACAGGTGCACCACGCCGCGCTTGTCGCGCTCGCCGCCGCGCCAGGACTGCCGCGGGTCGAGCGATCTACAACAAGCACGTGGAACGAATAGGAAGAGAAACGTTGGCATCATCATCATCAGCATTGGCATGTCATGAGTTTTTTATCGAATACTAGCTGATACCCGTGACTTCGTCCGCGTGAATTTAGTTTTTGTTTTTTTTTTTGTATTAAAACCTTCCGTGGAACTTAAGGAACTTACAAAAAAATAAATTAACCGAATTGGTCCATCCATTCTTGAGTTATGCGCTTACCAACATTCATTTTTATTTATATATAGATTAGCCAAGCAAATATTATTATTCAATAAAAAATAAATATTGAAATCGGTTATAACCCAGCACAAAGTTATGCGTGATAGAATCAGATAGATAGATACATAGGTTATCAGGTAAACCGTGTGCCAGGCATCGAATTCATTTTGCAAAAAATTGAAAAACTGTACCTATCTATATGCTACTATGATGCCTAAGCTATTATAGGATTATAGTGAAATTTGGTCAAAATCCGTCTAGTAGTTTTTGCGTGAAAGAATCACAAATATCCATCCATCCTCACAAACTTTTACATTTATAATAATATAAATAATAGGATTAGTATTAAGTAGGAGAAGGATAGTAGTACAATATAGGAGTGTTGTGGCAACCACATAAAGATTTAATTTAGTTTTAATTAATTTAGTAGTAATCTAGTTTAAATTTTACCTTCTTTTATACATTATTTAGTTGATATTTGGGTTTAAATTAGAATATCTATCATTCTTTTAAGTAAATGGTGTGTCAAGAAATAAATAACATGAAATTTGGAATCAATAAAAATGTAATACTTTGACTTCGGTAAAGTCGTTAAGTATCAAAACTATCAAGTCGTACTATTCGGGCTAGTTCGGGTTGCTAGATTAAAGAAAATTTTGCAACTGTGGCACCCTTATTAATTTCTTCTCTTTTTTGCCAAGCTATGTCTACATGCACATAGCAAGCAATATCTATATGCCAGAAAAGGCTTTTTAGGGTTCCGTACCAAAATGGTAAAAATGGAACCCTTATGGTGAGACTTTCTCCATCCGTCCGTCCGTCGGTCATAGTATAGTCGATTATTTCAGTAACTTTTAAAGCTATCGACATGAAATTTGGAATAGTTAATTAAAATTTATTTTTAGTTTAATTAAAAAAGGGGGAAAATCGGGAGTTTGAAATTTCAAAGTAAGATAACCCCCCGAACCCCCCCCCCCCATTATCTCCGAAGTTTACCAATCGAAAAATCAGAAATAATTATGGTCAATAGAGGTTTATGTATTAGTTTTTTTATATTAACAATAAACCTACACAAACAAAGTTAACGATTAATAAGCAAATTAATATAATATTATCGTTTATTTTTACTTCTAGAGTACGGAACCCTCGATGCGCGAATCCGACTCGCACTTGGCCGGTTTTATTTTTGTTTTATTTTTTTATTTTTATATCTACATGATTTCACATCACACAGGAAAGGAAAGTTCATCTGTAGGGTCTGAGCTGCGATTGTCTAAAGTTATTCCATTGATCGTAATAGTATTCGATGACATTAGCGTCAAAATAAAATAAACCTTAAGTGCATTGAATTAGAGCTCAATTTCGTGTATGCATTCTTATACGGTTAGTGTATGTACGATACGCTCTATACCGCTCCATATTAAAGTCGTTTGTCCTGAATTTGTGACTTTAAATCAATAAAATCAAGGATTATTTTACTTAACATTAGATTACATTAACATCAAAGTGAGTGAAATTAGAGCTCAATTTCGTGTATGCATTCTTATACGGTTAGTGTATGTACGATACGCTCTATACCGCTCCATATTAAAGTCGTTTGTCCTGAATTTGTGACTTTAAATCAATAAAATCAAGGATTATTTTACTTAACATTAGATTACATTAACATCAAAGTGAGTGAAATTAGAGCTCAATTTCGTGTATGCATTCTTATACGGTTAGTGTATGTACGATACGCTCTATACCGCTCCATATTAAAGTCGTTTGTCCTGAATTTGTGACTTTAAATCAATAAAATCAAGGATTATTTTACTTAACATTAGATTACATTAACATCAAAGTGAGTGAAATTAGAGCTCAATTTCGTGTATGCATTCTTATACGGTTAGTGTATGTACGATACGCTCTATACCGCTCCATATTAAAGTCGTTTGTCCTGAATTTGTGACTTTAAATCAATAAAATCAAGGATTATTTTACTTAACATTAGATTACATTAACATCAAAGTGAGTGAAATTAGAGCTCAATTTCGTGTATGCATTCTTATACGGTTAGTGTATGTACGATACGCTCTATACCGCTCCATATTAAAGTCGTTTGTCCTGAATTTGTGACTTTAAATCAATAAAATCAAGGATTATTTTACTTAACATTAGATTACATTAACATCAAAGTGAGTGAAATTAGAGCTCAATTTCGTGTATGCATTCTTATACGGTTAGTGTATGTACGATACGCTCTATACCGCTCCATATTAAAGTCGTTTGTCCTGAATTTGTGACTTTAAATCAATAAAATCAAGGATTATTTTACTTAACATTAGATTACATTAACATCAAAGTGAGTGAAATTAGAGCTCAATTTCGTGTATGCATTCTTATACGGTTAGTGTATGTACGATACGCTCTATACCGCTCCATATTAAAGTCGTTTGTCCTGAATTTGTGACTTTAAATCAATAAAATCAAGGATTATTTTACTTAACATTAGATTACATTAACATCAAAGTGAGTGAAATTAGAGCTCAATTTCGTGTATGCATTCTTATACGGTTAGTGTATGTACGATACGCTCTATACCGCTCCATATTAAAGTCGTTTGTCCTGAATTTGTGACTTTAAATCAATAAAATCAAGGATTATTTTACTTAACATTAGATTACATTAACATCAAAGTGAGTGAAATTAGAGCTCAATTTCGTGTATGCATTCTTATACGGTTAGTGTATGTACGATACGCTCTATACCGCTCCATATTAAAGTCGTTTGTCCTGAATTTGTGACTTTAAATCAATAAAATCAAGGATTATTTTACTTAACATTAGATTACATTAACATCAAAGTGAGTGAAATTAGAGCTCAATTTCGTGTTTATGTATACGATACACTCGAAATTAAACTCGATTGTACTGAATTTGTGACTTTAATTCTATACTTTTAAGGTTCATTTTACTTTATTGCTAACATATTATACTATTACGATCAATCGAATTGAATCTTATATACCCCAGTGCAAAAGGTATTTATTTATTTTATTTATTTATTTATTCTGTACATTTTAATACTTAAAAACTAAACTTAAATATAAAAAGGACGTGTACAAGGACATCTTATCACTACAAAAGAGGATCTCTTCCAGATGCCCTAGATGTGAGAACAATCAAGAAAAAAAGATGCTTTAGGTAGGTACAGAAATGAGATACCTAATCAAAACTTATTAATAAACTTAACGATATAAACAATAATAATAATACACACATCAAAAGTGTCTAGGGATCAAGCATTTTTATGCGGATTTCTTGAGATTGAGATGTGGCTTTGTAATAAATTTATGATTTTATAAATTTATATGGATCCTTTTTGGTGCATTTCATAATTTGAATCAGGAACTGTCAATCAAATTCGAGTAAAAGATGAAAATCAGCTGTCAATATTTTCCCTATAAAAACATACAACGCATTGAAGACATTATTAGTGCTACTGTTTCCCTACTACTGATTAAAACCAACGTTATTATGGAGCGGCGACGTCATTTAAGCAGGGAAGAAATGCTCAGAGCCGTGGGAATGATAGAAGCTGGTTCCCGGCAACGTACTGTGGCTTTAGCTCTGAATACAAGTCAGAGTGTTATCAGTCGACTTTGGACACGTTACCGAAGCACTGGTACCGTGGCTGAGCGCCATGGAGGACGGTATCGCTGCACCACACGGAGACAAGACCGATACATTCAAATCTTAACTCGAAGAGCTCCAACAATAACCGCCATGATTTTAGCCGTGAGGCTTCATCACTCTTCAGGGAACTTAATTAGCGACCAAACAGTCAGAAACCGCTTGCATGAAGTGAACCTTCATTCCCGAAGACCGCTACGGGTTCCACCTATAGCAATGCACAATCGTAAGATTCGATATCAATGGGCTCTTGAACACAGAAATTGGGCAGAAGAACAATGGCGTTTCGTGTGCTTTTCTGATGAGTCTCGTTTTGGTATGAGACCGGATACAAGACGTATACGACACTGGAGAACCCCTGGACGCCAACAGCGATTAAAATCCTGCCAGGAAGTCCATCCTTATAGTGGTGGAACCATCATGGTATGGGCGGGTATTTGGATCGGCGGAAGAACTGAGTTGATTTGGATCAGAGGCAACCTCAACGCTCAAATTTATGCTGAGACGATTGTATCAGACGTCATCGTTCCTCTACAAGTGCAAATCGGTCCCTTATTTCAGTTAATGCATGATAATGCACGACCGCACACCGCAAGAGTTGTAAGACAGACTCTCGCCGCAGCTAACATCAATGTCCTGCCCTGGCCTGCTCAGTCGCCAGACTTGAACCCGATTGAGCATGCATGGGATATGCTACGGAGAAGAGCTCTGCCGAATATGGAGGGTATCCAGTGGCAAGAAGACCTTTTTTTGTTGTTGCAACGAACATGGGCGGCCATTCCACAGCGTGATTTGGATGAACTCATTTTGAGTATGCCAAACCGATGTTCTTGTGTTGTTAGTGTTCGCGGTAGAAACACGGATTATTAATTGTTTAAGTTACCCAATAAAATTTTAAAGAAAACTGTTATTTCAGTCTTTTTTTCGAACTTTAATGTTAGTGGTTCAAATGTCAAAAATCCCTTTATTAGGAAAATGGCAAATTTCTTTATTAATGCAAAGGTGACTTGGTTTATCGTTACTGTGACAAACGAAAACACTTTATTTGATGAATCCTTAAAGAAAATTTTAATTAATATCAATCAGGAGAAAAGTTATTGCAAAAATATATGTTGATCCCTAGACACTTTTGATGTGTGTATATAATAAGTAACATATTTAAATACGTAGATATAGATATATAAATAATACCTATTACATAAATAAATACATAAATACATACTATAAAATACATAATAAATACATAAAATATAATTACATAAATACATAATATATATAATATATATTCATACTATACATTTGCAACTGACAAATAATCAAAAATGAAGAACTAATTGTTATTATCCAAAGAAGAAAGATAGTGCTGTTTTAGTCTAGACTTGAATACGCTGAGTGAAGGGTTGTCCTGGAGCAAGTTCTCCGGGAGAGAATTCCAGAGACGCGCAGCCTGGACAGCAAAGGATTTGGAGGCGACGATCGTATTGTGTGAAGGTACATTGAGAGCTCTCAGTGTTACACAGGAACGGATCGGACGAGCTCTGGGAGGAGCTACCTGGAAGCGTTCCCGTATGTAGATAGGGGTAGAAGATTGTAGGATTTTAAAAAGCAAGGTGAGGATGTGAACATTCCGGCGAAGGCGAATAGGGAGCCACTTCAGTTGACGTCGAAAGGTGGAGACGTGGTCGAATTTGCGCAGTCCGAATATAAAACGGATGCACAAATTCTGAAGCCGTTCTAATTTGTAAGGTAGTTGCTGACAAGGCCTTACCTTGCCCCTTTGATATATTCAGCTTCGGGTATGGATCGGCCGAAAGGGTCGCGTGCGAACCCCACCAGCAGCTGTCCACGCTCATCCTTCTCCTTCCACCTGACCTGGTCTCCTCTGGACTTGGCGTAATGTCTCCCTCTACTGTCCCGTCTGCTTGGCGCTGTATACGGCGTCTTGTAGTTTTCCAACTGGGCATAGTGTGTGCTGTTGTAGATTTGCTCATAAGTGAGAGATCGCGGCAAATCTGAAATAATCCAATCGAAAATTAAATAAAAAAAAACCTTAACACTTTAAACCTTTAATAGCCTAAAGGTTGTCCAAAATCCCTCAGTACCTGAAGACCAAAGTCTTCGAACAGTGCGAATGGGCCTAAAGTGGAAATGGGCGGGCACAAACTCAAGAATCAAGATGCTGGAGACTGGAGTGGTGACCTCTCCTACCCTGGGAAGCGTAGTGTTGGCAGACCCCGCTCTAGGTGGACCGACGACATCAAACGAGTCGCAGGGAGCCGCTGGATTCAGGCGGCGCAAGACTGAGGCCTGTGGAAGTCCATGCAAGAAACCTTTGTTCAGCAGTGGACGTCTATCGCTTGACAAAGAAGATGGTGGCATATTGGTAACATTGCATCGGTGATAGCTTAAAGCGGTCAAAAGACTTCGGCCTTCGCAAAAGATCGTAATTCGTAAGTTAACTTGCAGAAAAGTAAATTAAAAAGAAAAGGGGATATAGCTGTAGTTTGATCTACACGTATCGATCTGTCGATGATAGATTTTTAATGATCTTGACCCACCTAACAATATTTCCAAATCTGCAAGAGTAGAGGACCACGTCTGGTGTTTATTTGAACGCCTAGGTATGTAGGTATGCATTCAGGTCAAGAGTTAGTTAAATAATGAATGAGATGCCTATAGTTGAGTAGGTACCCTAGATCAAGTAACAAATGTTTATTTTGCTGACGATGACTGCTTTTAAGCAAGAAGCCGTTTAGTTGAATCTTCCTTTTTACCCACGCAAAAAGAGGTGTGATAAAAGTGTAACGTGTGTATCTGTGTATCCGTTTGTCTGTTCCCTCGTAGCAGCCTCCCCAATGGTACGATTTTGATGCGGTTTTTTTCCGCTTGAGTGTTAATGTAATCGAGGTGTATCTTAGCTATAATATATGAAGATCTACTCAGGCGTTTGAAGATCATCAGTTCATTTCCTACTCAATTAAAGGGTCATACAAGCTTTCACTGGTGCGATTGATTTGAAATGTGATGTACTGCTAATTCGGATTATTTCCAAGGTATGCTAACCTTGAGCTGATGCTGCAGCACCAAGTCGTCCTCGGGGTTACCAACTCCTCAACAACTTACAGCAGATATAGTGTGTTTGGGCTCATAGAATGGTCTTAATGAGTAGGTGTTAGATAGATGATGATCGAGGATCGAGGAGGAGGATCAGATGATGGACCAGAAAACTGAATAATAGGATGTCAGGTATATTATCGTACATAGTCCCGCCATAGATTCACCGGCCACCGGCGGGAATGGGGCTACTTTATGTTTGCCTATCTTAAGATAAAAGTTAGTCGGTATGCATTTTTGGAACTTCCCTCATTGTGGAAACACTGCATATATAGCATAGTATTTACTGTATTGTAAATTTGTTTTGAAAAGAGCAACCGCCGAGTTTCTTGCTGGTTCTTCTCGGCAGGAAGGGCATTCCGAATCAGTGGTAGAGCCAGACGATTCAAAAGCACTTGTAAAAAGTTTATTTGAATAAAAAATATTTCTATTCTATTCTATTCTCATGTCGGGGTGTTTTAAATGTTTAATTTACACCTCTCTCGTTTGGTAAGAATAAATCGATGTGGAAACTACTGGTTTTTCGTCTTCATTAGCCAGTACTAAAACCGCTAAATATTTATTCCCAGTTTCCAAGTCCTGCGCCTGAGTGCTCAAGCTTTTGTAAGCTGACTCCGCGTCCGCTTCCGCTTCCGCGCCCGCACGTGCTGTGTGAACATCCGCCAGCCCAGTGGCGTTCATCAACTTATATAATGTGTTAGGCTTAATGTCAAGGCTGCGATGTGCAATAAATAACCAATAATGGATTGGGATCGAGGATGGTTGCGAAATCAGTGTGCACGACGACATACTCGACATTATCTATACCTAGTACCTTCAATCTACATCAGCACCGTCATCACGATCGTTGTCACTTGTCTTTGTAGAGTTTATACATTTTAAAAGAGCTGCGTCTATAACCTACGCTTAGCGAACCGAGTCGACGAATGGAGCATGCAACGAGAATACATTTTCTAACTTTTTATTCAATTTTTCTTACCGAATATCTCAACTGAACAATCGATGATGGCTAGGAGCCTTTATAGGAGCCTAGTATAGGAGCCTAGTGTGTATGAAAAATCACATAAAATATAACGAAGGTAGATAGGTACCTACTTATGTAATGTAGAGTTTATGTGAAATGACAATAATATATGTAGTATAATATTAGGTACTTAGTAGTTTTAACTAATTTTATTTTGATAAAATAATACAATCTTATGTGAATAGGTAGGTACAGTCAACTTCATATAGCTATAGGTATTTATAACGATCATAATAATCAAGCCAAGTTATCCTTGGCATAGACCTCCTTCGCTGAATACAAGCGATTAAAGAATTATTGTCTATCACGTGTTGAGTAATAACAATAAATCAAGTGTCTACAATTATTATACCTAACATTAATTCGATAATTAATATTTAATTGATAAATTGAGAGACCTATGACTTTAGTTACACGGTACACAGTCGTTTCATGTTACATTATTCAAATATCACGTGTTTCCTAGTAGGTAGCGAGACTATTATCTTCTTTGCAAATAATAATTATAATCTATCTTCTATGTCTATGTATTCTATGAGCTGCTACTTAGGAGGGAAATTTCGGTAGGTATGTGCGAAATTGAATATCACAACTCACAAGCTTCAGCGGTGAAGGAAAACATCGTGAGGAAACCTGCACACCTGAGAGTTCTTCATAATGTTCTCGAAGGTGTGTGAAGTCTGCCAATTTGCATTGGGCCAGCATGGTAGACTCTCTCTGAGAGGAGACCTGCGCTCAGTAGTGAACCCTTAATGGGTTGCTGATGATGATGATCCCTAAGAGGTGAAAAGGGGTTATAAAGTTCATATGAGATAGCAAACAAGTATAAATTAAAAAATTTACAAGCTTTTAGTAGCTAGATCATTAGACTCTAGATATCATATAGGATCAGAGTTCTTGTCATGACGAATCAAACGAGCCCAAACTCGATGGGGTTACATCGTTTTATTACAGAGTTCCGATAGCCATCTCCCATCTCCATCATCAGATCAGCTCCATGTCACAATAATATTGCATTGTCATCCGATTTACACATGCACATACATGCAAAATTTCAGCTCAATCGGAAACCGGGAAGTGGTTCTAATTCATCTTGCAAGATTTTACCCAAACAAACAAATAAATAAACTGGTCAAGCTAAATAAAAGCTTGTAAAAAAAGTGTGTGTCAGCTCCGGCCTCCGTCGCACGACTGGAGTTTACGCGCGACGCTATAGGGTGCTATAGGTATCCTCTATGCGCGCGACTCGGGTCCGAGCGCGCCCCGACCGACTTTCGCTTCGGGGACTCTTTCGCACGAAAACCAACCTTATTTACTCAACGTTAGGGTAGAAATTTCAACGTTGTGAAAAACGTAACAGAAAAACGTAACGAAGTCATTGATAAATTGATTTTACTGCCCGGATTTTTCTCATACCGGGTTGCTAAAATCGATTCTTAAGGAGTAAACTCCAAAAATATCTTGCATCTATTTTTTACAGTGCGAGCTAGACTTTAGAGCTTAATTATGTAACTCGGGTGAGGTAATTATCCGTCTAAACTCTAAACAGTGGCTCCGTTGTAGCATGTACCATTGTTAAAAATGGCCGCATTTCACGCACTACATGCCAGCAACAATCGCGCTGTGAAGAGTGGCTCATGGGTAGATCGCAGATAGGTGCAGATTCAATGAACGACCTAATTCAATAGTCTGCTAGTACAAAACCAAAACCTATCGTGCTTATCAGCTATACACTCACCATCCATCTGACATGTTTTTTATTTTTGGAACGTAGTTCCTTATCGCGCGATGCGAAAGGGGGCTAGACGGAAAAAAATAAGACTAAATTGAACCGACACTTTTTTGAATGTGAATTTGGCATTGTATTCAATATTTCCACACTACAATATTAGATCTCCGTAGCCTTATGGTTTCCACAGTCGCTAAACAGTTAAAGGTCGATGGTTCGAATCCCAGCTCGACAGACTGAATTTTCTATTTTCAATTTTATTTTAAATAATTTCTACATGTGGAATTTTTCCCTAATTTTTTATAACTTAAAAGAAATAAAATTTTATTACAATTCCTTCACTAATTAATCGAAAGGAACTTCGTTCCATTCGGGTGTCCCTTGACACGTCTCAAGTTTTTTAACCTTCGGCAAAAAAGAGGTTATAAGTTTGACGTGTCTATCCGTGTATCTATCTGTCTGTTCCCTCGTAGCAGCCTCCCCAATGGACCTACTTTTTTTGCGGTTTTTTATGATTGAAAGCTTATTTAATCGAAGTGGATCTTAGCTGCGTTTGAAGATCATCAGCTCATTTCCTACTTGATTAAAGAGTCTTACAAGCTTTCAATGCACTGGTGCGATTGATTTGATAATAATTGGTGTACTGTTAATTCGGATTGTTTCCAAGGCATGGCAACTTTGAGCTGATGCTGCAGCATCAAGTAGTCTGCGGTATACCCGACTCCTCAGTAACTTACAGCTGATATAGTGTGCGTGGGCTCATTATAATGGTCTCAATGAGTAGGTGTTGCAATAGATGATGATCGAGGATCGAGGAGGAGGATCTGATGGTGGAGCAGCATACTAGGAACAAGTTGTCAGGTATATCTTACATAGTCCAGCTGTAGATCACATGTCCGGGGTGTTTTTATAAATTTTCAATTAAATTGACTATTTTATTGCCAGTATAAAAAGCGTAATACCTATTTTAGACGTAGTCGTAATTCCTAGTTCCATGTAGGTACCTACTGCTTTCAAATTAGCCAGTTTTATTTTTATTTTATTTACTTATTTATTTTAGGAAAATCAACAGCGAATTTTAGTAATATTAGACTTAAAAACTAGAGACAAATTATATGGCCAATTACAGATTTTCTCAAAAAAACAATTACAAAATAATTAGTGAAATGTGTGTGTATGTGTGCTCGTAAGTCTGTGTGTGTTACCCTCTACCGTCCGTCAGATCACTGTCAAGGGTTGCGAGTAACGTAAGGAAGATTGTAAAAGATTATGGGCCGATTTCACCAACGTAAAATAAGTCTTATCCGAGCGTAAATTTGACAGATATTCAATACGAAAACTTTCAAATATCTTTATGCTCGGAGAAGACTTATTTTACGTTGGTGAAATCGGCCCTAAAACGGACAGGCATTTTGTTTAAAAATACAACTACACATATAATAATATAATCTTTATTTAGAATTTTTAAAAGAAAAATAAAGTGGCACTCGGGAACTGCCGCGGTAAAGCTATTGCATAGCATTTTTAATCGACTTATGCAATTATAATAATGCAATATTTTTTTGCATAATAAAAATTATGCAAAAAAATAATTAAAAATCAAACAAACAAGAAAAGCGCACTGTCATTACTTCGCGAGTGAGATTCGAACCTGCGACATCATACACCATACGGTAAAGACAGCGGTCGCTCGCCCACTGCGCCAAACAGAGCTACTTATGAACCTCTAAAATGTTGAACGCTTACTGAACGACGGTGTTAGGTTTATTTTCGTTACGGAATTTCTTGATTCGGTCGCCGCGCTCAAACTGTTTGTCCTAGTTCAAAGCCCGCGATAAAAGCTATGCAATAGCTTAAAAACAAATCGCATGAATATAACTTAATTCGGAAAAACGCGATAAGTATACTTAAGTAGTCCGCCCGTAGCTAACCTACGTGCTTCCTAAGCCCAGCTTTAAAGTTTGTTGCTGGTCTCACAATTAACTTAAGCGCCTTACTTTTGATGCTACATTCGTGACAAAATACGGAAAATATTCCACGTATGTATTCTTTATATTTTATATATTCGTACAAAGGTCAAAGGGACTATTATAAACTGTAATGTTACAGAAATATGCGGAATTAAAAACTCGTTCGCACTGGACACTGTGATGTCGTAAGGGAAAGTGTTTAAAGGCCAGTCAGCTGCTTCGGCCGCGTCGGTTAACTGGCCGCCTGACCATCAACGAAAGTGGTTTTGATGTTAACTCCTTTAGGGTTCTCTACCATAATTTGGAAATACATAACTGAATCCACTATTGCGTAGCGATTTCAACATTCTTATGTCAGTTATTAATAATAGAATCGGCCAAGTGCGAGTCGGACTCGCGCACCAAGGGTTCCGTACTCCAAAAGTAAAAGTAAAACGATAATATTATATTAATTTGCTTATTTATCGTTATTCCAAATTTCATGTCGATAGCTTAAATAGTTACTGAAATAATCGACTGTGCCAGACGGACGGACGAACGGAGAAAGTCTCACCGTAAGGGTTCCATTTTTACCATTTTGGTACGGAACCCTAAAAATTTGTAATACTGTGTTGAATGGAATACCTATGTAGCGTGCAGTATTGTATTTTAAACCAACTTCAAAAAAAGGAGGGGTTATCAATGCGGCGGGTATTTTTGGTGATGAAAGGAACTTCTCAAAAAGAATGTGTGTAGAATAATCTTGTGAAGCTACACTAAAAAGCTTAATAAATAATAACATGTAATAAATAGATATTATCTGTCCTTCTTCTTTCCTATAATCCTTCTTCCTTCCTATATACCTGCGCTTATCAGGAAAATCAAAACTATGCATTTTGATTGTCGATTAGGTACATAAACTCTCAATTAACATCCATTAAATTGCTTACTTGTTTACCTCGCGAGAACAAAGATAATATTTCCATAGCCTTGCCCAAGATAAGTGCATCTAATGCAAATCGTTCCCACACTACACTAATTTAATGACCATCGTTTGCATCTATAACGACGTTAAAAGTCCTTCGTGATAAGCTTCTTATAAACGTAACCTGTCAGTTTGTGGGTTTTTATAAATGTCGGTACAATCAAAATTCTTAATGTTGAAACAAAGAACGAAACAGGACTTGAAGATTTTTCAAGTTTAGATTTCTTTATAGAATGTACTAACATCGCTGTATTTATTCTCTACATCATCCTATCTTCTTCTTCTTTGTCAACCGACAGATGTCCACTGCTGGACAAAGGTCTCCTGCATGGACTTCCAGGGCTCGGTCTTGCGCCGCCTGAATCCAGCAGCTCCCTGCGACTCGTTTGATGTCGTCGGTCCACCTATCGGAGATCTGCCAACACTGCGCTTCCCGGTGCGGGGTCGCCACTCCAGCACCTTGGGACCCAAACGACCCTCGGCTCTTCGAGCTATGTGCCCCGCCCTTTTCCACTTCAGTTTCGCGACTCGCTGAGCTATGTCGGTGACTTTGGTTCTCCTACGGGTCTCCTCATTTCTGATTTGATCTCGCAGGAATACTGCGAGCATATATAGCTCTTTCCATCGCCCGCTGAGTGACCCTGAGCCTTATTATGAGGCCCATCGCCTACAGTTAGCGGCCATTTTAATTTTTACCGACTTGTGTAAGCTACTGCTAGTGTTTTGGTGGGACCCTGCTCATTAAGAATAAAATTACCTACTATAATAGTTATTTTTTTACATCATGACTGAGTTTCTTACGCGAATGTGAGAAGCTTACCAGTTACAACAAATAAATAGTAGGTGCACATGTGGCAACACGAACATTTGGACATTTTATTCTTCACCTGTTAACCATTAGGTTAACGGCTGATTACTAGTTTCATAATGAGTAGCGATTTACAAAAGTTACAAAATTCTACGTTACCTAGGTACCTACGTTACCTTATTGGTAGCTGCAACGTAGATTTTTTTGACGTGATAACGTCTTATAAATCGATGAACACCGGCTGCATGCACGATATCACGTTCCGCCCGAGCCTGAGCGTGCAAGTGAGAGCGCGGAACAAGCGATAGAGAGGCACGATCGACCCAAGCGTTGGCGTGTAACTACACTAGCGGCACGCTATGATGGCCGGTTTGACGTTTGTCCGCTCATGAAGTTCCGTATTAATTGATAACGACTTTGAAGGAAATAATTGTATTACTTTATTGACGATAGTGATGTGCAGAGATTCATAAATTTTATCGAATGTAGTTTTAGGTTTAGGACTCAAAATTTATTTATTAAATTGATTTCTAAAATGTATACAAGTGTAGAAAAATCAGTTTGCACCATTTAAGGGGTGAATGTACTTGTGAATATGAACAATTTTCACTATGTGGACAAACCTCTGAAATCGCAAAAAAATATCAGCTGTTTCATACAAAAGGTAAAATTTTTATTTTTATATGATATATACCACAACTCGGCATTTGGTTTTCTAAATTGAAAATTTTTAAAAATGGAATCTAATACGATCGTCACATAGGATCGCTGGCTAGCACAACTACTACCTCCGGCAAACTCGCGTCAATGCTCAATGTAAAACAAAGCAGTTTCGAATTGACGTTGCTTCGAAAAGTATAAACTGTCAGTGCAATGCGATTGTGATATAGTTTTGACCTGGCTTTGGATTTCAAATATTGATACTGCATTACTGTTGACCCTTGCTCGTTAATTTGGACTCTGTTCAAGCCCTTTGTTGTGGATTTCGTCGATATGACCGAACGTACGCAGAGAACTGTTCTAAATAGTCAGACACGTGAGTTCGTAATACGCCTTCGTAACTATTTCGATCGTGAAGCTCAAAATGGAGGGCCAATTTTACCTATAACGTCAGTGGTTGAACGCGTAGCTGATGCGCTTAATATTGGACAACGAACTGTTAGACGGATAACTAAAGAAAAATATGGCGAGACTGGCACAGAAGAAAATAAACTTCACACACCAAAAAAGAGAAAACGAGCAAAACCAGTCGTAGGCATCGATAGCTTTGATGCCGATGCTATCCGAAGACATGTTTACGGCTACTATTTACAGAAGGAGTATCCAACAAGAAAAAAGTTGGTGCATTCACTGAAGGAAGCTGGATTATTCTTCGGTGGGGAAAGTTCTTTAACGAAGATTTTGAAGACCATTGGATTTCGATACAAAAAATGTAACAAACGCAAAATATTGATGGAAAGATTTGATATAGCGATGGCAAGGTATACTTTTTTACGGCAAGTGAAAGAAATCAAAAATTGGCAAAATGTTGTGTTCTTGGATGAAACATGGCTTAATGCTAACCATACTGTAGGCCGTTCTTGGAACGATGACACAGCAGCATCTACTTCCAAAGTTCCTGTAGGAAAAGGATCGCGACTTATAATTTGTCACGCCGGAACCATCAACGGGTTTGTCGAAGGTTCTCTCATGGCTTTTGCGTCAAAAACCACTGGAGACTATCATGAAGACATGAATGGAGAAAAGTTTACTGAATGGTTTACCTCAATGTTGTGTAGCCTCCCTGAACCATCTATTATAATTATGGACAACGCCCCATACCACTCGATGCAAATTGACAAGCCACCTGCCCAATCCCAAAAGAAAGCTGATATCGTCGCATGGCTTCGTAAAAATGGCGTAGATGCAAACATGAATATGTTAAAAGCGGAATTAGTACGTCTTTTAAAAGAAAACAAACCAACCAAGATCCGATACGTCATTGACGAAATAGCATTAGAACATGGGCACAGAGTTATACGGTTACCGCCTTACCATTGTGAGTATAATGCGATTGAGTTGGTGTGGGCTCAAATTAAGGGATATGCTGCAAGACACAATACAGAACCCCCATTTACCACAAAAAAAATGCTAAAATTATTAGAAGAAGCTTGTGAACATGTGACTAAAGGAGACTGGGAAAAGGTTGTGAATAGAACTGTTAAATTAATAAGGGAAGATTATGAAAGAGATGTGAAAATAGATAATATTATAGAAAACGAACATATAATTATTAATGTAGGTGATGATAGCAGTGACGACAGTGAAAATAGTAGTATGGACGAATCTGATTAATTATGGCCTTTTGTGGCACCTTTTTTGGTATCTTTTGTATTCATATGTTTCTTGTGTGCATATAAAGTATGTATATTCATTTTCATTCAAATATTCAGTTCGTTCAAATAAATTAAATAAACATATACATTTTTGTTTTATTAAACCTATTTAATCAGGTACAAAAACAAAACTTAATTGTTTTTTGTTCGAGAATAAATTGACATTCCACATCACTATTGTAATGTGTCAAACCGGCCATCATAGCGTGCCGCTAGTGTAGTGCCCGCCGCCGCCCGCCAGCCATCGTGTGCGCGCTATGGTTAGCGGATGTGTAGCGAGCTAGTTCTAGCAACAATGTTTCTTTATGACGTTATCACGTAAAACTATCGTCCGTATACCGAATTTACAGACAACCAATTTTTTTTTTGTGTCAGCTTGAGATCTACGAATAATGTGTTTTAACCTAACTTATAGGTATGATTTATTACTTTCTTGGAGCTCAAGCTTCGAATACTTAAGATGAGCTGAGTCGCATTTCAGACAGAGTTAAAACGAGATCTCAATACCAATGCTACCTACCATTGTAGAAGTAATTCTAGTAAGTTCAACCTTATCACATGTTATACCTAATCAATTTACGAAAATAATACTTTACCAGGAATTATTTTACTATCAGTATTTTACTCCTGACTACGTAATGAGATTGCATTCTGTTTTAATAATTTTGGTAAACAAAATCTGGATTAAAAATTCGATTATAAATTTATAGGTTTTGGGCTCTAGCCCAAGGTCTAACCTTTAAAACCTAAAAGGTTATTTTAAACCGGAAATGGGTAGGTGCTTAGTTTATAACAACCTAGCCCTTGACTTACGCGTATACAAGGCGTGCGCGGAAACCAGCAAAGCGCGTAAACAAAGCAGCGCCATTACTGCGAGTTTCACATCTCGACGACGATAATAGATTTCGAGATACGAAATATATGACAATAAGATATGCATAAAGCTTCTTGTTGTCCTACATTTGATAGGTATTACCGATTTTGAACCGGTATTTTATGTTCCGTGATATCTTCGATGATTATTGTTATAAAATATAAATTCATTTTAATAGTTTTATTGTATAGGCTATCGAGGACGGTCCCATTAAAATTTTAAGACAGGTAGAACTCGAGTAATGTAGGGGTAGAAAATGAGGGGATGTATCTCGTTTAAATTATACCTTGTGGCGTTTTTGTGACGTTATAGATCGTCTTTTCAAAAAATATTTTTACATTTATTATTCTTTCGCAGTTTCCGTTTCAGGCTGCAGATGTATTGGACAAATTGAAGATTTAAACAGAGCAATGTGTTTAGTTTCATTTCACGTTAGCATTATTATGTATGGATACTCGAAACTGTTTCTTCGACTAGTGTTATCCCACTAGGCGGGGTCCGCTTTCCGGCTACTTTTGCTCATTTTGCTCGATGTTAGCACCTAATTTTTTCAGTTCGTTGGATCTGATATCGGCCCTTACGAGATCTAGCTCTCTACGGCGGCCGCGAGTTGTATATTTGAAACCGATGAGCATTATCGAGATGTGTAAACTCGGACTAAATCTACAGGTGGTCGAGAGGAACAGGAAGCCAGCGCATCCTACCGTGATGAGCGGCGACGCCTCGCGAGCCTCGAGCGAACACAATATGATTGCCGGCGCATAGTAATCGCCTTATTATGTTGTATTTCTTACGTTCACGACATACACGAGCATTACTTATTGCATTCGGTACGCTCAATTTAATATTAATTCAAAGAATAGATGTCAATCCTTTTATAGGTCTTATATTATAATATTATATAACTAGCTGATGCCCGCGACTTTGTCCGCGTGGATTTAGTTTTTAAAGTCCCTCGGGAACTCCTTGATTTTCCGGGATAAAAAGTAGCGTAGATGTTGACCCGAGTAATAAGCTACCACGGTATAAAATTTTGTAGAAATCTGTGCGGTAGTTTTTACGTGAAAGAAGGACAAACAAACAGACAAACAGACAAAAAAAAATTTAGCTTCTGTTTTGATATCTGTATCTTGAACACAATTAGAAGCAAAAACCCTTTTTAGGGTTCCATGCCAAAATGGTAAAAATGGAACCCTTATGGTGAGACTTTCTCCGTCCGTCTGTCCGTCCGTCTGTCACAGTCGATTATTTCAGTAACTATTAAAGCTATCGACATGAAATTTGGCATAGTTGTGTATAATAGTGGCCCAAAATCATTGGAATAAAGAAAAATCGAAAATTATTTTTAGTTTTAATAAAAAAAGGGGGAAAATCGGGGGTTTGAAATTTCAAAGTAAGATAACTATATCGAGTGGGGTATCATATGAAAGGCCTTTACTTGTGCATTCTAAAACAGTTTTTTATTTATTTCTAAATATAATAGTTTCTGATTAATCAGCCAAAATGTCGAAAAAAATACCGTTCCCCCCCCCCCCCCCCCCCCCCTTATCTCCGAAGTTTACCAATCGAAAAATCTGAAATAATTATGGTCAATAGAAGTTTATGTATTTTTTACAGGAAAAATAAAAGCAACGCGAAAATTATTTTAGTTTGATTAAAAAAGGGGGAAAATCGGGGGTTTGAAATTTCAAAGTAAGATAACTATACCGAGTGGGGTATCATATGAAAGGCCTTCACTTGTGCATTCTAAAACAGTTTTTTATTTATTTCTATATATAATAGTTTTTGGGTAATCGGCCAAAATGTCGAAAAAAATACCGCTCCCCCCCCTTATCTCCGAAGTTTACCAATTGAAAAATCTGAAATAATTATGGTCAATAGAAGTTTATGTATATTTTACAGGAAAAATAAAATCAACGTGAAAATTATTTTAGTTTAATTAAAAAAGGGGGAAAATCAGGGGTTTGAAATTTCAAAGTAAGATAATTATACCGAGTGGGGTATCATATGAAAGGCATTTACTTGTGCATTCTAAAACAGTTTTTTATTTATTTCTAAATATAATAGTTTCTGATTAATCGGCCAAAATGTCGAAAAAAATACCGTCCCCCCCCCCCCCCTCCCCTTATCTCCGAAGTTTACCAATCGAAAAATCTGAAATAATTATGGTCAATAGAGGTTTAAGTATATTTTACAGGAAAAATAAATCCAACTCTCTAACTAGCATAGTTTTTTTTATATTAACAATAAACCTCTAAAAACAAAGTTAACGATAAATAAGCAAATTAATATAATATTATCGTTTTACTTTTACTTTTGGAGTATGGAACCCTCGGTGCGCGAGTCCGACTCGCACTTGGCCGGCTTTGTTTGAATCTATTTCATGTACAGAATTGGTTTCGTTTCTGTTTTATTATATGTATAGATTAGGTGATGATTCTTGACCGACTGTAATTGGTATATTTATATTATGTAATACAACACAATTTAAATATACCAATTATACGTAAACTACTCGTTGGGAGGGGAAAAACAAAATTAATGATAGGTAATAAAATTACAAAACGTTGAAACCCAAACTGGATAAATGGTATCATCAGTAAACTTGAATTTAAACCGATGTTTAGTGAAGTTTTTTTAGTTGTCAAGGTGTGAGATAATAGGTCTATATTTTTAGGTTTTGGCATGGATTTTACGGATTCCGCGGGTTTGTTTGTTATTTCTTGGGTTTTTCTTCAAAAGGTTGTTGATTCTTATCAAAGAAACGAAAATTGAATTTTTTAGCTGCCATTTAATATTTTATACTAGCTCCTTTGTAAGTAAAATAAGTCTATGACTAGTTCCTACTAAATATATCCAAGGGTTAAAGTTAGACTAGATAGGCTCTTCAACCTTCAGCCTATTCTTAGCCTTGATCAAAAATATTAAGTGCACTTAAAGTGAGCATTTCGTGTCGTTAGTATTTCATCCTTACTCTTTATAAACTAGTTGGTACTAGAAGTACTACCTGTAAAATACGTCACAGTAGTTAACTCAATCAATGTTACAAGCGACTAGACAGTGCGGTGTTCACTCGGCTCTCGCCGTGGCATTGATTATACGAATTATGATATAATATTCGGATGCGGTTATGTAACGGTACAATTACTGAATTTCTCTCAACTTAAACTCTTAACCAGTTCACTTGCCATTCATATTGTGCTCATTAAGCACACCATTTTTCTCCACATTATACTCTATGGTGATAATTTTAGAGTCTTAAAAAGTTGTTACTTTTTGTAAACCTTACGTAATTTCTTGTCATCCCATAAATTAATAAAGTATCTAAGTACCTACTAAGTACTTGGAGCGAAACGTATGTCGAGTGACAAAAGATTTATTCTGTTTAGCGGATTGTAGCAAAGGAATATAAATTTTCTTTAAATATCATGGAATTCCGCAAGTAACACCTGATTATATCCAATATGGTTATATTTGGTTTGGACCATTTGTTTCTGGGCACAGGTCTTCTGGAATGAGAAGGGATATAGGCCACAGTTTACCACGCTGGCCAAGTGCGGATAATCAGACTTTAAAACACCTTTGAGAGTATTGTAGAGAACACTCAGGCATGAAGTTTCCCTCATGATTTTTTTCTTCAACGTCCCGCGAACCGAATGGCGAAGAGGAGACCTAACCTCTAGGGCCTAGAGTCTAGGCTATTCATCATCCTCATTAGCAAACCATCAACGGCTCACTACTAAGCGCAAGTGTCCTCTCAGAGAAGAGTTATAGGCCGTTACCACGCTGGCCAAATATGAATTGGTAGACTTTGAGAACATTATGCACATAATAATTCAATGCCTGCGCGTTGCGACCCCCCGAATAGGAGACCGCAGTCCTAACCACTGGGCTATCACTGCTTATAGGCCATTATCATCATCATCATCATCAGCAACCCATCAACGGCTCACTACTGAGCGCAGGTCTCCTCTCAGAGAAAGGTTATAGGCCATAGTCCACCACGCTGGCCCAATGCGAATTGGCGGACTTCACACACCTTCGAGAACATTATGAAGAACTCTCAGGTGTGCAGGTTTCCTCACGATGTTTTCCTTCACCGTTGAAGCAAGTGATATTTAATTGTTTAAACGCACTTTGACTCCGAAGCAGTGATAGCCTAGTGGTTAGGACTGTGGTCTCCTATTTGGGGGTTCGCAGGTTCGAATCCCGGGTTTGAAACCTCTGACTTTTCGGAGTCAAGTGCGTTTAAGCAATTATAGGCCATTACTGTTCTTTTATGGACTCCACAGTGTTCTTGGGATTAACCCTGGACTCAAAACTGCAATGGGGCACCCATATAGCAACACTTGCTGGCAAGCTTAGCTCTGCTGCTTACGCTGTTAGGAAGATTCGACAGTTAACTGACATAGAAACTGCAAAAATTGTTTATTTTGCATATTTCCATAGTATTATGTCATACGGAATCCTATTATGGGGTAAAGCAGCCGATATTGGAAAAATTTTTGTATTGCAGAAGAGGGCAATTCGCGCAATATATAATTTAAAACCGCGGGATTCCCTTCGAGAAAAATTTAAAGAAATAGGCATTCTTACAGTAGCTTCACAATATATTTACAACAATATAATATTTGTCAGACAAAACATCGTGAATTACAAAAAAAAGGGTGATTTACACGATAGGCAAGTTAGAAATCCAAACAGGCTCGTGATTCCTCGATGTCGCCTCAAGAGGGTCCGAAAGACATTTGTGGGAATGGGCGTAACGTTTTATAATAAAATTCCACAGTCGATCTTAGACTTGCCTTTACACAAGTTTAAGAAATCAGTAAAAACTAATCTCATGAAAAAAGCATATTATGCAATTGAAGACTATTTAGATGATAAAAAAGCGTGGACATAATTCTTTCCAGCGATTCATGAGACAGCAGGTGGTAATTGAACTGTTTAACTATTCTATTGAATGTAAACTTATTTTGAAAAGAGCAACTGCCGAGTTTCTTGCTGGTTCTTCTCGGCAGGAACGGCATTCCGAACCAGTGGTAGACTCATCGACGATTCGAAAGCACTTGTAAAAAAGTTTATTTGAATAAAAAACATTTCTATTCTATTCTATTCTATTCTATGAATATTATAGAAAGTGAATCTTATGAAAAAGTTTGTATAATTTGAAGTCATTGTTTGCTTCTACAACCGTATGTACCTATACCTACCCGTATCACAAAACACCGGTGTAAGTGACACAAGCACCGCGCACAGTATCGCGCCCGCATGGAGCAGTTTTGAACTCATCAAGTTTCCATTTCTGACACAACACATTGATATTTCACAACTAATATTATCACTTAATTTTACGTCATTTTGAATCACCATTTTAGAGATTTTTTCAGTTCTAGATATAAACATAATAATACGTAGGTACAGTATACTTATCCTGTACGGTTCTACATTATATTAGGTAGGTACTAACAATTTTAATGAACTTAATTTATTTTATAAAACTGAAAGTTTTTTTTTACTCTTTACATATCTGTACATTTTATTAAAAAAATTAAAAGGTAGCACTTTTGTAAGTTGCAGAAGATATTGAATAACTAGGTTTCATAAGTTTTTTTTTTTAAATATTTATTACTTTTTGATTGTTTGTTTTAATTTATTTTAATTGGTTTTGGCGCGCAAAATCGCGCGTGAGGGAACGCGCGGCGCGTGCGCGGCGTTGAGCGTATTGTGAGATGTTGATCATTGATCTCCCACCGATCAACCTTTTGAAAAAATACTCACTTAAGGATGATTATACGAGTCTGCCCGCGAAATTCAAATTTAATTTGGTTTTTCACAATTTGTAAACTAATACGACAAACTAGGCTAATGGCATTCTAATTGCGCCAGTAGAATTATCATCTTCACAGGTTTACATAAAAATATTTACTTGAAAGTGACCAGTTTAAGAAATTAATCAAAATACTGAGTTGGACGTGAGTTACTCACAAATTAGTCGATATTTTGATTAATTTCTTAAACTTGACACTTTCAAGTAAAGATTTTTATATAAACCTGTGAAGATAATATTGCCATTGTCGCAATTAGAATGCCATAAGCCTACTTTGTCGTATTAGTTTACAAATTGCGAAAAACCAAATTAAATTTGAATTTCGCGGGCAGAACCGTATCTTCCACCTTAAGTCTGCTTTGCATGCATTTGAGATCAGTTGCCTTCAGCCCTATAGCATCGTATAGTTAGAGACGTTAGAGACCATCAAACCATCCCCAAACTAATTTGACAATTGCCAACACAAAATCTTTCAAAATGTTTATTTCTCGGATAAAGTTTACTAGGCGATGATGGTAGAATAAACCCGATTAATGATAAGAATCAAACGTCAATATCGCATGCTTCAACGGTGAAGGAAAACATCGCGAGGAAACCTGCACGATTGAGAGTTCTCCATAATGTTACGTTCCCTCAATCATGGTTGAGCGAAGCAACGGCTGGATCATGCGTCATGCTCGTGAACGGGTGTCGCCGGCGGGAGTGGGGCTACTTTCTGTCTGCCCGTCTTAACATGAATTGAATTATAGTACGTCTTTTTTTTGAAACTTCCTCTCATTGTGGAAATATTATATTTTATTTTAGAATAAAATAGAATAGAAATGTTTTTTATTCAAATAAACTTTTACAAGTACTTTTGAATCGTCAATTAGTCTACCACTATTCTAACAAAGTTACATGGGTTAAATCGGGCTGGCATCCAGCTGCCCACAAGATAGTATATAATAGCTATTTATGCAACTGCATCGTAATGAGGGTCATTTTAATTCGAGTGCTGTTTTTTGATACGAGGCTTGCCGAGTATCAAAATAGGATAGTACGAGAATTAAAATGACTAATTACGTTCAGTTGCATACAAGATTTTATCTACGACAAGGAAAATAAAATCATTAACAAAATACGCCGTAGGCTCAATAAAGTAACAAAAAGTAACTCCGTAAGCCGCCACCAGCTGCCTGTGGCGCCTCTGTCAACAAAAAGTAACTCCGTAAGCCGCCACCAGCCGCCTGTGGCGCCTCTGTCATATGAACGGTACAAAAGTGCCAGAACTCAGAGCCTTAGCTTTAGGTATCCTATTTTAAGAAGATAACCATTTCGATTCAGCTCCCATACAACGAGCTGCATCGAAATGAGAAGCAAAACCGAAAGAGGGTTCATTTCGATTCAGCTGTCAAATTCGAAATTGGAACTTTTCGATGCTGGAGTAGATAAAACTTATTACAATGCTTCATAATAATATTGTAAAATGATATTTTGAAAAGAGCAACTGCTAAGTTTCTTGCCAGCTCTTCTCAGCAGAATCCGCTTTCCAAACCGGTGGTAGAGTCATGACGTGTCATAAGAGCCACAGGTTGGCTTACGTGAAATAAATAATTTTGATTTTTTTTAATGTTCTCGAAGGTGTGTGAAGTCCGCCAATTCGCATTGGGCCAGCTCATTGGTTCTTCTCGGTTGGTATTACTGTTTCGGAATGCCGATCCAACCAAGAAGAACCAGCAAGGAACTCTACTACTAACTATAATATGAACTATTGTGTGAACGATACACGAAATATGACGAGTGACCGAGTGAGTAGCGAGAGATCAAGATTTTAACGGTAGGTACAATGCGTAAGTAACTTCCCATGGGTGTTCCCAGACGCCTCACGGCTTTTTGACTGTTCTATCAAAGAAGACGTTGCTACGGTTAACAGCCCAATCGATTGTTATGAGACACACTCACAATAAAACGATTTCGTAAAAATACAATATACCGCCATCGCCGGTATGTTACGCAGCTGCAGTTGCTCAAAAATAATACGTTTTTTATCACCTTAGGCTCGTTTGAAATAAGCATCGAATTGATTAGGTGCCTGCCTACTTATAGGTTTATTATGTTACTACGGAGTTTCTCTCAATTCTAAATACTTAACATTTTTTATGACGAACTCCCAAGCGCAGTGGTTAGCGGTGTGGTCTCACAACACAAGTCAGAGGTCTCGGGTTCGACTCTTGGCAATTCGAATATTTATATATTTTTTAAATTGTCTCTGATCTGGGTATAGGTATTCACTAAAATAATAAACCTGACTTTGAAGGCGAACTCACTTTTCAATTAGATTTGACAAGGGATAATTTGCTATAAGTGGTAACATAGAATTTAAGATAAGATGATAGAGAATTTAATGGATATTGGCATTCGCTGCTATTTCGTATTAGGACGAGTGTCACTAGTCTACCGTTCTAGATTTATTTACCTATTCCGTGATTGGTGAAGTGAGTTTGCTTTCGAAGTGAGTTTGTATTTTTAACTCGTCGGAATCTTTTTTTTTTTAATGCGTGTTCACCGATTACTCGAAGACGCCTAAACCGATTTGCAAAATTGTTTTTTTTTTGTTTGAAAGGGTATACTCTCCAGGTACTCCCATATAAATTTCATCGAAATCGGTCAAGCGGTTTATAAAATACAATAATTTAAATACTTTGTATAGTGTGTGTGTAATTGTAGTAAAGCGGGAGTTTCAAGTCGGTTGTTTAAAAATAATTTTTTATACTTACTAAATTATACTGAATGGCGATGCTGTTCTGATGGCTGCCTTCAGACGTGGCTATTAACACCCTATTCGGAAAAGCCTTATCCCCAAGCGATTTAGCGTTCCATTATGCTGTACGATGCTGCGAAGGAAGCTATGGCTACATCCCTACCTGGCCCACTTAACTTGGTAACACCACGTGACATTGAAATTGAGAGCTATAATTTTGTAGATCTTTTTATTCTTTTCTGGTTGAACTGTATATTCACTGAGTAAAAAAACGCATCAGTAAGTCTGGCTAAAAACCACTAGATTTAAACAGCTTTGGAAACAACCTCAATTAAAATTTTAAGGAAAATTTTTAAGAAAAGCCTCTATTGCACTATGCATAGGTATTTTGAATCCCCTTCTTCTGTCAACCAATAGACGTCCACTTCTGGACATACTCGTAGGTGTTTTAAAGGGACTTCCACACCCCTCGGTCTACTAGTTTTTTTTTTAAATTAAGTCGCCCGCTGTAACTTCAGCATCGCGACTTGATGAGTTTAGAGAATATTCTTGCGTCACCAATGTGGGAATCTCTCTACTACTCCGTATGCAGCGCCGTGTTCTCTATCAAGGTTATAGGGCTTGTTAAAATTTAAGTTTAAATATTTAATCAATTACACCTTAATATTAAATTACAAAAATTACTAAACCCTACAGTGGAACAGTGTGACGTGTGCGGCCGGTAAGGAACAACTGACTCGCAGCCAGTTCAAAGACGTTTAGTAAAACTCGGTCGCCAAAATACCCTGTCAGCGCTGCTGCTACATCACACCACCCCAAATTTTTATCTTGGTAAAAATTAACAAACAAAAAATCTTAAACTAGGTACACAGTAATAAATTTATTCTAACAATTATACCAACTTTTATTTTTGACAACCCTATTAATGATCCAGATCCGCTTTAGCTAACAACTCTAATGTGACTCGACCCTTATAATGTTATTACATTGTTCGTTTCACTTTCAACGCACGGAACTACTCTATTGCATCACACTACTTTGGCTGACGTCACCACTACCTGGGCGGGAGGCGCCGGGGTTGCTAGGGCAGGATTGCGCTGCTCTGTCGCTAAGCCCGCGCTGTCCAACTGTCGTCGCCTTGCTCTACTGTTTACCCATTGTGCACAACTGGTTACCGAACGTGGAATGAACAAGATTTTTCTCCCAATAATAAAATTTACTTCTATCTTCTAATGAAAAATAAAGTTTGCGGATCGGGGTCATTTCGCAATAATTACTAATAAGCTTATTTTGTTACACTTAGCATTCTACTTAAACCTAACTGGCATTTTGCTGACCCGACCGCTGCGCGTTGTACGAGTTATAATTGGGGTCGGCAAAATGTCATCGCTGCTAAATCGACACGTTTCCTTAACTACTGGTTCACCCGGCGTTTGTCGTGAATTTTTAACATCCAGGACAAACGCTGGTTTTAACCTATCAATGGAGACAAGTGCTTGCCTGTTGGGTAACTGTACTACATACCCTTTGCCCAACCGCTTTATGACGTCATACGGCCCGTCATAAGGGGGTTGCAGACACTTCCTCATTACTGTAGGAATTAGACTGTAGTTAGCTTCCACGTAGTAGGCCGATCAAGATAAGAGAATCAAACCCCAAGTTTAGGAAAGTACTTTTAATTGCACACGTCTATCCTTCGCGAGGTCGTAGCAGAAGAGAGTTGAGACAGTGTTGCCACTATAACTTTTTATAATAACTAAGTAATGTTGCCAACAAAAGTTATTTATTAACTAAATCCATGTTTAATAATTAAACATACTGCGGCCTCGCGAATGTTAATTACATTATGATATTATTATTGTTCACAAACTTTAAAGTTAATTGTATAATTTTAATGTAATAACTAACTATTCTAAAAAGGTTTATGTATGTGAAATAGAATAGAGAACAAATTTTTTGATGTAACTTATGCTATTCAGAATCTATAGGTAAAATACATATTTTATTTATGGCTCTAACATGTGTTCTTTTATTTGGGGTCATGACCTCTACAGCCCTGACCTTTCCATCATGTCCTGGACATAATTTGACAATCCGGGCGATAGGCCAATACATTGTTTGTAAATTATCATCTTTTAAAATTACCAAACTTCCTAATTTAACATTATCTTTGACTTGGCGCCATTTAGGTCTATTTTGAAGAATATTTAGGTAATACTTATGCCAAGCTTTCCAAAACTGTTGTTTTAAATTAGTACAAATTTTCCAAAACTTAAGTCTGTTTTGAGGTACATCAATCAAATTATCTTCAGGATACATGGTTAGTGGACCTCCAATTAAAAAATGACCCGGTGTTAAATAACAAAAATCATCTGGGTCTGATGAGAGCGGTAGAAGAGGTCTGGAATTAAGTACAGCTTCAATTTCGCAAAGAACTGTATTAAGCTGTTCATAAGTCAATGAAGCTTTTTGTACAACTCGTTTTAAATGATATTTTGTGCTTTTAACTGCACTCTCCCAGAGTCCTCCATGAGTCGGCGAGTAACATGGGATGAAATGGAAAGTTATTCCTTGTTCTGCAGCAAACTCGTGTACTTTTGCTTGATGGCTCTGAGAAGAGTGCAGTTTATAAAGCTCATGCAACTGACTGTTCGCTGATTTAAACGAACTAAAATTATCGCAGTGGATGTGGCTGGGAATTCCCCGTCTGCTTATTTCTCTTCTCAAACAAGCGAGGAAAGTTTCTGTGGTTAGATCTGAAGCTAGTTCTAAGTGAACCGCTTTTGTGGTAAAGCATACAAAAACACAGATGTAACCTTTGCCGGTGACAGAGCGCCTGATTCGCGATAGCTTGACGTCTACAGGGCCAGCGAAATCCACTCCGATCTTTTCAAACGGACGGCTAGTGACAGTGACACGGCTGGCTGGCATCGATCCCATTAGCTGCTGAGCCACTGTCGCCTTATTTCTAAAACATGTAATACATTTGTATGTTATTTTCTTAACTTCTGATAATCCATTCAAAATCCAAAATCTTTGATTTAAACTTGATAGTAGGAGCTTAGCTCCTGCATGCAGTAACCTTTCATGTTCATTTTTAATAATTAAGCTAGTAATTAAAGAGTCTTTTGGTAATATGACAGGATGTTTTCGTGCATTAGGCATAGCAGCGTGGTGAAGCCTGCCACCTACTCGTAGAAGACCTAGTTTATCAATGAATGGATGCAGGTTTGTAAGATTGCTCTTTAAATTGCTGCCTTTACGCAGAGTTCTCAGCTCTGATTTAAAATATATATTTTGTTCATGCCTTACAATTACCATTAAAGCATTTTCAAATTCTGAGCTTTTTAAATATTTACAATAAATTTTTTCTTGTTTCTTATTTATATTATTTTTGAATCTCAGTATATATGCTAAAAGCCTAACCATTTTTCTGATATTTGAGCATTCAAATAAGCGTTTGAAAATGTATTCAATAGGACTTGAATTTTGATCTTCAGCCTCTTCAGAAAGTACTAAGCAATGCCTCACTTTCACCTCAGGGAGATCGCTAGGAAGCTCGGGTATACAGGAATTAAAATTGTACTCACTCTTATGTAGAAACTGTGGCCCTTTCCACCACATTTCACAGCTGTTTAGTTCACTCGGTTTGACTCCTCTGCTTATGAGGTCTGCGGGGTTGTCTTTAGAGCTGACATAAAGCCATGACCATTGACCTGTAGCTTGACGAATGGCACTTACTCTGTTCGCTATGTAAGCTTGAAGTTTAGATAATTCAGTGCTGAGCCATGCAAGGACGATTTGTGAGTCACTGAATAAGTATACATTTTTAATATTGACTTTAAGCTTAAGTGAATCATGTGTCTTAATTATGAGCTTTGACAATAAAAGTGCAGCATTCAATTCAAGCCTTGGGACTGTCATGCCTTGCTTTTGAATAGGATTGATTCTAGATTTCGAACAGAGCAAATAGACATTAGTGATACCTGATTTTGTAACTCGCAGATATACACAGCAACCGTAGGCTGTGGAGCTCGAAGCATCAGCAAATCCTATCAGCTCTGCAGTGTCTCCCTCTGAAATATCTATGTTTCTACCTAAATGTATTGGTTTCATTGCCGTTAAATCATCTGTAAACTGAAGCCATTCTTGCTGAATATTCAGAGGAGGAGTAGCATCCCAATCTATATTTTGAATCCATACTTTTTGCATAATAGCTTTTGCGGTGACTATGATGGGGCCGGCGAACCCAATAGGGTCATAGAACCTACCAATGTAACTTAATATGGATTTCTTTGTTATTTTCTTAGAATTGTATGGCTCTGGCGAACAAATTATAAAGTTATCATCTTTGACATTAATTCGCAGCCCTAAAGCTCTCATGTGGAAGCTTTCTTTTTGCAAATCTAAATTACAAAATTGCTGTTCCGACTCAGGTATGTCAGACAGTATACTCTCATTATTTGAAGCCCATTTGTGGGTATGAAAGCTACCTAATTTTAGCAAACTGAGTATTTGATCTTTAGCAGCTATTATTGAATTTAAATCTTGATCTGAGTAAAGAATATCATCAACATATGTATGGATTTTTAATATTTTTGAAGCTAGAGGATATATATCTTCATACCTAGACGCTAGTTCTATTAAACAACGTGTTGCTAAGTAACTGGAGCTTTTTAAACCATATGTAACGGTATCTAAGCGAATGCATTTAATAGGTTCATTAGGGTTGTCTCTCCAAAGTATGTTTTGAAGAGAAGTGAATTCTGGATCAATTTTAATATTACGAAACATTTGTTTTATGTCAGTAGTAAATGTATACTTGCCAAAACGGAATAAATTAATTACATCAAATAGATCTTTTTGTACTACAGGTCCATTAAGTTGCAGGTCATTCAGCGAGACCTTCCTATCACCTTTCATCGATCCATCAAAAACACAACGAAACCGTGAAGTACTGGAATTTTCATTTATTATTGAATGGTGCGGAATATAATAAGCTGCCTGTTTATTTAATTCATACAGCTCAATGTCAACATAATGACCATGATTGAGTGACAAATATTCATGGATAAAGTTTTGATATTGTATAAATAAATCTGGATTTAAATGTAATTTCTTTTCTAAATTCAGAAATCTTTTCAAAGCAAAGTGAAAGGATTCTCCTAATGCATGCTTTATATCTTTCAAAGGTAATTTTAACGGCATGGCAACTTGGAATTGATTGTTTTCTAATTTAACTGAATCTTTGAATATTTGTTCGCAGAGCTCTTTTTCTGATGTTTTTTCATTGAATAATTCAGGTACCTTTTCAGTAGACCAGAATTGAGAAATTGTTTCGTTTATTCCTAATTCACATTTCAGAACCACTTTGTTACATGTTGGTTTAGATAAATAAATTGGCAAACCTCCTCCTACTACATCACCAAAGAGAGTAGGAATTATGTGGAGCTCGGAAGCATTTTGTGAAGTTAAGTTGTGGTGAGTACTAGAAGCTAGTTGCGACCCTGGCATGTCACTCGTAGAGCAGAGACTCGTCGGCTTCAACACTACACTGTGCTGGCTCGGTAACAGCGTCTGAAAAAACACATCGGCACCTATTAGCATATGTATTTCACTTGGCACATTAAATTGTTCATCCGCTAAGGTGATATTGTGCGGTATGTCAATTTTTGAAGTATCAATTTGGTTTTGAGGAAGTTTGCATGTTATGGTGTTAACAACATGACAGTTGATTGTTGTTTTGAATGGCATATGCATAGAATGCACCTCTAATGGGATGCAATATTTTGCATCATTTTTTGTATTGGATATACCAATAATACTTGTGTTATTGGGTTTAGGAGATAAACCTAATATTTTTATGACCTTAGAGGTCACTAGTGATACCTGAGACCCGCTGTCTAGCAGGGCTTTGATGCGGTATTCCCTGCCTTCCCTACTAAAAACTTTTATTCTCGCTGTAGGAAGAAGCACATTATTATCAATATTGCCTGTCAAAGTGACAGGAGGTGCGGGGGCAGGATTAGCACAGGCCAGACTATTGTGGTTAGCCTTGCAGCCTGCGCACTTGAAATGAAATTTACATTTCCCCCTATGCGCAGTTATACATGTGTAGCAAAGTTTATTTTTCTCTATAAAAGCTATTCTGTCTTGTGCAGGTAATAATTGAAATTTTTTACATTTAAAAAGTTTATGGTCTGACTTACAGTAAGTGCATGATGATCTCTGCGTGGCGTGGGCTGCTACCTTTGCGCTTCCCGTAGTGTGGCCTTGCTCAGCATTTTCTAAAGCCAAGGCCCTTGTTTCTAAATACTTGAGAAATTGTTCGAGGCTCGGCTTGACTTTAGCATCTCTGTCTAACTGGTATGCTCTCGCTGTATAACTATCTAATTTGCGGGAGAAAATACAAAGAAGTATAGCATCCCAATGGACTACATTTGGTTCATGAATGTTAATAGCAGCAATTTGCTGTTTAATTGTTGATACAAAATCTCTTAAATTACTAGCTGTAGACCTAGGTATTTGCTTTAAATCTAATAAATAGCCTATGTGTTCATTAACAATTTTATATTTGTTATCATACCTATCCTCTAACAATCTGAGGGCTTCGCTGTAGCTATCAGGTGTTATAGGTAAATTTTTTATTAAATTTAAAGGTTCATTTGTCAAATATGACCGTAGGTAATAAAGCTTTTGAATAGAATCTAGATTCGGGTTGTTATGTATCATTGATTTAAACAAATTGATGAATGGTATATAGTCCGTAAAATTACCGTTAAATTGCGCAATGTCTATTGGTTTCAATCGAGTTTTCGTTGAAGTGCACTGTTCTGTTGAAGACGTTGACGTTTGGACGGCGTACCCTTGTTGTTGAATGGCTTTGTTCAACATTGCAGTCATTTTCATGTATTTCTCCTCGACGACTTCAACCATTTCGTCATCTTTTGGGTTGAGATGTAGAATTTCTTTACAGAGATCCTCGTATTCTGCAAAGGATTTTTGTAAACGTTCGCGTTTTACCATTAGTTCCTCGGAGTTTATCCTGGATAAATGTGGAGCTTCGGCCTCGAGGTATGAGTGGAGGCGTGTTATTGCACGCTTACAATAGCCCCGCGCCACATTTTTCTTTGATAACAGCTCTTCTTCCATTTTCGATGGCAATCGGTGTTATATCATTAATTAATGGTGTCAACGAAAACACAACACAACAATATTTGTTGATTAACACTAGAATTAACGCTACGTTTAAACACAACACTTGAATTTAGGATTTTGTAAAAGTTTTGCGCAAGAGTCTCGAATCAAAATGGCGATTTAACTTTTTAGGTTCCTAAATTATTTCTTCGCGTTGGCAGTGGCGCTCCGTAGACTCGTAGACTTGTCACTCGTGTCGCGGTGATGGACAGCGTGAATTGTGCTGTCTCTCTCGCACTCCTATTTTGACGACCTCGTTGGCGTTCGTGTTGTCTCGCTCTCTCTTGCGACGATTCACGATTTGCAGGATCGCGTGAACTCATCGAATTGCGGTCTATATTGACCGGGTCGGAGCGGCAACGTCGCAATGGCGTCTGACGCGTGGAATCTTCAAGAATTAAAACTTGAGATCGCAACGTACCTTGATGGCTCGGCCTCGTTTCTGTCGCTGTAGTTTTCCTTGCCGAAGGACCATGTAGGAATTAGACTGTAGTTAGCTTCCACGTAGTAGGCCGATCAAGATAAGAGAATCAAACCCCAAGTTTAGGAAAGTACTTTTAATTGCACACGTCTATCCTTCGCGAGGTCGTAGCAGAAGAGAGTTGAGACAGTGTTGCCACTATAACTTTTTATAATAACTAAGTAATGTTGCCAACAAAAGTTATTTATTAACTAAATCCATGTTTAATAATTAAACAATTACATCGTTTCTTACAAACACTTTCTCGCAGTCTTTTAAGGCTGGATGAATGAATATAGTCCGGGAGTCTCTTTGGGTATCAGGTTTTGGTCTTAGGCTACTAATTACCTGTTTCAACTGCCTTAGGTATTCCTCACTGTTCGCGCCATAATTCCTAGTTCCATGGTCATAGCGCGGGCAATCTCTCTGTGGCTCGGAATTGAAGTTGACAGATGACGTTTTTAACTTCCCGCCATTTTGAGGTGTGAATTTGCACTTTGCTTTTTGACAGCTCATACGTGTTCACCAAAAAACCCGGGTCGCCTCGCGTACGGTTTTGCTGTTTTAAGTTCCTAGATTTTAGCTTATTTTACGTTTTTGTTGCGCTGTTAAGCGGCCTAGGTGTCGACCTCGCTATACGCATAATTGTTGACTGTTATTTGGGACAAAAGAATCTTTGGAACCCGCCGGTTTTCGTTCGCCACCGCGCCCGGCGAAAGTGTGTGTGAAAAAGTGACCTTTAGACCAGCTCATTGGACCTTAACTAGTGACAACTGACAAGCCAGGTGTGCAGTGCTCCGACAGCCTAGCGTCTTCAGCAGGCCATAGCTGGCGCCTGCCGGCTGCGCCTAGCGGTCTGAGAAGTTCACCCTTTACACCTTCCACACTAACCTACAGAACACACCCGCATTACACTCAACTTCACAATATACTACAACACACTCTATCATACCCTCTCAAGCCCTATACAAGGATTGACTGCTGCGAAGAAGGTGAGTGTAACCCTACCATTTAAGTCCACACTGCGTTAAGACCGAATCTGACCGCGGAGAAAGGCCCTTAGGGCAACGACTCTGGACTCGGGTTCAGCTGATGGGCCCCTGAATCCAGCAGTCCAGATTTGACTCGTTGGCCAAAGCCGTTGGCCTCAACATTTGGTAAGCAGAGCGCGGTTAAATTGATTCCGCGGACAGATTTGGCATTACTGTGACTTAACTTGGCCGTTCTAGGGTAACTTATTAATTTATAACTTGTTAATACACAGGCTTATTGAGTTACTAGTACATAGCCTACCTTGTCACATGTAGGCCTACAAAGTTGTGCAATTCTTACCAAGCCAATTTGTAATTTGCAGTGCCTAGTATGAGTCTAGTGGCTTAGTACGGGTAATTAAAAACTTAATTTTCTTTTATCTTAATTTATGTTATTGATTAACTTAGCATAAATTATTGATAGCTTAATTTGTATCTTTTAGAACTTTTAACCAACAAATACTTTGTTTACTAAAACCCCTCTTGGTTAGGTAACAAAGTAGTTTGTTTGATGTATTTAAAATAAATAATTCTTGTTTTAAAGTAAATAATTCTAATTAATAAATAGTATTTAAGTAGTAATTTGTTTGTGTTTAAAGTGGGTAATTCTTGTTTGATTATTAATTTGTTGGGTTGAAGTTGAAACATAACTTGTAACAAATAACTTTGTTTTTAACTGTTATTAAAAACTGTTATTAAAATAACTGTTATTTTATGTTTTTCAACTGTTATTAAAATAACTGTTATTTAAGTTGTTAACTACTGTTATTTAAGTTGTTTTGTACCTACCTAAGATGGCAGCCCACAAAAAATTGAGCGTGCAAATTCAATCAGAGCTGCGTTGGGCTGCTACAGCCAACGCCTTGGTAGGCCGGGAGGACCGGGCATCCGCACTGCTCCAGCGGTGCGAGCAGGTGCGGACCAGGCAGGCAGTCGTCGAAGGGGCCTTCCGAGACCTCATGGCATTGGAGCTACCTCCGGAATCGCTGGAGTCCTCAGTGCGGGACTACGAACAGTTCTTTGAGCTGACAGACGGTCTAGTGGAGGAGGCCGCGAGGCTCAAGAAGGAGGCGAGAATGAGCTCTATTCTTGAGTCTCCCACTAGACCCACCACGCAGCCTGCGTTACAGGGCAAGTTGCCAACAATAAACTTGCCCCACTTTTCTGGCAACCTGAGCGAGTGGCTAGGCTTTCTCAGCCTCTTTGATAGCCTGGTGGACGCGAGAAGGGACCTGTCTCCCTGCCAGAAACTGGCCTATTTACTCTCTTCCCTGCAGGGAGAGGCTCTGGGTTTAGTTAGCCACCTAGACCTCTCCGAGGAGAGTTATACCACCGCGCGGGAACTACTGACTCGGCGGTATGCCAACGTGCGCCGGTTAGCAGACACACACGTGGCACAAATTCTAGCGCTGCCACGTGTCTATGGGGTGTCTCATTTAAGAGAATCGCTCTTAAATCCACTGATTATAGCCTGTAACGCTCTTAAGCGTTTAGAGCTTCCCGTGGACCAGTGGTCCTTCCTTTTACTACACATTGTGTTGTCCCGCCTACCTTCCGAGTTGAAACTGCGTTTTGAGCAAAGGTATGGTGGGGACGGGGCCAGCTACCTGCCCCCCTTTTCGGACCTTTTAAAGTTCCTTGAGGAAGAGTGCCGGCAGGCTGATAACTCCGGTATTGCTGGTCCTTCAAGGACCCCAGAGCGGCCTGCCCAGCTGAGGAAGGAAAAGGGTCACACTGGCGTCCCTGGTAAAAAGGCCTCCGACCGGAGACCAGTGCCCGTTTACACTGGACTTGCTGCCACTGAACCTGCCCCCTGTAACTATTGCAGGCGTCCAGGCCACCGGGTGCTTTCTTGCCCCCAGTTTCTCTCTAAGCGGATCAAGGATCGGAGGGGCATTGCAAGAGACCGCCACTGGTGCTATAGCTGTCTGGGAGCTCACATGCAACGGGACTGCCAACAGCAACGGCCATGCCCAATCTGTAGGGGTAACCACCTGGAGATTTTGTGCGCCAACAAGAATGGTGTTGGCCGCCAGGTGGAGAGTGAGGGCGCGCCCCGCACGGACGGGGGCGCTCTTACCGATCGCTCCCCGGATTATTTGCGTCGGTCCCCTGATCAGGGCCATGAATCCCGACGCGTCCGGATTTCGACCCCGCCTATGGGGGCTTCACCCCCCCGTGAGGGGGGCGCCAACCCCCCTCGACGTTCTGATGGGAGATTTGTGGCGGCCCCGTCTACGGTTCGACCTACCCGCTATTCACCTCCGCTTCATGAGTGGCCACGCCTCGAACGCCGCCCACCTCGAGCGGGTCGACAGCCTTACTACGTCCTACCGACCTCAGCCCGTATGACTAGGCCCGTGCTGCCACCACGAGATGACGCATGGGTTTACCCAAATGGAGGTCTGTCCCCCTCACCGTTGGAGGTCCCCCCTGAGTCTCAATATGAGATTCCCCGGTTAGAGGACGGGTTTGATGAGGACGACCACCAATAGGTAGTTGCCGCCCTAGCCCCCACCACAGCAACTTCTCCTGAGACCTTGAATCTCCGGCAGTCTGTCTGTCAGACCATTCTTTTGCCGACTGTCTCAGTGAAGGTATTCAACCCGAAGGGTGAATGTTTAATCGTTCGCGCCCTTTTGGATTCGGGTTCACAGCGCTGTATTGCTTCTTCTCGTTTGGTGGGTGAGCTAGGGCTCCCTTGGAGTCCTCGAACAGGACGGGTGATAGGTATCGGGGGTATAGAGCCCTCGACTCCTACCGGGGAAGCGGAATTAATGTTTGGCCCCGTTACGGGCAATTTTAGGGTCTTGGTCAAGGTGTCAGTCCTTGACAATATCTTAGGTCCCCTACCGCAGGTCCGAATAACTGACGCTGCGGTGTCCTGTGCATCAGGCCTAAACCCAGCTGACCCCCACTGGACTGAACCCGGTCCTACGGACCTTTTGTTGGGTTCCAACGTGTTGGGCCTGGTCTTGTCAGGGGAAATTAGGGTTTTGCAGAAGGACGGCCTATGTGCCATGTCCACTATATTCGGTTCTAGCTTTTTTGGACCCGTGCTATGGTCTTCGGACCTACCGGTGCTGGACCAATTGCAAGCAGCCGGCTTGACGCTGTCGGACGTGGTCCAGCGCTTTTGGGAAGTTGAGGAGCCGCCGCATGCCGCACGAGTTGACCCTCTTGACCTTGAATGTGAGTTGTTTTATCAAAACAACACAGGCCGCCGTGTTGATGGGCGATTTGTAACTCGCTTGCCCTTTCTCGCTTCTCGCCCCCCGCTTGGTCAATCGCGGGCCTTGGCGGAAAAGAGGCTCTTGTCTATGGAACGGCGCATGCGGCGCGACCCCACCTTCCGATCCAAGTACGTTGAATTTATGCGCGAGTACGAGGGCCTGGGGCATATGTCACCATCCAATTTTGATTGGCGCGCACACGAGCACTACTTCTTACCCCACCATGCCGTCTTGAAGACCCCTGGGGGGAAGATTCGAGTAGTTTTTGACGGCTCCGCGGCCACATCCAACGGGGTGACATTGAACCAATGCTTGCACTCCGGTCCTAAGCTGATCAAGGATATCTCCGATATCCTCACGCATTTCCGCCGGCATCAAATTGTTTTCGTAGCTGACATCAAGATGATGTTTAGACAGTCGATGGTACATCGCGATGATCGGAGATACCAAATGATTCTGTGGCGCGAAAATCCTAATGAGCCAATGCGTGTCTTTGAATTGAACACCACGACCTATGGACTCAAGTCAAGCCCCTATATTGCTATCAGGACCTTGTTAGAACTAGCTAACCGGGAGCGACTGAATTACCCTCGCGCATCAGCCACCTTGGAATCGTCAGTCTATATGGACGATATTTGCACGGGAGCCTCGAGCGTTGAGGAAGCTCTGACTCTTCGCGATGAATTGATTGCAATACTGAAGTCCGGAGGTTATGAGTTGGGCAAGTGGCTGTCCAACTCCCCTCACGTCTTGAAGGATCTTCCGGGAAAGGATCAGCAGGATCCTCATATTTTTGAAAATCCCGAAAATCCCAATTTGCTGACGGTCCTTGGAATACAGTACCAGCCCGTCCAAGACGTTTTCACCTACCGGGTCAAGTTAGACCCACCTCCTAAGGTCTGGACTAAGCGTTCCGTATTGTCTACGGTTGCTCGCACCTTCGATCCCAATGGATGGATCACTCCCGTAATATTTTTGGCTAAATCTTTCCTCCAGAAGCTTTGGATTGCTGAACTCGGTTGGGACGAACCACTCTCTGGGAAGTTATTGAAGGAGTGGAACTCCCTTGTGTCTTCACTTCCTGAAGTTAACCGAATTTCCATGCCTCGACGCTTCCTACCAACAGGAAGGTGTCATGCCAGTCTCCACGGGTTTTGCGACGCCTCCGAACGAGGATACGCCGCCGTGGTATATTTGAGGACTGTCGATGTCGCCGGTGAGGTCGCGACGCATCTCGTCTTGGCAAAAAGCAAGGTGGCCCCTATTCGGTCACGGTTAACTATCCCGAAATTAGAATTGTCTGGCGCCGCCCTTCTGGTACGCCTCTTGAACCACGTCCGCTCCTCTTTAGCATCTGCGGTCGATCTGACCGACGTTTATGCTTGGACGGACAGTGAGATTGTCCTTTGCTGGCTACGAGCCGCGCCTCACAACTTAGAGGTCTTTGTTGCGAATCGGGTCTCCCAAATTCAGAGCTCTGCAGTACCGGTGATTTGGAGACACGTACCCGGAGAACTGAACCCGGCCGATTGCGCCTCCCGCGGCTGTGAGGCCTCTTCACTGGTCCACCATCACCTTTGGTGGGATCCAAGTTGGCTATCCCAATCCGAGACGACTTGGCCTCAAAATAGGTTTTCCGCCCCCGAAGTATTGCCGGGCTTAAGAGTCGGAGTGGTTGAGGACAAACAGATCCCTGACTTGAACTTTCTTTTGAACCGTTACAGTTCCCTTGATAAACTAATTGGTGTTACCGGTTGGATCCGACGTTTTATCCATAATGGGCGGAATTCAGAAAATAAAAATTTGAGTCCTGTGCTTTCCCCTCTTGAACGCCAAGACGCCCGGAACTACTGGGTGCGTGTGGTTCAGGTGGAGCATTTTTCATCCGTGATTGACACTCTAAAGAGAGGTTTAGTTTTGAAGGGCCCCCTTGCTCGCCTAAGCCCTTTTTTGGACAATAACGGAATGCTACGCGTTGGAGGACGCCTCAAGAATTCCAATCTGCCCTATGGTGCTCGCCACCCCCTTTTGCTACCTAAGGACGGCACCTTTGTCAAATTGCTAGTGACACACTACCATCTTAAAAATGCCCACGCTGGTTGTAATGCACTCTCGGCTATTTTACAGCGCGAGTTTTGGATTCTGGCAGGGAGACGCACCATCCGGAACGTCACTTTCAAATGTATTCCGTGTTACCGCTTGAAGGCTAATACTTCACAGCCGATGATGGGTGATCTGCCCTCCGACCGCGTTCTAGCCACTCGACCCTTTGCTGGGGTTGGCACTGATTTTGCTGGCCCGTTTGCCATCAAGAGCTCTAACCTCCGCAACGCCAGATCGCTCAAGGCCTACCTCTGCGTTTTTGTATGTCTCGCTACCAAGGCGGTACATTTAGAACTTGTGAGTGCCTTAAGCACTGAAGCCTTTGTAGCCACGCTAGGTAGATTTGTCTCTCGTCGAGGATTGCCTGACCTGATTCGCACGGATTGCGGCACCAATTATAAGGGCACTGATAGATACTTAAAAGAAATTGTCGAATTCCTGTCTAGCAATAAGATTAGATTAAGTACAGCATTGTCCAAGATGGGGGTAACCTGGAAGTTTGACCCCCCAGCTTGCCCTCATTGGGGTGGAATATTCGAAGCTGCGGTTAAGGTGGCCAAGACTCATCTCCGGCGCGTTATAGGCGAAACTGTTTTAACCTTTGAAGAACTCGCCACCGTGTTTTGCAAAATTGAGGCTGTACTCAATTCTCGGCCACTCTGTCCCCTCTCATCTGACCCAAATGACCTGGAGGTCTTAACTCCCGGTCATTTTCTGATTGGTCAGCCCCTTAACGCTTTACCCGAATACCCCTTCAGGGACGTGAAGGTCTCACGTTTGTCCCGGTTTGAGCTGCTGCAACAGATGACTCAGAGTTTTTGGCACCGTTGGTCACTAGAGTATTTGCATCTTTTGCAGCAGCGGGTTAAGTGGGCTGACAAATCTGATCCACCCAAAGTTGGTGACCTAGTGTTGATTAAGGAACCTAATTTGTTGCCTTTATACTGGCGCCGTGGGCGCATTCTTAAGCTGATCTACGGGTCGGATGGGGTTCCCAGGGTTGCCGAGGTAATGGTCGGAGACTCTGTCTTGCAGCGAGCCGTTTGCTCCTTATCACGCTTACCCATTTACTAGTAAGTGGACGTAAATCCTTACGACCACGGGCGGGGGGATTGTTCGCGCCATAATTCCTAGTTCCATGGTCATAGCGCGGGCAATCTCTCTGTGGCTCGGAATTGAAGTTGACAGATGACGTTTTTAACTTCCCGCCATTTTGAGGTGTGAATTTGCACTTTGCTTTTTGACAGCTCATACGTGTTCACCAAAAAACCCGGGTCGCCTCGCGTACGGTTTTGCTGTTTTAAGTTCCTAGATTTTAGCTTATTTTACGTTTTTGTTGCGCTGTTAAGCGGCCTAGGTGTCGACCTCGCTATACGCATAATTGTTGACTGTTATTTGGGACAAAAGAATCTTTGGAACCCGCCGGTTTTCGTTCGCCACCGCGCCCGGCGAAAGTGTGTGTGAAAAAGTGACCTTTAGACCAGCTCATTGGACCTTAACTAGTGACAACTGACAAGCCAGGTGTGCAGTGCTCCGACAGCCTAGCGTCTTCAGCAGGCCATAGCTGGCGCCTGCCGGCTGCGCCTAGCGGTCTGAGAAGTTCACCCTTTACACCTTCCACACTAACCTACAGAACACACCCGCATTACACTCAACTTCACAATATACTACAACACACTCTATCATACCCTCTCAAGCCCTATACAAGGATTGACTGCTGCGAAGAAGGTGAGTGTAACCCTACCATTTAAGTCCACACTGCGTTAAGACCGAATCTGACCGCGGAGAAAGGCCCTTAGGGCAACGACTCTGGACTCGGGTTCAGCTGATGGGCCCCTGAATCCAGCAGTCCAGATTTGACTCGTTGGCCAAAGCCGTTGGCCTCAACACTCACCGTCCGTTATTCTGCCATCCGATGGTTCGAAGAATTCTCCAGGGAGCCTTAGAGTTCGCCCAAAGGTTAGCTCGGCGGGACTTACCCCTGTGTCGCTACGCGGTGCTGCACGCAGTCCCATCATCACGGTGTGCATTTCATCGACCCATGACCTATTATTCGTTAACCTCGCCATTAAGGCGGCCTTAAAACTACGATGCCAACGTTCTATCGCCCCGTTACTTTGCGGATGGTACGGTGTCGTCCTTAACTTATGTACGCCTAGGTATTTCATCAGATGTCTAAAGAGATTACTTTCAAATTGCAAACCGCCATCGGAGCTTAACCTAGAAAATATTCCATGTCTGACGATCCATCCCTCGTAGACGTGTTTAGCTACTGTTTTTGCGCAAATATCCTTAATGGGGAATGCTTCCGGCCACCCTGTTTGCCTATCAATCATCGTGAGGCAATATCTATATCCTTCCTCAGAAGTGTTAAAGGGACCGGTAATATCTATATGTACGTGACACATCCTATCTACCTTTTCGAATTGTCCTAATGGTGACATGGTGTGTCTCTGAACCTTTGCTCTTTGGCACTCTATGCACGACCTAGCCCAAATACCTATATCCTTATTCATCCCAGGCCAAAAATAATTATTAGCTACCATCCTTCGCGTTGTTCTAATGCCTGGGTGGCTAAGATTATGAACTGCCTCGTATGCAGTACGCCTAAACTGCTCCGGTAGGTATGGTCTGGCCTTATCGCCTCGCAAGTTACAAACAATCGCCTGAGGTACGTTAGGTAAATCTATTTTTATTAGTTTCGTATTACCGTTTCCTGCTCCAAGCATTCCAGCGAGCTGTTTATCGTTCGCCTGGGCCCGTGCTACTTCGGCGAAATCGAGTACTGACGGCCACGAAATCGTTTCGACCCGCGATAACGTGTCCGCGGGCGCGTTTTCATCGCCTTTCAAATAACGAATATCCGTCGTAAACTCACTAATAAATAACAACTGACGGGTTCTCCTCGGCGTTTCCTTGCTACTCCCTAGCTTTTTGAAAGCGAACGTTAACGGTTTATGATCTGTATACAATATGAGATCTCTACCCTCGAACATGTTCCTGAAATACTGCACTGACAAATAAAGAGCAAGAAGCTCCCTATCGTAGGTACTATACTTCTGTTGCGTGTCAGTCAACTTCCTCGAAAAGTAACCTAACGGTACCCATTCGTTGTTCACTTTCTGTTGTAATGTTCCACCGACGCAACTATTTGATGCGTCTGCCATAATCGCAATCGCCTGACCTGAAATCGGATACGCTAACAATGCGGCGTTCTGTAAACCCAACTTACATTGTTCGAACGCTTGAACAGCATTTTCTGTCCACACTATACAATTTTTGTCACGCTTCTTTGCCCCGTGAAGATACTTATTTAATTCTGCCTGATATTGGGCTGCCTGGCGCAAATGACTTCTATAAAAATTTACCATGCCGAGAAATCTACAAAGTTCCTCGACCGTTTTTGGTCTGGGAAAGTCTACAATAGCTTGGACCTTGCTTGGCAGCGGCCTTAAGCCATTGGCTGAAACCTCATGACCCAAAAACTCGACTTTGTCTTGCGAAAACGCACACTTTGCTAAATTAATCGTTAAACCTACTTCCTGTAATCTTTCAAAAACAGCCTCTAAATGTTTTTCGTGCAGAGTTCTATTTTCACTAGCTATTATTATATCGTCTAAATACGAAAAAACGAATTCCGTTTTATACTTCGCGTATTCGGGGTTATTTTGCTGAAAATTTGCCTCTAAATCCTGTAAAACATAATTATTCATAAAACGTTGAAAAGTCTGCGCGGCGTTTCTAAGACCGAAAGATAAACAAGGCCATTCGTATAAACCGAAATTTGTGATAATCGCGGTTTTTTCTACGTCTTCCCTCGCTATCGGAATGTAGTGATACGCCCTATTGATATCGATACGGCTAAATACTTTCTTATCCGCTAAAATAAAAGTAAAATCTCTTATGTGAGGAATTGGGTATCTATCGGGCTTTGTTATAGCGTTTAGCGCTCTGTAGTCTCCGCACGGCCTTATATTTCCATCTTTTTTAGGTACTACGTGTAGGGGGCTCGCCCACGCGCTCTTCGACGGGCGGCAAATACCCATTTCCTGCATAAGGCGAAATTCTTCTCTTACCTTTTTATATCGGTCTGGTGGCAGTGGCCTTGGGCGCGCATATACTGGTGGACCTGTAGTCTCGATGTGATGTCTCACGCTGTGACGTGGTGGTTCTTTGAACGTCGCTGGCTTAGTCAATTCAGGGAACCTACTTAGGAGAGAATAACAAGGATGAGACTCGGCTATAGTAAAAATCGACGTATGCTCCGAGTTAACTATTGTAGAAACGACGTATAAATTAGTTTCTTGATCTAACAATCGTTTGTTCCTTAAATCTACTAACAAATTATACTTAGACAAAAAATCCGCTCCTAATATAGGTTGCTTTACATCGGCTATCACAAAGGTCCATTTAAAAGCACGACGCAAGTTTAAATTTAACACTAAAGTTTTGGTACCGTATGTCTGTATTTCACTACCGTTCGCGGCGTAAAGTTTATATTTTTCATTCACTGCACTGTTACGCACGGATCTATGAGCTTTAGGTAACACTGAAATGTTTGCTCCTGTATCGATCAAATATCGCATACCATTGTCCTTGTCTGTGATGCATAAGCGGTGGTTTCCTAATTCGATGCAGGTACCCACCGGTTCTACCTGCATCTTCTCTAGTTTTCCTGACTCTTCTTCCAGCTGCATGGCTGCTCGCATCGTTTGGCCCTTCCTTTGTACCTATAGTGGTGCACACATAGCCAGTCCGGGCTATCCGGTGTCCGTCTCGACCTGCTGCTGTCTCTCTCTCGGGAACGTGGACGTCCGCGGAACCTTCCGCGACCTCGATTGCCTCGCCAACTTGACCTGGAACGGTCCATCTGGTCTATCCTCGCGCTGAGCTTAGCTATTTCTGCCGCCAACACCGACGTAGTGTTCGACGCTGTGTCTGTTGTCACTACCTCGGCGACAGGTTGCGGCCTCATACTCTCCATAATTTTATCCGCTATTACTGCTAGACGGTCTAAGCTTTTGGCCTCGGTTGCGGCTAGAACTCCTCGGGCAGCTGCTGGTAATAATTTTTGCCATAGAACGCTTAACGTATCGTCACTTATCTTGCCTCTCGCGAGATCCTGCATCCTCCTGAGTAAGTGACTGGGCTTCTGGTCTCCTAGCTCCATCTCTCCTATCAGCTTCTGGATCTGCCTATTTTCGGATTCCTCGTAAATTTCCAGGAGTTTGTCCTTGAGTACCTTGTACTTCCGTTCCTCGGGCGGGTTGACCAGGATGTCTGTCACCTGCTGTATGACCTCTTTGCCTAACTTCGCTACCACCATATTGTACCTGGTGTCATCGCCAAGCTTCTGCGGCGCCAGTATCGCCTCCAGTTGAATAAACCAGACCCTGGGCTGGTCTGTCCAGAACTCCGGGATCTTGGATGCTAGCGATATGGATGCTAGTCCCGAATCTTCAATTTTCACCACGGTCTCTGGTTGCGTCATTTTTTAAAAGTCTTTCGCCGATTTACACTGAATTTAATTAATGTCTTTATTTAACTTAAAACACTGTCCACTTGAGTTGAGTTGCCCTTTCGTAGAACCGACCGCCTTAAAAACGCAACGACGCAAATTTATTTACACGTGTAACCTTGATAGTCCGACGCGGTGGTCACCAGTTTAGAGAATATTCTTGCGTCACCAATGTGGGAATCTCTCTACTACTCCGTATGCAGCGCCGTGTTCTCTATCAAGGTTATAGGGCTTGTTAAAAGAAGTTACTCCGTGACTTTAAATATTTAATCAATTACACCTTAATATTAAATTACAAAAATTACTAAACCCTACAGTGGAACAGTGTGACGTGTGCGGCCGGTAAGGAACAACTGACTCGCAGCCAGTTCAAAGACGTTTAGTAAAACTCGGTCGCCAAAATACCCTGTCAGCGCTGCTGCTACAATGAGGTAACTCTGTTTCCCCTGTGGATCTCCTCATTTTATAAAATATTATTTTATCAAGCGAAATACTCCAAGAAAGCTTGCTCCATCGCGCTATGAGGCTCATACTTTGCACTCTATTCTATTATTTATCAATTGGCATTTGGAATTTTGTATTGCGCCTTACAAAAAGTAATAGCAAAGTTCAATGTACGCAACAACTCACTGATTTTCATTTGATACGAGACTAGTCTATGAGTACGTTTTACAGTTTAGATAATACCTATCCATGAAGACTCTATGTTGTCGTAAATAAGTATCCAAACTAGATAGACTAGATTTTTGCTACGAGGAGAAAATCAGTTCTCTCCGTTTCAATTTATCAAATCATGTGATTTTCCTTATGTATTAATACGATGGACCATCGTTATCAATAATTATTGTATGAATGAACTGAATTATAAAATATGTTGACCAATATTAAATAAAACTAATAACACACATCGCTTACCTACCTAATAAAAAAATTGTATGATTTTAATAACATGCTTGATTAGAGTAAGGAAATAGTAAATCATTATGTCCGCTACACATTCTAACAGCACCGCACTAGCACGTTAGTCGTAAGTATAACATCTGAAATGATAATAAAGCGAGCTAGGTACCACATTTACTTTACACAATATCGGCAACGGCGCAATAAAATCCATACCTATAAAAATATTGTAATCTGCATAACGAGTAGCTGTTACTCACGCATTATGAAAAAAACTGTCGAATTATAATATGGACGATAAGGTATTCACTATTCACAAATCAAGGAACGTGATGAAACTACAGGTAGGTAACTTTTATACAGCTCTACCAAGTATTAACATCAAGGAACATATGATTAACATAGTCCGAAGAGCTGATGGTCGTTGGACTCGTTGGGGTCGTAATGTGCTGGAATGGCGACCCCGCACCGGGAAGCGCAGTGTTGGCAGACCCCCCGCTAGGTGGACCGACGACATCAAACGAGTCGCAGGGAGCCGCTGGATACAGGCGGCGCAAGACCTGGGCCTGTGGAAGTCCATGCAAGAGATATTTGTCCAGCCGTGGACGCGTTTATTAATTGATAAAGAAGAAGACAGTTCCAATTGGTGAATCTGACTAAATTCAGCAAACGAGTCGTAGGGAGCCGCTGTGCTAAATGGCAGGCGGCGCAAGACCGAGATCTGTGGAAATCCGTGCAAGAAACCTTTGTTCAACAGTGGATGTCTATCGGTTGAAATAGAAGAAGTAATTCATCGGTTAAAGATGCACATCCAACCCAATTACGCGTAATTGGGTTGGATCTGCGTAGGTATAGATAATAATACTTATTAGTTATGTACCCACTAATTATATTGGATTTCATGAGCTTAAACCAAGATCTACCCAGAGCTGGGGTTGAGTAATATATTAATTGGCTACGCCAGAAGACTCATCGTCTCTTCATTCAGCTTCACATACCTATTCGACCTTTGTTTCCACCCACACATCTGAATTAAATGAGCCAAGGAGGTATCCTGCGCAAGCTTCTGACTCAGCGCTTTTCAAAAACATTTTAAGTGTAGGATAGGCAAGACTTCGTGGAGTCCAGGTCATCAGATTTTGTTTCATGAACTGATAATAATTTACCCCATCGATAATAGATAATTTAAATCGATGTTTATCCCAGTCAAACGTCTTGGGTAAACCTATGAAACGAGTCGAGTTTAAGTTTATTATGGGATAATTATTGAAGGTTTTATATATATATTTTGAAATTAGAACACATTCCTATGACATATTCTATTCTGTGATTTTTCCATGTTGACTTATGTATGTTGGATAATAGTAAACACGGCTCTAAATATGTAATGATTAGTTTTATTTAATATATTTCCAACATTTGGTAGCAGAGCGTGGTTAGTGGTTGTGGAAGCGGAAAGTCTCATGTAAACTCTAAAAATAATCGAGTATGACGACGTCTACAAATTATCGGATTGAACCGCTGAAAAAGGACAACTACGATACGTGGTGCGTACAAGCTCAAGCCATCCTTATTAAAAATGAATTGTGGAAATACGTAACAGGCGAAGTTGTGGATAAAAAACAGGACATGATGGCGAAGGCAGAGATATTACTTCTCATGTCACCTAATGAGCTAAAACAAGTAAGTGGTTGCACTACTTCAAAAGAGGTGTGAAATCTATCCAAATTGAAGTCTATCCACCAAAGCTCGGGGCCTGCACGAAAAGCTGGTTTGTTAAAACAGTTAGTTGTAAAAAAGATGACAGCACATGAAGATGTTCGGGATCACCTTAATTTCATGGATATTGTAGACAAATTGCAAAACATGGAAGTAAGTATTCACCCAGAACTGCTGAGTATTATGATGCTTTATAGTTTACCAACCTCCTACGAAAACTTTAGAATAGCGATAGAATCGAGGGATGTTTTACCGAACCCTGAAGCTTTAAAAATCAAAATCATAGAAGAGAGTGACGCCCGACAGGGTTGCACAAGCAGAAAGGTTGAAGGTGCATTTTATAACAAAAATAAAAAATATTTTAAAACTAATTCTGCTGAACTGATATGTTACAAATGCAAAAAGAAGGGGCACAAGGCATCTGGGTGCTGGTCGAAAGTTAAATTTATAAAAAGAAATGGAAAAGATTCTTCTGTTGAGCAGCAGAAAAGCTTCGGCATATTACCGACTTGTTTACATAGTACAGCCATAGAAAATAATAATATATGGTGCTTAGATAGTGGGTGCTTATCACATATGACAGGGGTAAAAGAGAATTTTTCTAATTTACACGATGAAACAGGTTCTCTTAAACTAGCATCAGATAAACGCACTACAGATATAGCGGGTAAAGGAAAAGTTCAAATTAAAATGAAAAATACGCAGTATAACCTCCATGATACATTGTATGTGCCAGAATTATCAGTGAATCTACTATCTGTGGGAAAAATTACTGATAAAGGAAACACAATTTTGTTCAAGAAAAATAAAGCATTTATTATGGATGACAAAGGGGAGGTTTTACTTACGGCTGTCAGAGAAAATGGACTCTATTATTTGCAAGTGGAAAATGTCATTAAAAATGTCATTGAAAATGCTTATTTAGTACCTGAAAAAGAAAATAATATTATGAGATGGCACCGAAAACTTGGTCACATAAATGAAAGTGATTTAAGATTACTATCAAGAAATAAACTGCGTGGATTAATATTAAACCCGGATGAAATGTTAGGTAATTGCGAAACTTGTATTAAGGGGAAAATGACAGTTTTACCGTTCCCCATACATGAAGCATTGATATCTACAAGGTCTTTACAAATAATACACACTGATGTCTGTGGGCCTATGAGTTGTGGAACTCTGGCTGAAAATAAATATTTCGTCACTTTTATAGATGATTTTACAAGATACGGTTACGTATATTTTATGAAAAATAAAAGTGAAGTACTAAATAAGTTTAAACAATACAAGACCGAGGTAGAAAATCAAATGAAAGAAAAAATACAGTTTTTACAGTCGGATAATGGAACCGAATATTGTAATAACGATTTTAATGAATTTTTAAAGGAACATGGTATTCAGAGAAGGCTGTCTGCGCCTTATACACCGCAACAAAATGGTCTAAGTGAGAGAAAAATAGATCACTACTTGACAAGGCAAGATGCTTATTAATTGAAGGTAATATTCCAGAATTCCTATGGGCTGAAGCTATAAATACAGCGAATTATCTAATTAATAGAAGCCCGGCAAAAGCATTGAAAGGTGAGACACCATATCAAAAATGGACTGGGCGTATACCTTCAGGAAATCACCTACACGTTTTTGGTGCAAAAGCATTTGTCCTCAATAAGAAAAGGAAAGGAAAATTTACACCCAAAGCAGAAGAAGGTATTTTTATGGGATATGCATCAAATGCTAAAGCATTTAGAATATATTTGCCTAAAAAGAAAAATGTTATTGTCAGTAGGGACGTGAGTCTTAGAAAAATTTCATTACGATAAACAAATTGAGGTAGTAGAATTGGAACATGAGGAACCTGATACAGAAATAAATATTTTTGAAAATAATAAAGATAAAGATTTAATTGCTGAAAAGGATGCTGAAAATAACTTGCCTGTCTTAGTAGAAAGAGAAACCAGGGAAAATAAAATAATGGATTCAAGTGTAAAGGACTCACATTCTGAGCCCGAAGTTTATGATTCATGTCCTGAAGAAGAACCAGATCAAATTATACCTGATAGGCATGAAAGACCTAAAAGAATTAGAAAGCAACCAGATTGGTTTAAAAGTTATTCTTTAGAAGATTATTATGAAGAAGTTCCTTATAGCAAACAAAGTAACGAGTATACTTATAGTTGTGACGTTGAAGACTACTCAGAAATGGACGATGAATGGCATGAAGCTATCAAGTCAGAAATGATGTCACATGTAAAAAATGGTACGTGGACAATTAAAACTAAAGATAAAACTAGAAATGTTATTGATTTTAAGATGATTCTGAAAGACAAAGGACAGAGAAAGAAAGCTCGTCTTGTAGCAAGAGGATTTACCCAGAGACCTGGAATAGATTATAATTAGTGATTAAACGAACTTACCTGTATGTGAAGTTCTATCATAATTATACGAGAGCTTCGTCCGAATATATTAGCAGATAAACACATGTAGTATCGCCTAGCGATCGCCATTCGCACACTATATTGAGGGTAGATATCTTCCTCAACTTTTTATTGTAAATTTATTTTTATTTTTCTTAATGTGGGTAGAACGAGTGTTCTCCCCACCCCCTGTGTCCACCTGTCGGCAACACGCCCCGCTCCGCTTCATTTAGTTTAGGGCAGAAAGGATGAAATATTTCACGATTCGTAAGAACATCTTACCCTAAAGGGGAGGGAGGGTGGGATGCTAATATATTCGGACGAAGCTCTCGTATAATTATGATAGAACTTCACATACAGGTAAGTTCGTTTAATCACTAATTATACTCCGCTTCGTCCGAATATATTAGCAGATAAACACATGTAGACTTTTAGAGCCTTTGTGAAATATTGAATCCTGAGTATAATAATGTTTTACTCATTATAGGCTTTCAAGAAATTATTAATAATTTATTCTTGACATTAGTTATTGTGTACATACAAAAAACTGATTCAGTATAAATATCCTTAAATTAATTACGGCATAATTAATAGGATATTTATTAATTGATTATCATAGTCTTGATTGATTGGTAATTATGGCCTGAGCGAAAGAATCATCATGTTCGTTAGTTAGAACAGGCCTATTATAGAATTTAAAGAATACATTTGAAGTTCCGCTCCAGCCGGCTGTCCGGCGGATGACGTCCACACTGACACCGAGCCGCTCGCTTCCAGTGTGACTCTCACCCAGCGGCTGAGGGTCTGCGATGAAACCGCACGGTGCGGTTTTCTTAACCCAATAAAGAGACTTTTAATGTTGCCCCGCAGATTAGAAGTGCGATCTAAGTATGAGTATAAAGTTTTTCCCTGGCATATTTCAGGTTTCTGATTGAAAAAGGGGAGACCAGTAAAGGTTGACTAGATCCAATACGAGAGGTTTTAATCATTTCTGTAATTTTACTAGAAATTTGAGAACTCGATACTTTAATATTATCAATGGTAATTCTGGAAAAGGTTTGCATTCTATGAGTACTTATAAGAGCAAGTAAAGTAACTAACTTTTTCGAAAGTAGTTCTAATGAAACATTTTCGAGGGGATAGATTTTTTCTAAAGGAAAAACTAAAACGACTGATGGATCCCAAGTCGTGTCGTAACTAGGTACTGGCGGACGTAACCGAAATATTCCCTTAAAAAAACCTTTTAATAGCAGTGTCGTTTCCGACATGATCTCCAACAACTAATGCTATAGCGGAACGACATGACGTGTTGAGAGTACCGTATTGGGCACCTTCGCTAAACGTCTTAGCAAGAAAATCAATAATATTCGGAATCGTAGCATCGTACAAATCAATATTATTACGTAAACAATGGTAGAACCATTTTTTAAGGTATAAGTCATATTGTTTATATGAACTACGTGACAGAGACGCCATCATAACATCGAATGCGGATGAAGGAATGTTTCTTTTCAGCATCGCTGACCAGACAACACTGCGGCAACCAGGGTAATCTTGGTGTAAATGTCGCGGTTGCACGCTTGAGTAGGCCATAGGGGGACAAATACAATCCCCGTAGCTTTATCAGATATAATTTTTCTTAAGCTTTTAAGGATCATTGAGAATGGTGGGAATACGTAAAAGAAAAAAGGTGTCCACTTAATCGTAAACGCGTTAACAGCGTGAGACCCCGGATCGCGATGCCAAGAAACGTATTTCTTACATTTATTATTTAACCTGGTCGCGAAAGGGTCAGTATCAGGGATACCCAACTTTTCAACAATTTCTTGGAAACCCTGCTGTGCTAATTCTCATTCAATATCCGGATGTATTGAGCGTCTAGATTCTGCGTCTGCTTCTTTATTATCAGTGGAGCGAATATAAGAAGCGAAACAAATAGTTTACGACAGTCACACCATTGCCATAATCTCTTTGTGATTTCTGTTAAGTGAGGATACTGGATACCTCCCATTCGGTTGATATAAGAGGTAGCGGTAGTATTATCTACTCGTTGTAAGATTTGAGTATTAGATATGCTTTTTGCAAAAACCTTTAGACCGAGATATGCTGCCTTTATTTCCAGGTAATTTATATGTTGCTCTTGTTCCTGGACGCTCCACTGACAGCTAGCTCTCTCATCACCGCAGGCGACCCCTCACCCCGTTGTTGAGGCGTCTGAGAAGATTTCCAGGTCATAATTATCGTATTTTATTCTACTTACAGAATTTTGAAGTGCATTATAACCATCAAGATAAATCAGGGGTTATCGAATTAGGAATGTTCATGAAATTTTCATAATTATCTTCATGTCTTAAATTTAGATATTTAATTCGTTCAAATAACTTTGTATAAAGCCAACCGTAGTCGACGGCTGGACATGCAGATGTAAGCAAACCAACAAAACGTGCAAAATCTCTAATCTTACATCTTCTGACAGTAAAAAAAAAACTGTATTTCTGTTTTTATACACTGTACTTTATCTGATGGCAAACTGACCTGGAGATTCTCAGAATTAATTCTATTACCAAGGAATACACAAGATTTGCTTGGTTTTGGACAACTCTTTTCTTTATTTGTAATAAATCCTAAGATGTGAGAAGTGTCGTAGTTTTGTCGACATCTTCTACACAATGGTCATATGTGTGGGATACCAGAAACCAGTCATCAATGTAAATAGTCGATAAATAACCAGCGGTACGCAATAGTTTGGCGACTGGTTTCAGCACCTTAGTGAAAAACGTAGGGTGCCGTACTGAGACCAAATGGCAAAACGTTGAATTCATAGAGGTTCTTTCCAAATTGGAAACGTAAGAATTTCCTATAGTCAGGATGAATTTTGATTAAAAAAAGAGGCATCTTTCAAGTCCAACTTAGCCATATAACAGTCCTTAGTTATCATTTTTAAGGCTGTTCTAAAATCCTCGATTTTAGAATGTTTAGTTTCAATAAACTTATTTAATTGTTTTAAACTTAAAATAAAACGCATTTTGCCATTTGGCTTGGGTATCAAGAAAATTCTGGAGATAAATTGCCTCTCGCAAGGATTGGGATATAGCACCAATACATAATAGATCACTAATAGCCTTACTAAAGTGAGCCTGTTCTGCGCTAGAATAAGTGTGAACAGGAGGGGCAAGGTGCTGAGTCACCGACTTACTAAATGGTATTTTGTACCCTTTTATGTATGAAAGTAATAAGCTTCCATTGGTCATAAAACGTAGAAAGTCTGCCAGCATAATTTACCGGTGGCGTCTCTAGCGATGACTGCGGTGCTGGCGCTGACTGCTGGAATGCTTGGAGGAGCTTTTAAGTCAGCGCCGGACTTGCTTATAGCTTTGGCAGCTTTAAGTGTGTCCGTTGAATTGGTTCCGAATAAATAACCATCAATCTTAGTATTCTGAAGTGAGTCCTTTATCTCTTTTTTAACTGAAGTGACAACGTAATTTCGGCGGGTCAAGGAATCGTTATGCTGAGAATTGCAAAGCATGCGTCCGGTATCCATTGGTCCGGGGTGCATCAGAAAGCTTGCAGTTAGAAGGGACAAGATACTTTTCTGTAAGTTCCCTGCGAGCTTCTCTAGTTAGGCCAGTAGTGGCGATATGTTCAAAACGCACCGCTAGGTCCTTTTGTAACTCATTGCCATACTTGTTTGTATCGGTCGGATCGACACCTAAGATCTCCAATATATCAGAGTAAGGCCACATTTTCCTCAAGGGCTGTGGGGTCAGCATCCTCGGCGGGCAGAATATTTTCTTCTGCAGGCGAGCCCGAGTCCACTCCTGCAGGGCCGGAGTCCGCTCCTGTAGGGCCGGAGTCCGCTCCTGTAGGGCCGGAGTCCGCTCCTACAGGGCCAGGGTCCGGTTCCGAAAAACCAGGGTTTGATTCAGTCGGAATGGCATCCGCATCAGGCGCTCCACAAGCAAATAATCGGGCTCGTGTACCGTCACAGGACTTGAAATTTCGTGATTTGGAATCGATAAAATCGATTTCTTATTTTCTGAGTTATTTTTTAAAAACTCGTTGCAGTACAAACTATTGCGAAACTCACTATGACTAATGAGTATGATGGTTAATAAATAGCCCAGTAAGCTATCCACATCACCATATTGTGGCACAAGCCCTTAAAAACTGCCCACATTACCATTGTGCAATATCAAGTGGAGTAGGTATAAATCGTTGTTGAAGAACACACGTGCTTGGCACAATATTGCTCTCATTAAAATAACGAGTTTAATAGTGAGGAAATAGCCCAATAAGCTATCCACAACACCAAATTGTGGCACGAGACAGCCCTTAAAAACTGCCCACATTACCATTGTGCAATATCAAGTGGATATAAATCGTTGTTGAAGAAAACACTTGCTTGGCACAATATTGCTCTCATTAATAAAATAACGAGTTTAATAGTGAGGAAATAGCCCAATAAGCTATCCACAACACCATATTGTGGCACGAGACAGCCCTTAAAAACTGCCCACAATACCATTGTGCAATATCAAGTGGAGTACGTATAAATCGTTGATGAAGAAAGCACGTGCTTGGCACAATATTGCTCTCATTAAAATAACGAGTTTAATAGTGAGGAAATAGCCCAATAAGCTATCCACAACACCATATTGTGGCACGAGACAGCCCTTAAAAACTGCCCACAATACCATTGTGCAATATCAAGTGGAGTAGGTATAGATCGTTGTTGAAGAAAACGCGTGCTTGGCACAATATTGCTCTCATTAAAATAACGAGTTTAATAGTGAGGAAATAGCCCAATAAGCTATCCACAACACCATGTCTGGCACGAAACAGCCCTTAAAAACTGCCCACTAGCCATTGCGCAATATTGTTGACAACAAATCAAAAGTATAGGTTATGTAGGTACACTTAATGGTAATGAACAAACTAACCTTCTGATCCTGAACACTGCTGCGTGGAAGTATCCCGTGTCGAAGACGACGAACTCGATATAGCACGTTTACGACGTTTAACCGTCGTTTTGCGATGTTACATTTCTTCATTTTTCTTTAGTTTTTACGTAAACTTTCGTAATCAACATCACTATGCTTTCTTTTAGGCATATTTTAAACACTTAGCACTGTTTTTACACTTGAAGATAAATTGCCTAAAGAACGTGCGAACTGGCTGAGCACTAAAACGCGAATGAAGCGGAGCGGGGCGTGTTGCCGACAGGTGGACACAGGGGGTGGGGAGAACACTCGTTCTACCCACATTAAGAAAAATAAAAATAAATTTACAATAAAAAGTTGAGGAAGATATCTACCCTCAATATAGTGTGCGAATGGCGATCGCTAGGCGATACTACATGTGTTTATCTGCTAATATATTCGGACGAAGCGGAGTATAATGAGACGTGGGCACCTGTTGCAAAACTGAGCTCGCTAAGATTACTACTAGCAGTAGCTGTAGAAGAAGATCTTTCGTTGAATCAGATGGATGTCACAACTGCATATTTAAATGGTGATTTGGATGAGGAAATTCAAATGAAAACACCAGATTATTTAGAAAAATATTTAATTGAAATTATAAATGATGAAAGTAGCAATCCAAATTCAAACTTATTAGTTAAAGCAAAGAGAATGTTAGAAGACATACGGAATGTAAAAGGAGAAAAGGTCTGTAAATTGCAAAAGGCATTATATGGTTTGAAACAATCTGGAAGACAGTGGTTCAAAAAGTTGGACACAGAACTAAAATCTTTTGGTTTCGAACCGTCACCGGCAGATCCTTGTATGTATTCTTTTAAAGAAGGAGGAGATAAAATATTAATTTGTCTTTACGTTGACGATTTAATGATTGCTTATACATCAGAAAAGAAGTTAAAAAAATTGGTTGCCTGTAAAGTCGGTATACGGGCGAAAGTTTTACGTGACAACCGAAATAGAAGCGCAAGACATGAACCGGTGTGTATGCCTATCTCTCTCACTCTCTCTCTCTCGCTCTGTCTCTCTCGCTCTTAGGCGGGCTAACTGTGCTCGAGTGGAAGGGACGCGTGCCTTTCACTTTTTATGTCTGTCTCTCTCGCTCTTAGGCGGGCTAACCATGCCTCTCACTCGCTCTCATTGTGAGCGCATAACGTGAGCGGAGCGTAACGCAGTTTCTTGAAGTGTCACCCGGCAAACCAATTTATAAGACGTTGTCACGTCAAAAGGTAAAGAATTTTCTTACAACAAAGTTTGATATGAAAGACTTGGGAAAACCATCCGAATTTTTAGGTATACGAGTTGATATCAAACAAGGAAAAATTAAGTTATCACAAGAAAATTATATTAAGAAAGTTCTTTGTACATATAATATGAAGGAGTGTTAACCAGTCAGTACACCCATAGAAGCACGATTAAAGTTAGATAAAAAGGAAAAGAAAGTAGAAAACTTACCATATCAGAATTTGATTGGAACATTGATGTTTCGTGCTGTGGCTACTAGGCCAGATATAATGTTTGCCGTTAGTTATTTATCACAATTTAATAATTACTACGGCGAAGAACATTTTAAATGTGTGAAACGGGTACTAAGGTATTTAAAAGGAACTTTACAACTCGGAATAGTTTACGAGAAAACTGAATGCCCTATCTATGGATTTGCAGATGCAGATTGGGCATCGTGTGCACTGGACAGGCGATCCTACACAGGATATTGTTTCAAATTATCTAGCGGATGCATTAGCTGGGAATCAAGAAAACAAACAACAGTAGCCTTGTCTACGGCAGAGGCAGAATACATGGCATTAACAGAAGCCGTAAAGGAGGCTATACATTTAAAAACGTTGTTGAATAGCATTGCCTGTAAACAGCAAAATAGTGTACTTATATATAGCGACAGTCAAGCGGCCATACAGATGTGCAAGAATGAAATTGTGAGCAATAGAACCAAGCATATTGATTTGAGAACACATTTCATTCGACAGCACGTTAAGGAGAAAACAGTTCATATTATTTATATGAATACAGAGAGGATGGAAGCTGATATTTTGACTAAAGGGCTGCCATCCCAAAGATTGGAGAATCTGATCAATAGTCTAGGAATGCGTTAGGAGGAGTGAAGGTTTTATATATATATTTTGAAATTAGAACACATTCCTATGACATATTCTATTCTGTGATTTTTCCATGTTGACTTATGTATGTTGGATAATAGTAAACACGGCTCTAAATATGTAATGATTAGTTTTATTTAATATATTTCCAACAATTTTCTAAGTTTACCCCTAAACTTTTACTGTATAAAACTGTATAAAACTAAAGTTTCAAAAATAATTATATTTTGCATATCAATTGACGAAACATACTGGATATTGAATATTATGTTAACATCTATTACGTACAATGTTTCTTGCAAATAAATACATTTCATTTCATTTTATAGAGTACACATGTACACATGTACTCTATAGTACGTAATAGCACACACACACACTTCACTTGCGTACTACTCTGTCCGTGGCTTACACACGACTGAGTCCCCCCACCTAGTGGTGCCCGTATTTATGCGCCTCTATGTTTTGCTTCTACCCACTATTTGCTGTATGAGCAATGCAGACATTATGATGTCTACCGACTATATACTACATCCCTTCCTTGTTTAAATAATTTTTACTTGTCATGTCAGTGGCTTATTAACAAAGTCACTAATATGAATATACTCGTAGTAGGTATTAACTTTACCATGGTCGCCAGAAAGTTCCTTCCTTTCTTTCCCTTTTTTTTTTGAACTGGAATTTTTCATAACAAAGATCACATGATTAGTAAATACCTGGTCTCAACCAATGAAAATATTTCAGAAAGATGAGAAAACTAAAGGCTTTGAAATTGAATATGAATTTTCTGATCACTAATAAATGCCTGTAATCGCACTGCTATAAAATGTCATAATGTGAACCCGGAAAGTAAAGTTATTACCCCCTATGTTTTCTGATATAATTTTAAGATTGACCATTTGTAAATAAAGAAGATGTCTCAGAATGGTATTGTAAAATGAAGGATTAATGAATGTTATAATATAAGGATGGAGATCCCTTAACATCGTAGCTAAAATAATGAATAAAGTTATTTTAAATGTCGCCAATTTTGAGAAAATCCCGCCTTATTGAACCTTGCCTCTCAGACTGAAACTTAAGTAGACACCTATCACTCTTGTCAAAGAAACTTGTCAATGCCAATTATGTCAATAAGTGATTGTCACCAGTTACCATTTTTTTTACATTAGTGCTACTCCAATAACTAAGAATTAGAATAAGAAAACTTTCCATCTATAACCATGCATCCGAAGCTTAACAGTGACATTTGTCTACTGACTGATTCTGAAGTTAAAAGATTCGAGTAGCTATTTGGAATTATACAAATTCCAATCAATGAATACATCAAATACTAGCCACTATACTGAGCTGGGACATATCCTTTCAATAAAGATCCACGAAACTACTTTAAATAATCGAGGTGTGAATAACTGGTCCGCAACTTCTCAAACCCACGACTAATTAAATTTTAATCTAAGCACATGAAATCAATAGAACAACAAATTATTGTTGACCTGGTCATTATACAAGACAAATCCGTATCCAAATACCTACCTGTTTGAATGGGATTCACTACCAAAATGGATATAATTATTACGATAACGGCTTTCTCATTTTCTTTATAATACTAAGAGTAAATGTAAAATATGTTCGTTTTGAAACGTCAATTAAGTTAATAGATTACTGCTAATACTTTGTGTAGTAGGGTCTCTTTAAATTCTAATAAGTATATTAGAACAATTTTCGAATTGATATTATTACCAAGATAAACAAAACTTAAGGTAATGATTTGAAACCTTTACTGAAACTAAAAATCAGAATAAATCTTAATCTACATTATGTTGATAAAATATGAAGATTTTTTTAAAACTTCGAAGCAATCTTTTAAGGATTTAACTGAAGGTCCTGCCTATTTGGGGAAAGTATTTAAATGTTACCAGGTGATACTTGAAAATTAATGTTTGAATCAGGTCAACATTTATATATAGCAGCGTTCCTTAGCTGATTCTCTAGCTTCAGGCCACTCATATTCAATCATCGATCGTTTTAAGATTGTAATGTTAAATCCCTACCATACCTTTGTGAATTACCTGCAGAGTTTGCACCCAACGTTTCAGGAACACATCAGAATTCTCTCCAGATTTTGTGCTGAGGACTTTTAGAAACTCGTAAACATACTCACGACTATCAGCTGCCTTTTCTCCTTTTCTTCTTTTGCTTGACCATGATAGGAGGAAAAATCTAAACAATACTTACAGAGCACCTTTCCTCGTTCTCCTCGCGAACCCTCCTTGTGGTCTATTATTACTACTATACTTAACTGTGAATCTTCAGTAAAACCTAGATGACCAATCGCACTGCTACAGCTTCAGTCTTTGTTTACAATCATTGTTTGTCTTCTCTTGTAGATTCTGAGACTACACCAATAACTTTAAAATCGGTTAGATTATGTTTAACAAAGCTCAAATTTTTTTCATTGAGTCCTTGTTATCATTCGTATACCAACTAATTCTCGATACCAAATTTGTGAGCTCAATATTTCCAATATACAATAAGTACCTCAATTAGAAGCTAACCAAGAAATTGGTAACTCCTTAGGCTGTCCTGATTATAACCATATGCTGGCCAAATAGCTCATAAGTATTGTATTACGAATATCAGTCGGTCTGACAATAGTGAGCATGATTAGGGTAGGTTGTATCAATAAATTTTTTTTATGAACATAACGCAACCATTAAACATGGCGCTAATTAGTCAAAAATGCTTTGGACATTGAAATTCACCATCTGCTAGAGCTTACTTTCGCGCTAAATTAACAAACATTGAAGTTCGTACGTCTCTTAAATTTTAATGGACTTAAGATAAACAATGTTAACTTGCATATCCTTTCTATTCTGTACTGTGTTTTATTTAACCCTTCCTCCCCTCCTTATTTAAAGGAGAAATTTGTATTTGTAGGTCGTCCAGGAGAGGTTCTCCGTACTACAAGGAAACTTATTTTAAGGACGCCTTCACATAATTCTTCTTTCTTTCACAAGTCCTTTTCAGTTCAAGCTGTTAAGCTATGGAATGCTTTGCCTCTTGAAATAAGAGAGGCTAAATCTATTACTATCTTCAAAGGACTTGTGAAAAATCACTATTTGTCACTATAATGAAATTCTGTTTCCTATTTATTATTTGTTTATATATTTATGTTTATTTATATGTATATATGTATGTATGTATGTTGTATACTATATTATTAGGTATATATATTGTATTTTATGTATATATTTATATGTATATAGTACTCATAAAGCTCTAATATATTATAGTATATATATATATATATATTTATATTTATAAATGTAATATGTCTGCACCATCTACCGGTTTTATCTGTAGACATGTCCTATTACACCATTGGTTGCCTGGAAGAGATCGCTAGGTAGCGATAAGGCCGCCAAATTGTATGCTTGTTTTTGTTATGTATAATTATTTAATTATTTTATTAGTGATCTACAATAAAAGTATATTAAAAAAAAAAAAAAATGTTTTAAATATGTAGGACAGATTTTCATATAAACTATAAAAGAGACAGTACTGAATAGCAATTATTTAAACTTAGAGCTGCATTAAATCAGTCCAATTTTGTTAATTTGTATTTATGTTAATCATGAACGGGAAGAAAAACTGGTTTCCCTGGGATAAGGCATTTTCCAACCCTTACTTTAGGATTAATATTTTCAAATTATATTTCTAAATTTGTTGTAGCCCCTGTCACATTTCCATTTGTTTTTTCGAATTTATGAATTTATTTGACTGTGGTAAATTCAACCTAACTAAAGAAAGTTTGTGGTCTCTAAGGGCACTCTTTAACAATTAACAACAAGGGCAATGGAAACATTTCTATATGGAAGTTTTAGATTAAGATTTTTATTTTTAATTATGTTATTTTGTGATTTGAGATGAATTAATAATAAAACTTTATAAAATATAAAACTATTACAACTCATTAATGCAATCTAATGATGTTTATATAACTTCGATACTTGATTTATATTTCAGAAAACAACTGGCAACTTGCTGTGCAATATATTCCTTCCAAATAATTAAATAATTGATTGATATGGGTTTCTAATAATATGACTTTACAAATTTTTTGTATAAATAAACTTTTATATCAATTATGCTCCCTGGGAGTTAACAGGAATTCAAACTAGCATTAAATGTGAAATATTGACAACAACCGAGTTGAACTATAATATTTTTATATTTGAGTTGCTAAGATTATGTTTATTCGATTGGCGTGAGATTGCTATCGTTACCACTTGACCATACGTCACAACTAGCATGAAAGCTACTACTATTCACGTGATTCAATATAGCAGTTAAATGTTGAGATGGTATGGATGTTGATGTGAGCCATATATATATTTAATTTAATTTCCGAAGTCTTTATATTATGACACAATACATAATATTATCTTCCTGGTTGGTAGGAGTTTATTATAATATTCTTTTAACAAAATTGAATAAATAAAATATGGCTCCGATAGCAACTCCCTATAGAAACTAATCAACTACGTTAGAAGTGTCAGTGCACACGCGTGCGCGTAAACACTACGCACTCTTTTGTAAATAAGGCGCAGGGCCTGAATAGGCAGCACGCTTTTCTGCTTATTCAGTCCTAACTTAGGCCAAATTCACATTCAAACTTCAACATTCACATCTTTGGGCTATTAATGAGAATTTATTGATCAAAAGCTCATTAATTTCACCCACATCGGGACTTGAACCCGGAACGTCATTAATTCACAGCCAAACAAGTCAGCCACTAGGTTCAGTAACTAAATACAGGGAGAACAGGAATCCCAAGCAAGTAATGCACAATACGCAGCAAGTAGATCGTCACTTCCAGCAGGCAGACCGTCACTTCCAGCCGCGGATCGTCACTTCCAGCTGGCGCATCGTCACTTCCAGCAGGCGCATCGTCACTTCCAGCAGGCGCCTCGTCACTTCCAGCAGGCAAATCGTCACTTCCAGCAGGCAGATCGTCCCTTCCAGCGCAACGCTCGACGGATCGCACTTACGCTCGACGGATTGCACTTACGCTCGACAGCTCGCACTTACGCTCGACAGGTCGCACTTACGCACGACAGACCGCCCTTCCGCTCGACAAATCGCCCTTACGCTCGACAGATCTCACTTGCGCCACGACTGCACTTCCGCGTTGACAATGATAGATCGCCCTTCCGCACTGACTCTTCCATCGCCACTTCCGGCTTTGTCTGATTGCCACTTCCAGCTATGACCGGGTATTAGCCGAATTGCACTTCCAGCTACAGATTGCCCCTTCCAGCTTTGACAAATTGCCATTCCACTTGGCTACATTGCACTTCCAGCCTTTGACGCATCACACATTTCAATTTGATGGATCACCATTCCATTTACCGGATCATCAATCAGAACGCAGATCATCATCGGCTCGCAAACAGTCTAAGCTGGGCAGATCGTTATTAGCTCGCAAACATCATAGCTCGGCGCAGTCAAAGCTCGACGATCGTCTTGCCGCGAATCGTACCATTATCAAATTCCGCCGCAAGTCATTTATGTGGCTGACTGTGTATTGTGCTTCCAGAGTTATAATATACTACACTATACCCTCTAGGGCTCATTAAAATCCATTAAAACAGCAAATGTAAATGTAATGATTAAAATATTATTTTTTCTTCTCTTTAACATTCATTGTTAAAGAGTGAGTAGAAAGAAGGTCTACAGGAGGGAAATTAATTGTAATTTTATTGTAACTATGCAACCTCCTGACGGGGCCTCATGTAATCTAACCCCATAATATTATTAGATGTGTAAGTAGATATATGAATGCAAACAATAACAAATTAAGAGTTCTACTTGACAGTCTGTCACCGTAGGATTCTTTTTCTTTGACAAATTAAGAAGTATTTCACTGTGTGGGTAGTTTTATTAGACTTAAGAAAATCTGGTAGATTTTCAGCACAATAATCTCAAAATTAAAATTTATCTTTATATATATTACAATTCAAAATAAAATATAAGTACTTACGTGAGGTTCATTTTGTTTTAACTCGTCGCCAATATAGAGTACACATGTACACATGTACTCTATAGTACGTAATAGCACACACACACACTTCACTTGCGTACTACTCTGTCCGTGGCTTACACACGACTGAGTCCCCCCACCTAGTGGTGCCCGTATTTATGCGCCTCTATGTTTTGCTTCTACCCACTATTTGCTGTATGAGCAATGCAGACATTATGATGTCTACCGACTATATACTACACATTTCATTTCATTTTATTTCATTTCATTTCATTTCATTTCATTTCAAAATATAGGGCTACCGTTCACCTAGCATTACTCGTGTCAAATTTATTACATACTAGACGATGCCCGCGACTTCGTCCGTGTGGATTAAGGTTTTTTGATTCCCGCGGGAACTCTTTACTTTTCCGGGATAAATTGTAGCCTATGTGTTAATCCTGGGTATGAGCTATCTCCATTCCAAATTTCAGCCAAATTTGTTCAGTAGTTTTTGCGTGAAAGAGTAACAAACATACACACAGATACACAAACTTTCGCCTTTATAATATTAGTGTGATTAATCTGTTCTAGGTACAAATTATTTTGCTTTTGTTACTATACCTCCAAAGTGTTCAACCTCGAAGACCAGTTCGAAGCAAGACTCCTCAGCCCTCACTGCCATCGGAGCTGCGCGACGCGGACCTCGCGGCGTGGAGGATACCCAACCAGATATTCTGCGAGCAGATGGAGAGACACCTCGACAGCAGGCTCCTGATACTGCCATGGTGGCACCACTACTGCCAGGTTATCTAATATAATTTAGTATTCAGTTATTTAAGGCCCACCTGTTGAGAAACCATGCTGAGATTCAAATTCAAATTCAAATTATTTATTTGCACAGATTGAGTAGTACAATAGTGTTACATTATAATAAAAGTCCTTACAATCGGCCGGATAGGCATGCAAAAATAACATTTAATAATAATTCTTATTCTAATTTTACAAGCAATTCTAAGATGTCAATACATTGTGTCATTCTAAGGTTATTTATTAGTCATTTAATAATGCTTTAAAAGATATTTTAATTAAGAAATAATTATTTAGATGTTTCTATCGTCCAGGAATTCCATAATTGTGTAATATGATTTATTAATTAAAAATGTCTTTAAAATGTGTAAATGTCTTTTAAATGTATTTAGATTGTTGACTATTGTATTGAGGTCTCTCAGAGTCTCTGCCATAACGACTGTTATCGTAGACTGGTTATGGTAGACTCATCGACGATTCATAAGCACTTGTAAAAAAGTTTATTTGAATAAAAATCTATCTCTCTAAAATTCTATCGGCAAATCGCAGGTGTCATGTACTCGCCGTTTATGAATAAGGAGAAGAAGGCTCGGCTTACTTAGCCGGCGATGCAGAGAGCTATGCTCGGAGTATCCGTAGCAGAACCAAAGTGACCGACATAGCTCAGCGAGTCGCGAAACTGAAGTGGAAATGAGCGGGGCAGATAGTTCGAAGAGCTGATGGTCGTTGGGGTCCCAAGGTGCTGGAGTGGCGACCCCGTACCGGGAAGCGCAGTGTTGGCAGACTAGGTGGACCGATGACATTATATGAGTCGCAAGGAGCCGCTGGATTCAGGCGGCGCAAGACCGAAGCCTGTGGAAGTCCATGCAAGATACCTTTGTTCAGCAGTGGACGTCTATCGGTTGATAAAGAAGAAGAGAATTTAGTTTGATCCCGTGCCTGGGATAGCGCGTAAAGCTGACAGCTTTACGCGCTATCCTGTGGGATTGTGTAAACATGATTGCATCAGTGTGACTATCGCGATCATCTCTGATTGGCTGATACTTTCTCGCTGGTCATTAAAATGCATTGATGCAGCGAGAACGTCAAAAATTCGGGCAATCAGAGGATATTGTGACCGTCACACTGTGCTGCACTGATGCAATCATTTATAGATAATCCTACTGATGATCTTTTTCCGATCGTGTCCAATTCAGAATGACAAATTGGACTTCGATTTTGGTGAAGGTTTATAGGCCATAGTCCACCTAGCCGCGCTGGTCTAATGCGAATTGGCTGTCTTCACACACCTTAGAGAACATTATGGAGAAGTCAGAGGTGTGCAGGTTTCCTCACAATGTTTTCCTTCACCGTTGAAGCGTGTGATATTTAGTGGCTTAAACGCTTAGCTCCGAAAAGTCAGAGCAAGCCCCTCTGGGCAAGCCTGCACCTCTTTTGCATTTGTTTCGGAGCCAAGCTACATTTCGTTGTATCTATTGTCTTATTATGATCGTTGTCACTTGAGAAATTTTGGCTAGGGCTAGACTAGATGGCGCTGCAGCTGATCAAAGACAGAAATGTATTGATAATATATTTCGCGGCATTTTGTATTTTTTTTTAGCATTTAAAACATTTAGAATACGAAATTCCGCGAAATATTAACCATAAACTTCTTTCTTTGATCAGCTGCAGCGCCATCTAGTCTAGCCCTAGCCAAAACTTCCAGTGACAACGATCGTAGAAGGAGAATAGATACAACGAAGTGTAACTTGGCTAGAGGGGCAGGAATCGAACGTGCGGACCCGCCCCTCTCACCGTATAGGAGATCACAGTCCTATCCACTGGGTTATCGCTGCTTATTAGTTATTATTACATGTATCTTAATATATATAAATTACGTGTCACGTTGTTTGTCCGCGATGGACTCCTAAACTACTTAACCGATTTTTATCAAACTTCGTAACTATCTGTAATTTGGTCCAACTTAAAAGATAGGATAGTTTTTTTGGATTGGGATAGTTTATTATATTTGTTTTTTTTATATATTATATTTGTTTTATTTACATAGCTAAGTTGGCGGTACGAAGTTCGCCAGGTCAGCTAGTCTAATATATAAAATTCTCGTGTCACAATGTTAGTCACCTTACTCCTCCGAAACGGCTGGACCGATTTTTATGAAATTTTGTGTGCATATCGGGTAGGTCTGAGAATCGGCCAACATCTATTTTTCATACCCCTAAGTGATAAGGGTGACCAACCACTAAATATTTTTATTGGCGGTACGAAGTGCGCTGGGTCAGCTGGTAATAATATAATTTCAGGAGTTCAAGGACAGTAAAGCCAAAAGCCTCCTGTCGGTGAGCTACTACTACTTGCCCATTCACCGCGCAGTGCTAGACCAGCTGCAGCGGTACCGGCGCCGGGCCGCGTCCGGACCGCCCGCACCGCTGGGACGGATCCGGCTGAACAGCTGGACGAGAAGACTTTAGAGTTTGGAGTGTTTATTCCAAATTTTAATGATTTGTAACGGAGAAGAAACACAATTTTTGCAGATTTAAAGTTTATGTCATTTATTCTCACTATTGGAAATTAATGTTCTGTTGTAGTTAGCTATAATTAACCTAAGATAAGAACTTCACTTAAAAAATAATTAAAATCGACTACAAGGCTTTACTTAAACCTTTATAGTTAGTATATATTATTGTTTTTAGGGTTCCGTACCAAAATGGTAAAAATGGAACCCTTATGGTGAGACTTTCTCCGTCCGTCCGTCCGTCCGTCCGTCCGTCCGTCCGTCCGTCCGTCCGTCCGTCCGTCTGTTACAGTCGATTATTTCAGTAACTATTTAAGCTATCGACATGAAATTTGGCATAGTGGTATAAAATAGTGGCCCAACATCATTGGAATAAAGAAAAATAGAAAATTATTTTTAGTTTTATTAAAAAAGGGGGAAAATCGGGGGTTTGAAATTTCAAAGTAAAATAACTATACCGAGTGGGGTATCATTATGAAAGGCCTTTACTTGTGCATTCTAAGACTGTTTTTTATTTATTTCTATATATAATACTTTTTGAGTAATCGGCCAAAATGTCGAAAAAAATACCGTCCCCCCCCCCCCCCCCCCCCCCCTTATCTCCGAAGTTTACCAATCGAAAAATCTGAAATAATTATGGTCAATAGAAGTTTATGTATATTTTACAGAAAAAATAAAAGCAACGCAAAATTATTTTAGTTTGATTAAAAAAGGGGGAAAATCGGGGGTTTGAAATTTCAAAGTAAGATAATTATACTAGTCCAGGGTAGATAATTTTTGAAAACAAAAAAAATTATAGTAGGATAAAACCCATTGGAAAAGGAAGAGAATGCAACAAAAATGAAAGGAAAAATAAATTACGGGCGACTTTTTAAAAAAAGCAGATATTTTGACGGGAGAATTTTTGATTGAAAATTAGGTGTTTTTTCAATATTAAGTCAAAAAAAAAGGTGAAAAAATAAATATTTTAAATCAGAAAAATTACAGTGTGTTTGGGACATAAAAAGGTAAGTTTTCACCAAATTTCGTGAAAAAATATTTTTTTTTGTAAAAGATAAAAATAAAAAACCAAAAGCTTGGTTATTTGAATTTTTCACATACATTTTGAGGTTATGTGAAAAAAGTCTAAATACAAAAGTTGTAGATCTTTTTATTACGTACAACTTTGCCATTTAACTTTTTTCGATAGGACTTGTAGTTTTTCCGGAAATCGAGATAAACTGTTTTTTACCCTTAAACCCCCCTCCCCCCCACTTCCCGACCTCAGATCGCCCGTAATTTATTTTTCCTTTCATTTTTGTTGCATTCTCTTCCTTTTCCAATGGGTTTCATCCTACTATTATTTTTTTTCACTTTTTATTATTTTTTAAGGCTTCTACCCTGGTCTATACCGAGTGGGGTATCATATAAAAGGCCTTTACTTGTGCATTCTAAAACAGTTTTTTATTTATTTCTAGATATAATAGTTTTTGATTAATCGGCCAAAATGTCGAAAAAAATACCGTTCCCCCCCCTTATCTCCGAAGTTTACCAATCGAAAAATCTGAAATAATTATGGTCAATAGAAGTTTATGTATATTTTACAGGAAAAATAGAATCAACGCGAAAATTATTTTAGTTTAATTAAAAAAGGGGGAAAATCAGGGGTTTGAAATTTCAAAGTAAGATAATTATACCGAGTGGGGTATCACATGAAAGGCCTTTACTTGTGCATTCTAAAACAGTTTTTATTTATTTCTATATATGGGTGGATTTCCCAACAGCAAAATTTACGCGGCATGTATGAAATCGCTAGTGCAGACCGTTACTTTACAGTGCTTATATTTTTTTCTAGGCAGAAGAGTATGTTATCTTTATGGAGCCAGTAAATATTTCTCGATAAGGATTGCAGTTTAGGAATAAAGAAAATTTTAAACCCCTAATTTTTCATTTCGGTGGCTGTCCTCACAACATTTTTCAGTGTAATTTCCCTCATAAAACAAAAACTATTGGTTGTTATGGCTTATGGCTACTTTTATTTAAATCGTTAATAGTGTTAGTATTATCACAAAGTAATTTTATAATAATATCTACCTAGATTAAGAACTGGTAAGTAAAAATGCATGTGTCCCAGAAAGTCCTTTCATTTCGGTGGCTTAAAGTTAATTAAGAATATTTTTGCATAGAGCAACTCTAGCTCCCTCCTTATGCGTTTAGAACATACGTAATAGTGGCCTCTAGGTGTTTATCGTGTATGGAAGTGCGCCGATTGCCTGCTTGTTCCCCAAAAAAACGTTTGTATGTCATTTCGGTGACGTGCGACACATTTCATTTCATTTCCGTGTAGAGGTATAACTTTTCTTGCAATAAGCTAGTATATTTAATTAAATACTAATGAATGAGCTTTTGGTAATATGTTTATTTGTGTAGTATTCCTTATATCTATGCTAATTTTTACCCTTGGTTTTCATTTCGGTGTTTTCATTTCGGTGGATTCGGTGGCCTAAACTGGCCACCGAAATGATAAAAAACCCACCGAAATGATAAAAATTCTCATTTCGGTGAGCTTTTATCATTTCGGTGTATAATAGTTTCATTTCGGTGGATTGTTTTATCATTTCGGTGGATTATTATTTCATTACGGTGAAAATTCGGATGAACACGTGAATTTTTCAAAATATTTGTTTAATTTTATAGAATGTATATATATGAAAATTTTAATAGGAGGGCGCTTTATTATCAATACTGTAAAACAATTTTTTTATTATTTTAGTCTGTCTGTCTGACTGTCTGTACGCTCATCACGTGAAAACTACTCAACGGATTTAAATATAATTTGATATACAGTTAAAACCGTTTACGACGATATCGCTTAGAACAACATATTGGTTGTATTGACCAAAATCAAAGGTCCCGGATGAATGCTATATGACCGCGTTATCAAAAATATCGCTTTTTACGACATCGCTTACTACGACATACCTGATTAAGCGACTACATTTCACTAATATCTTCGGAGAATGATATCTGTTAGAACGACCAGCTGTATTGTAAACAATTTGAATAGGTAACAATATCCACATCTGGGGCACAATATAATGGTCAATGGCTATTAAGATCGCAAAGTAAACAAAAACGCTTCGAGTTTAGCGTCTTTTGTAATTCTTAGAAACAAATTATACGTGCATGCAGTATAATCAAAGCCCGCTTCTTCATATCCCTCCAGTCAGTGTGTTACTTATCTGTACACAAGACGCACTAAAACTTATTGTCGAGTTATTGTCTAACAGAATGTAATCTTATTTATTTTATAGAATATGAATATATTTTTCCTATTACTATCTATAGATTTAAATATATATTATGTACCCACACATTCAATATTACCACTTCATAAAAAAATACTTTGTACCTCGAAAACATCACAGGCTTGTACGACTATCGGTTTTTACGACCAAATATGACTAGTCCCTTCGATGTCGTTGTAACAGGTTTTGACTGTAGTTAATAGGTAGCTGATACTCCGGGTCAAAATGTAACATATTATTATAAGATAAAAGATTTTAACCTTATAAACAATAAGGTTCCTCCGGTATATGAGGTGAAAATTTTTGTTTATTTTACTCCATACTCCGTCAAATCTAATCAGATTTAAAGTTAATTTATATGGTTCTTCTTCTTCTTCTTTATCAACCGATAGACGTCCACTGCTGCACAAAGGTCTCTTGCATGGACTTGCACAGGCCTCGGTCTTACGACGCCTAAATCCAGCGGCTCCCTGCGACTCGTTTGATGTCATCGGTCCACCTGGTGGTCTGCCAACACTGCGCTTCCCGGTTCGGGGTCGCTATTCCAGCGCCTTGGGACCCAACCACCATCAACTCTTCGTACTATGTGCTCCGCCCATTTCCACTTCAGTTTCATTATATTCTATTAGTCTTGTGTACAGATAAGTAACAGACTGACTGGAGGGATATGAAGAAGCGGGCTTTGATTATACTGCATGCACGTGTATTTTGTTTGTAAGAATTACAAAAGACCCTAAACTCGACAAGTTTTTGTTTACTTTGCGCTCTTAATAGCCATTGACCATTATATTGTGCCCCAGATGAGGATATTGTTACCTATTCAAATTGTTTACAATACAGCTGGTCATTCTAACAGATATCATTCTCCGAAGATATTAGTGAAATGTAGTCGCTTAATCAGGTATGTCGTAGTAAGCGATGTCGTAAAAAGCGATATTTTTAATAAGGTGATCATATAGAATTCAGCCGGGACCTTTGATGTTGGTTAATTCCTATATGTTGTTCTAAATGATGTCGTCGTAAACGGTTTTAACTATATTTTGTTTGTCTGTATACGTTTTCGGTGCATTTTCATTTCGGTGGACACATTCTTTCATTCCGGTGGCTAGTTATTTCATTTCGGTGTCATCCAAATTTCAAACACGAATTTACATAGGTTTAATAGGATATATTTTGATGGCATTACATAAGAGCATAACCTATATCAAGAAGTATAATATACTACAGCTTAAATTTAAAAAAAACTTATAATACGAAAGTTCACCGAAATGAAAGAAAAATACCGCTTTGTTGAAATTGACCCATATAATAGTTTTTGAGTAATCGGCCAAAATGTCGAAAAAAATACCGTTCCCCCCCCCCCCTTATCTCCGAAGTTTACCAATCGAAAAATCTGAAATAATTATAGTCAATAGAGGTTTATTTATATTTTACAGGAAAAATAAAACCAACGCTCTAACTAGCATAGTTTTTTTTATATTAACAATAAACCTCTACAAACAAAGTTAACGATAAATAAGCAAATTAATATAATATTATCGTTTTACTTTTACTTTTGGAGTACGGAACTCTCGGTGTGCGAGTCCGACTCGCACTTGGCCGGCTTTTTTTGTGTCAATCGATTCGTTATTATCGTCCGGGTGACTAAGGTTATATTTTATGCGAATAAAATCAATATAGGGGATGTTACATCCAAAAAAGTGGGGTCTTTGAATTTTTTTTACTTTCGTATCGATTGGGATGGGAGAAAAATTTGAGTTAAAAATATAAATATTATTATAGTATTATATTAACATATGTGTGACGGAAGTGAAGGAAAAACAGTTTTTCTATAATATTTCAGCATTTTTGAATACTACTAGCGACATCTATTGGCAGCTTTTCTCACCACCAGAATTTATGGCGAATTTTACATCCGGTTAGTGTCGATAGAGATATAGAGATAATACGAGAAAAGGCGTCGAGAAAATTTTCTCGAGCGTCGCATGCTAGCTCTGCAGGAGAGTTACGTAGTCGAGTTCCGTACTAGAGTTTTATCACTTCACTCAACAGAAAGATTCTTTACAAAGTTGAGTCACTCGAGTATACTCATTAATCACGTTGTAGTATTTATATGAAGTGCTAGTATCAGTTCATTAAGCTCTTTAATTATTATGTTTTCATATAAATCGTGTAAAACACAAGTGCATGATAAGAGATAACATGGCATAGTTGGTCCATTTTTATTATCTTTACAAAAAGCTATAACTTTTTACCATTATTTTATTTCTATGGAAATTATTAATATGAAGCGAAGCTAAATCTCAAATCTTCGAGTCAACTTGAGTGAATTACTCACCTGATAGTCTAGTGGTTAGGACTGTGGTCTTCTATTCCGGGGGTCGCAGGTTTATCCCGAGCAAGCACCTCTGGCTTTTCGGAGTTTTTAAGCAATTACATAATTCAACGGTGAAGGAAAACATCGTGAAGAAACACACTGCACACCTGAGAGTTCTCCATAATGTTCTCAAAGGTGTGTGAAATCTACCAATTCGCATTGGGCCAGCGTAGTGGAGATTCTATATGGCCTATAACCCTTCTCTGAGAGGAGACCTGCGCTCAGTAGTGAGCCGTTGATGAGAGTTGCTGATGATGATGTCACAACTCTGAAAATAACCTTTAAATAGAGCACACAACCTTTTTTGTTTTACTTCAAACTTACAATAACTTAGTTAAGATTTTTGAACTCTTGGAATCTAATAAACTAGTCACAGAAGGCGAGCGATGTTTACAAAATACTGCAGTATGTTTTCCCAACGTGCGTGGCCGATAAGGCTCTATACTCTACAGGTCTCTCTAGTCCCATTAGTCCAATTATTATAGTCGTTATGAAAGTTTTTAAATTGGTGAGTAGTTTTTTTGCTAAAGCCGATAATTATGTTTTAAAAAATTTTTACGGGTACGGCTACGCGTAGAAAAGTTAATACATACAATATTTGACGAAATTATGAATTTGTTTACAAAAATAATTTTGAAAATTTTATTACATATTATAATTATTAACCAGGGGTTTCATTGCGATGCTTTACTATTACTATCTACAGACTATTATGTGTATATTTATACGATATATTGTGTTATTCTACTACAATGCAACGATACTTTTTGTATAATAATTAAAATTTTATTGATACAAATAAATAAATAAATTACGAATAATAAAAGTTATAAGTTAGGTAGTTACTCGTAGAATCTGCATTCCGAACCGGTGGGTGGTAGAGTCTAGCTGCGTCATAACTCTTAAGAGCTACAGGTTGGCATGCATGAAATAAATAATTTTGAAGTAATTAACAGTGAAGGAAAACATCGCGAAGAATCCTGCACGTCAGAGAGTTCTTGATAATGCTGTCAAAGGTTTGTGAAGTCTGCCAATTTACATTTGGACCTGTGTTTAGTGACTGCTAGCATAATAATAAATACTTCATTAGCAACCCATCAATGGCTCACTACTGAAAGCAGGTCTCCTCTCAGAGAAGTTATAGGCCATAGTCCACCACGCTGGCCCAATGCGAATTGGCGGACTTCACACACCTTCAAGAACATTATGAACAACTCTCAGGTGTGCAGGTTTCCTCACGATGTTTCCCTTCACCGTTGAAGCAAGTGATATTTAATTGCTTAAACGCACTTGGCTCCGTTAAGTCAGAGGTGCGTACCCGGGATCGAAACTGTGACCCCCCGAATAGGAGACCACAGTCCTAACCACTAGGCTATCACTGCTTAGTCAATAATTGTAAATTACCTTCAGATCATAATCAGCATACACCTAACGGGCATCTGCTCCAAGAAGAGATACAAAGGAGCGTCATCTGAGAGCATAGAAAACATACTGTACTACAAAGACTGTAACCACAAGCAGGCAACCACTCTCCCCCCTCCCACGCTGCTGAGGAGACCAGTTCCTCAGCAGGAGTGCAAGATGTGCTGCACCATGTGCTGCGGAGACCAGTGCGTGGACAGCCACCAGGTGAAGCTGGGCAGGCAACCCGGGGCCGGCCAGATAGAGCCGAAGAGCATAATGCCCATACTGCCGGACGGGGTGCCTCTCAAGGAAAGAAGGAAGAAACCGAAAGTCCCGCTGCCTCATCGACCCCCGCTGCCGGGAAGAAGGGGTCTAGGTGAGAGATGCTTGTTTCTGGAGCTTCATAATGAATTCATGTCATCAATATCCTATAAAAGTCCACTGCTGAACTAAAGGCCTCTCCCAAGGGGAGGGTTTGCCCATAATCACCACACGGGGCAGACGGGTTGGTGATCGCAGTAGATGGCAGTAGTAGCACAGAGGACGCTGCTGCCCGTTCTCCGTTATATTCCCTTAGTCGCCTCGTACGACACCCGCGTGAAGAGGAGGGGTGGTGACAACTGTATTCTGATCTGCCGTCATCACACGGCAAATTCATGTCGCTTACATAAAATCCATAGACCCATCCTTAGTTCCTTACTAATATTATAAATCGAAAGTGTGTTTGTGGTTTGTTCTTCAATGACGCAGCAACAGAGAAACGGATTGGCGTGATTTTTGCATGGGTATAGTTGAGGACCTGGAGAGTGACATAAGCTACTTTTTATCCTTTTTTTAAAAACTAAATCCATGCGGGCGAAGTCGCGGCATCAGCTAGTCTCATATAAACTAGCTTTTGCCCGTAACTTCGTCAACGTCGATACCTAATGTATTTGTGAAAATGCCGTGAAAATCGTTTGTTCTAAATCGCCACCGGGAAAAAAGAAACCGAACTAGCTGGGGCACAATTTGCGAAGAACTGATGGTCGTTGGCATCCAATAGTGCTGAAGTGGCGACCGCGCAGCGAAATGCGCATTAACCTTAATCCACGCGGACGAAGTCGCGGGCATCATCTAGTACTTCATACTAATATTATAAATGCGAAAGTGTGTTTATTTATTGGTTTGTCCTTCAATCACGCCACAACACAGCTACGGATCGACCTGATTTTTTGCATGGATATAGTTGAGAAATTGGAGAGTGACATAGGCTACTAACCTATATCCTGGAAAATCAAAGAGTTCCCGAGGGATTATAAAAACTAAATCCACGCGAACGAAGTCGCGGGCATCAGCTAGTATAATATGTTTTAAGATTCTGCACTGAAGTTTTTGTAAGATTTTAAACCTTCTAATCTTTCTGTGTCTTGTTTTGAGACGCAGATCGACATAAGTTTTTGATTGTGAAACATAATTTTCTTGTAGGTGAAGGTCCAGTGAGTTTCACGCGAGAAAACATCAAGAGTCTGATCTCCCAAGACGAGGACATAAGGAAGATACTGAAGGACCTGGTGCGCGTGACGATGCAGAAGGTGGATCTGATGCAGATGCTGAATGCCAAGCACCACAAACCCGATGCGGCGACGAATCCGGAGCGGACCGCTGATGCCAGTGACTCTGAGAATGATTTGTGATTGGCTAAATACAAGTTCTTAAAATATAGTTTTTAATTCAGCTATTGCATAGCTTTTATCGCGGGCTTTGAACTAGGACAAACAGTTTGAGCGCGGCGACCGAATCAAGAAATTCCGTAACGAAAAAAAACTAACACCGTCGTTCAGTAAGCTTTCAACATTTTAGAGGTTCTCAAGTAGCTCTATTTTGCGCAGTGGGCGAGCGACCGCTTTCGAGCGCCGATGTCGCAGGTTCGAATCTCACTCGCGAAGTAGTGACAGTTCGCTTTTCTTGTTTGTTTTTTTTTTTTGCATAATTTTTATCATGCACAAAAAAAATATTGCATAAATATTATAATTGCATAAGTTGATAAAAAATGCTATGCAATAGCTTTACCGCGGCAGTCCCCGAGTGCCACTTAATTTTTTTTTTAGCATTTTTTGCCATTAGCGCTTTCAGGCGGTTACCATATCTCCAACACGAAAACGTAGCATCAGAACGCAGGAACTATGCAAAAGTGGATAGAAGCAGATTTCCGCACTGGCATCAATCTAAATGGAATTGGACCCTAGCCAACTGTCTAGGAGTTTTGTAGTGCACAAGAGTGTATCTGCAAACACAGGACGCTCTCCATTCCTTCACTGTAATCTTAATATCCGATGAGACGACAATCGGAAACGACTAGAGAGGAGACGTATGACCCACTGCTGCTTTTGCTATCCAAGGCGCAGGGTTATATGGGCAAGTGTTGTACCTAAGGAGGCTTGTACCTGAGGACACAATCGATTCCGTCGAAACTAGCAACCCTTAAATTCTAATTTGAATGCGATCATAAAGCTGTGTCTATGGTTGACAGTTCACGTTCAAATTAGAATTTTAGGGTTGCTCGATTCGACGGTAAGTAAAGGAAAACATCGTGAGGAAACCGGCACACCTGAGAGTTCTTCCTAATGTTCTCAAAGGTGTGTGAAGTCTGCCAATTTGCATTGGGCCAGCATGGTGGACTATGGTCTATAACCCTTATCTGAGAGGAGACCTGCGCTCAGTAGTGAGCCGTTGATGGGTTGCTGATGATAAAGGTCCCTACTCTAGTTACATGGTATCAAAAGTTGAACGAAAGCGTTTTCTTGCGAGTAGATTGGATTTCATTGAGGCAAAAATTATACTTTTCTTTCCTTTAGAATAGATAAATGGATAGATATAGATTTCTATATAATCACAGAGTAAAATGTTTTTACTCTTTCCGCTCGATGAGTTAACCAAAGCTTATACAACATTAGATAGCAACGATTTCTTTTAACCTTCATACCTTTTTGAACCCTTTCGAGATGTTCGTGGGTGGTTTCAAATGCCAGAGCGTTCTGATTGATACAAATGAGAAGCATCCTACACGAACAATACCGAGCTAAGGTAGGCATGTATTCAACCAGGTATGAGAATTTTGTTTTTTAGGGTTCCGTAACCAAAGGGTGCCAGCGGGACCCTATTATTAAGCCTCCGCTGTCCGTCCGTCTGTCAGCGGGCTGTATCTCCTAAGTCGTAACAGGTAGACAGTTGTAAAATAAAGGGTTCCCATACATGAAAAAGGAGTCGAAATAAAATTTTATTTTTTACCCTGGCAGGTGGGGTATCATTGTCTAGAGCTCATAAAATGGAGTTCAAATATATTTTTGTTTTTTTATTATTTTTTAGCTTCAAAACAACCAGCAAGCCAAAAAAAACGAGCATTTTTTCCTCATAATATGCTAAGATAATCCCCATAAGATATCTAAATTAATATGTATCTGGTTAAAAAAAAGTGATTTGGTCATATGTACGGAACAAATATATTTTTATTTTTTTATTATTTTTTAGCTTCAAAACAACCAGCAAGCCAAAAAAAACGAGCATTTTTTCCTCATAATATGCTAAGATAATCCCCATAAGATATCTAAATTAATATGTATCTAGTTAAAAAAAAGTGATTTGGTCATATGTACGGAACCCTAAAAGAGCGAGGCCCGATTTGTACTTGACCAATTTTTTAAATAAGTTCTTCGCATTTTCTTACCGAATTACTCTTACCTACGAACCTGCCTGTCGCTGAGCAGTGATAGCCTAGTGGTTAGGACTGCGTTCTCCTATTCGGGAGGTCAAGCGTTCGATCCTGGGCATGCACCTCTGATGTTTCACATTTATATTATTACTAGCTGATGCCCGCGACTTCTTCCGCGTAGATTTAGTTTTAAAATCCCTCGGGAACTCTTTGATTTTCCGGGATAAAAAGTAGCCTATGTCACTCTCCAGGTCCTCAACTATACCCATGCAAAAAATCACGTCGATCCTTAGCTCTGTTGTGTTTTATAATATTAGTAAGCATTTCTAATTATGATTGCTTATGCGTTTAAGCAATAAAAATTTTCGCCATTTTAAATCGATCCGATCCGTCTAGGAGCTACAACGATACAGATATGGAGACAAATAATGCAGTTTAACTTACAACGCGCCCCTTTTTCCGACGGGGGCGCAAATAGCTTAAAAATTTTTAGGTATGAAGTTTATTTGAAAGCGATCAAACCGCTGAATGTTTCACTTAAGTTATAACTCAATTTGTGGTTCCTTTGGAACGAAAAAAATGTGAAGTAGACTCTGCTCAACAATTATCATGTTTAATTCCACGCTCACGCAGAATTGTAAATGTAAATACGGTGAAGATCCTAAAAAATGATTTTCACAAAATATTGTCTGCTGAATAATTTTTGTTTATGTACTAGTAGAAAGCGTAGCGTTTGCCCACGTCCCACTATCTGGACAGACGACATCAAACATCGACGATCGGCGCAAGACCGAGACATGTGGAAGTTTCTGCAAGAAATCTATGTTCAGCTGTGAACATCGATAAAAAAAAGATAATACGTATAAAAAATCGCACAGCTATTAACTATATCAATTTCCAGAACTGGTTTTAGACTTCAAGATTTCACATTAAGTATAACATTTTTTCATTCCTATCATGGATAGCCTACGTCATAAGCTGAACGTTTCATCTGACAAAGATTATTGAATCTTGATATGTAAGTAAGTATTTGTGTGTACTTAAAAATACAATATCGTGGATCGTACGAACAGAGTATACAAGGGCCCTTTTTGACATAATATTTGCTACGAAAACCTACATTCTATGTTAATATTGATAAAATTATAAATTATAATTCTACTTCATCCGTCAGTATTTATCGGAGTAAGTAAATAAAATAAATAAATGGAAACTCGGGCCATTTGAACACGATCTCGATCGAAACTGAAATAACAACATTAAAATAAATCGGTAAATAAATCGGTAAATAAATCGGTAAATACAGATCTGCTGAGTCCTCGCAAATGTTTCACAAATCAGGGATTAACCAACAAATAATAATTAATCAGTGAAATTTTAAAAGCATCTTGCGTGTTTTAACACTGTTGTTTTGGAAAGGTTAATGTTTTGAAGAGGCCTATGATTATACGGGATGTTATTTTGAGAGTGGTCAGTGATTTGAAAATTAAGCTATTAGGGAAACTTTTAAGCACACATACCTCGGTATAATCGGATACCTGGCGTGAATTCAAGCGTTGAGGTATATAAATAAAAACCGGCCAAGTGCGTGTCGGGCTACGCGCAGTGTAGGGTTCCGTAGTTGAAAGTCTCAAATATTATTGCTGATAGTTCTCTTATTTTATTTATGAATATTGAATACATTTTGAGTTCCATGGTTTAAATACTATAATAAACTACAAAATATGCAACACACTACGTGTAATACCTAACTTAGAAAAAACAGATATAACTCCTTAACTAATGAATCCTATTTAGCCGTGATAGTTTTCCTTTAAAATTCTAAATTATATATACTACTGCTGTGAATTTTTTCTTGTATCCTATATACAACCATTTAGCTGGCAGAGGGGGGGGACACTTGACTCTAATAAAATTTAGCACTTTAAAATATCATATTTCAGAAACGGATCCCTGAATTGAAAAATGATGTTCCCACACCCACAATATTTTTGAAAGACCTATTCAACAACACCCCACTCTATGGGATAGTCGAGAAAAAAAAATTCATCCCCACTTTACATGTAGGGGAGGTACCCTAAAAAAAATATTTTTCAAAATTTTATTTCACCACTATGTCGGCGTGATTGATATTAATACCCTTGTTAAATTACAGATTTCTAGTACCAATAGTCTCTGAGCTAAACCGCGGACGGACGGACAGACAGACGGACGGACATGGCGAAACTATAAGGATTCCTTGTTTACTACGGAACCCTAAAAAAGGTACCGGCTGATTTGAGAACCTCCTTCATTTTGGAAGTCGGTTAAAAACGTTGCCCTATTCATGAACATCAGTCGGCCCGCATGCAATAAATCCTTGCCGATAGCGGGAAAGCTGTATACTAAGGATAGCAGTTCAATTCCGTGTTATCATTAATTATTTATTGTATCTATATAAATAAAAATGAATGTTGGTAAGCGCATAACTCAAGAATGGATGGACCAATTCGGTTAATTTATTTTTTTGTATGTTCCTTAAGGTCCACGGAAGGTTTTAATACTTAATAAAAAAAAAAAAACAAAAAAAAAATTATAATAGATAAGTTGGCGGTACGAAGTTCGCCGTGTCAGCTAGTTGTTTATAATTATTTTATTATTTATTATTATGTATTTATTTTTCAGATTGATTATTTATCTGTGTAGCGAGGAGATAATCATACTAATATACTAATACTAATATAATATACTAATATCCTAATATGATAAATGCGAAAGTGTGTTCGTTGGTTTGTTGGTTTGTCCTTAAATCACGCCGCAACAGAGGACATAGGCTACTTTTTATCCCGGAGAATCAAAGAGTTCCCGAGGGATTTCAAAAACTAAATCCACGCGGATGAAGTCGCGGGCATCAGCTAGTAAAAAATAAATAAGGAGATATCCTACTTCCTACTACAATATTATAAATGCGTAAGTTCGTGAGGATGGATGGATGTTTGTTACTTCTTCATGCCACAACGAATGAACCGATTTGGATGAAATTTGGAATGGAGATAGCTCATATGCAGGAATAGCTGTTGCCCGTGGCTTCGCTGACATTAAGCTTGATTTTACAAACCTCTTATTTTGACCCCTAGGGGTTGAATTTTAAAAAATATTTTTGGATTTCTTAACGGATGCCTACGTCATAATAGCTTAGTTTTATTGTAATTACGTTTTAGTTAAATAACTATACTAGTGGTTCGCCCCGAACTGAGACCTCGCGGTAACGGTTTCCCATAATTACTTATTCATTCAATAGATACATGACGATCAAAATTGACATTATTATTATGCCCGTTTTCACCAACCATACCTAAATCATCCCCTTTGTAGAAGTCTCTTTACGTAGGTAGCCCCTAAATACAATCCTAACATCCCATATGTCATTTTCACCTTTAGTTGTCCCGTAGAGGTTTGTAATAACAAAGTTGACAGAAAGTGTCAACTAACTTAACATATGTAGCCCGTAAAGGTTAGCGAACTGTTAAAGTGAAATCCTCAAGGCCTCAATCAAACTTAGGTATAGTTTTTTGGAACATTCAAATTAAATTACTTGTACACAGCGTCAACTATCGACACGATCAGAAAACGTGTAAAAATAAACTGCAACGTGAAGTTTTATTGATGTTTGCTAAATGACTAAATAATAATTTTAATTGAATATATTATGTTACATATAAGCTGCATTTGCTATATGAGATGAGAGCGCCATCTATTGACATCATTGTGAAGTTCTGTTGTTGCTGCTCATTAAAAGTTGAATAATTTAGTTTCCTTATTACATTTATCTAATTTTAGTATTTGTTGTTCAAGTACATGATATCACGCTAAAATTATAAAACTTTCAAGCCCCAGCTCTCAATGGTTATTCCGTTGTGAGGTCAAATATAATCTCCACTTTGAAAGCCCCCCATTTCGTCAATTTTAGGAAAAAAATTAAAAAAAAAATACTTTTGTACTCTGTTCCAAATTATCTTTAAAATGACGTACTGTAACCCTATGAAAAGCAAAAAATTTTTTTTTTCTTCGCTTTCGCTTCTATGAGAGCCCCCCTGAAATAAAGATTTTTATAACTTTTTAAACCATTTTCGGCTGGAGGCCATCGGTTTACATATTATATCTAAAATTGAAGTAATTACGTTCAGTAATTCAGAAGTTATAAGGCTCTGACAGACGGACGGACGGACGGACGGACGGACGGACGGACGGACGGACGGACGGACGGACAAGTGCAAATTCACTCAAGTAGACTCAAAGACCTTCGCTTCGCTCGGTCGATTAACTAGCTCACAGCGCTCATTTTGAGTGAAGGAGTTTCATCAATCTGTATGTTTTTAAATAATTTTTAGTAGGTACGAGAACGTGTGAATCAAGTCTGGTGCGATGGAACCGGACAATGGTGGACGTGTGAGGTCGTTTGTTGTGGGAAGGAACCATTTGAGCAAGTGACGCGTTATTACTTATTCTTACAAGGAAGGAATTAGTCTTCTGAATGGACGTCATACTTTATATAATTTTATTTCATAATAGAATAGAATAGAAATGTTTTTTATTCAAATAAACTTTTTTATAAGTGCTTTTGAATCGTCGATGAGTCTACCACTAATCTCTCATAATATTGAGTTTAATATTTTGTTTATGTTGCCTTAAGATTTCATTATAACATTCATCGATATAATACCGTCCCAGGTTATTGAGAAACAAGTTATTATCAAAGCTGAGTATCATTTAAATATTTTTGTTACTTGAATTGAAATGTAGAAATCTTTTTATTTTCTTGAGATCTAGAAATCAAAACATCGAAGAGTAGAGTTTAGGTAGATTAGGTTCAGGTATCTTTGGTATCAATACCTACCAATATGTTTTACTAACTTCAAAAACCGAAGCGGTTAGCTATTAATTATTATTTTATTTATTTATTTATTTGCATAAAACAAACATATTACAAGGACAGTACATTTTGGTGTAAACATAAATTCATTTGAGTTTTTTCGTACACCAATCGCCGTAGACATCGATACGTGGATAAAATTTCTAAAAATCTAAAAATTTTAATCTGTTTGTAGGAACCTAATAACTATTCATTACAATAAGAATAAGTTACATATACTTAAATGTTTATAGTTAGGTACATAGTAGTAAAAAGTTTATTATATTTCAATGTAGGTAGGCTAACAATAATTATAAAAGCGAAGAGCGTAAAACCTTTTGTTAACACTCGATTCACTTCAAGTTTCGTGACGTAATACAGGTGTTTTTTTTTATTGCCTATGTTATGAAGTGGTGCGTATAAATATAAATGTAATAACTAATAAGTATTCGAGTAGGTTTTATCATTAATTAAAACATTTAATAATTAATTTTGCTCTAGTTTTCTTAAATTAATTTTAATGTAAGCCACATTCTAAAATCTAACACAAGCGTTTGAAGTGTCAGAACCTACAGACAGTTTAACAGCAGAAATTAGCCGCGGGCGGTTATAATTCATTCAATTTCTGATGTGTTGTTCAACGATTGCAGTGTGCAAAGTTCGTTGAAACTAACTTCCCGGATCCTGTTGCATTTGTACTTAGTTATTGCAATGTGATTTGAATGGTACAACCATAGACTGTTTGAAATTATATAAGTAATATTTTGTTTGTGAGTTTTGCCCTTAATGCCCATAACTGTGGGCCTCATAAGAAGGCTCAGGGTCACTCAGCAAGCGATGGAGAGAGAAAGCTCTCTCTAGCTTGGGGTATCCCTGCGAGATCAAATCAGAAACGAAGAGATCCGCAGGAGAACCAAATTCATCGACATAGCTCAGCGAGTCGCGAAACTGAAGTGGAAATGGGCAGGGCACATAGTTCGAAGAGCTGATGGTCGTTGGGGTCCCAAGGTGCTGGAGTGGCGACCCCGCACTGGTAAGCACAGTGTCGGTCAGTGTCAGTCGGTCCACCCAGTGGGGGGTCTGCCAAGACGCCCCACTAGGTGGACCGACGACATCAAACGAGTCGCAGGGAGCCGCTGGATTCAGGCGGCGCAAGACCGAAGCCTGTGGAGGTCCATGCAGGAGACCTATGTCCAGCAGTGGACATCTAAAGGTTGATAATGACAATGATGAAGTAATATAATTTTATTGTAATGGCGTAACTACAATGTGATTAGTTCACATAATGTTTAGTTTTTGTCTTACGTAAATTATTATTGTAACAGCGTATAACAAACGCTTTTATAAAGTGTGGAGTGAAGTGATTTTTGATATTTAGTTAAAACTAATTTTCTCTTCAATGCACGCGTGTATTCACTGCCTGAAACAAACTTTGTAATGTTTTGATCTTTATATACTTGAAAAGTTGAACTAGAGCTTACATGAAAAGGGACCCCGGGCCATAATAAAGTACGGTACGTTAAAAATAACAGGATACAGTATGAGTTAGTTCAACTAAAAGGTATCTTGAGCAAAAAGATCAATCCTTCTGTTCCTATAAAAATAAGGTGATAATCTACACATGATCAAATATTCCAATTGAGACAATATCTTTTGAAATGTAAAGGTGTCCCGTGTCTCTAACCCCAGGAGGCAGGTTTTGCAAAGCATTTTTTTTATGTCACATACTACATAATATCCTATTCACTTTTAACGTCCTTAAAATTAAACCGTATGGGTTAGAATATATTGTGAATTCTTAGCAAAGAGTCTTAAGTTCGAAGACCAAGTCTAATTCCCTGATTTTGAACTTAATTAAAACATACCTACTTATTTAATTTGGATAAGACAACACGTGACCAGTTGAAAAATAAGTGTAAATTCAAAATTTTATTTTTAAAAAACAAGCTTTTATTAATAGCTGGCTACGTCATCAGACATCGTATATCATCTAGGATCAGAGTACTTGTCAAGACGAATCAAACGAGCCGAAACTCGATGGGGTTACGTCATTTTATTACAGAGTTCCCAAAATCACGTCCCGGCTCCATCATCAAATCAGCTCCAAGTCACAATAATATTGCATCGTCATTCGACTTACATACACGTGAAAAATTTCAGCTCAATCGGAAACCGAGAAGTGGTTTTAATTCATCTTGCAAGATTTGACCATAATATAATAAGCTTGTTAGGACATAGGATGGCTTAGAAATCCGATGAAAGTTGGAGTCCGGAGGAGACATCAAGTGAACGCAAGGAGCCGACGCGACGGACATTTAAGGGGCAACAAGTGTAAATTGAAAATTTTAAACACCCCCGACATGTGAATCAACGACCGGACTCGATCCTCGATACTCAATCATCTAACACCTACTCATTGACACCATTCTAATGAGCCCGAATATACTATAATATATCTGCTGTAAGTTGCTGAGGAGTTGGGTATCCCGCAGATTACTTGATGCTGCAGCAGCAGCTCAAGGTAACCATGAAATAATCCGATGTAACAGTACACCAAACAAATCAATCGCACCAGTGAAAGCTTGTAAGCTCTTAAATGGCTGAACCAATTTTGATAAAACATGGCTAAGAACCACCGCTAGAAAATCTGCTTTTAAATTAAAAACCCGCACCCAAATCGGTTCACCTGTTTAAGAGGTACGGTGCCACAGACAGACATAGCGGTCTAACTTATAACACCTCCCTTTTTGCTTCAGGGTTTAAAAATCATGAGTTGTTGTGGTAGCTCCTACAAGACAAACCGCAAAATATAGGTACATATACTAATTTTTTATGTTCTCTCGCTGACAGCTCATTTGTATATAGGTCTCACAAGAACGTGTGCTGTGGCGACCCTTTAAAGAAATCTAAGTCCAGCAATAGATCTGTTGAGATGATGATGACGGAAGTTCTCGGTGTCTAACTAGAGTCTATTTATTCGGCTCTGATGTTTGCCTGATATTCAGCAGGCTACTACATCATGCGTAATGCTACAAGTTTTCACGCTGAGAAAAAGCAGATATATTCCTGTATCATATGTAAATATGGTTGAGCGAAGCAATGGCTGGGTCATGCGTCATGCTCGTGAACGGGTGCCACTGGCGGAATGGGGCTGCTTTCTGTCTGCCCGTGTTAACATGTGTTGAATTATAATTAGGTATGCTTTTATGGAACTTCTCCTCATTGTGGAAACACTGCATACATATCATAGTATCTATTGTACTGTGGATTTGTTTTGAAAAGAGCAACCGCCGAGTTTCTTGCTGGTTCTTCTCGGCAGGAAGGGCATTCCGAACCAGTGATAGACTCATCGACGATTCAAATGCACTTGTAAAAAAGTTTATTTGAATAAAAAACATTTCTATTCTATTCTTTATCAGAAGCCCTTATGATAAAAATCAGAGCTCGTTTGTTCGCAGCGCGCAGGCAGCAGAGCCCGGTATTACCCAATTACGCACACATAAGCCCACGTACGTAATTAAAAAGCCGCGAGTGCCTTTCATGAAGTGTTAAAAACAACGGCATAATCAACTGATTGCAAGTTTATTACAATAGCGGCACGCTATGATGGCCGGTTTGACGTTTGTCCGCTCATGAAGTTCCGTATTAATTGATAACGACTTTGAAGGAAATAATTGTATTACTTTATTGACGATAGTGATGTGCAGAGATTCATAAATTTTATCGAATGTAGTTTTAGGTTTAGGACTCAAAATTTATTTATTAAATTGATTTCTAAAATGTATACAAGTGTAGAAAAATCAGTTTGCACCATTTAAGGGGTGAATGTACTTGTGAATATGAACAATTTTCACTATGTGGACAAACCTCTGAAATCGCAAAAAAATATCAGCTGTTTCATACAAAAGGTAAAATTTTTATTTTTATATGATATATACCACAACTCGGCATTTGGTTTTCTAAATTGAAAATTTTTAAAAATGGAATCTAATACGATCGTCACATAGGATCGCTGGCTAGCACAACTACAACCTCCGGCAAACTCGCGTCAATGCTCAATGCAAAACAAAGCAGTTTCGAATTGACGTTGCTTCGAAAAGTATAAACTGTCAGTGCAATGCGATTGTGATATAGTTTTGACCTGGCTTTGGATTTCAAATATTGATACTGCATTACTGTTGACCCTTGCTCGTTAATTTGGACTCTGTTCAAGCCCTTTGTTGTGGATTTCGTCGATATGACCGAACGTACGCAGAGAACTGTTCTAAATAGTCAGACACGTGAGTTCGTAATACGCCTTCGTAACTATTTCGATCGTGAAGCTCAAAATGGAGGGCCAATTTTACCTATAACGTCAGTGGTTGAACGCGTAGCTGATGCGCTTAATATTGGACAACGAACTGTTAGACGGATAACTAAAAAAAAATATGGCGAGACTGGCACAGAAGAAAATAAACTTCACACACCAAAAAAGAGAAAACGAGCAAAACCAGTCGTAGGCATCGATAGCTTTGATGCCGATGCTATCCGAAGACATGTTTACGGCTACTATTTACAGAAGGAGTATCCAACAAGAAAAAAGTTGGTGCATTCACTGAAGGAAGCTGGATTATTCTTCGGTGGGGAAAGTTCTTTAACGAAGATTTTGAAGACCATTGGATTTCGATACAAAAAATGTAACAAACGCAAAATATTGATGGAAAGATTTGATATAGCGATGGCAAGGTATACTTTTTTACGGCAAGTGAAAGAAATCAAAAATTGGCAAAATGTTGTGTTCTTGGATGAAACATGGCTTAATGCTAACCATACTGTAGGCCGTTCTTGGAACGATGACACAGCAGCATCTACTTCCAAAGTTCCTGTAGGAAAAGGAACGCGACTTATAATTTGTCACGCCGGAACCATCAACGGGTTTGTCGAAGGTTCTCTCATGGCTTTTGCGTCAAAAACCACTGGAGACTATCATGAAGACATGAATGGAGAAAAGTTTACTGAATGGTTTACCTCAATGTTGTGTAGCCTCCCTGAACCATCTATTATAATTATGGACAACGCCCCATACCACTCGATGCAAATTGACAAGCCACCTGCCCAATCCCAAAAGAAAGCTGATATCGTCGCATGGCTTCGTAAAAATGGCGTAGATGCAAACATGAATATGTTAAAAGCGGAATTAGTACGTCTTTTAAAAGAAAACAAACCAACCAAGATCCGATACGTCATTGACGAAATAGCATTAGAACATGGGCACAGAGTTATACGGTTACCGCCTTACCATTGTGAGTATAATGCGATTGAGTTGGTGTGGGCTCAAATTAAGGGATATGCTGCAAGACACAATACAGAACCCCCATTTACCACAAAAAAAATGCTAAAATTATTAGAAGAAGCTTGTGAACATGTGACTAAAGGAGACTGGGAAAAGGTTGTGAATATAACTGTTAAATTAATAAGGGAAGATTATGAAAGAGATGTGAAAATAGATAATATTATAGAAAACGAACATATAATTATTAATGTAGGTGATGATAGCAGTGACGACAGTGAAAATAGTAGTATGGACGAATCTGATTAATTATGGCCTTTTGTGGCACCTTTTTTGGTATCTTTTGTACCGGCCTTATAACCGGCCATCATAGCGTGCCGCTAGTGTAAACTAGCGGCACGCTATGATGGCCGGTTTGACACATTACAATAGTGATGTGGAATGTCAATTTATTCTCGAACAAAAAACAATTAAGTTTTGTTTTTGTACCTGATTAAATAGGTTTAATAAAACAAAAATGTATATGTTTATTTAATTTATTTGAACGAACTGAATATTTGAATGAAAATGAATATACATACTTTATATGCACACAAGAAACATATGAATACAAAAGATACCAAAAAAGGTGCCACAAAAGGCCATAATTAATCAGATTCGTCCATACTACTATTTTCACTGTCGTCACTGCTATCATCACCTACATTAATAATTATATGTTCGTTTTCTATAATATTATCTATTTTCACATCTCTTTCATAATCTTCCCTTATTAATTTAACAGTATAATTATAATTATTGAGATACATTAAACCTAAATTTACTCTAAAATTAAAACTACCTTCTACATTAAAATTTAACATTTAACAGTTCTATTCACAACCTTTTCCCAGTCTCCTTTAGTCACATGTTCACAAGCTTCTTCTAATAATTTTAGATTTAAAACTGATTTTTCTACACTTGTATACATTTTAGAAATCAATTTAATAAATAAATTTTGAGTCCTAAACCTAAAACTACATTCGATAAAATTTATGAATCTCTGCACATCACTATCGTCAATAAAGTAATACAATTATTTCCTTCAAAGTCGTTATCAATTAATACGGAACTTCATGAGCGGACAAACGTCAAACCGGCCATCATAGCGTGCCGCTAGTGTAAGTTGATGCGAAGTTTGTGTGCGAGCGGGACGGGCGCGGGGCGGGCGGCGCGCTGTCTCGCTCGCACCGCACGGAGCTTCAAATCCGTGCAAATCGTGGTTTGTAGGGCGTAGAGTACTAACTATGTAGACAGAGACGATTCATTTTTTATTCAGATTTTGATTAAGTTTTTTGACTTCAGCACATTCAAACAGGATACATTATGAAACGTACTATAATTAAAACAGTTTTCAGTTAAAATTATAATTATTTATTAATGTCTAAAGATTGGGTATCCCGAATAAATAAATTTAATTTTCAATTGATTCATAGTATCTCAGCATTCTCATTAGGTACTTCTTGTTTTAGGGGTTGTTGTAAGAATGGAGATTTATAAACAGACCTATATTTCAAATAATATTAAGTAATGGATTATTGGCACTAGAAAATTGTTTAAAAGAATTATAATTCACGACCTAAAAACATGAAAATAATCATATTGATTAAAACTTAAAACTATAACCTCAGAAATCACATTATATTCATACCTATCATACCATACATAGGTTGAATAAAAGGCTGTTTTCCAAACAGCGGTATAAACACATTTACAAAAAAATTACAAAAAACAGTTACAAAAATGAAATATTCCATTTCTATCCTCAAGACTGACGTCTACTATGTTAGACGACGACTGTCGGCCGGTTCCTATATTCAAACTATTTCTTTCTCGTTCAGTTAACTGGAAACGTCCAAACCGTGTACCTATGGATTTCATTGACAACTAACTTGAGTAACTTTGCTAGGGCAACTTACCTTCAGATTATAGATAGATTGAATATAAGAACTGGGCATAAAAGTTATAAGAATAGGTCTCTTCTAATATCGTGTCCCACGCATCGCCCGCTCTAGTAAATAGTTCGTTCTGTGGCTGACGCTTAAAAGCACGCGTTCGGACCACCTTGGCGCACTTAAAGCTACGCGCGCGAACACGGCACGTCGACACCTCCACCTGGTCAGCTGGTCACCTGGTCACCTGGTCACCTGGTCACCTGGTCAGACCTGATCAGACCTGATCACTCGTGAAAACCACTGACCATCTGATAGGATCACCATGTAAGTACTAGTTTATAATTCAAAATTGGAACTTTGGTTATTGTAGCAGATTCAATGTAATATTTTTTTAAATAGTTACTCTTCTTGAGGAGGTAGGTACGTTTGTGGACGGTTAATTTAAAATCAAAGAAAATTTTATTGTAAGTAAGTATAAGTTTTAATACAGGATACAATACTCAGTTGAAAATAAAAAGCGTAATTTATTAAATTTTAAAATTCATAAAACACCAGTGAAAAAGATTAAAAAATGACGTAAAAACTCCAACGAAAACTTTATCTCTAACTTTAAATCTCCTCCACGTGGACGTAGTCGTGGGCATCAGCTAGTCATTGATAAAGAAACTTGAATTTTTATTTAAAAGGCATTATAATAAGTGATGAAACGAACTTTCCTGAAGTGAAGTTCGATCATTATTATTATGAGTTGCTTCATCCGAAGATATAATTACAAAGGTAGTTAGTTCCTTATTATATTAAGGGTTGATTAAGTGAAAAGTAATAAATATATTTATCGTACAATTTTATAATATATGCACTGTCAAATAGTTAAAGTCGACTAATTTGTCACCGCGCTGTCTCCATTTCGGAAACGTTCTGCCATCGGCACTACCAAGGACTAAACTCCTATGTTAACATGTTTAGGTTGTATTCAATGCTCACATTACTTCGATGCAACTACAAAGTTATCCATGTAGAGCCACAATAACACAACCGTTAAAAGTGCGGACCAAAAACTGAAATGTTGACGATTCAATACCCACCCGGTGCAATGATTTTAAAGGGGAAAACCATGTTGAACTTATATATACCCCCCATATTAGTAAATTCAATGTGGCTGATATTACTAACTAGGGAGTATAGAAAACTACCTGTAGGGTACACAAACTGATACAAGATACATCTGTATACAAGAATGTCATTTATCTTTCAATATTTTGAAGAGTATTACAGTTAAGGCGTTGGTATTGAAAAGTTCCATATTTGTAGACTTTGCCAACTTAGTTTAGGATTGTGCAAACTAGAATGCACAATGCATTACTACGTATAAATCGATGGCACAATGCTTTGAAACATTTTTCCACCTCAAAACAAGTTCAAAATAAACTAGATCATACCTTCCAGAGGCCATATAGAATAGCAATATTATTATTAGGGTGTGTTAAGTTTATTTCTAAGCTACGATTAAGTGGAACTAAACGTAATTTTTTTTTAATTATTTATAACTAGCTTTAACCCGCAACTTCGCTCCCGTAATCTACTAAAATTTAATCCAAAGTGATGATTATCATATAAAATTACCAATTTTGATTTTTTAGGATTTTCAGCTGTTCTTTTGGGGTTTTCCTATTATTTTGTTTTTAGCCACCCCTGAATTAGATCATGTGTGTATAATTTATTTAATTCGCACAGAACGTTAATTATTAGTGTTTTTCCTCAATAAGATTGTTCTAGGGTTGTAGTACCTACCTTCTTACACTTAGTCGTATCCACGCAACGCTTCATATACTCAAAGACGCAACGAGCCATAGATTAGTCATTGAGGTGCTATAATACATACTTTGAAATAACAAATTCTTTTCAAAAACCGACTTCAAACGCCCGCGCCACTACAAAGTATATAATTTACTGTCGATTTTAAAAAATCACTCGACCGATTTCGATAAAATTTAAATGGGACTACCTGGAAAGTATGCCCTTTCATACAAATAATATAAATCGGTGAACATACATTAAAAAAAAGATACCGACGGATTGAGAAACTCCTGCTTTTATAAGGCCGGTTAAAAAGAGATACGACTAATCCACTACGCAGTCACGAGAGGAAGTCTTACACAGTAGTTCACCATCGCCAAATAAACTTTAACCAACGAATAAAGACGTTTTGATTGGTTTTCATTGCAAAAACGGTTACAGCGTCCAATTTATCTATCTATCTCTAATATCTTTAAACGAGCAATTCTTGTATATATTATATATATAATCTGAATCTCGGAAACGGCTCCAACGATTTTCATGAAATTTGGTATGCGGGGGGTTTCGGGGGCGATAAATCGATCTAGCTAGGTTTTATTTTTAGAAATGGTCGTTTTATCCGTGTTTTCAGGCAATGAAAAACCCCTTACAATATCATTAGAATAGGAAGGTAAACGCCGCCATCTATGAATTTCCGATAGCTCGGAAGTCGGGCGGTCCCGAAAACAGATGACCCCGGTTCGAGTCCAGACGATTATATTTTCGAAACCATATGAATTTTATTACTATTATTTTTTTATTTATTATTTTTTTTTATATATAATTTCCAAAAAACACGATATACCAAAAAAAAATAATAATAACCGAGCAAAGCTCGGTCACCCAGTTATTTTGTTAGCTTTATACGTTATTTGCCGATGGTGAAGTTGGCCCTAAAACAATTTATAAATGGTAGGTAGGTAGATGTAAAGTAGTGTATTACCAATTGTAATGTACAAACAAATTAACGCGGATTCCCAAGCACTCAATCCAGATAAGTGGAATTAGGAAAATCTGAACACTACGTGGAAATTTCTTGAATGCATAATACATTGCGCGTATCTAGTTGCTGCGATTTGAATATGTACTAATAGATACATACGTGTCTTCCATTGTACTAACTGTCTAAAGATTTTCTACATCTGGGGACACTGGAGTGTCTCCGCCACGACGAGCCAAGCGAAGCGCAAGGGCACTACCTATTTTTTCTCGAAGTGCTTCGTAGTTTTTTTGAACCATCATAACTTGTGTTTGGATATTACCAGATAAACAAAATTCTCGGGATATGATGTTAAAAGTGGAGTTGTTAGACATATAAAGTTTAAATTGCATTGCTCTTATACTTTAGATTTTATTGATATCTAAAAACCCCGATTTCGTCACTGACTCACTCACTGATCAAAAATTCTTACAGTACTTCCTGAAGTCCTAGAAAGCTGACAAAAAGTTCTGAAACTTGAAACTTTTACCCCCCAATTCAATCCCTTAAACTAGGGGATGGAAGTCTCATACAAATGATACCGCAAAATTTGAAAATTGAATAGGAGCTCTTTGTTTCTAATTTTCCAATAGGTTCATACTCTACAAGAGAACCAACCACCGGAACAAGCAGGTTTTCGCAAAAATTTCTCAAAAATAGACCATCTCGAGTTTGAGGCAAAAAGTAAACGCGCAGGGTTGACACTAAATGCTACAAAAACAAAGATTCTCTAATAAATGGGAAAGTCTCTACTTTGCGATTTTGAAACTCGAACAAGGTACGTACCTTGTTCGAATTTCAAACTACATAGATGGCGCTCAAATTATCTAATTTACTATATAGTGCGCATTTTAATGGACACTACAATGAATAAATTATGCATTTTAAATGCTAAAAAAATATTTATCGTACAAAACTCACAAAAATATTATCAAGACACTTCTGTCTTTGATCAGCTGCAGCGCCATCTAGTCTAGCCCTAGCCAAAACCTCAAGCGGTGACGATCGTAGAAAGATAAACGATACAACGAAGTGTAACTTGGCCACAGGGGTTATAGACTTATGGGTTTGGAGAAAAGCTACCACAAGAACGGCCATTTACACACAACAACACACGACAAACCCCTAAGGGCTTGTTGCTTAATAACTGTGCATACGTACATAATATAGACAGATAGAAGAAGGGTATAATTATTACTATATCTATCTATTTGTTATTTATTTGTCAAGACCTAATAATCTCCATCCAGCGTATTTGTTAGAGAATGTCTATTTGCGTTTCCATTTAGCGCATCAAACGGCAACGGTAGATGACGGCTGGAACGAGATTTTGAATCAATCCGAGCCCGAAGCGATCGGAAGCCGTCACTCCCACCGTGCGGCCGATGCGTTAAGCTCGCACGAGACATGCTATAGCAGCTATAGTGATCTTTGATCTATAGAAATATTAGGTACAGCTTGATTGTTCCTGAAATATCAGAGTTTTCTTCTTCTTTGTCAACCGATAGACGTCCACGCCTGGACAAAGGTCTCCTGAATCAAAAGCACAAATTGAATCCAAGATTGCCTGTATGCACCTTTATCATAATCTAGTTTTTTCATCGTTAGATTTTATATACCTACCTTTACCTACATGTAGTACTAAATCATCTAAGTGAATATCCATGCCTCATTCATTTCCATTATGTTCCAACTTTTGATATATAAAAGTAAAACTTCAACATTTTATGGCTTTAGGGATACATAGTATTTATCGTATGTATATTTTTGACAGCTACAGGCTTTAAGTTGTTTATAAATTGGTCTATTGGAGTTAGTTAAATAATTATAGTTTTTATAAGAAAAAGACTTGTATTTTCAAAGTTTGAATCATTCAATTCAAACGCACAACGCACACGCACTCTTCGGGAATCGCTCCCTTAGTTTGTTAACTACAGCACCACGGCAGCCATACCCATCGATGTGAGAGTTAGTTGAATATAGTTTTTTCACTAGCGGAATATTCACTAAATCATGGACTTAAAACCTATATCTACTTACTTTAAAGTTTCTTGCCGGATATGTAGGAAAAGCTTTTTAAACCTGCGGTAGGTAGAGTTGCTACGAAATATACAAATAGTGTTCGTAGTTACTAGGCTACGATTTCGCTTTAAAAATATTAGCTTTCTTGAAATAATTTTGTATCCATAATCATGTAAAAAGTAAAAAAAATACATTCACATTTCATACGAATATTATTACGTTTCCGTTTCGTTAGAGCAATCCCAAAGCTTTATTTTAAATTTCAGTGAATTTTGATGGTTGTATAGAAATTTAAAATGCAGGTATACAGCTGATCGCATAAAATAGCAAATTATTTATCCACGTGTGGAAGGCGATAAAAGTTAGGAGCACTGGAGTGAATTTACTGACAGTTTATCTCGCGAGTTTAAAATAATAACGATGAGAAAATTATACTCGCAGGTTCTCCTGCCGTTTTAATAGCTACTTATCTCACTTTTTTGAGCTCTTCTTCGTTTGATTATTTACTGAACTGTCCGTTGAAATTTTTACACCCTATAATGTAGACTGTAGAGGGAGGAAACGTTAAAGTGTTCTCAGAGGTTTTTGAATATACCCTTCAGGAAACCATAATTTTCCGGGATAAAAAGTCTACGTAGCTCTCCAGTCCAGTCATGAAAAAAAAACATGTCGCTTCGTACCTCTGTTGCTGATTGAAGGACAAAACAATAAACAAACATACACAAACAAACATGCACATGAAATTGGTATGGAAGTTATGATACTTTTTATTCCGAAAAAAAAAAAACAGTTTTTTTCGAGATTCTTAGAAAACCTTTCACGCGGACTAAATCGCAGATAAAAGCTAGTTCAAAATTAAGTGGGGCAAATATTAATCTGATATTACATTAAATATTTGATAAAGTAATTAAGGTATCGTTTCTGATACACCGTTTAATATGTCTGGCGACGGCGTCACCATGTACATGGTTGTACACCTGAGGATTACATGTTTGTTTAGGACTAGCTGCTACCAACTAGTTTAGTGGATCATCTATTTGGACAGTTAGTTATCATTACCGTTATTGTAGTTCGTAATTAGTTGCCCCTAATAACATGTCAATCCCATTTAAAATTCCTTGCGAACAATTTATATTCCCAGCGTTAAATCACTCAACCTGCTTGCGAAAGTAATGTAATAAAATATAATTTTCAATACCATAAGCCAAGGAAAGAAGACAAGATAATAATTATACTTTTAATATCGACTGCAATCAATGGACTGAAATAAAATATTATTTATTCAATTATTGAAAACTACATTTTCACGACTTCAATTATATTTTTACAAATCCCCCGGAAACCAACGAACTCTATCTACTAAGTACTACAGCGTATACGCTGTAGTAGTACATTGTCGGTAGCTTCATCTCCTCAGCTATACCAATGAAAAAGTCACGTCAATCCGTTGCTCCGTTGCTTTGCGATTGAAGGACAAACCAAAAATTCGTAAGGATATTAAATCTGGAAAGTATTAAAATTATTTCATTCTTTCAAAGAGTTCCCACGGGATTTTTATGAAGCCTATATCAACGCGAACAGAGTCGCGGGCGTTAGCTGGTCAAAGTTATAATTTTATACCGTTTTGTCCTTTGATTGGCATTCTCTTTGATGTTTAGGATCGACGCAAGTATTGTGATTCGGTAATAAAAAAATAAAGAAATAATACCTAACTGATGACGATTACGGTTTCTTTTCATTCGGGGTGTCGAAGAAGCCTGTCCGATCAAAGGTCACTAAACAAAGCAGTTTTTTATACTATCCAATTATGACGTGCGTTATAATTTTTACCTAGACTAAAGTAAAAGCTTTGTACACATGTAATGAGCATAGCAGCATCTCAGCTCTAGTTCCCACAGACGTCATCATCATCAGACATGCATGCATCATTATGAGGCATGCATGCATCACCATCAGGCATGCACGCATCAACTGTCGGACACAGGCCTCCTTTAAAGAAGCGCCAACCAGGTCCTCGGCCTTTCGTATGACGTATCCATCGATGGCTGGGCTGTCATTTATAAAGCACTAGCTTATGCTCGCCGTTTCACTCACGTTAAGTTCGATTTTTTTACCCCCTAAAGGTTGAATTTTCAAAAATCCTTAGCGTATGTCTACGTCATAATAGCTATCTGTATGTCATAGCCCAATATGTCCAGTGGTTTCAGATGTGCGTTGATAGATCTGTCAGTCAGTCACCTTTTCCTTTTTAACCGACTTCAAAAGAACGAGGAGGTTATAAATTCTACGCGTATTATTTTTCTTTTTTTATAATAATACTAGCTGATGCCCGTGATTTCATCCGCATGGATTTAGTTTTTAAAAATCCCGCGGGAATTCTTTGATTATCCGAGATAAAAAGTAGCTCTCCCGGTCTGAGGACCCACTACTACACCCATTACAATACTCTTCCAAAAAATCGCATCAATCCGTTGCTCTGTTGCGACGTGATAGAAGGACAAACCAACAAACAATTACACTTTTGCATTTATAATAATTCAGAAATGCAAAATTATAACACAATCTCGACAACCGTAATCTAACAATCGTTCGAGATTTAGGTTGCTAGGTTGCCTAGCAACCTAAATCTCGAACTGTAAATATGACTGTCGTGTAATTAGCAAATTTTAATTTGCAATCAAAAAAATTTAATGTCAATAATTAAGATAAATACTATCTTATCTTTTAAGTTGGACCAAATTACAGATAGTTATGAAGTTTGATCAAAATCGATTCAGTAATAATAATAATGATTTATTTGCCACAAAAAAGAATGTACATTATGAACAGTAAACGTGATGCGGCCCTGGTAGCTAAACTGAGTTTATATACTCGTATGATAGCTGCCAGTGCTTTCCCCGATATTATAGTCAAGCATACAAACATTCTTAGGTCTAATATAAAAAGCATTCATAATAATAATTAGTTTAAAACTTCTTAAAATAAAACATGCTTATTTTGTGTGTGTGTGTGTGTGTGTGTGTGTGTGTGTGTGTGTGTGTGTGTGTGTGTGTGTGTGTGTGTGTGTGTGTGCGCGTGCGTGCGTGTGTGTGTGTTTGTGCGTGTGTGTGTGTGTGTGTGTGTGTGTGTGTGTTTGTGTGTGTGCGCGTGCGTGTGTGTGTGTTTGTGTGTGTGTGTGTGTGTGTGTGTGTGTGTGTGTGTGTGTGTGTGTGTGTGTGTGGCTGCGAGTGTGTGTGTGTGTGTGGATGGTGGATATATATGAGACGCGTATACATACTGAAATAAAGTACCTAATATTAATATTACATATACAAAGAATTTGTAATGATATTGGCTATTTATGAACAATCAGCAACTCTTCAGTGCTATCATAATTATGCGAAAGAAGCCAGTTATTGATGAGTTTTTTACATTGATAGGACGATTGTGAGTCAATGGTGAGAGCTTTGTTGGCTTTATTATATAAAAAACTACCTAGAAAAGAGGAAAATCTTTTAGAGAAAACTGTGCTATGAGTAGGAATATTACATACTGAATGTTTCCGTCGTTTATCTTTTAATTTCTGTATGTTTGCCGGGTCTACGATTTTATGTTGTTTCAAAATTATTTTTTGAATAAATAATTGTCTCACTGTGAGTAGTTTACTTTCCTTATAGAGGGATGAAGTAGGATATCTGTAGGGTAGAAAAGAGCTGACCTTAAGAACCGCCCTTTGTGCCCGCTCCAATTTGAGGAGACGCGTCTTCGCCGCACCTCCCCAAGTATCAATGCAATATGTCAATAAAGATTCACATAAGGTGTGGTACAACATTCTCAATATTTTTTCATCGGCAACATGGCGGATATTTTTAAAAAAATTCTTTTCAAAAAACCGACTTCTAACGCCACTACAAAGTATAAAAATAATTTTAGTTTGTCCACGTTTGTTGAAGTCGGGCGGGCCTATATACAAATTATGAAACCGATGCGCGACGCTACAGAATATGATAGACTCGTTTGTAGAAGTCGAGCGAGCATCGCGAGTCGGTTTCATAGTTTGTATTTTAGGCCCGCCCGACTTCAACAAACGTGGACAAACTAAAATTATTTTTATACTTTGTAGTGGCGTTAGAAGTCGGTTTTTTGAAAAGAATTTTTATTTTAAGCTTTTAAGTGTAGTATCCTATGATTGAGGAGCTAGGACCTGGAGCTCCATGATGTAGTCCATACTTGTTACCTACAATATCAATTCGTAATCGAAATTTCCTAAATCGCCATAGTTTTAGCCTGCAGCATCAGGCTTGAGGAGTTGAAGATTAAAATTTTTATGGGACCATTTCGCAAATATACTCTGTCGATTAAAAAAAAAATCACGCGAATCGGTCCAGTAATCCCGGAGAAATCGGTGGACATACATTAAAAAAAAAAAAAAAAGATACCGGCCGAATTGAGAACCTCCTCCTTTTTGGAAGTCGGTTAAAAAAAAAAAAAAAAGATACCGGCCGAATTGAGAACCTCCTCCTTTTTGGAAGTCGGTTAAAAATAGCTATGAGTTTACGAATTCTATTTGCTAGAATATTTATGTGATTATCAAATGAGAGTTGATAGTCAATGATTACGCCTAGATATTTTATACAGTCAGGTCTTTCTAAATTAGGACAATTGCATGTACTTACTGAACTAAGAACGGGACATAAAATAGAATGTGCTTTAATGTTAAAGCTGTCTAGACAAGGTTGTGTGTGCCGGGAAATGGAGAAAGTTAAGTATTTAGTTTTCCCAGTATTAATGCTTAAGAGATTACTATGCAACCAGGACATGACTAGATTAAAACCTTTTTGGGCATTGTGAAAAACAGTTTCCCAATTAGGACCCCAGCATAAAAGTGTAGTGTCATCCGCAAATGTTATAATTTTTCCATTAATCAATTCCAAATTGCAAAGTTGATTAATGTAAATCAGAAAGAGGGTCGGACCTAAAATGCTTCCTTGTGGAACAACTGGTAGTGATGAACTTACATGCTCACCAATTCTAACACACTGCGTTCGATAGCTTAAATAGTCCTGGAACAGTTTTAGCTGTATACCACGTATTCCTATCTGTTCCAGCTTTTTTAGAAGCAGAGGGATGGACACAGTGTCAAAGGCCTTGGCGAGGTCAGTAGTTTTTAAGTTTATCCCGAACAAATATCGTAATACTAGATTTTTATTCATATAGATTAAGTATAGATTAAGATAAGTTTTTAGTTTTCAAGAATATCTGTCATATGAATTTGATATTCTTATACAATTCCATGTCTGGTTTGGTGGGAGGCATCAACCCAGACATGGTACTCTCCACTTTACTGGCTAAGTCTCGTCGCCATGCCACTCATCACATGACGCTCTCTTCCATCTTAGACTGCATCGTTACTTACCACCAGGTGTGATCATCGTGTATGATGTGCCAAGGGGCTGTCTTGTAGAACAAGAACTAAAATAGCTCCTTGTTTCAGATAAAAATGGCGCACAGCATCCTGACCGTGTCTGTCGTCGCAGCGTTGATGATCTCCGCGGGAGTCAGCGCCAAGCGTGAGTAGCCGGCACGCCTCAATGCGCCACAAACGGACGGACAAACATATTATTAAGACTGAGTAGCTTTTGCCCGCGACTTCGTTCGCATAGAGTTGTTTTAAAAAATCCCGCGGAAACTCTCTGTTTTTCGGGATGAAGCCTTTGTCAATCTCCAAGTAAAAAAAATTAAAATTGACACTTATGACAAGTCTATAGAATATACCACCCAACCAACCATATACCATACCAAGGTTATAGGTATACCACCCAAGGTTTAACCCATGCAAAATCACGTCGATCCGCTACTTCTTTGCAGCGTGATTGAAGGTCAAATAAACACACTTTCACATTTGTACTTAATATTATTAAGGATGAACCTAATTTTTTTTTAAAGAATATTAGTCAAATTGAAGTTGACTAATATCCTTCTATCTCCTCCAACTAAGCGGAAAGCTTGTGCTACGTTAACAGTGCAACGGGTGGGATTCGAACCTGCGACCTTTCAGTTTTCATTTCGCACCTTTAACCGTTGGGCTATTGAGGCCGAAAAATATATAATAGGCGTTATAATTACTTGTTGCGTCTCACAATCAGGTAAAAAGAAAACCTTTTACATAATTTACCTGAAGTTCTCTAAGGGGTGTATGTACATTACTTTCCACACATGTATTTTAAGCTTTTAGTTACTAATGCTACCCTGTGGCATCAGCTGCAAACTTTAGTGAACTTTTGTGCTCACCGACTTGTTTAGTTTCACTTTGTTTTCACTCTGTGGTCAACTATGCACATTACGTGAATTATTATACTTCTTAACAGCACCTTACCCTATTTGTCACGCTTACGTTTAGAGCTTCGCTAATTTTACTAACTGGGTAAGAACTGGGAATGGGGCTACTTTCTGTCTGCCCGTCTTAACATGTGTTGAATTATAATTAGGTATGCTTTTGTGGAACTTCCCCTAATTGTGGAAACACTGCATACATTGCATAATATCTATTATTTTGTAAACTTGTTTTGAAAAGAGCAACCGCCGAGTTTCTTACTGGTTCTTCTCGGCAGGAAGGGCATTCCGAACCAGTGGTAGACTCATCGACGATTCAAAAGCACTTGTAAAAAAGTTTATTTTAATAAAAAACATTATTTTCTATTCTATTCTATTAGGAACGTCGCAGAATAGACGCATTAGAATGGACGCTAAAGGGTATCGCCAGAGCAATTGCTGGTTTTAATTCCAGGGGTTGCCCCCTGGAATTCAATCGATTCTCTCTCAGTTGCGATTGAAAGTTGCTAATTTAGAACCACATCAAAACAGTCAAAATGCGGGAGTTTGTATGTCGAAATGCGGGTTTGACAGGCTACTTAACTGGCAAGTTTCCATTGTTTTCCAAAGCGAGAATACGGTAGTAGATAATAGCTAGCTAGCTGCCTTAGAATCTTCGTCGGCGAAGACGAGGATCCCAATCTCTGACGTCACAGCTGGCCATGGGAACTAGGGAATCTCGACGCTCAGACGTCAGCTAAGCCAATAAGTGTTCAGCCTAGATTTGTCTCCGTGTCATGCCAATAAAGAAAACTTATTACCCACTGAAAAAAGAAAATCAGGAAAATAAAGTAGTTTTATGGTTGACTGTTCTCATTATGTAGCTGATATACTTAGGTACAGGCAGCACAACAGCTGTCAGGGAGAACGTAATTTGTTAAAAGTATTATATTTTTTTGTACTTACCTTTTCATGTTCTATATTTATGTTATTAAGTCATAAAATAAAGTTTCTTATAAATACAGAAGCATTAACATATTTACGTTCAGAGATAATAAAAATGCTATTTTTGGAATTCATTTTGCCGTTTCGTTATATGATTTGTAAGAATCCGGATCTCGCATATTCTATGATTTGCAATTCCCATTATATTTAAAAATCAGGTAAAAACGTTTCAACGCAAACCCACAATGCATTACCGCACAAGGGAGGGGAGGAGGGGGGGTATGATCTTTCATTCGGCACTCTCGGAGTTTATGTAAGTAATTTTCATTCGAGTGAAAAAGGTTTAATCAAGGCAGATGCGTGGTCCTGCACGCCTATTGGGTATAATAATATATTGTCTGCTATAAGTAAAGGTATACTTAAAGGTAATAATTCCATTTCAAATAACCCTACAACAAATATAAATGAATATTCTGCTATACCTTTACTCACTCAGGGGTAAACTTTCCATTTTAAACAACAAATTAATGAACATCTAAATTAAAAACAAGCTGTTTTCCTCTGCATTTTTTACCAATAAACTATGCTATGGGGTTATTCAAAGATTATTATGTCGTCTGGCGCTTGTAAAATAATTTTCACTTAACCTCAGCTCAAATTTTTTTAATCTTCAAAGATAAAAAAGCTTCTTATTCGGAAAAGCCTTTTACTAAATTGTCGCAATTAAACTTTAATAAGCTGCCAGTGTTAAATCAAAATAATTAAACCGGGAATTGGGGAAGTTGAGACGGGAATACATGTTTTTATTTATTATTTATTTATTTATACAACTTTATTGCATACAAGATCAAAAAATATACAATAAGTAAAGAAACAATTTAATACAAAAGGCGGCCTTATCACTAATAGTGATCTCTTCCAGGCAACCTATACTAGAGAACATTATGCACTGAGAGACGGGGTATCGCAATAAGTGCATAGGAATACAAAACAATAGTTAATAATTATTAAACATACTTAATAATATATAATGATATATATAATATATATATACACATACACATACATATACACATATATACATACATACACACACACATATATATATATATTATAATAAAACTGTAACTGGAAGATTTCTGTACATTTAATATATTTTGAAAATTTTAACTGGGGGATGCTTTATTATCGATACTGAACCCAAAACAGATTTTTATTTAATTTTTGTCTGTCTGTCTGTCTGTCTGTCTGTCTGTCTATCTGTCTGTCTGTCTGTCTGTCTGTTCGCGCATCACGCAAAATCTACTGAACGGATTTAAATGAAATTTGGTATAGCTTTAGCTGATACTTCGGGTCAACATATAGGATAGTTTTTATCCCGATAAAACATAAGGTTACTCCAGGATAGGGGATGAAATTTATTGTTGATTTTACTCCGTAACTCAGTCAAATATGAACTGATTTTAATAATTCTTTCTTTATTTAAAAGTGTATAATACCAGGCATAGTTTGTCTAATTTTGATGAAGATCTGATAAATATTATAGGAGATAGAGGACATAATGCTTCACGGGTAGCAGCAAAAGACACTCACGTAAAGGACAACGATCGAATACAGGCATTCCATATTTATATGAGGGTTTTAGCCATAGACATAGACTTTATCATTAACCTCCAGGCCCTAGATGATTATACCTTGTTTTGTAGCCTACCCGTGCGAAGCCGGGGCGGGTCCACTAGTATATATATAAAATATACATACACTATGAATATACATAAGTATGACACACAAACATGTTATTAGTACCTACTCAATTATAAAGCTCGGAAAGATAGTGTTGCTTGAGACGGCTTTTAAAAACGGTCAAAGATTGAGCTCGTCTAATTTCAGCTGGGAGTTCAACCACATCACAGCTGCTTTTTTAGTGAAACACTCCGAAAAACAACACGTGTTACCTTTGAATATTTTCAGACGGTTATCGGAAAGGGAACGCAGGGTGTAGTTATAAAGAAAAGAGTTAAGGAATTTAAAGCGCTCTTTGAGATAGGGTGGTGACCAGGGATGATAGAGAGTAGCATAAAGGAGAGAGAGGACATGAAGATTTCGCCGGTACCTTATAGGAAGCCAATTCAACTTTTTACGATACTCGGAGATGTGATCGTACTTTCTGAGGCCAAATATAAATCGGATGCACAAGTTTTGCAATCGCTCCAATTTATTTAGCAGTTCTTCAGTCAGGTCTAGATAACAGGTATCAGCGTAATCTAGGATGGGAAGAAGGAGGGAATTAGCTAGCATAGTCTTTGTTTTGACCGGTAAGAGATTTTTCCACCTTTTTAGACATCCATAAGCTCCAAAGACTTTTTTGCTAATAGCTGCTACCTGCGGTTTCCAAGACAGATTGCTGTCAATAATAACCCCAAGATTTTTCACGTTTTTACAAGTTTAGGAAAAAGTAACATTGGGTTCTAATGGTACTAATAGCTATAAAAATATAAACCAAAGCACACCAAGTTAATTGCTTCTGATGATGATGTTTTTACGAACACAGAGATCTTTATGTGGTATCTATATTTTTATTTTGAATGCAAGAGGGAGTATATTAATTTATTTTGTTTCTAAACCTATGGAAACAACGAATTAGAATTAGATTTTATGTCTATAATTATATAAGAGTCACATAGTTGTATAATGTTTTATTTATATATTTAAGAACTTTAAATAATTTTATTAATAGGATCAAAGGCTAATTGTTCGCACTTACAGTTTTTAAATTTTAACCAATACATAAATCTAATTTTAAGAAACTTTCAAACTTTTTTAGACTAATTAAAGTTGCAGTTTTTACTGAAATTAGAACCTAAGATACAGAGTGGCCCGTTCACGCAGTTTAACTCCGAGTAGGTATACATGTTCTGATTACAGCTTACCAGCTCAATAGATAATCAAAAACCTTTTAAGAAAATATCCACCGAAACCTGTCACACACGAGATAATCGGAATATTATGTAACTCACGACCAAACGTGCGGTATCTCGATCTAGTTCTCATTCACATAGGCGTTTGTTTCATCGCTCTTGGCAAGTACTTTTTGTTTCTTCCTAAACACTTCACATAACTTGCAGGTGAACCATAATTGTAATTAATAAATAATATTTGAAACGATTCTGCACAATCTTTTCCTTTTTCTTGTTGTTCTTGCTTTTGAGACAGCTTAATAATAAATTTTGATGATTCCATTTTCATTCATTTTAGCTAATTATTTTAGTCACGACAAATTATACTTAATTTCTAAGTATATTTATTTTAATTTGACTCCTCATTTTTGTAATAAACGTGTTTAATGTTACTTATTAATAAATACATTATTGTCATTTAATGTTTAGATTTTATTTCCTTACTTTTATTTTTAATTGCACTTGTATCTAAACTTTATACAAAATAAAATAATGTAATAATAAAAATTTTAGGCACTACATGACGTGATCTACTCGTAAGTCAACTCCAAGTGGTATAAATGACGGCATTAAATATACAAAACAAACAATGTTGTCCATTTATTATGAAGGTTACGTATAACTTACGTCGGTTTTGTAAGATAATCAGAAATGAAAAGCCAATTTGCTCAGACTAACTAACTCCCTAACTAGCTACATAGTACCGTATAGCCCATAGCTATGCTGCACAATCTTGACCTTGTAAGTTATTCGTGTTATCGGGGTTTATTGTTGCAGTAAACGCGGCAAGATAGTTGCTGTGGCTGTGCGTCATGCAACGTGTCTCGTGGCCGACGTCTCTGGACAACGTGCTAAAAGATCAAACCTTAAAACAAAAGAGGAAGCGGTTTTGAACTTCCATCTTAAATTTCAAGTCAAAAGTTCGAATATTTAAACATATTTTAAAAAGCGTTTGACACTATATTGGATGATGGCTTTGAATAAAAATTTTAAATTATCTGAAAAATATTTTGATCGTACAAGAATATGGAAGTTATTTTTTAAATAATTACTTTTTCAATAAAATATTTTAAATTATATTAAAAGTATAATCGGTGTTTAACCAAGGTAGGGTTTTGAGCCTAATATATTTTTGTATTATAAAAAGAATTTAGTCAGGATTATACTACGTACTACAGACTGTGTAGTTTTTTGTTTTTGTTCTATAATCAAAATATAGTTTCCTGTATTTTTATTAAGTATTGAACAAAAAAAAAAACTACATAGTCTGTAGCGTAATAATCAAAATATAGTTTCCTATCGGACCCTGGCGTATGCCGGGCCAAACGCTAGGAAGAAGAAGAGGAGGAGAGAATCAAAATATAGTTTCCTCTTATACCTTGGACCGCGGAAGAGAAGATTATATCATGGGGTTCGTTAGAGCTAATCCTATCCCCTACCAACTCGCAATGTTTACTACATTAGTTCCTGTTACAAATAGCTCCCCTCTGTATATCCCTCCCTTTCTAGAGCGTTAGCCAGCTTTTCTGTTATGAGGAATTAGCTCTGTGGTGAAGAAAAACAATTGTTACAAAACTCTTTGGGAGCATTGGATTGAAATAGTCACGTTCAGACTTAAAGATAGATAATATTATTAAGTATTAAATTTATTACTTAAAGGAGTTAATGTTCAGAATGCTCTTATTTTGACGTGATAACGTCTTATAAATCGACTAGCTGATGCCCGCGACTTCGTCCGCGTGGATTTAGTTTTTAAAATCCCTCGGGAACACTTTGATTTTCCGGGATAAAAGTAGCCTATGTCACTCTCCAGGTCCTCAATTATACCCATGCAAAAAATCACGTAGATCCGTGGCTCTGTTGCGGCGTGATTGAAGGACAAACCAACAAACAAACACACTTTCGCATTTATAATATTAGTAGTATGATTAGAATATTAAATTACATAGGAAAACACTGTAATATTACGTCCATACGATGTATTACATTCATACCTACTATGTAGTATGTAGGTATAATGATCGTTTGGCAAAATCTGACGTCTTTGGAGTAGTTTGACTTTGACAAAATAGTATCCACGATGGCTATATACGATAAATTACGCATGCCAGCTTAAGATGAGCCGTTCATTCAAAGTATCCTGTAGATTCCGGGGTTCAAGTTATTTGGACCTATACTGAAGATTGTGATGTCTATAATTTCTGAACTACGAAATTGACGACCCTGAAATAATTACAGGATAATCTCTAAAGAATCTGCTTTCTAACAAAAAAAGAATGGATTAAATCGGACTACGCCTTAATGAATTACAGCGAAATACACATTTTGACTTTCATCCCCTCTCCCAGGGGAACCGTGCTGAATTTCGGGATAAAAAGTATCCTATATTATACCTCGGAGTATTAACTTAAATCGTGCCAAGTTTCATTTAAATCCGTCCAGTAGTTTCGGCGTGATGCGCGGCCAAGATACAGACAGACAGACAGACAGACAGACAGACAGACAGACAGACAGACAAAAAATTAAAAAAAAATTGTTTTGGCTTCAGTATCGATTATAGAGTGCCCTCAAACAAAAATTTTCAAAATATCTTCAATGTACAGAATTGGACCTGTTACAGTTTTATTATATTATAGATGAACACCGGCTGCACGCACGAAAAAGTGTCACGTGCAAGCGAGAGCTCGGAACAAGCGATAGAGAGGCACGATCGGCCCAAGTGTTTATAGAGAGCGCACGCCGATGTTTCTTTATGACGTTATCACGTAAAACTATCGTCCGTAAACCGACTTTACAGACAACCAATTTAATTTTGTAAGTTGTTGCTTGATAGTGTCATGAGGAGAATAAAAAAAATTTGGAGTAACTTCAAAGCGCTCAAAGATATTGTGATTAAGAAGTAACGAGGGAATTCGCCAAAGAACTAAGGTGACTGACGTAGCTCTCAGGGCTAGCACGTTGAAGTGGCAGTGCGCTAGACTTATCTGTCGGAGGACCGATGGCCGCTGGGGTCGTAAGGTCCTCGAGTGGACACCGCGTCTCGGCAAACGGAGTGTAGGGCGCCCCCCGGCTAGACGGAGCGATGACATCCGGAAAGTGGCCGGCAAAGATTGGATGCGAAAGGCCAAGGATAGGCAATGTTGGCGCTACTTGAGAGAGGCCTATGTCCAATAGTGGATGCATGTAGGCTGACGATGATGATGATGGTGTTGGTTGATGATGGTTTAAAATCTTAATGATTAATTTGTTCAAATATTTCCAGGCAAGTAGGCCTGCTTTCATAACCAGTGGTAGTCACTTAATTTGTCAAGAGCCGCAAGTTGGCTTACATAAAAATCATAAAATAAACAAATTAGAGTTTAATATTATGCAATATATTATGCTGGAATATAATCGGACTTCGTTATCCATTGATCATGCGTAATGCTCTTGAACGGGTTCCACTGGCGGGAATGGGGCTGCTTTCTGTCTGCCCGTCTTAACATGTATTGAATTGTATTACGCATTTTTGGAACTTCCCTTCATTGTGGAAATATTCTATTCAATTCTTACAAGTTGCATGGGATAAATCGGCTTGGCATCCATAAGATAGTAAGTATAAAAAACTTATAACAATTTCTTTGTTTCTTGCCGGCTCTTCTCAGCAAAATCCGCTTTCCGAAACGGTGGTAGAGTCATGACTCTACTAAGACTCACTCAAGAGCCACAGGTTGGCCTACGTGAAATAAATAATTTTGAATTTTTTTGAATTTTATTTTGATAGATACTATCGCAATTAGATCACCCTGCAGTTCCCGGAATATGATTTTCTGGAAAAGGGGACGGGAATAATTCAGTGTTCCATCGAACGTAGACCTCTACGCTCAATAATGGCATTAGGGTTTGTTTGAGCAGCCAATTCACCGGCGATGGACAAAAGTCACTTGACGAGTTACACAGACTGCAAGCGAACGACAGCGTCGATCCTAGATCCAACCTGACTCCACAGAGCTTCAACAGAGTGTTCAAACAACAAGCACCTCGACTGATCTTTGGTTTGTCTATATACGGCGAATGTCTTAACTTGTAGGAGTTCTAACGAGTTCTATCACGTGCTCAGTATTTTAGTTTCTGCGCTCAGCTCGTGAAATCCGGTTCAAACTTTTGACTCGAGTTCAATAGGAATTCGGTTTCTAGTTATATTATAATAATATAATGTAATTTTTTTTTAAAACCCGATTTCAATCTACCTATTCTCTAATCGTGAACGATTTGCTCTTAGTCATTGAGAAATTCCGTCCTCCATCACCGAAGATATTCATCAAATCTTCACCAAATTTAAATAGTACCAACCTGACGGTATGCCCTTTCGAATAAAAAATATTATATTGAAATCGGTTCGAACAAAGCTGCGTAGTAACATCACCAAAAAATATGCGTCGAATTGAGAACCTCCTCCTTTTTATGAAGTTGGTTAAAAAGTGTAACTTTATGGTCTCAACTTTAGTCTCAAAGTAAGAAAATTTTCAATGGTTTATGTGTTATGCGTCCACTAATAACATTCTATCAAAATAGGCTACAGGCCTCTTTTACCATCGCATTATGTTTAATCGAGGACTGACGTTCTGACTACTGACAGTTAGTTTAAACTTTAAATATTTTTCTCCGCTAGAGTTAACTTGATTGTGGTTTAGGCAGTAAAACTGAGATGAACTTTTTTTCTTCTTCGTATCTTTAATTTTGTAGAGCTTATTTTTATAGTTTATTTCATTTTGGTTTCAGTACAAACTTTCATATAATCAAATGACTGGCTAAATATTAGGACGACTCATGTAATACTGCGATTACAAATATTATAAATATAGGACAGGAGACGTGATAATCATACAATGCGCACTGTAATCGTAACCATTTTCATTTAATCATTTAATTCCTTCCGGAAAGGAATTCCTTCTTCTCCCATGATGCTAAAAACCGATTAGACAAAATTAAATAAAACTCAAAAACTGACAGTAAATTTTTTTTTAATAAATAAATAATTATTATAAAGCAAATTTATGTTTTTTGTTTTGAAAAGATCATATCCGCATCTTCATCAACAATCCATATACGATTAGTGAAGTGAGCTACTGAGCTGTCTCTTCTGACAGAAGGTTGGCCACGTTGGCCCAATGCTAATTGGCAGACTTCACACACCTTTGACAATATCATAGAGAACTCTCAGGTGTGCAGGTTTACTACGGGTGTTTTCATTCACCGTTGAAGCATGTGATATTTAATTTTAGGTATAAACAAACATAGCTCCGAAAAGCCAAAGGCGTATCCGGAATCGAAACCGTGGCTCGCCGAATAGAAGCCCGTTGTCCTAACCACTGAGCTAGCACTGCTCAGTATCTACATACCTTTTGTTTTTTGTTCTTTGACAGAAATCAGAATTAAGGTGTTTGTGTAAAAATTAAATTGTCTTGACTGCTCACCCGAGGGATAATTATGCTAAAACACTGTGTAATATAATTATGAAGATGTTTCGTCCCTTCGTTATCGGTTCTTAACACCACAAATTAGAAACCTACTAGGTATATAATTTATGAAAACCTTTTAACCAATTTTTAAAGAATAAATCTGAGATTAATTTTATAAAGAACTAGATAATGCCAGCGACTTCGTCCACGTGGATTAAGGTTTTTTTAATTGCCGCGGGAACTTTTTAATTTTCAGGGATAAATTGTAGCCTATGTGTTAATCCTGGGTATGAGCTATTTTCATAAAAAATTTCACCCAAATTGGTTCATTCCTTGTAGCATGAAAGAGTAACAAACGTCCATCCATCCCTCCATACATCCATGCTCATAAACTTTCGCATTTATAATATTAAGTAGGTTTCTTAATTATTAACAATTAGCAAAAGTTTAATTATGTTTATAATTGTCTTTAATTGGTAATTACGTAGTTATTAACTTTTAGACCAGGTTTTAATTCCAGTTACCTTTAAATTTTCAACTTTTGGAGCTAATTCTTCTCATTCAGTCTGATAAGAGAGCCTGCCCCGCAGTGGACCGGCGCTGGGTTGACATGATGATGACATTGGACATTAGCGTCATCATCTCAACCCATCCACCCCGTTGGACACGTGTTCACGTTGGACACTCGTGGCGCTGGACAGGTTTGCAGTTGTAACGGTATTCCCTTTCAGGTGGGTGCTCTGCGTTCGGCCACTCCTGCTTTGGCGGTCACGGCAAAAGGAGCGAATCCTCGCAAGACGTAAGATACACTTTTACCATATTCGTATTTTATTATAATATAGTTATTACTTATTAGGCATATTTTGCGTTGTGTGTTGTATCATAATGTATTAATGATTAATAAATTATGCAAAGACAAAGAAAAATAGGTACATAGTGAATGAGAAAAACACTAGTTATGACCGCAGTTATGGTGTACTACTAGGAAGAAACGCATAATAAACTAAACCAAGGAGGTTGGTTCTATTGTGTGAAAAATAGCTACGTAACGTGACAACTTTATGTCCTGAATACCCGCCAGTTAATTACACATCGAGCTCCAGAAAGCGATAATCGGCCACTAGTCTACTTCGTAGAGCGTAACCTCCACAAGCGACCTGTGAAACATTTTGCTCTACGAAAAAAAAACCGACGCGACCGCGATCGATCCAAAACTCGATGTGAAAAATTTACTGCCAGATTTGAAGTTGTGCCTACTTAACCTACCTACCAGGTGTTTCCCAGGTTTGGAAAAGATTGATAATAATAGACATGTTTGAATCCCTCTTGGCTATTTTAAAGGAAGACGAATTGTTTTGGGTCACACAAAATAAACATGAAACTAACGATAGTTGATGACCACAAAAGAGTAAAGTTATTCTCTAGTATGTTGAATGAATGAATGATATAATTATATTATGAAAATAGATTTTGCCCACGACTTTGTCCACGTGAAGTTTAGGAGGGTAGCTTTTTAGTTATTGTGAACTAACTATGTTACTTTTGTTGGGTTGTACATCAAACACGTAGCAATGGAGCAACAGATCGACGGATATTTGCACGGGTATAGGATATAATTGATGACCTGGTGAGTGCTGGTAAACTACCTTTTATCCCAGGAACAGCTAACTCTACACAAAACTAGCAAAAACTAGCGGGAAAAAACTAGTTAAATAAGCAGTAATATTGTTTCCCATAGTCAGGTAGTACTGTAAATTTTTCCTCATCGCGTGTGAAAACGGCGATATCTTCCTGTAATGAGATTTAGCGCTCATAAACACGTTGCTTACACGTGATTGAATTTTTTTGAATAAGCCTTTTTTATAACTTACACTTTGTGTTAGTATATCTCGGTAGGATTCTGTGGGATATTTTAGGTTCACTTTATATGACTATGGAATGCGGGTGTATCCGTTAGGTCCAAAAGTCGTTTGGGGGATTGGGCGTGACGTTCTATGATAAAATTCCACCCCATAGTCGTGGGTTGAGTCGAGGCAGTACGTTAATTTGAGGCAGCCCAAGCGGTGACTATGCCTCAATCTTCGTCGAGGGGACTATGAAGGTTTCGCCTCGCTAGATTTTATGGGATTATTGTCGAACTCAGTTTAAACATGGCCTCAGTTCGCCTCGACTCATCATTCATTTATCTCAACCCACCGCCGCGGGCTGGGCAGGTCGCCTCTCCAATGAAAAAGTGTTAGGCGATAGTCCACCACGCTGGCCAAGCACAGATCACTGAGTAATTTTTTGTTTAAAATATGGATTGGCAGAACTTACACATGTGTGAGAACATTATGGAGAATTCTCAAACCATGCAGGTTTCCTGACAATTTGTTTTCTTTCACCACTCAAACATGATATATATTTGCTTAATAATAATAACACTATATTCATCAGAATGTAGGTACAACAGCTGTTAGAGTTATAATTGTTTGGTTTTGTATACATCCTGCCATTTATAATATCGCATATGAATATTGAAAAAGTAATATAAATAATATATTTAAGAGCACTGTTTCGGCGCAAACGCCTTGTCTCGTTGTGATGGAAGTGTAGGAGCGTCAATATTTGCTATTAATACAGAACAGGCGTTTCAAAATACTATTTTACATAATTTATGTCAAACTAGCTGATGCCTGCGACGTTGTCCGCGTGGATTTAGTTTTTAAAGTCCCTCGGGAACTTCTTGATTTTTCGGGATAAAAAGTAGCCTAGATGTTGACCTGAGTAATAAGCTACCACGGTATAAAATTTTGTAGAAATCTGTGCGGTAGTTTTTACGTGAAAGAAGGACAAACAAACAGACAAAAATTGAATAAAAATCATCCCCCAATCCCAGATAGTAAAGCATCCCCCAATTAAAATTTACAAAATATATTAAATGTACAGAAATCTTCCAGTTACAGTTTTATTATATGTATAGATGTCATTCGTTTTCTCATCGTCAAGGGATCAAGAATATAGCAGCTAATTCCTAAAGTTAGACTTTTATTTACCCCATTGTATGCCTAAACATACATTTTGGTGGCCCATGAGGGGAACCTAAGCAGCGTGAGCCAGCGGAACATCGAAGATATCGCATCACGAAGAAGAAAACAACTAGATAATACAATAATAATAACAAGGCATAACTCCGAAAAGTCAGAAATTCGTGCCTCCGAATAGAAGACAGCAGTCCTAACCGCTCACCTCAAACTTTCACAGACTTGCCGCAACCCAATGCTACTCAAAATATAGCTACCTATTAATGGCACTGCAAAGTGCCTCTACACTGGGAAGTGATCTCAGGTTAAGCAGTGTTCGTGTCCGCAGCCGAGCCCGCAGGCGCTGGGGCGGCGGCCGCTGGGGCAGGCGGAGACGCCGCCGCAGCCCGGCTACCCGCACCCCTACGGGATGCTGCCGTCGGGGGAGGACATCATTCCCGTTAGAGACGGAGGTATATCCATTATCATCATCATCAACGACCCACCAATACTCACTACTTAGCGCAGGTCTCCCAGAGAAGGGGGTTTTTTTTTTATTCGATGACAAGCTAGTCCTTGACTGCGATCTCACCTGATGGTAAGTGACGATGCAGTCTAAGATGGTAGCGGGCTAACTTGGAAGGGGTATGGCAGTGAACATTCAACCCATACCACTAATTGGTTTCTACACGCCATCGTGCCGGAACGCTAAATCGCTTGGCGGCACGTCTTTGACGGTAGGGTGGTAACTAGCCACGGCCAAAGCCTCCCACCAGACCAGACCAGAGACAATTCAGAAATTATAAATTCCCAAATTGACCCCGCCGGGATTCGAACCCAGGACCTCCCAGTTATAAGACAACAGCGCTCACCACTGAGCCAGGGAGGTCGCCAAAAGGGTTATAGGCCATTGTCCACCACGCTGGTCCAATGCGAATTGGCGGACTTCACACACCTTCGAGAACATTCTCAGGCATGCAGGTTTCCTCGCAATGTTTCCTTCACCGTATCACGTTCGTTATTCACCATTTTTTGTTCATTTATGTTTTTACTAGTTCTTGCATGACTTCTTACGCATCCTTACGTAATTCTCCAAGTCTTCAACCTATTGTCATGCATAAACTATAAACTACACTTCTAAATACCTATATTTATTGCCGCACTATTGAAGCACAAACTTACACAACGAAAAAACATGCTCTCGTATTCATAATATTAGTAAGTATCATCACCTCACCTTTTTTATATCAGAAACAATAGTTATGCGTTTCGTTAATTCCAGCATGAAAAGAGTAGGTTGGTTTCAGACTGATGACCTCAATAATTTTTGTTTTTTCAATAGAATGTAAACTGAGTATAGAGTTATTACTAATACGAAAACTTTACCTTGCGGAAATGTATTTTAAATCCTACGAAAAATTGAGCCCACTTTACTATTTTTAGGGTTCCGTACCCAACGGGACCCTATTACTAAGCCTACGCTGTCCGTCCGTCCGTCCGTCCGTCCGTCCGTCTGTCAGCGGGCTGTATCTCGTAAACCGTAATAGATAGACAGATGAAATTTTCACATATTATGTATTTCTATTGCCGCTATAACAACAAATAATAAAAATTAAATTAAATTAAAAAAATTAAATTATAATATTTCCATGGGTACATGGAAATATTTTTATTTAATTTTTTTTAACGGAACCCTAACAGAGCGAGTTCCGACTCGCACTTGGCCGATTTTTTAAGAGCTTAACTTTTTTTTCGCTGATTTGTTATGAGTTATCAATGATTTACATCTGCTTATGAAACCAATTAATATCGAAATGAGTTCAGGATCACAGACTTAGTTGCCATTTTACTGTAAGCAAACCAGATGATATATTATGGCACGCTTATTCATAGTGTATTAAAACTTTATGCTACATTTTTAACAGGTCGCATTATATGAAATGAGGCGTCATATAATGTTGTAAGATTTACGAGGAAGGATAATATGTTTCAATAGAATGTTGATAATCTGCTCTTGGACGCGATAAGTGAGGATAACAATGACCTAAGGCTTTCAATGAAATGTTTACGAGCGAACGGGTTGATTTTATGACACGAACGTTTTATAATGTAGTTACGTAGCCTGCGTAGCGCCTGCGTAGCAACGTAGCAACTATAGCTAAACTAACGTAGACGTCTAGCTGGCTGTTATACGGCTAAATAAGCGGGTTCTATTATTTTATACAATTTTCTCATGTTAAAATAGTTAACTTTAACATTTTCCCGGTGTGCCATTAGTAGGCTCTCATAGCTCTGACCCTGCGTAGTTACTGCCCACTTTATCAACTTTCGCCGAAGGCGTTTAGTTATTGAATATAACTAAAAATTACTTATTTGGGCAACTAATTAAATCTCCGTATTATCTACTAGATTTTATCAGCAACAGTAAATCTATCTGTCAATGTTATTATTGTTTTGTTTTGTGATTGAGAGAAAAACATATTTATTAGTTATTTAATGTCAGGTTTTTAAAAATCCCGCGGAAACTTAGTTTTTCCGAGTAGCTTATGTTACTCTCCAGGTCTTCAACTATACTCATGTAAATAATCACGGTGATCCGTAGCTCTATTTTGGTATGATTGAAGGACACATCAACAGCCACACATTGACAAGTATTAAATTATTCGTAAATATTCTTGATAAAAGATTTTAACAAAATAACCAATTCTTTTTTTATTACAAACTTGAACTTGACGACAATCAGTGACTGAAATCACTGATGAGGTCTAGTTTGGAGCGCGCTTGCCTGGAAAATGCCTCTTCATTCTTGCTTTGAAGCTGCTGGAAGGGCGTTCCACACCGTAGCGGTTCGTTTCAGAAACATTGAACGAGCGTTATAGCGTTTAGTACGATTGGGCTAGATTTCAACTACGTAAGGATGCCAACGTTCACGACTTCTTGAAGTTCTGGGGTAGAAAGGGGAACCAAGAACAAGCTTGTGAAGATCTTGAGCGCACTTCTTTTATAAGAAACTAAAAATAAGAATTTACTGATCTTTTTGTGCAGGTGCTTACGACCGCGAGGGGAACGACGCTCGGGACGCCATGAAACTGAAGCTGCGTAACGTTCTCCGGTATTGGGTACGTCAATATATAGTTCCTGCTAGTGAAGCAGTGATAGCCTAGTGGTTAGGACTGTGGTCTCCTATTCGGGGGGGTCACAGGTTCGATCCCGGGTACGCACCTCTGGCGTTTCGGAGTCAAGTGCGTTTAAGCAATTAACTATCACTTGCTTCAACGGTGAAGGAAAACATCGTGAGGAAACCTGCACAGCTGAGAGTTCTTCATAATGTTCTCGAAGGTGTGTGAAGTCCACCAATTCGCATTGGGCCAGCGAGGTGGACTATGGCCTATAACCTTATGGGTTGCTAATGATGATGATGATGATAATATAGTTCTGAAGATAAACCTTCTCTTCTTTTTCTTCTTCTTTTACAACTGATAGAGTTCCACTGCTACAAATAGGTTGAACGGTTGAAGTTGTGGACTGAAAACTGAAAGATTGACGCTTCGATCCCCACCCGTTGCGATATGGTCGTACCTACTCCTAACACAAAGCTCTACGTTTATTTGGACTGGAAGAGGGAGGTTAGCTAAGTCCAGCATGGCCAATATTCTTTAAAAAAAAATTCACACAGTTACACAAACAGTTTTCGTAGTAAATATCATTCGTCTATGCGTTTTCTTGTTCAGTTTGAGATGGTGATATGGTGGACGCCCAGTGGAGAGGTCTGCCAACATTTCGCTTTTCAGTGAGAGGTCGCCACTCTAGCCATAATACCATTTTAAAATTAATCTTTTTAAATCTTTGAATATTAAACCAATTTAATACTCAAAGTTTTAAATGAAATTGAGGCTTCAAAGGTTTTAATAGTATTTTTGTTTAAGATGGACTACTATCGGCGGTCGAGGCTAAGTAACGACGACGGATACTCGTATGAAACTCTGTAGAGTGGACCGACGAATACGATTCAAAAGGAAATGTATATTTTGAAAATTGTTCAACGAAGTGAGCCCATTCATTTATATAATGATATTTGTAAATATAAGTTTTGACCGCTTTTTATTAGTTATAAAATTCATCACGAAATTATTAAAGTATCTATATCTTAAATTCGGTGCTAGTCATAGAAAAAATTTATCCCAAAAGTGGCTGCATCTATTATTACGTATTAAATCACTTCTTTAAATATTATTTCATTTTGTATAGACAAGGCTGGATTCTTAAGTTAAAATGTTTTTTTTTGAGATTTTTTGAGATGAATGTTCGTCTATTTGTAGAAAAAATTAAATAAAAATGATTGTTGTAAGCTGAAATATTTTCGCGCTGTATTCGTTACTTTGATTTCTTTCGAAAATTAACTAAAACTAAAGTATTTTAAGAGTTTATATTATAAGAATGTAGGTAGTTAAAATGTAACAAAAACAATTCAACAACATTCAAATTAAAAATGTAACAGTAACAATTCTTTTATTAGTCCGATTTAAGAATCGCGGATCCTTGGGAAGAAAACTTATTCAGTTGTTTTGTTTTGTGACTCCTTCGCAAAATAATAAATCTTTCCAAAAATAAGCAATAAGCCGAATACTGGAAAACTTGCCAAAACACATAAAATTAATTAATTTTCTTAAAATCCAATCGTTATTAAAGGTTTTGGTAACTTGACTATTTACTCGTGTAAAAGTAAGTTTAAATAAAATGTATATTCAGCATCAACTTTAATATTATGTACCTAACATAAGTTTACCATCATCGACTTGTGAAACATTAGAATAATGTAGGTAATATTTAGTAGTTGAGCAAACTTTTATGAAGATTGTGGAATATTAAATAAATGGTTACACACAATCTGCTGGTGGTGTTTTATTAAGCATATGTTTGACGTGCAAGCTCCTTATATTCTCACCTACTTTTGGCTAACATTACCTGAGCAATCACTCATATACAGCAACTGAGCAATTTAAGGACGACAACTTCCCTGGCGCGTATGTGTACGCGGGGGCCTAGGGTTCGATTTTCGGCTGGGACAATTTAGAAAGGAGATTGGCGAATTTCATAGAGTTTCTGACCGAGACAAACTGAACTGAACACTGAAACGCCCACGTTCACGAATCAAACTTCTCGTACTTGTTCTAGTAAACCAGACTAACAAAAAATTAATCAAAGTCTATCAAATAAAGTTGGGAGAAAAAAGATATTCACTTGTATTGCCATTTATCGGTTATTTGTAGTATGTACTTATGAATAATTATATTTTTGATCCCCATCCTCTAAAAATATGGGGTTTACAAAGAAAAACACTCTGAAAAATAATAATTAAAATTAAATATTTTCTGAATCTGAACGGTTTTTAAAAATGCTGGGTTCGCCAACCTCCTTTATAATGTCTGATACGAGTCTCGTCTGGTGGGAGGCTTCGGTCGCGGCTTACTATACTGAGTAAACTAACTTTTAGTTTAGATTTAAAACTTTCACTCTTGAATCAGTTAACACCATAAACAGAAAGCCTAATGGCTGCTCATTACGAGATCTGCAGTACTCAGATTCGATTTCCCGTTTTTAAGCTTCTCCTTAGGTTCTTAAATAGATTTAAATAAATACGGTCTGAGTCAGTAATGATTAGTAAGTCCTTTTAATAGCAGTTAGCTAATATAGACTCTGACCTCAGACCCATATAATATAGACTCTGACTAATATTATAGCTAATATAGACTCTGACTCAGACCCATGTTTAAGAATATCTCTGAGTGTAGCAGGTAAATGTCAAATCTCATTATTTAAATTTAGCATTCTACGTTTCACTGCGATCTATGCACAGCTTGAATCTACAGGAATCTGGCCACGAGGCTTAAATCAGAGATATTTGTCAGCTACGTTAGATTGGCGTTTTGGAACGAACGGCCAGCGGAGTTAGACTTGGGATAGAATAGAATAGAAATATTTTTTTATTCAAATAAACTTTTTTACAAGTGCTTTTGAATCGTCGATGAGTCTACCACTAGTCCATTGTTTGGAATGACATCTTAGGCCCGCTTGCAGAGACGCCGGGCTAGGTTTAACCCAGGAATAAATTTGTAATTTTGACAGAAGCTTTATACGAAATCTGTCAAAGCAGCAGCTAACTCTGGCTTAAAAGGATAACCCGGCGTTGCAAGCGGGCCTTTATTTAATTTTTCACGGAGGAATTAACTTAAAACCACGTGTATACATAAGTCCAATAGCAACTACTCAATTAAAGAGTTACCAATCGAAGTAAAGTTGTATGGAGCTTATCTGAAAGTTCACGCGTGTTGTAAAATGTTGTAATTCCGCACATTAGCGAGGGATGTTCGGCCATTAGCTAATTACGAATTAGGAGGTACTCGAGCTAGGTGAGTACTTATATTATAGGTATTTTATCGTATTTTATCTATACTAATCTATACTAATATTATAAAGAGAAAGATTTTTTTGTTTGTTTGTACCGTAACTACTGGACCGATTTTAACCATTTTTTTTTTCACCAATAGAAAGCTAAGTTATCAGGAAGTAACATAGGCAATGCACGTTGGACCGACGATATAAAGCGGGTGGCGGGAAGTGGCTGGATGAGGAAGGCTGAGGACCGGGTGTGGTGGCGTTCTCTGGGAAAGGCCTATGTTCAGCAGTGGACGTCCACAGGCTGAGATGATGATGATGAACATAGGCAATAATTTATTTTCAAAAAAAATAGAGATCCTTAAGAAAATTACAATAATAAATTATTGGGTTAAAACCCAAAGTAGCAACATTTTGCCTGTAAAATGCATTATTTGGCGTGTGCTGTGAAAATTATTGATGATACATAAAAATTATGTACTACATGATTAAAGTACTCATTATTTTCTACAAAAAAGTCCCCGAGGGAGTATATCTCACTATCACATTTAAGTCACAATAATAGCTTTTGTGTTCTAAAATTTAATTACATCGCCTTTATTATCGTAGTATTAATTCTTCCTTACACTTGCCTTTACTATCGTAGTATTAATTCTTCCTTACACTAAGGAAGAATTAATACTACGATAATAAAGGCGATTCGAAAGTGTGTTTGTTTTTTGGTTTGTCCGTCAATCACGCTGCAACAAAGTTAGGGATTGATGTGATTTTTTTGATTGGTATAGTTGAGAACCTGGAGCACCCTCCACTCAACTCTTTGATTTTCCGGGATGCCTTTGTCACTACATAGGCATCCCGGAAAATCAAAGAGTTGAGTGGAGTTGAGTTACCGCGGGATTTTAAAAACGAAATCACGCGGACGAAGTCGCGGGCATCAGCTAGTAGTAGGTAAAGAACTGTTTTGTCGGTTCGATGGCAACCCTTGACTGCGATCTCACCTGGTGGTAAGTGACGGTGAAGTCTAAGATGGAAGCGAACTCGCTTGAATTTGACTTTTACTCTAATCTGTTTTTACTCGGAATCGCGTCGAGCCGGAACACTAAATCGCATCGTACCCGCTCCCACCAGATTAGAAACAATTTAGCCCCCACCGGGAACTGAACCCGGCACCTCTCAAAACTGCATCAGGGATGTTGCCAAATGAGCTTACCAAAAGTAACACTAGCACTTCGGTTCGGTTTTCCCGCGTCCAAAGAATTCTTGAAACATAATGGAGTTGCAAGAATTCATTGGATGTGTAAAAAGAATAGAACTTTCTGTCAAAAAAATTGGTTGTCTGTAAAGTCGGTTTACGTGTTTACGAAATACCCGACGATAGTTTTACGTGATAACATCATGTTAAAGAAACATTGATGATGGCCGATCGTGAGTCTCTATCGCTTGTACCGTGCTCTCGCTTGCACGCGCAGGCTCAGGCGGAACGTGACACTTTTTCGTGCGTGCAGCCGGTGTTCATCGATTTATAAGACGTTATCACGTCAAAATTTAATGAAGATCGCAATCGCCACCGATTGGCTGATTTACTATCTCGCTATTAGTCAAAATGCATTGATGCAACAAGAACGCCATAGTTTAGACATTCCCCCAGCAGGTGTCGTGTGATGCGGGTTGTTACGTTCCCTCAAATATGGTTGAGCGAAGCAACGGCTGGGTCATGCGTCATGCTCGTGAACGGGTGCCACCGGCGGGAATGGGGCTACTTTATGTCTGCCCATCTTAAGATAGAAGTTAGTCTGTATGCATTTTTGGAACTTTCCTCATTGTGGAAACACTGCATATATAGCATAGTATTTACTGTATTGTAAATCTGTTTTGAAAAGAGCAACCGCCGAGTTTCTTGCTGGTTCTTATCGGCAGGAAAGGCATTCCGAACCAGTGGTAGATTCATTGACTATTCAAAAGCACTTGTAAAAGTTTATTTGAATAAAAAATATTTCTATTCTATTCTATTCAGGCCTAAGTACTCACCCGCCCATAATCACAGTTTCGATGAAGATCGATAGCCGTTAACCATTGCATGTTTTATACCATTATCGCTGCCCAGCGCCGGCCTGCCGCGGTAATGTATAGTTTGCGGGATGTATCGCATTATATGAGGATAAGGATCGTGGTCGACTAACATAATACAATGCTAAATACTGAACAACTGTGTGATCATGAACACGTGTTAATTGTTAATGTAACGGTTTCATGATTTATTACCGGAAAACCGCTGAATCGATTTGGAAAAAAGTGCAATTTTATGTATTAATCGATAATTAAATCCAAAATTTACGCGAATGAAAGAACCGACATGGCCTGCCATTTATGTAAGTAAAGTTGATCATGAAACTTACCTCCAAATAATCCATACTTTTATGGGTAACGTAAATGCCAAATCGTGTCTTTTACTTTATTGCAGAGAGCGTATCCTGGAGAGGGATATCATACTAATATTATAAAATATGCGAAAGTGTGTTTGTTTGTTTGTTTTTGGTTTTTCCTTCAATCACGCAGCAACAGAGTTACGGATCGAAGTGATTTTTCTGCATGGGTATAGTTGAGGCCCTGGAAAGTGACATAGGTTACTATTTATCCAGGAAAATCAAAAATTTCTCGCGGTATTGTAAAAACTAAATCCATGCTGACGAAGTCGCGAACATCAGCTAGTCTCTAATGAACACAAGATCGAGAGTTTGTATTTTTTTTACTGTAAAATAAAACTATTTACTGTAGTTTACCGTCAATAATATTATTACAAACTATTTAACTCCATTGATTTTCAGTAGATGTTACCTACTTTAGAGATACCGAAATGGTAGTATGACAATTGATAACTGCTAGAATAAAACAATAGGTATTTCCAAACGATTACTCGCAAACGGCTGATTAATATTTCGATATACGATACTATTGTGTGTGGTCACTTAATCGTATTATTCGAGACTCATGATACTCGTATATCTTCGAAAATATGTACATTGATTTATCAATTATAATTATTTTAAGAGGCAGTTTACTTGAATGCTAAATAAGGCACTTCAATTTTAATTTTCTTTTTACCTTACATTCGTACATTGATTTAAGTATTATGCTGCATACTGATTTAGTAAATTAATAATGATCAAATTACAAATGACGAGGTCCGTAGAACTGTCAGGGTCACCAAGGAAGCTTGACGAGTCTTCAAACTGAATTGGCATTGCGCGGGGCACCATCTAATATATAAAATTCTCATGTCGTGTTTGTTACCAAACTCCTCCGAAACGGCTGGACCGATTTTTATGAAATTTTATGTGCACATCGGACAGGTCTGAGAATCGGCCTACATCTATTTTTCATACCCCTAAATAGTAAGGGTGACCCACCCCTAAATATTTTTGTTACCGGTACGAAGTTCGCTTGGTCATCTAGCTAGTAATTATTATAATAATCTGTTTAGTGCATAGACGAATCTTATTTACTATTATGTTACTTGGTTGACATTGTATGATATGTCAAAACAATATAGACAATAATAGTGCTCAAGCGTTGGTGGTAGGCCGTAGGCCCCCAGTTCTCCGATAGTGTCAATGTTACCGCTGACCTAATGACGCTTCAAGTGCTATATATATATATAGGGGTCTCTATGTATAGGGGTCTCTCAGCGGGCACATTCGCATAAAAAATGACAGTTCAATTACAATTATCAATCTTGTAATTCACGAGGGCGACTGACTTATGGTTGTGTGTGTGTGTCGTATCTGTATAAGTGTGAGCGAGCGCTATGCTCGCGCCTGCCCGCTCCCACCTAGGCTTTGACAGGCACGCACACTTATGCAATGTGCATGTACACGAAGTAAACACAAGTAAAGCTCAGCATTACAGTGTGTAATGTTCTGTACCTGTGATGGTACAAATTACCGTGATTTTTACCATTTACGTGATGTAATGTGTAACATCTGCAATGCCTCTGCCTCGCATCTCATCAAAAAACAACTGATTCGACTGCAGGCGAATGCTCAAAATCGAATTTTGGATCGTTACATGGAACTAGGAATTAGTCTTCCTACTTCCATGGATCGTTAGGCAATGCTTGTCAGTCAGTGACGTAATGTAGTGAAGTTAGTATTGTAACGTAATGCTCTAAATCGAATCAGGATTGTTATATTACATGTGAATGCTCGTCAGTCAGTGAGACAGTATTGTAGCGTAATGTTCTAGAATAGAATAGAATAGAAATGTTTTTTGTTGTTGACGAGTCTACCAATGGTTCGGAATGCCCTTCCTGCCGAAAAGAACCAGCAAGAAAATCAGCGGTTGCTCTTTTCAAAACAAGTCTACAATTCAATAGATACTATGCTGTGTATGCAGTGATTCCACAATGAGTTCCACAAAAGCATACCTAATTATAATTCAACACGCTAAGACGGGCAGACAGAAAGCAGCCCATTCCCGCTGGTGGAACCCGTTCACGAGCATGACGCATGATCCAGCCATTGCTTCGCTCAATCATATTTGTTCCGAAACTTAGTTTGTAACATTGAGGTTACATTACAGGCGATTGCTCTCGGTGAGGGGCCGCCCTAACGTATTTCAAAAGATATAGAGAAGGCGACAGAATAAATGATTCCGACCCAATGCCATGTGTACTTGTCATGTGTATGTAGAACAATCAAAAGTTGCGAATGTAGCGCTAACTTTGACGTGAAACACACAATTTATTGTAATGTAGCGTCAAAGGATTGTAATTACGAGTTTGAGATGGAAATCATTTTAATCATAGCCCGCCTTTAGCCCGCTTTACAAATACACGTAGCTTTGACATTATTTTTTAGGTACAACAAAAATTAAAAGGCGAAAACCCATTAAGTTTTTAAAGTCTAGGCACCCTATAGTTTTCAAATACGCAGAAAAAGCTGTTTTTAGAAAGTAATTAGAAAATATAATAACTGTTCCAAACAAAGTATGCTTGCTGCAATTATTATAATTTCTAATTACTTTTAAAGCTAATTTAAAAGTGCATTTAAATAGTGGACGCGTTAGCAACATTTTAATAATGATCTTGGTACAGTTTTTATTATAGTTTAGCTTTTATGGAAAAAACTGATTTAAGTAACTCACGCTGTATTAAATTAGAGTTTTTTTTTCTTGGATGACAAAATAGCCATTTTGTGTGAGTAAGAGCGTAGTTGAAGTGTGTAGGACGTGTTTTGTGTGAGTAAGAGCGTAGTTGAAGTGTGTAGGACGTGTTTTGTGTGAGTAAGAGCGTAGTTGAAGTGTGAAGGACGTGTTTTGTGTGAGTAAGAGCGTAGTTGAAGTGTGTAGGACGTGTTTTGTGTGAGTAAGAGCGTAGTTGAAGTGTGTAGGACGTGTTTTGTGTGAGTAAGAGCGTAGTTGAAGTGTGAAGGACGTGTTTTGTGTGAGTAAGAGCGTAGTTGAAGTGTGTAGGACGTGTTTTGTGTGAGTAAGAGCGTAGTTGAAGTGTGTAGGACGTGTTTTGTGTGAGTAAGAGCGTAGTTGAAGTGTGAAGGACGTGTTTTGTGTGAGTAAGAGCGTAGTTGAAGTGTGTAGGACGTGTTTTGTGTGAGTAAGAGCGTAGTTGAAGTGTGTAAGACGTGTTTTGTGTGAGTAAGAGCGTAGTTGAAGTGTGTAGGACGTGTTTTGTGTGAGTAAGAGCGTAGTTGAAGTGTGTAGGACGTGTTTTGTGTGAGTAAGAGCGTAGTTGAAGTGTGTAGGACGTGTTTTGTGTGAGTAAGAGCGTAGTTGAAGTGTGTAGGACGTGTTTTGTGTGAGTAAGAGCGTAGTTGAAGTGTGTAGGACGTGTTTTGTGTGAGTAAGAGCGTAGTTGAAGTGTGTAGGACGTGTTTTGTGTGAGTAAGAGCGTAGTTGAAGTGTGAAGGACGTGTTTTGTGTGAGTAAGAGCGTAGTTGAAGTGTGTAGGACGTGTTTTGTGTGAGTAAGAGCGTAGTTGAAGTGTGAAGGACGTGTTTTGTGTGAGTAAGAGCGTAGTTGAAGTGTGTAGGACGTGTTTTGTGTGAGTAAGAGCGTAGTTGAAGTGTGTAGGACGTGTTTTGTGTGAGTAAGAGCGTAGTTGAAGTGTGTAGGACGTGTTTTGTGTGAGTAAGAGCGTAGTTGAAGTGTGTAGGACGTGTTTTGTGTGAGTAAGAGCGTAGTTGAAGTGTGTAGTAAGTACGTGTTTATAAAAGTAGTAGTTATAAAATCCGAAGTTCCGCTTTAACTGTGCTAATGTTACCCACCCGACAAATGTAGGCGTTTTATAAAATTGTATAAATTATAATTTTTTATGTTGTTGTTGTAAATTGTATTCTCTGAACTTGCTAATAAAATATATTTTGTTTCAGATCTTTTGTGGTGAATAATTGAATTGTGGTTTTTGATGCTGCGGCTTTTAAAATAACTGTAAGTACTGAAAAAGCTTAATAGGGACGAAGTTTGAAATAGAAACATTTTAACATTAACAAAAATAATAATATTCAAGCTTCTGGCATCCTGTGAATCGAAATACCGAAGGTTTTCGGAAGGATTAAATAAAAATAAGTGCGAATAAAATGTATATTTCTGTATACGAATAGAAAGTAAACTATTCCAAAAGGTTTTTCAATAGAGGTGTCAGGTACCCGGTGGCGGCGGCACCTGCCTCATTAGCTTTGGATGTCAAGCTCTCCTCATCCAGGTTTTTGTTGTGACTTGCGATCCACATTGTGGCGTTGCTTCTTGACGCCGAGCTCATGGACTAGGAAAGTGATAAGCACCGAACAATACATGGACATGAGTGTAGCTGGTTTCAAACACTTAATAGGTTATGTTTTAAGAAGGCCGCGCGCGTCCTATCATTATATTATGTTGTTGTATTACGCAATATTTAAAAATATTAATACCAAAAAGCCAATAGTTAGGTTCAGAGAAATATCCTGCTCTCACTCACAATCACGTGATGCTAGAGAGAGCTCCTCTAAGCTTGAGATAAGTTACCTTGGACAAGAAATAGGTACAAAACTGTATCATTAAGGGGAAATGCAGCCTATTCAGCTCTAAACAGCCTATGTCAATGCACGTCTTTATTAGCGTGGAACAGTGACGTGAGTTAGCGCGATCTGCCCGGCGGCGCATAGTGGCCCGGGACCGGCTTCGGAACATCGATGCATTTTCCGGTATTTACGACATCTTCTAGGGCTGGCGCTGCGTTGTGACGCAGTAAAGGGCCCTACCGAGTAAAGGTTCTTCGTCTTTCTTCACGTTAAACATGACCAATATCCTCCTCTCTCCCCCAAATAAGTCTAAAGCGTGTGTCAGGAGTGGGAGCGACTCTAGTGCAACGGGTGCACTGGACCGTCGACCTTCAGTTTTCAGTCCGCACCGCTGTTGAGCCTGCACCATCATTTCGATTCGACTTTACCATGTTTACAAGCATAGCTGCTTGTTGCTATCGACATGAAACTCTTCTAAACTTTTTGAATAAAAAAAATTAAAAATTGTCCATTTATTTCATATAGGTAATCGCGAACTTAACGGATTTTCAGTATTCTTATCGTCAGGTAACGTACGGAGTTTGGGTTGTCTCTCGGCTAGATGGAGCGATAAAATTCGGAATGTGGCAGATTTTGGTGGACGCGAAAGAATAAGCAACGTTGGTGCTACCTAAAAGTAGTCTACATGCGCAACAGTTTACATTTGCAACATATTATTTGTACATGATGATGACAATGACTTCAAACTTCAAATTCTTAAGATTAGCATTATTTCAACTGCTAACTGCAAATTTGTCGTCACATTCCTATAAGTAGATCCCTTTTTGTTTCGATTGAAATAAAAACGTACTTACGTGAGGTACAGTTACCTTACCCGTAGAGGTTCCATCCCTGATTTTGTATCAGAATAAGGAAATGAGCTGTGCTAACGATCTCGTTTTTACGGCACACGTGATACGTCTCTACTCCATCCCATATCGAGCTCAGATAGTATGCAATACTCTGCTGGATAATACGGTTTGATTGCTAGTATACATACGAGTAGCTACTATAGTTACGGACCTTGAGTGTCAGGCATTAAGTAGTATTTAGTCTAGAATATCACATAATAATTATGTATTAATTTTTGGGTATTTTTTTATATTAACATTTGATTTATGCATTGGGGTCCCAAGTGGCAAACTCCCACTAAGGTGGATCGCCGACGGTTGCAGGGAACCGCTGGATTCAGGTGGCGCAAGACCAAGGCCTCTGGAAGTCCATGTAAGAGACGGCAGCAGTGCTCAGCAGTGGATGTTTTGATGTAAGAAAAAGTTTTGTAGGACTTCCCTGGCACCGTGGGGAGAGCTGTGGATTTATAAGTGGGAGGTCACGGGTTCGTTTCCCAGCAAGAACAATTTGCTCAACTGGCTGTGGTCTTGTTTAATGGGAAGCTTCAGCCATGGCTAGTTAGTAGTTACCACCACTGGCAAAGCTCAGCCTCCAAGGGTTTTTGCGTTCCGATTTAACAAAAACCATAACCACTCCAAGTTAACCTGCTTCCATATTAGACTGTATCGCCACTAACAGATGAGATTGCAGTCAAGAGCTGACTTGTAGAATAATAAAAAAGTTTATTTTCGAAATCATTTAGTATGGACGATGTAGCGCGAATATTTGCCAGGTGTGTGACGTCTCGATTGCCGGAGCCCGGAAACGTGGCCTGCACCGAATTACTTCGCAAGAAAACATTCAATTTGTACAAGAGGCTGCGTACGGGATTCAGATACGCTGGAAGAGGCAATATCCTTGTGATCTGGTTTTAAATTGGTTTAAGTGACAAATTGCAAGGTGTGCTGGTTTGTTTTCTTCACAAAAAACATGAAAAATCTGATTATGAAATATACGGGACGAGATTCTTGTATTGCGATTAAATCTACATAATTATTGTGTAAAATAATAAAAGTTTAAATATTGCGAAAAAACTACTATTTAAATTATTTAAATATTGCTTTAGTAAATATTATGATGATGCGAATCCTTGCGGTGTTATACTTAATTGTGTGTGTGTGTTTAATAAGAGGCAGGTATATTTTGGAAACTTCAACTTTTTATTCATAACTAGCTGATGCCCGCGACTTCGTCCGCATGGATTTAGTTTTTCAAAATCCCGCGGGAACTCTTTCATTATCCGAGATAAAAAGTAGCTCTCCCGGTCTGAGGAACCACTACTACATCCATTACTATACCCATGCAAAAAATCGCATCAATCCGCTGTTCTGTTGCGACGTGATTGAAGGACAAACCAACAAACAAACACACTTTCGCATTTATAATATCAGTAATGCTTTATTATAACACTTTTTATAATTGTCAATTTTTTAACCATACTTAACCAAAGACAAAATTACGTTTAGCTGTCATTTACGTTTTGTTATTCCACTGTCATTTGCGTTTTGTTATTCCATGTCAGATGCGTTTTTGTTATACCACGTTTTATAGTGACTTGACGGAAACGCGGTCGAACGGGATAAAAAGTATCCTATGTCCGTCTCCTGGTTCTAAGCTACCTCTGCACCAATTTTCAGCCAAATCGGTTCATCCGTTCTTGAGTTATAAATAGTGTAACTAACACCACTTTCTTTTATATATATTATAGATATTATGTAGGTTATAGATAGAAAATTTCATATATACAATACTATAAACCTAAATTTATCTTTATATTTTATTGTAAAGCTTTAAATATCAAAATATTTAAAGCTTTACAAAATAAAAAAACGGGAGATCTATGGGGAATTTCAGTTAAAATAATCCACAGTATAATTGATATTATTGCGCCATATCTTGCCTTAATTTTTAATAAATCAGTTGATTCTGGATCTTTTCCAGACCTTATGAAATGTAGTAAACTAATACCTCTTTTTAAATCGGGAGACAAAAGTGACCCGAATAACTACAGACCAATTTCAATTTTGCCAACCCTCAGCAAGATATTCGAAAAAATAATGCTCAACCAACTGCTTCTACACTTTAATTTAAATGGACTTCTTCACCCTGAGCAGTATGGTTTTACTAAGGGTCGATCAACAACCGATGCAGCCGCAAAGCTGTTACAACACATATTCGATGCATGGAAGAACTCACAGAATGCCATTGGTATTTTCTGTGATTTATCAAAAGCATTTGATTGCGTTGATCACGAGACCCTTTTGCTTAAACTGAGCCACTATGGTATTAAAGGTTTTGCACTTAGTCTCATTGCGTCTTATCTCAGTGATCGTGTTCAGAGAGTATGTGTCAATGACGTAAAATCATCCGGATCAGCCTCAGTAATGGGTGTACCCCAGGGTTCTATTCTAGGTCCATTCATGTTTTTGATTTACATAAATGATTTACCACATTTTGTCCAAAATACTTGCGATATTGTACTATTTGCTGATGATACGTCTTTGATTTTCAAAGTCGATAGGAAAAAAGACAATTTTGACGATGTAAATAATGCATTATCTCAAGTTTCTGAATGGTTTACGGCAAATAATTTACTTTTAAATGCTAAAAAAACCAAGTGTGTTGAGTTTTTATTGCCTAACACCAGAGCTGTCAGTAATAATCTAAAGATAAATAATGAACCTTTGAAAACTGAGGACTCCACAGTGTTCTTGGGATTAACCCTGGATTCTAAGCTACAGTGGGGCACCCATATAACAACACTTGCTGGCAGGCTTAGCTCTGCTGCTTACGCTGTTAGGAAGATTCGACAGTTAACTGACATAGAAACTGCAAAAATTGTTTATTTTGCATATTTCCATAGTATTATGTCATACGGAATCTTACTATGGGGTAAAGCAGCCGACATTGGAAAAATTTTTGTATTGCAGAAGAGGGCAATTCGCGCAATCTACAATTTAAAACCGCGGGATTCCCTTCGAGAAAAATTTAAGGAAATAGGCATTCTGACAGTAGCTTCACAATATATTTATAACAACATAATATTTGTCAGACAAAATATTTTAAGTTACAAAAAAAAGGGTGATTTACACGATACGCAGGTTAGAGATCCAAATAGGCTCGTGATTCCTCGACTGCGCCTCCAGAGGGTCCGAAAGACATTTGTGGGAATGGGCGTGACGTTCTATAATAAAATTCCACAGTCGATCTTAGACTTGCCTTTACACAAGTTTAAGAAAGCAATTAAAACTTCTCTCATGGAAAAAGCATATTATACAATTGAAGACTATATTAATGACAAAAAAGCGTGGATATAACTCGCTCCAGCGATTCATGAGACAGTAATAATCAACCTGTGTAACAAAATTATCCTGTGCTATTCAGTGTTTCTACTTTATTTGTGTCTAAGTGATGTCTTAAAATTAGCATTTGAATATTAGATTTCAGTTTGTTGCCTTGACATGGGTAGCATACGTATGTCACGCACTCTTTAAACATTTCTGTGGTGGTGTCGTGTGATGCGGGTTGTTACGTTCCCTCAAATATGGTTGAGCGAAGCAATGGCTGGGTCATGCGTCATGCTCGTGAACGGGTGCCACCGGCGGGAATGGGGCTACTTTGTGTCTGCCCATCTTAAGATAGAAGTTAGTCTGTATGCATTTTTGGAACTTTCCTCATTGTGGAAACACTGCATATATAGCATAGTATTTACTGTATTGTAAATCTGTTTTGAAAAGAGCAACCGCCGAGTTTCTTGCTGGTTCTTCTCGGCAGGAAAGGCATTCCGAACCAGTGGTAGATTCATTGACTATTCAAAAGCACTTGTAAAAGTTTATTTGAATAAAAAATATTTCTATTCTATTCTATTCTATTCTATTTTTAATTCTAAAATTAAAACTAAAATAAAAACTAATTAAAATCTAAAACCCCATCCAAGCCACCGCAGTGTGGCATAGTACCCAAGATGCTGGCAGCATTACCTCTTTGGATGGCCAGGCTAATCCTTAAGGTAGCTGCCAGATATTGTAGGTACTTACAGAAATCTTCAGATAAAAGTATCAAAGTCAAGGACTGTGGACACACTATAAACTTTGTGCATTAAAATATAATAATTATGTCCGTTGTCCTTTTAGATTTTCATCAAAATGTATAAAATTAATTTCAAAAATAAGTATACAGGGTCAGATTTAATGTGTATGGATGAAACCTGAAATAAATGAATTTGAATTGAATTGATTCAGCTACAATTTTTCAAAGAGCATTGTATGATTGTACGAACTCTAAGCTCTATATCCTTGCTCTACGCTCTACGGATGTAACGATCGCTGACACTTATCGAGATCCCGCCGTCTGTAGCTGCTACTTGATCATTGCAACTCTGTTGGAGAGTGCATCGCTCTACCAAATTACTTGTAGATCGACCTCGATTTCGTGTCAGAACATTTTGTTATAGTTAGTTTCACAAATATCTCTGCCGATTATTTAAGTTAGTTTGTTTTAAAGGTGAAGGAAAACCTCGTGAGGTAACCTGAAAGTTCTCCATAGCGTTACTCAAAAGTGTGCAAAGACTGCCAATCTGTAGTTAGCCAGCGAGGTGGACTATGGCCCAAACAATATGATAAGTCTGTGTGCCTCGTAACCAGTATTCCTGTTCCTTACTAAGTAGTAAGGAATAGTACTATCTTTATGATGTGTCTGGATCCTTTTTTAACCGACTTAAAAAAAGGAGGAGGTTATCAATTCGTCGGAATCTTTTTTATGTATGTTCACCGATTACTCGAAGACGCCTGAACCGATTTGGAAAATTCTTTTTTTGTTTGAAAGGGTATACTCCCCAAATGGTCCCATATAAATTTTATCGAAATCGGTCGAGCGGTTTTTTAAAATATCAACAATAAATTAAATACTTTGTATAGTGTGTGTGTAATGTAGTAAAGCGGGAGTTCGAAGTCGGTTGTTTAAAAATATTTTTTTATATTAAATTAGAGTTGAGGAGAGTGAGTCATCAGTAGGTCAGATAGTTGAGATGATGATGAAGAAGAGACAATTAGAACACTTTATTCACGTATTGCATAACATCCACTTAGCGATCTCCTACTGATCATGAAATTGAAAGCAAAAGGCGAAGAGCTTCTCTCGGCGCGTAGACTGCTACGGCGTAGAGAAGTAGGAGGTGCACTGTGCTACAGATCATATCCCTAATGCTGCTGCACTCCAAGTTATCATAGTCTAGATCCGAAGAGAGGTCGTCCTTCACTTAACTGTTTACCAGATGAAAAGTATTTTTTTATCGAATATCTATATATATAAAAGAAAGTGGTGTTAGTTACACTATTTATAACTCAAGAACGGATGAACCGATTTGGCTGAAAATTGGTGGAGAGGTAGCTTAGAACCAGGAGACGGACAAAGGATACTTTTTATCCCGTTCGACCGCGTTTCCGTCAAGTCACTACAAAACGTGGTATAACAAAACGCATCTGACATGGAATAACAAAACGCAAATGACAGTTGAATAACAAAACGTAAATGACAGCTAAACGTAATTTTGTCTTTGGTTAAGTATGGTAAAAAATTTGACATTTATAAAAAGTGTTATAATAAAGCATTACTGATATTATAAATGCGAAAGTGTGTTTGTTTGTTGGTTTGTCCTTCAATAACGTCGCAGCAGAACAGCGGATTGATGCGATTTTTTTCGCATGGGTATAGTAATGGATGTAGTAGTGGTTCCTCAGACCGGGAGAGCTACTTTTTATCTCGGATAATGAAAGAGTTCCCGCGGGATTTTTATAAACTAAATCCATGCGGACGAAGTCGCGGGCATCAGCTAGTTATCTATAAAAAAACAAATCGCAATTGTATTGCCTATTAAAATATGGTCAAGGCTATTTTTAATTACAATTTTGAAATTTTAAAGCCTGGCAAATCTTTTAAATTTTATATCTCCAAGACCAGTTATTTCAAAAAGAAAAAGTCATTGTGTTATAATCCTATTTAAAAACTTCATTTTAAACTAGATGATTCCTGCGACTTCGTCCGCGTGGATTAAGGTTTTTTGATGCCCGCGGGAACCCTTTAATTTTCCGTGATAAAATGTGGCCCATGTGTTAACCCAGGGTATAATCTATCTCCATTACAAATTTCAGCCAAATCCGTAAAAGTAGTTTTTACGTGAAGGAGTGAAAAACATACACACACACACACACACAAACACACACAACCATACACACACACGCACACACACTCACACACACACACACACACACACACACACACACACACACACACACACACACACACACACACACACACACATTCAAACCCAATTATAGTTTGATTTAATACGTAGAAGTACTACTGCTTTCGGTAAACAATAAAGTTCAAAACAGCCGCGGCACCAACAATGTTAGCTGTTTACGAACGTCGAGACGGAAAATATGGATCAGAATGGGTGGAGTTAAAAAAAGAATTCGTATTGTTTTCTTGTAATTGCTTGCCCTTACTTCGGTTAGTTGACCTGATTTACATAAAATTTGAAAGTTCTTAAGTCAAATATATAATAGACATAATATGTTTTTAAATGTTATTTTTGTTTAAGTTTATATTTATGATAAATGTTTAAGTGTTACTACACTATTAATGATTCTTTAATGACACGGACAAACACAACGGACGGTCTCCCTGCCACAATACATATAGAGCAAGATCCCAGTGCCGCCAGACCTAAGTTATTTTCTCAGCAATTATTTGTGTACGATAGAGTTCTGTTCGAATGTCCTTTCAGTATATGCGTACTAGCTAGATTGTGCCGACGGCCAATTTCCAGATACCAGGTGCTAAAGGTAGGTAAAAACTAGAATAACTTATCTTAAATTCTCAGGGCTGATTTTCATATATGTTTTAAAGAATATTGTAAAAATTAATAAATTAATACTGCCAGACGCTTACCGCCGGCGGTTACTTTAGCCAGACGCTTTGAAGCTCCCAAAAATATATATAATTTAAGTTAACTTATATTCTCAGTTCTGATTTTTATACATGATACTCAGGGAACTATTGCGATATTATCTGTAAGCTGCCAGACCTATTGGAAGGGTCAAACATCCCCCCAGACACACATTATGCGTCCTCATATGTATGAGCGCTAGAACATGATTCACTTGTTTAAGTGTGTGAGAGATAATATCACCATACTATAATATTACTGTTGAGGCCAACGGCTTGGCCAACGAAACAAGGCCTGGACTACTAGGGTCAGGGGCCCATCAGCTGATACCTGAGTCCAGGGTCGTTGCCCAAAGGGCCTTTCTCCGCGGTCAGATTTGTTCTAGACTTAACTTAATAATGGGGTTACACTGACCTTCTTTGCTGCAGTCCTCCTTGTATAGGGCCTGAGATTGTTATGATTAGTGGTGATTATGAGGGGTGTGTTGTGAAGTGGAGTGTAAGGTGAACTCTTCTCAGACCGCTAGCAGTAGCAGGCAGACAGCCAGCTATGGCCTGCAGTTGACGCTGAGCTGGCGTGGCACGGTACACTCGGCTTGTCACTAGTAAGACCAACGAGCTGGTCTAAAATCACTTTTCACACACTTTTCTGCCGAGCACGTTGCGAGCAAAGTCGGCGGGTTCCAAAAGGGTTCTTTTGTTAGGGATAGCACTTCAACAAGAATGCTTATAGCTAGGTCGACACATAGATCGCTCAACAGCGCAACAAAAACCGTAAAATCAATTAAATCTAGACACTTGAAAGGCAAAATGGTGCGCGAGCGACCCGAAATTTTTCTGAACACGTATTAGCTGTCAAAAAAGGAAAAAGTTGCAAAATCACCACGCCCAAGAACGGCGGGAAGTTAAAAACGTCATCTGTCAACTTCAATTCCGAGCCAAAGAGAGATTGCCCGCGCTATGACCATGGAACTAGGAATTATGGCGCGAACAATCCCCCGCCCGTGGTCGTAAGGATTTACGTCCACTTACTAGTAAATGGGTAAACGTGATAAGGAGCAAACGGCTCGCTGCAAGACAGAGTCTCCGACCATTACCTCGGCAACCCTGGGAACCCCATCAGACCCGTAGATCAGCTTAAGAATGCGCCCACGGCGCCAGTATAAAGGCAACAAATTAGGTTCCTTAATCAACACTAGGTCACCAACTTTGGGTGGATCGGATTTGTCAGCCCACTTAACCCGCTGCTGCAAAAGATGCAAATACTCTAGTGACCAACGGTGCCAAAAACTCTGAGTCATCTGTTGCAGCAGCTCAAACCGGGACAAACGTGAGACCTTCACGTCCCTGAAGGGGTATTCGGGTAGAGCGTTAAGGGGCTGACCAATCAGGAAATGACCGGGAGTTAAGACCTCCAGGTCATTTGGGTCAGATGAGAGGGGACAGAGTGGCCGAGAATTGAGTACAGCCTCAATTTTGCAAAACACGGTGGCGAGTTCTTCAAAGGTTAAAACAGTTTCGCCTATAACGCGCCGGAGATGAGTCTTGGCCACCTTAACCACGGCTTCGAATATTCCACCCCAATGAGGGCAAGCTGGGGGGTCAAACTTCCAGGTTACCCCCATCTTGGACAGTGCTGTACTTAATCTAATCTTATTGCTAGACAGGAATTCGACAATCTCTTTTAAATATCTATCAGTGCCCTTATAATTGGTGCCGCAATCCGTGCGAATCAGGTCAGGCAATCCTCGACGAGAGACAAATCTACCTAGCGTGGCTACAAAGGCTTCAGTGCTTAAGGCACTCACAAGTTCTAAATGTACCGCCTTGGTAGCGAGACATACAAAAACGCAGAGGTAGGCCTTGAGCGATCTGGCGTTGCGGAGGTTAGAGCTCTTGATGGCAAACGGGCCAGCAAAATCAGTGCCAACCCCAGCAAAGGGTCGAGTGGCTAGAACGCGGTCGGAGGGCAGATCACCTATCATCGGCTGTGAAGTATTAGCCTTCAAGCGGTAACACGGAATACATTTGAAAATGACGTTCCGGATGGTGCGTCTCCCTGCCAGAATCCAAAACTCGCGCTGTAGAATAGCCGAGAGTGCATTACAACCAGCGTGGGCATTTTTAAGATGGTAGTGTGTCACTAGCAATTTGACAAAGGTGCCGTCCTTAGGTAGCAAAAGGGGGTGGCGAGCACCATAGGGCAGATTGGAATTCTTGAGGCGTCCTCCAACGCGTAGCATTCCGTTATTGTCCAAGAAAGGGCTTAGGCGAGCCAGGGGGCCCTTCAAAACTAAACCTCTCTTTAGAGTGTCAATCACGGATGAAAAATGCTCCACCTGAACCACACGCACCCAGTAGTTCCGGGCGTCTTGGCGTTCAAGAGGGGAAAGCACAGGGCTCAAATTTTTATTTTCTGAATTCCGCCCATTATGGATGAAACGTCGAATCCAACCGGTAACCCCAATTAGTTTATCAAGGGAACTGTAACGGTTCAAAAGAAAGTTCAAGTCGGGGATCTGTTTATCCTCAACCACTCCGACTCTTAAGCCCGGCAATACTTCGGGAGCCGAAAACCTATTTTGAGGCCAAGTCGTCTCTGATTGGGATAGCCAACTTGGATCCCACCATAGGTGATGGTGGACCAGTGAAGAGGCCTCACAGCCGCGGGAGGCGCAATCGGCCGGGTTCAGTTCTCCGGGTACGTGTCTCCAAATCACCGGTACTGCAGAGCTCTGAATTTGGGAGACCCGATTCGCAACAAAGACCTCTAAGTTGTGAGGCGCGGCTCGTAGCCAGCAAAGGACAATCTCACTGTCCGTCCAAGCATAAACGTCGGTCAGATCGACCGCAGATGCCAAAGAGGAACGGACGTGGTTCAAGAGGCGTACCAGAAGGGCGGCGCCAGACAATTCTAATTTCGGGATAGTTAACCGTGACCGAATAGGGGCCACCTTGCTTTTTGCCAAGACGAGATGCGTCGCGACCTCACCGGCGACATCGACAGTCCTCAAATATACCACGGCGGCGTATCCTCGCTCGGAGGCGTCGCAAAACCCGTGGAGACTGGCATGACACCTTCCTGTTGGTAGGAAGCGTCGAGGCATGGAAATTCGGTTAACTTCAGGAAGTGAAGACACAAGGGAGTTCCACTCCTTCAATAACTTCCCAGAGAGTGGTTCGTCCCAACCGAGTTCAGCAATCCAAAGTTTCTGGAGGAAACATTTAGCTAAAAATATTACGGGAGTGATCCATCCATTGGGATCGAAAGTGCGAGCAACCGTAGACAATACGGAACGTTTAGTCCAGACCTTAGGAGGTGGGTCTAATTTGACCCGGTAGGTGAAAACGTCTTGGACGGGCTGGTACTGTATTCCAAGGACCGTCAGCAAATTGGGATTTTCGGGATTTTCAAAAATATGAGGATCCTGCTGATCCTTTCCCGGAAGATCCTTCAAGACGTGAGGGGAGTTGGACAGCCACTTGCCCAACTCATAACCTCCGGACTTCAGTATTGCAATTAATTCATCGCGAAGAATCAGAGCTTCCTCAACGCTCGAGGCTCCCGTGCAAATATCGTCCATATAGACTGACGATTCCAAGGTGGCTGATGCGCGAGGGTAATTCAGTCGCTCCCGGTTAGCTAGTTCTAACAAGGTCCTGATAGCAATATAGGGGCTTGACTTGAGTCCATAGGTCGTGGTGTTCAATTCAAAGACACGCATTGGCTCATTAGGATTTTCGCGCCACAGAATCATTTGGTATCTCCGATCATCGCGATGTACCACCGACTGTCTAAACATCATCTTGATGTCAGCTACGAAAACAATTTGATGCCGGCGGAAATGCGTGAGGATATCAGAGATATCCTTGATCAGCTTAGGACCGGAGTGCAAGCATTGGTTCAATGTCACCCCGTTGGATGTGGCCGCGGAACCGTCAAAAACCACTCGAATCTTCCCCCCAGGGGTCTTCAAGACGGCATGGTGGGGTAAGAAGTAGTGCTCGTGTGCGCGCCAATCAAAATTGGATGGTGACATATGCCCCAGGTCCTCGTACTCGCGCATAAATTCAACGTACTTGGAGCGGAAGGTGGGGTCGCGCCGCATGCGCCGTTCCATGGACAAGAGCCTCTTTTCCGCCAAGGCCCGCGATTGACCAAGCGGGGGGCGAGAAGCGAGAAAGGGCAAGCGAGTTACAAATCGCCCATCAACACGGCGGCCTGTGTTGTTTTGATAAAACAACTCACATTCAAGGTCAAGAGGGTCAACTCGTGCGGCATGCGGCGGCTCCTCAACTTCCCAAAAGCGCTGGACCACGTCCGACAGCGTCAAGCCGGCTGCTTGCAATTGGTCCAGCACCGGTAGGTCCGAAGACCATAGCACGGGTCCAAAAAAGCTAGAACCGAATATAGTGGACATGGCACATAGGCCGTCCTTCTGCAAAACCCTAATTTCCCCTGACAAGACCAGGCCCAACACGTCGGAACCCAACAAAAGGTCCGTAGGACCGGGTTCAGTCCAGTGGGGGTCAGCTGGGTTTAGGTCTGATGCACAGGACACCGCAGCGTCAGTTATTCGGACCTGCGGTAGGGGACCTAAGATATTGTCAAGGACTGACACCTTGACCAAGACTCTAAGATTGCCCGTAACGGGGCCAAACATTAATTCCGCTTCCCCGGTAGGAGTCGAGGGCTCTATACCCCCGATACCTATCACCCGTCCTGTTCGAGGACTCCAAGGGAGCCCTAGCTCACCCACCAAACGAGAAGAAGCAATACAGCGCTGTGAACCCGAATCCAAAAGGGCGCGAACGATTAAAAATTCACCCTTCGGGTTGAATACCTTCACTGAGACAGTCGGCAAAAGAATGGTCTGACAGACAGACTGCCGGAGATTCAAGGTCTCAGGAGAAGTTGCTGTGGTGGGGGCTAGGGCGGCAACTACCTATTGGTGGTCGTCCTCATCAAACCCGTCCTCTAACCGGGGAATCTCATATTGAGACTCAGGGGGGACCTCCAAAGGTGAGGGGGAAGGACCTCCATTTGGGTAAACCCATGCGTCATCTCTTGGCGGCAGCACGGGCCTAGTCATACGGGCTGAGGTCGGTAGGTCGTAGTACTGCTGTCGACCCGCTCGAGGTGGGCGGCGTTCGAGGCGTGGCCACTCATGAAGCGGAGGTGAATAGCGGGTAGGTCGAACCGTAGACGGGGCCGCCACAAATCTCCCATCAGAACGTCGAGGGGGGTTGGCGCCCCCCTCACGGGGGGGTGAAGCCCCCATAGGCGGGGTCGAAATCCGGACGCGTCGGGATTCATGGCCCTGATCAGGGGACCGACGCAAATAATCCGGGGAGCGATCGGTAAGAGCGCCCCCGCCCGTGCGGGGCGCGCCCTCACTCTCCACCTGGCGGCCAACACCATTCTTGTTGGCGCACAAAATCTCCAGGTGGTTACCCCTACAGATTGGGCATGGCCGTTGCTGTTGGCAGTCCCGTTGCATGTGAGCTCCCAGACAGCTATAGCACCAGTGGCGGTCTCTTGCAATGCCCCTCCGATCCTTGATCCGCTTAGAGAGAAACTGGGGGCAAGAAAGCACCCGGTGGCCTGGACGCCTGCAATAGTTACAGGGGGCGGGTTCAGTGGCAGCAAGTCCAGTGTAAACGGGCACTGGTCTCCGGTCGGAGGCCTTTTTACCAGGGACGCCAGTGTGACCCTTTTCCTTCCTCAGCTGGGCAGGCCGCTCTGGGGTCCTTGAAGGACCAGCAATACCGGAGTTATCAGCCTGCCGGCACTCTTCCTCAAGGAACTTTAAAAGGTCCGAAAAGGGGGGCAGGTAGCTGGCCCCGTCCCCACCATACCTTTGCTCAAAACGCAGTTTCAATTCGGGAGGTAGGCGGGACAACACAATGTGTAATAAAAGGAAGGACCACTGGTCCACGGGAAGCTCTAAACGCTTAAGAGCGTTGCAGGCTACAATCAGTGGATTTAAGAGTGATTCTCTTAAATGGGCCACCCCAGAGACACGTGGCAGCGCTAGAATTTGTGCCACGTGTGTGTCTGCTAACCGGCGCACGTTGGCATACCGCCGAGTCAGTAGTTCCCGCGCGGTGGTATAACTCTCCTCGGAGAGGTCTAGGTGGCTAACTAAACCCAGAGCCTCTCCCTGCAGGGAAGAGAGTAGATAGGCCAGTTTCTGGCAGGGAGACAGGTCCCTTCTCGCGTCCACCAGGCTATCAAAGAGGCTGAGAAAGCCTAGCCACTCGCTCAGGTTGCCAGAAAAGTGGGGCAAGTTTATTGTTGGCAACTTGCCCTGTAACGCAGGCTGCGTGGTGGGTCTAGTGGGAGACTCAAGAATAGAGCTCATTCTCGCCTCCTTCTTGAGCCTCGCGGCCTCCTCCACTAGACCGTCTGTCAGCTCAAAGAACTGTTCGTAGTCCCGCACTGAGGACTCCAGCGATTCCGGAGGTAGCTCCAATGCCATGAGGTCTCGGAAGGCCCCTTCGACGACTGCCTGCCTGGTCCGCACCTGCTCGCACCGCTGGAGCAATGCGGATGCCCGGTCCTCCCGGCCTACCAAGGCGTTGGCTGTAGCAGCCCAACGCAGCTCTGATTGAATTTGCACGCTCAATTTTTTGTGGGCTGCCATCTTAGGTAGGTACAAAACAACTTAAATAACAGTAGTTAACAACTTAAATAACAGTTATTTCAATAACAGTTAAAAAACATAAAATAACAGTTATTTTAATAACAGTTAAAAAACATAAAATAACAGTTATTTTAATAACAGTTTTTAATAACAGTTAAAAACAAGGTTATTTGTTACAAGTTATGTTTCAACTTCAACCCAACAAATTAATAATCAAACAAGAATTACCCACTTTAAACACAAACAAATTACTACTTAAATACTATTTATTAATTAGAATTATTTACTTTAAAACAAGAATTATTTATTTTAAAGACATCATACAAACTGCTCTGTTACCTAACCACGAGGGGTTTTAGTAAACAAACAAAGTATTTGTTGGTTAAAAGTTCTAAAAGATACAAATTAAGCTTTCAATAATTTATGTTAAGTCAATCAATAACATAAATTAAAATAAAAGAAAAATTAAGTTTTTAATTACCCGTACTAAGCCACTAGACTCATACTAGGCACTGCAAATTACAAATTGGCTTGGTAACAACCTACAATTATCAAATTATATTGATATTAAGTTTATTTATTACAATCTACATCTAACTGTTGGCCAGTTACGGACCACAAACAACAATTAGATACTGTTAATTATTAATCAACAAAAGTTAACAAACAAAATCTCAATAATTGCAATTCTTATACAGGCCTACATGTGACAAGGTAGGCTATGGTACTAGTAACTCAATAAGCCTGTGTATTAATAAGTTATAAGGTCCATTAATTTACAATAAATGAGTTAACCCTAGACGGCCAAATTAAGTCACAGTAATGCCAAATCTGTCCGCGGAATCAATTTAACCGCGCTCTGGCTACCAAATGTTGAGGCCAACGGCTTGGCCAACGAAACAAGGCCTGGACTACTAGGGTCAGGGGCCCATCAGCTGATACCTGAGTCCAGGGTCGTTGCCCAAAGGGCCTTTCTCCGCGGTCAGATTTGTTCTAGACTTAACTTAATAATGGGGTTACACTGACCTTCTTTGCTGCAGTCCTCCTTGTATAGGGCCTGAGATTGTTATGATTAGTGGTGATTATGAGGGGTGTGTTGTGAAGTGGAGTGTAAGGTGAACTCTTCTCAGACCGCTAGCAGTAGCAGGCAGACAGCCAGCTATGGCCTGCAGTTGACGCTGAGCTGGCGTGGCACGGTACACTCGGCTTGTCACTAGTAAGACCAACGAGCTGGTCTAAAATCACTTTTCACACACTTTTCTGCCGAGCACGTTGCGAGCAAAGTCGGCGGGTTCCAAAAGGGTTCTTTTGTTAGGGATAGCACTTCAACAAGAATGCTTATAGCTAGGTCGACACATAGATCGCTCAACAGCGCAACAAAAACCGTAAAATCAATTAAATCTAGACACTTGAAAGGCAAAATGGTGCGCGAGCGACCCGGGAATTTTTTGTGAGCACGTATTAGCTTGTCAAAAAAGGAAAAAGTTGCAAAATCACCACGCCCAAGAACGGCGGGAAGTTAAAAACGTCATCTGTCAACTTCAATTCCGAGCCAAAGAGAGATTGCCCGCGCTATGACCATGGAACTAGGAATTATGGCGCGAACAATTACAAATGCGAAAGTGTGTTTGTTGGTTTGTCCTTCAATCACTCTGCAACAGAGCTACGGATCGACGTGATTTTTTGCCTGGGTCTTGCAGAAGATATTGCAATAGTTCTCTCTTTCTAGATCCTAAGCTATACCCAGGCAAAAAATCACGTCGATCCATAGCTCTGTTGCAGAGTGATTGAAGGACAAACCAACAAACACACTTTCGCATTTATAATATTATAGTATGATGATATTATCTCTCACACCCTTAAACAAGTGAATCATGTTCTAGCGCTCATACATATGGGGACGCATAATGTGTGTCTGGGGGGATGTTTGACCCTTCCAATAGGTCTGGCAGCTTACAGATAATATCGCAATAGTTCCCTGAGTATCATGTATAAAAATCAGAACTGAGAATATAAGTTAACTTAAATTATATATTTTTTTGGGAGCTTCAAAGCGTCTGGTTAAAGTAACCGCCGGCGGTAAGCGTCTGGCAGTATTAATTTATTAATTTTTACAATATTCTTTAAAAAATATATGAAAATCAGCCCTGAGAATTTAAGAAAGTTATTCTAGTTTTTACCTACCTTTAGCACCTGGTATCTGGAAATTGGCCGTCGGCACAATCTAGCTGGTACGCATATACTGAAAGGACATTCGAACAGTACTCTATCGTACACAAATAATTGCTGAGAAAATAACTTAGGTCTGGCGGCACTGGGATCTTGGACCAATACAAATTACACTATTGTTGCTACACCCAAACTGGGTATCCTTGTAAAAGCTTGTATTATAAATAAACAAATAAATTAATTATAGTTTCTATAGATTTATTTTTCAATCTGTTTCAATTGGTTAAAATATTATACTATTATACTAGGTATTACTATACCAAAATATGCAAAGTAGACCATAATGGTCAGCATATTTTATTTATTAAATCCATAAAATATGCTTTATTCGCTTGAAAATTCTTTAAAGTTTTATGATAATAAAATTAACAAAGTACCTGGATTGATTTTAGTAGCACTTTAAAATACAAAAAAAAATATTGGAATCTTTCCCGAGCTGACAGAATACCCTCGACGATTATTTAGATATGTACACTTTCCTAACTTCTACTTAACTTTTTTTTATTATCCTAACAACATTTGTATAGTCAGACTGCTAGGAATATTTTTTGACGTGATAACATCTTATAAATCGATGAACACCGGCTGCACGCACGAAAAAGTGTCACGTTCCGCCTGAGCCTGAGCGTGCAAGTGAGAGCGCGGAACAAGCGATAGAGAGGCATGATCGGCCCAAGCGTTTATAGAGAGCACACGCAGTCATCAATGTTGCTTTATGACGTCATCACGTAAAATTATCGTTCATAATTCATAATTCATTTATTGTCCAGAACATGGTAGGTACATTATTATAGATGTCACATAACATAGTAGATAAGATCTGCATGTTCTACCGTTGCCGGTGTACAATATTATAGTATTTAACCAGTGCATTACCATAGACCGACTTTACAGACAACCAATTTTTTTAATTAATTTTTATCTTTGAACTTCCTTTCTGGCTGAATGACGTGCTGTTTTTTCCTCAAAACAACGAATAGGTAGAACAGCAGAATTTGATCTCCAAACCTAGACTTGCCATAAGTAGAGTCTTGACTTGCCATAAGAGCCACAGGTTGATCATCAACATCATCAGCAACCCGTCAATGGCTCAGTTCTGGGCGCAGGTCTCGTCTCAGAGAAGGGGTAGCCACACTGCCACAGGTTGGTGGACAGGATGAAATAAATAATTCTCACTTAGAATTTAATTTGAACAATTGAATGAAATAAACTCGTGGTAGGGGCTTTTCGTTATGTTGATTCTAATGCAGTTTGTTTTTTGATTGATTTACTTCAGAGGGTTGGTTTTAATTATTTCCATTCATTTCTTTTTGTGTTTTGAATAGTAATCATTTTATTTTTCTTACACAAAATAAATCTTAATGCATTACTGGAGCTTTACTTTGAATTAAAGTTGGAGCTCCGAGGGCTTTACTCTCGCGGGGTCGTACAAATTATAAAGTGAACGAGTGCCGCGAGCGGGCGCGGGAAGCTGCGCGATTAGGCTGAAAGTATGCCTGGCCCTAAACAGGGCCTCTTACCTTTCAGCGGCCGTAACTAAGGCTATTATCAAGTCGTAAGCGCGGGGCGAAATTTTCCACAGAATTAGATACAAGCTTTTATTTAGTTTCACCTGTCCCGATGTTTTTTATCAAATCTTGCAAATTAAATTTGATCAACTTTCCGGTCACCGATTGAGCTGAAATTTTGCATACATGTGTAAATCGTGTGACAGTGCAATATTATGATGAAATAGTGCTGATCTGATGATGGATCTGGAAGGTGGCCATAGGAAATCCGCAATGAAACGACACAACCTCATCGAGTTTGGGCTCGTTTGAATCGTCTTGACGAGTAGTCTGTTTTTCAATGGTTACCAGGGTCTGATGATAGAGCTGGAAGGTGGACATAGGAATTCTGCAATTAAAAGACGCAAACCCATCGAGTTTCGGCTCTTTTGATTCGTCTTAACGAGTACATTGTTTTTAGATGGTTACCAGCTGGTCTGATGATGAAACCGGAAGGTGGTTTTGGTAACTCTGTAATAAAATGTCGTAATACCATCGAGTTTAGACTCGTCCTAACTGCTAGTCCAACGCTATCTGCCAGCACTGGATCATGTGTCATGTTCGTGAACGGGTTCCACCGGCGGGAATGGGGCTGCTTTCTATCTGCCCGTCTTAATATGAATTGAATTGTAGTACGCTTTTTTGGAACTTCCCCTCATTGTGGAAATATTATATTCTATTCTAACAAAGTTGCATGGGTTAAATCGGCTTATTAAATTATAATAATAATATTTTAACGATGAGGAAGCAGGCAGCATAGTTCGAAGAGCTGATGGTCGTTGGGGTCCCAAGGTGCTGGAGTGGCGACCCCGCACCGGGAAGCGCAGTGTTGGCAGACCCCCCACCATGTGGACCGAAGACATCAAACGAGTCGCAGGGAGCCGCTGGATTCAGGCGGCGCAAGACCGAGGCCTGTGGAAGTCCATGCAAGAGACCTTTGTCCAGCAGTGGACGTCTATCGGTTGATAAAGAAGAAGAAGAAGAGCAGGCAGTTCAAGTCTCAGGTTTTAATAATAAATAATACCTACTTGTACCTCACAAAACAGATGGTGGGACAGAAAATCTTGTTCGCTGAGATAAATCGCAGAAATCGCTGTCGCTTACGTTTGAGAGCATCGTCATATCAGTGAGTGGCCGCAATTAACACTACCTCTATCCTCAGGGAGGATGCCGGCTACAATGCTTTTAGTGTAAACTTGCCTTTATGCGCCATGTGCCCACTCAGCGGCCCGTTACTGCGAGTGTGGACGAGCTTAGTGCTCGACCTCTACACTACGTTCGATGAGCCAAGATTTTTGAAGGTCGCTATAAAAATATATATCTTTTTGATTTTGTTTATGGTCAATAAAGAAATTGGTGTCTCTTCAAACGATATTTTGTTATAATTATATTGATAACATTATGTTATAATGGCAATTGAATAGAATCAGGCGTTAATTTGCGGAATTCCATGATATTTAAAGAAAAAATAATATGACTTTGCTATAATGGGCCAAACAGAATAAAATATTTTTTAACACTCGGCTAACGTTACGCTCCGATACCGGGCATCATGAGAGGTTGACTCCACAATTCGCAATAGCAAAGCGTACCTACGTCGAGTGTTAAAAATGGTTAAAAGATTTATTCTGTTTGGCAGATTATAGCAAAGGAATATTAATTTTTCTTTAAATATATTGGCATTATTTCCTACACTTTGTTCCAAGATGAGGTTAATCTATATTAATATTATAAATAGGAAAGATGTTTTTGTTTGTTTGCTTGTACCGAATAGGCTCTGTAACTACTGGACCGATTTTAACCATTTTTTCACCAATAGAAAGCTAAGTTATCAGGAAGTAACATAGGCTATAATTTATAAATTAGAGATCTTTGAGAAAATTGCAATAATGTAACCCAAAGTAGCAAAATTTTGCCTATAAAATGCATTATTTAGCGTGTGCTGAGAAAACTATTGATGATGCATAAAAATTATGTAAGACATGATTAAAGTACTCAGTATTCTCTACAAAAAAGTCCCTGAGGGAATATCATAACTAACTAACTATCATATTTAAGTCACAATGGTACCTTTTGTGTTTTAAAATTTAATTAGATCGCCTTTATTATCTTATAGTATTAATAATTTTTTTACTATTAATATATAATTATAAATGCGAAAGTGTGTTTGTTTGTTGGTTTGTCCGTCAATCGCGCTGCAACAAAGCTACGGATTGTCGTGATTTTTGGATAGGTCAGAACCTGAAGGGTAACATAGGCATCCCGAAAAATCAAAGAGTTCCCGCGGGATTTTAAAACTAAATCCATGCGGACGAAGTCACGGGCATCAGCTAGTATTATATTTATTATCTCTATTTAGAACTATTGATACTAAGGGTCAGAACGCATTGGCGGTTAAATGATCGGCGATCAAGCGGCCACCTCGATTCATCAAAAGACAATGTACAATATCGATACGCGTATATCGTATCAGTTCGAGCACATGCTGTATTTTGGCGTACCTACTATATACTTAGTAAGCTGGATTCAATCGCCGTTAATTTAACTGCCCGTGTGTTCCGGCTCTAAGGCTGCAATGAGAATGAAAATTGGGAATAAATGAAAACTCTTGCAATGAATATGCCTTATATATTTTCAGGCTATTTTTATTTCTTGGCTGTGAACACCAGCTTGCAGTGAAGTGTGGAACTTCTAGAACTTGCTAGAAGCTGAACATCACTCGTTTATACAATTTAATTGTCCTAATGTATTATTAATTTTATCTTAAGTTAAGTAAATATACACACATTGAGCCAAAGCACGCTATATTTCTTTTTCTTAGTATAAAAGATAACTGCCCAGAAGAGGGATTTTCAACTAGATAGGTAAGTTCGAAACCTTATTCAAAAGTACTTATAATAAAGATAAATATGATTTTTGTGGAAATTTGGCGTTTTCTGAATTTTAAAACCACGAAATTTCATTTCGTTATTTTTCACTTCTTAGGCCCTGAAGGATATTTAATCTACTAAAAATATACTATACAAAATCTTTATAATAAGAAACAGATTTCCAACAACAATATTTTAATATATAATAATCTAATAAATGAAAAAAATATATAATTATATAAATATTTTTGAGTGGCACATAATATATAAATAATTTATTATTTATATTACAGGGATCAATTGTAACCCAGCCTTACAATTGACCTTTCAGTAGAGTATTCAATAACTTCAATTATATTGGAAATAATATGTATTTTCGGCTACGGGTTAGAAATAATGCAGTGTGCTCAGTCCACGGGCTTCGCTCAATTCTCCTGTGACGCTGCCCTCTGAAGCAGAAAAAAGCACATTATCACATGGCGTACTACTGGTCACATCATCCAAAAGTATTAGCAGGTCGAGGAAGAAAATATTTCTATAGATGTTGATGGTTGCTGCAAACTGGGCGTTTACCCTTGGCCCCAGTGACTTATAAATAAATGATTGCTAATTATAATAATATATGAAAAACAAATGAAAAAAAAAAACGGGGTTTTGAGACACACTGCCAAAAGCAGTATCTGGCAACATTACATACAACTGACCATCAACTGATATAAATCCTTTATTGCTCAATAAGCCTCAATAGCCCAACGGTTAAAGGTGCTGACTGAAAACTGAAATGTCGCAGGTTCGAATCCCACCACGTTGCACAATTGTCGTACCCACTCCTGGCACAAGCTTTCCGCTTATTTGGAGGGGAGAGGGGAATATTAGTCAAGTTCAACTTGGTTGATTTAACAAAAACAAAAAAAATTGCTTACTGGATTCCTTGGGACTAATTACATTCTTTTGAGTCATTGAAAAATTAGATGAAAAATTTCATTGAATTCAATTGTGAACAAGCGACTTTCACTAGGCTTTAATAAACAGGACATTCTGGAACTAAAATCTGAAATTACCGCGATCTAGAGTGGTATTTGGCCGTTATTATCATTCGGACCATCAAGAGTTAGCTGCGTCACTTCATCATAATAATATTTATAAAGGTACTTTAATTGAATAAACTGGCGTGTTATTTACCATCATTTGCCACAATTTCATTTTGGAAAGCACATTATCGTCTATCATGGGTTTTGCTTCAAGACCTTTTGCTAATAGATCTGCAGGAATCTCTTCACTATTGCTGCTGAAACAATAAACAAGTGTAAATTAAAAATTTTATTTTTAAATGCAAGCTTTTAGTAGCTACATCATTAGACTTTGGATTTCATCTAGGATCAGAGTACTTGTTATGATGAATCAAACGAGTCCAAACTCGATGGGGTTACGTCGTTTTATTACAAAGTTCCGATAGCCATCTTCCATCTCCATCATCAGATCAGCTCCATGTCACAATAATATTGCATTTTCATCCGATTTACACATACTTGCAAAATTTCAGCTCGATCAGAAACCGGTAAGTGGGTCTAATTCATCTTTGACCCAAGATTTGACCCAAACAAACATTGCAAGCTAAATAAAAGCTTGTAAAAAATATATTATTATTATGAGTAAAATATAAGTAAACCATAAAATAACCTAAAAACCATACAGTTTTCGCCATCTAGTGAATATTTTAAGAAGTGAAGCAATACGACATCTAGTGACACATTATACAAACGCTATGGTATGTTCTAGATGCGAACCCTAAAACACTTACATAAACCTGTTGCTCGAGCGAGTGTCATCCTCCACCCGGTAGATGGCGACATCATTTGGACTGTCCAATTGCTTTTCGCGATTCTGCGATAAAAAGTTTACTTTGATAGTGAGTCATTTAATTATAATTTACTAGCTAATGCCCGCGACTTCTTCACGTGGACAGAACCCCTGCAGAGGAGTTTGCTCTTAAAATAATAACTATGTAGTCTTTGCTTGGTACCTACAACAAATATTCATTAACGACAGTTAAAATCACCACAATTCAGGTGGACAGTAACTCTACATCACCAGGATTGAGGATTAGGACCATTTCGCAAAGTTCTTGTATCAATTAAGAAAATATGCACTCAAATCGGTTTAGAAATCACGGAGATACTGACATATACAATATACATAGGTAGGAAAACACAACTCTTCTTTCATCTGTCAGTGAAAGTCCCGTCAAAATAGGTCCAGCCGTTCACGCGTGATGTCGTGACCAAGAGAAATAGGGATATTTTTATATATGTATATGCATAGATAGATAGAAGATTTACCATATTAATAATAATTATTATTATAATAATCGGCGGTTGCTCTTTTCAAAACAAATTTACAATACAGTAAATACTATGCTATATGAAATACTGGTTTGAAACACTGGTAGGTACTGTACCAGCTCGCTGGCGGCGGCCATCCGTCGAAGGAGCCTAGCGATGTACCAGTCCGGTGCTGCGGCGGGGGACTGGCCGGACCGCTTGCCGTGAGCTGTAACACGAGCAAACAACACGTCATTTAGGAAGGCATTTTTTGACGTGATAACGTCTTATAAATCGATGAACACCGGCTGCACTCACGAAAAAGTGTCACGTTCCGCCTGAGCCTGCGCGTGCAAGCGAGAGCGCGGAACAAGCGATAGAGAGGCACGATCGGCCCAAGCGTTGGCTTGTGACACATTTATTCATCAATGTTTCTTTATGACGTTATCACGTAAAACTATCGTCCGTAAACCGACTTTACAGACAACCAATTTTTGTTTGTTAGGGAAAAATCTACTAGTAGTAGATTCTGGGACACTAGTCATTGTCAGCCAGAACGACACACATGCTAATGTAACAGTAGGTGCATCGCCGTCGCCATGAGTAGGACGTGTTTTCACTGCTGTCGACAGTCACCATGACTTTCCGAACGTTTTTTATCTAGGAGAGCCAACAGCATAGTCGTTTGTTAAAGACATAGATCTCTCGTTAGATCGCCACAGGACACGACCTTGTACTACTTGCATACAACGGCTGAAGGCGAATGAATAGAAAAAATTTTTTCAGTATTAAGGTTTTTCATATCCTGCATAATTATATAAAGGACTAACTGTTCGTGTCGATAGATGGCGGTTTGTACAGATGCACAGACATAATATTTCAATGTTTTCCCTAACCTTTACGGGCTACCTATGTTAAGTTAGGTGATGCTTTCTGTCAACTTCGTTATCACGAACCTGTACGAGACACCTAAAAGGACATTGGGACGGATGTTAGGACTTAGGATTGTATTTAGAGGCTACTTACGTAAAGAAACTCTTACTTAGGGGATGATTTAGGTATGGTTGGTGAAAACGGGCATAATAATAATGTTACAATTTTGGTCGTCATGTATTTTTTTTATTCGATGACAAGCTAGTCGAGCTGACGATCTCACCTGATGGTAAGTGACGATGCAGTCTAAGATGGTAGCGGGCTAACTTGGAAGGGATATGGCAGTGATCATTCTAACCCATTCCCCTACTCGGTTTCTACACGCCATCGTGCCGGAACGATAAATCGCTTGGCGGCACGTCTTTGACGGTAGGGTGGTAACTAGCCACGGCCAAAGCCTCCCACCAGACCAGACCAGGGACAATTGAGAAATTATAAATTCCCAAATTGCCCCCGCCGGGAATCGAACCCGAGACCTCACAGTTATAAGACAATAGCGCTCACCACTGCGCCAGGGAGGTCATCAAAAATGTATCGATTGAATGAATAATTATGGGATACCGTTACCGCGAGTCTCAGTTCGGGGCGAACCAGTAGTGTTAAACTTTAATGATGTAAAATGAATGTGGAACGTCTACCCAAAGTCTAAGCTCATCGCATGGATCAGCGCCCACCTCGCTACGTGTCATGCTCACATTTCTAATTACCTTGCGCCATTTTGGTTCATGGGATTTTACCAGATTAAACCATAATCGCTCTGACACTGATATTAAAGTAATATTATTGTCTGTTCATTTTCATTAAAGGGAAACGATTAATAACGTTAAATATTTTTAAAGTCCCGTAGGAAGGAAGGAACTAGGTACTTTAAAAACTGACAAGTTAAAAAGCTTTATTAGTTGACATGCCTTATAGTAATCCATTAATGAATTAAATATCTTTATAAGCAGAACTAGTAATTCAACAAATAACAAATTAACAAAATAGATTGCAATAGGTGGCTTATATTATAAGCGATCTCTTCCAGGCAATGAACCTAAAAATGGTAATTAAGTAAAACAAATCTATCAATTTTTTCAAATGTATTCTTTAGTATAGGGTCCATAACTACTACGTTTAAGGTTGTTTCCTCCTACTTTCATGACTATGACCTTGACTATTACCAAGCCAAATCTATTAGATGTCATTGACAATTTGCAGCTATGGCCTGTTTTTGCCAGCAACTAAATATGTTCCCTTCTCCATAAGCGTAAAGCTTGTTTCAGGAGTGCGACAATAGTGCAACAGGTGGGGGTTGAACCGAGAACCTTTTACTTTTGAGTCCTAATCTTTAACCGTTGAGCTATTGGCCCAATAGATAGAAGTATGGCAGTGGCAGCTGATAGTCCACTGCTGATGCTTATCGGGGCCTTGTTAAGCACTCTGTGAAGCCGCGTGCGACGCTGCAGCTGCGGTATTTATGACGAGTTTAACACCACCATGATTATAGCTATTTATCTGTTAATTATACGTTCAATAACATCGAAGTAGTTAGAAAAACTTTTTCTAAGTATTAAATCAATTATTTTTTTTTGAAAAGTAACATAACTATAAGTCATTTTGCGCCGCAATTATTAGTATCTCGGATTAGGCAGAAGCTCAAGTCATCGATATAAAATAGATAATAATACATAAATGACACTATATTTGGAAGATAAAATAAGCTGCGGCAGTCCGCATAGTTGATTACGATTATAATCGTCGAGTATTGGCCACCTAACCTACTTATTAAATTATGTTTTTTTAAAATTCATTCGCGCTTGACGGCGATCACACCTGATGGTAAGTGAAAGTGCAGCCTAAGATGCAGCGCGCTTGCCTAGTTGATTCTCTCTCGATTGGTACCCAAGTTTCAGCGATTCGGTAATGCAAAAGTGCAAGCACTGTAACAGGCAAGCGCCTTACTACTTTGAACATCGTAAGAAGATAGCAATAACGTGAGATTGTAGTAAAAGGTCTTCAATAGCACAAACTAAATGTAAATGCATAATCTTAATATATATAAATTACGTGTCACGTTGTTTGTCCGCGATGGACTCCTAAACTACTGAACCGATTTTTGTCAAACTTCGTAACTATCTGTAATTTGGTCCAACTTAAAAGATAGGATACTTTTTTTGGATTGGGATAGTTTATTTGTTACATTTATATAGATAAGTTGGCGGTACGAAGTTCGCTGGGTCAGCTAGTATTCATTAATAAATATTCTACCTAAGGTGCTATGCCATGGATCAAGGTAATGAAAAAATTCGTAAAGTACCTACTTATATAAATAAATGCATTGGACATTATATTTATTTATTTACCAAATAATGCACAATATTAACAAGTTTCAATTGATCCCGGCAAACTGTACACGCAGTTTGTTGGAACTTGCAGTGTACCTACTGTGTACTGTGTATTGTGCACCGTGTATTGTGTACTGGGTATTGTGTACTCACCTCCCCAGCAAGAGTGGCCGTAACTTAAACAGGAACCTGTAATACAAAATTTTCAAAATTTAATACGATATTCTCGTATAATTAGTTATAGTAATTTTGATAAAATAATGGAATTAAGGAGAAAATCAATGTTGCTATATACAAAAAAATTATATAAGACATCAATGTAAAAGTGATTTTGCATAATAGGTAAGTATATAAATCGAATGCATGTGACTTCGTTCGATTGTAATCATTGGATTGTAATAATCCCGTGGCAACTCTTAGATTTCCCGGGAAAAGAGCAACTGTCCCAAGGATGCAACTTTCTTCGTTCCGTTTCGTCTACATCAATCATTATTATTGAACAAATTGCTTGGACATTCCGCTTAACGCAACGATGTGACAAACAAAGGTGCTGTCAAAATATCTAGCTTGTGTGAGTGCTTTGTGTGCACATCCGGCCTAATATTAGAAACAACTGAACCGAGTTTTGAGGTGAAAACTTCTTTAGGCACGTCGAGAATTTTTTTGGATGAGCAAAAAAATATGGATTTCGCGAAATCTTCACCGTCACCATCGTCACCTGGAGATTTCAGTAAGCGTTCAACATTTTAGAGGTTCTCAAGCAACCCAGTACAGCGCAGTCGGCACGCAACCGCCTTCCTTACCGTTTAATGTGTGATGTTGCAGGTTCGAATCTCACCCACGAAATGTGATAGCGCTCTTTTTTTAATTATTTTTATTTTATTTTATTTTTATATTTATTTTATTTTATTTATTTATTTTATATTTGTTTTCAATTATTAGCAAATCTAGTTTTCACTTCTATCCGCAGTCCTTACGACTGCCTATTTTTTTTTTAATAATAATATTAGGGTCACTTTTTTAATATTAGGTTTTTTATTTTAGGTGAAAGGATGACTTGCGTTACGGAGACAGGCTTAGGATATTTTTATCCCGGAAAATCAAAGAGTTCCCACGAGAACACGAGCATAGATTCGTAGAACATAAAATATACATCTTCACGCAAGTAAAGCTGAAGACAAAGGCTAGTATGTTTATAACTGGGACGTTGTTCCGATATACACCTGCCTGAGTGTGTCGACGTCTGCAGTCAACTTAGTTACAGCTATAGGGGCGGGGGTGGTCGGGTTATGGAGTGCATTAGGTGGACACTCCTCTAATGCATGCGATGCGATCAACTGTTTATGGCTTATTGTCCTGCGAGGCTCTACACCCACGCACACTGCTGCACATGTGTCATTGTATTAGTTCTTTGTTGCAAGTGGCGCTAAACTAGCGGCACGCTATGATGGCCGGTTTGACACATTACAATAGTGATGTGGAATGTCAATTTATTCTCGAACAAAAAACAATTAAGTTTTGTTTTTGTACCTGATTAAATAGGTTTAATAAAACAAAAATGTATATGTTTATTTAATTTATTTGAACGAACTGAATATTTGAATGAAAATGAATATACATACTTTATATGCACACAAGAAACATATGAATACAAAAGATACCAAAAAAGGTGCCACAAAAGGCCATAATTAATCAGATTCGTCCATACTACTATTTTCACTGTCGTCACTGCTATCATCACCTACATTAATAATTATATGTTCGTTTTCTATAATATTATCTATTTTCACATCTCTTTCATAATCTTCCCTTATTAATTTAACAGTTCTATTCACAACCTTTTCCCAGTCTCCTTTAGTCACATGTTCACAAGCTTCTTCTAATAATTTTAGCATTTTTTTTGTGGTAAATGGGGGTTCTGTATTGTGTCTTGCAGCATATCCCTTAATTTGAGCCCACACCAACTCAATCGCATTATACTCACAATGGTAAGGCGGTAACCGTATAACTCTGTGCCCATGTTCTAATGCTATTTCGTCAATGACGTATCGGATCTTGGTTGGTTTGTTTTCTTTTAAAAGACGTACTAATTCCGCTTTTAACATATTCATGTTTGCATCTACGCCATTTTTACGAAGCCATGCGACGATATCAGCTTTCTTTTGGGATTGGGCAGGTGGCTTGTCAATTTGCATCGAGTGGTATGGGGCGTTGTCCATAATTATAATAGATGGTTCAGGGAGGCTACACAACATTGAGGTAAACCATTCAGTAAACTTTTCTCCATTCATGTCTTCATGATAGTCTCCAGTGGTTTTTGACGCAAAAGCCATGAGAGAACCTTCGACAAACCCGTTGATGGTTCCGGCGTGACAAATTATAAGTCGCGATCCTTTTCCTACAGGAACTTTGGAAGTAGATGCTGCTGTGTCATCGTTCCAAGAACGGCCTACAGTATGGTTAGCATTAAGCCATGTTTCATCCAAGAACACAACATTTTGCCAATTTTTGATTTCTTTCACTTGCCGTAAAAAAGTATACCTTGCCATCGCTATATCAAATCTTTCCATCAATATTTTGCGTTTGTTACATTTTTTGTATCGAAATCCAATGGTCTTCAAAATCTTCGTTAAAGAACTTTCCCCACCGAAGAATAATCCAGCTTCCTTCAGTGAATGCACCAACTTTTTTCTTGTTGGATACTCCTTCTGTAAATAGTAGCCGTAAACATGTCTTTGGATAGCATCGGCATCAAAGCTATCGATGCCTACGACTGGTTTTGCTCGTTTTCTCTTTTTTGGTGTGTGAAGTTTATTTTCTTCTGTGCCAGTCTCGCCATATTTTTTTTTAGTTATCCGTCTAACAGTTCGTTGTCCAATATTAAGCGCATCAGCTACGCGTTCAACCACTGACGTTATAGGTAAAATTGGCCCTCCATTTTGAGCTTCACGATCGAAATAGTTACGAAGGCGTATTACGAACTCACGTGTCTGACTATTTAGAACAGTTCTCTGCGTACGTTCGGTCATATCGACGAAATCCACAACAAAGGGCTTGAACAGAGTCCAAATTAACGAGCAAGGGTCAACAGTAATGCAGTATCAATATTTGAAATCCAAAGCCAGGTCAAAACTATATCACAATCGCATTGCACTGACAGTTTATACTTTTCGAAGCAACGTCAATTCGAAACTGCTTTGTTTTGCATTGAGCATTGACGCGAGTTTGCCGGAGGTAGTAGTTGTGCTAGCCAGCGATCCTATGTGACGATCGTATTAGATTCCATTTTTAAAAATTTTCAATTTAGAAAACCAAATGCCGAGTTGTGGTATATATCATATAAAAATAAAAATTTTACCTTTTGTATGAAACAGCTGATATTTTTTTGCGATTTCAGAGGTTTGTCCACATAGTGAAAATTGTTCATATTCACAAGTACATTCACCCCTTAAATGGTGCAAACTGATTTTTCTACACTTGTATACATTTTAGAAATCAATTTAATAAATAAATTTTGAGTCCTAAACCTAAAACTACATTCGATAAAATTTATGAATCTCTGCACATCACTATCGTCAATAAAGTAATACAATTATTTCCTTCAAAGTCGTTATCAATTAATACGGAACTTCATGAGCGGACAAACGTCAAACCGGCCATCATAGCGTGCCGCTAGTGTAGGTTTATAATCTTTAGTGTTAACACTTTTAATGTCCAATTCATATTTTTCTCTAATATCAACGCAGAGCAACATGTATCCAGTTTGTGTAATAAATGAACTCTTTCCTTTCTTAAAAATAAATTTTTTGTATGGGCTTTTTGTATTTTAATTAACTTTTTGGTTTTTTTAATTAATTTACGGTTAAAGAACTTTATTTCTCACTAGCTGATGCCCGCGACTTCGTCCGCGTGGATTTAGTTTTTAAAATCCCTCGGGAACACTTTGATTTTCCGGGATAAAAGTAGCCTATGTCACTCTCCAGGTCCTCAATTATACCCATGCAAAAAATCACGTAGATTCGTGGCTCTGTTGCGGCGTGATTGAAGGACAAACCAACAAACAAACACACTTTCGCATTTATAATATTAGTAAATATGATTAGAAAATTATACATAGGAAAACACTGTAATATTACGTCCATACGATGTATTATATCCATACCTACTATGTAGTATGTAGGTATAATGATCGTTTGGCAAAATCTGACGCCTTTGGAGTAGTTTGACTTTGACAAAATATTATCCACGATGGCTATATACGATAAATTACAATTGCCAGCTTAAGATGAGCCGTTCATTCAAAGTATTCTGTAGATTCCGGGGTTCAAGTTATTTGGACCTATACAAAAGATTGTGATGTCTATAATTTCTGAACTACGAAATTGACGACCTTGAAACAATTACAGGACAATCTCTAAAGAACCTGCTTCCTAACGAAAAAAGAATGGATTAAATCGGAATACGCCTTAATGAATTACAGCGAAATACACATTTTGACTTTCATCCCCTCTCCCAAGGGAACCGTGATGAATTTTGGGATGAAAAGTATCCTATATTATACCTCGTAGTACTAACTTAAATCGTGCCAAGTTTCATTTAAATCCGTCCAGTAGTTTCGGCGTGATGCGCGGCCAAGATACAGACAGACAGACAGACAGACAGGCAGACAGACAGACAGACAGACAGACAAAAAATTAAAAAAAAATTGTTTTGGCTTCAGTATCGATTATAGAGTGCCCTCAAACAAAAATTTTCAAAATATCTTCAATGTACAGAATTGGACCTGTTACAGTTTTATTATATTATAGATTACGAATCACAACAAATTCACTTACATGAGAAACTTATTAACAATCGGTAGGTATCTTATTCTTAAAGTTACTGCGATTTTTATATAAAACAAAGTGGGTAGAAATAAACGGTCGATTGCGCGGATGGCGCGGACATAACATAGATTCTAAGCGACTAGATACGGCTTGGCACTTCAGGGTAAGTAATTATGGTATTCATTTATGTATACTTAAATATGTTTATAATATATACTTTATTTTTATAGTCGCGTATATAAACGTATTACTTATATTTCTATAAAAATATTATATATAAATATAACTTTATTGGTGGTAGTGTTGTAGTATGATATTATTATTTTATATGTTAAAGTTATTTTTGCTAATTTGATTTATAGTTTGGTTCCAGAATAATTGTTCAGTATATAATGTTTTAAAAGTTTTTTATAGGTTTGTAAAGATTGTGTGTTTTTTATGTCACTGGGGAGCTTATTATATAATTGCACGCCTTCGAACAAAATATTTTTCTTACCGTATTTAGTTCTTGGTGCTCGACATATTAGATTATTTGCATTTCTTAAAACCATTTTTTGCACTTGCACTTTTTTTGTGAAAATTATTTGTGTATTTATATTTTTCGATAAAATTTTTCTTATTAATAGGCAAGTATTATATATGTATATTTGCGTAATATTTAATAATTTGGTTTTTTGTAAAGTATTTCGGTGGGCGTTAGGTAATGATAGTTAAATAGTGCCTTTATCAATTTATTCTGGGCTCTTTGCATTAAGTTTAGATTGGTTTTTGCAGCTGAGCCCCAGATCTCCACCAAATAATCAATATGAGGTTTAACAAGTGCGTTATAAATAAGGTAACGTACTTTTTGTGGAAGACATCGAGTTATACTTCGTAAGAGTCCAGTGAGAGGGGCAAGCTTGTTTTTAACTTTTTCAATATGTGGTTTCCAAGTCAAGTAACAGTCAAGAGTGAGGCCTAAATATTTTTCCTTATCAGTCCTATTTATTTCTTCATCATTTATCTTAAGAGGTTCATAGTTTGGAATTTTTTTATTTTTAGCTTTAAATATAATATAATTTGTTTTTGCGGTATTTATAGTAAGAAGATTATATTGAAACCATTTATTAAGTATGATCAAGTCATTTTGTGCATCTGTGATAATTTTGTGTATTGACTTGTCATAATAAAATATACATGTGTAATTTACCAATTCTAATATATTTTTTTTATTTTTTTATGACTATTTAATTGGATTACATCTCGCTCGGGCAGTGGCTTGTTAGCACAGGGACTGTCACAAGTCAGATCAATGGTCATAACTGGCACCGAAGAGGATGAATTGAGCAATTCATTATACAAATTATTTGTCGATTGAGTTTCATGACTTTGTAATTGAGACTGAAGGTCATCAATTTTTCTTTGTGCCCTGCTCAATTCCTCCTCCAACATAGAAATTACCTACATTCACAAACATTCATACACATTTACATACACAAAGAAGTTACCTACATTCTTGGTGCAGGTGATACAATTAACGGAACAATTAAAACCATTTTCTATTTCAAATTATGTTTGCACACAGATAAAACTGCGGTCTCTTATTTGGGAGATTTTGCGGAGTTACTTATGTGCGTTTAAAAACAATTGCACACGCATCGACGGTGAAGGAGAACACAGTGAGGAAATCTATACGCCACAATGTTCTCAAAGGTGTGTCATCATCATCAGTATCTCATCACGTCCCTCTACTGTACGCAGGTCAGGTCAGACAAGGGTTATAGGCCATAGTTCACTATGCTGACCCAATGCTAATTGGCAGACTTCACACACCTTTGAGAACATTATGAAGAACTCTCAGGTGTGCAGCTTTTCTCACGATGTTTTCCTTCACTGTTGACGCTTGTGATATTTAATTTCTTAAACGCACATAACTTAGAAAAGCCAGAGGTGCGCGCATGGGATCGAACCTGCGGCCTCCCGAATAGGAGACCGCAGTACTAACCACTAGGCTATCACTTCTTCTTTCTCAACGGTGTGTAAAGTCTGCCAATTTTCATTGAGCGTGACAGACTGAGAGAGGACATCTGCGCTCAGTAGTGAGCCGTTGATGGGTTGCTGGTGGCGGTTAAAAGGATATAATTATGGTAGGAGGCGATGTCAACAGATATGAACAGGGTCACTGTTGTGGTATCAACCGATATAGGAACGTCAACAACAAAAGTTTGCAAGGATCGCCCCCAGTACACGGTCTTATGCTGAAAGTGTCCAGCGGCCGAATAAAAAATAGAAATGAAATGAGGAGGTGAGAATGGTCTACAGGTGCTGCAGGCCACCTCTCATCGGGAAATGCGGTGTTGGAAGTCCACAGTACGGGGATATTAATTTAAATTCAACAATTTATCTAGAGTGCTATTTACGAAACGCTTTTGATAAAATTCCCACGTTCTTTTTATGTGCGTGTCAGTATTTTAAATAGATTTACCTTTATAAAGTGGGTATAAACTAGAAATGTCAGCGCTTTAGCAATGTTCTGTCCTTTGTGTTGAGATTTAAATGTGGAGGAATAATAAAATATTATTGCAATGCTTTGAAGTGACTGGGGAATGCTCAGTTTATTTGACTCGCGGCAGCTTTGAGCAAACCTGTTGATACGCGGGACTCGTCAGTTAACTGATAATAAATGTTTTTTTGACCAGACCAGAGACATATTTTTAGAAAGTAGCTTTTGGTTAGATTTTTAAACCCCCTATTTTACCCCCTTAGGGATTGATGTTTCAAAAATCCGTTCTTAACGGACGTCTACGTTATAATAGTTATCTGTATGCCAAATTTCGACCCGATCCGTCCAGTGGTTTGAGCTGTGCGTTGATAGATCAGTCAGTCAACCTTTCCTTTTATATATTTATATAATTATTATTATTTTTAAAATTGTCCTGCCGGGAATCGAACCCAAGACCTCGCACTTTACGGCTACAGCGTTAACCACTACGCCAGGGGGTTGTCAAAATATATCAAATGACAGAGAATGAAATTGAAATCTTACTAACGTTTATTAGAAAGAAGGTGAACTTATAAAACGTTGAAAGGCACAATTTTTTTTTAAATGATATTATTCTAGTTAAGCTTGCTATTATTTTTCTCTCTCCACTAAATAAGCGGAAGGTTTGTGTTCAGTTTCAGTTTTCAGTCCGCAACTTTAATCCATTTATGTTGTAGTGTGTACTAATATAATGCAATATTTAAGTGAACTTTGTTAAATACACATTAATATTAAATAGTAATATGTTTCCACAGGTGGTGAATCAATTAATTAATTTTTAACTCCAAGTGAGAAATCAGCCTTGACAGTGCACTTCCGGAAACATTAGTAGTTCCGCGAAAACCGAACAAGGCTTCTGTTTCTATGGAAAACACTAATTGCAATTAACAAACAGTTACATTGCACATGCACTCTACAATTATTAGAGTGCAATATAGTCCAAAGCTTATGGGGGGTGTTGAGGAGGTGCTTGAGAAAAGCTGAAAGCTTTTTATCCGAGTGCATTCCTCTTTTTAAGTACCTATCTGTAAACATTCAATAGGCTATCTATCAAGCTTGTTATTTGCCAATAATTACATTTAATTTTTTGAAAAATAGGAACGTTGATAGGTAAAATGTATGAGAATCGGGTGTAATTGAATGTGTGTCATTTACCATCATAAGCTACCTTAAAGTGCCTGTAATCACACTTTAGCAACTCGATATATTGTAAGTAAGCACCTGATCAAATGTTCCACCAGCTTTTCGGCTACAATAAATGCCTCGCAGCTTTTTGTTCGCTGATAAATAATTTCCAAGTCAACCCCTATCGCAGCACAGAGCAGTGAACGTACAGAGGCGGACCGGGCTCGTAGAGAGCACGCACGACCGGCTACGGGGGTGCTACGCTGCTACGAAATCGAATTAGAAGTAGCCCGTAATTACAATGTAAACATGTTTTGCTCTGGTTTTACAAAATGACCTCACGAAACATATAAAATCTTTAGTAAAACGAAACGGCTGCATGGTGATTTTTGCCCCAAAATCTGCAACAATTACTGTTCTGCATGGCTAAATCTAACAAATTTTCTCAAAAACTCGAGATTAGACTTTTTAGAGGTTTTTAAGTCAAGTTATTTAGTAACTATTATAATATTAAAATCACCAAGGTGCAGAATTGGCTTTGCTAGCAATTTAATGTCTTAAATCTTGACTTTATTGAGAAAATAAAATTAATAAAATACTACAACTAACCTGTTTTATGTGTACATCAAACAATGCAATTTAATAATGAAGTAAATTTTAAATTAAATCAATATACATGCATAGAAAGTCATTTCGGGAACGCGTCCTAATGTACGATCTTCCACAACAAGTCCAAAATATTAATGAAAAATTTAAGATATTTAACACCTGTCATTACTTAATATACCGTAAGTTTATAAAAAATCTAGCTTTAAAAAGGATACTAAAAGATTATTTAATTTTTAATTTTAAAAATACAAAAATAGTTTGTCCGATAGCACACGCGTCATGTCAGTGAACGAATCGATAATCGAACAAAAATAATTTTAAGTGAACGCAGCGATTCGGTGTCAAACGTCAGTAGGGAAAGAAAACAATAACAAAGCCGGCTGTCAGTGTATTTATCGTCAAATAAATTTTAACTAAGTGGTAATGTACCTTTCAATTCATTATTCGTAGAGCGTACATCAATAGTCCGTCAATTCGTGAACGTGTTTATTACATTTAATTATTGATGAAATTCTTTTTTACGACACGAATTATCAAAGAAACGTCAAATATTTTACTATTGTCAAAGTCAGATCGAATTTAAGATGACCGCCGTATAATCAAAGCGCGTGCTTATTTGAAATCGTCATTTCGTGAACGGTCATTTCGGGAACGTTCCCGGACATGATACTCAAATTGTAAGAACTGATTAAAACTTTAAGGAGATATAACTATGATTAGAAGTTCCTCTAGACTTATTTACGAAAATGTTATAACTTATTTATAATAAGAATGTATTAATAGTAAGTGATTTTTCTTAAGTGCAAACAATATGGCAATATAAATAAATAACTTTGTTATTTAAAACGTTGTTTATAATTATAATATTTCCTAACTTATGCCTTATGATATCAATACCATCACTTCCGTAACATTTTTGTCATTCCGGGAACGGTTGATCGTTTCCGGGGACTAAATTTCAATAAAATACGCATAATTTGATCTATTTTTTTAGAAAAAACACATTTTATTACATTAAAAAACTTTCATTCTGTTCATGTAACGTTAATTCGATTATTAGAGTTTTGAATATTTTGAAATTTCTTAAATTTTATCCATGATAATTGCAACTTCTTTAATTTTTTGACGTATTTTACTTGTAGAAGATTTTGTATGTTTTGTTGTCATTATTGTTTATATAGGATAAATATATAATATACCCATGTTATTCAACAAAGCTTAAATTATGTACTTTGTTTTGTTTTTGTTAATTTTATCAAATTTAGAAAAACGTTCCCGAAATGATGATTTTCTGTAAGATATTCGCCAAAACGCAATATTACAAAAAAAGTATAGAATTCTGTGCGCTGCCCTGTTAAAATTTATTAATATACAAATTTTGCAACAGTATAAACCAAGAGTCATCATTATAGTTTGCATTTTTTTTTTGTCATAAAACCAATCTTGAAATTCGCAACCTTGGTGATTTTGAGCCCAAAAGTGTAATTTAGTATTATCTTAAATATATTAAGTAATAACAAACAACAGCTGAATGTAGTGCATTTTTTTCAAACTACAGTGCATCGATCTTATATTTACAGCGAAGCGCATGCTCAACTTATTCTTGCGAGTGGTGGTCAGGTTGTGGTCACGGGGCTCAAGCTATTCATCTCCCTTGTATATTTTATCAATCTTTCACCCAACAGTAAAAAACCTGCTGCTCCATGCCATGCATCATGCCAGTATCAACTGAACTGCCTAGTCGATCTATTGAGAGTGGTTTCTCACATTACTGATAAAGTTAAAGAGGGGCTACCAGACATTACGTGCAATTTAAAATTACAATACAAATGTGCTTTTTACCTAGATGTTTATCTTGTAAAAATCCAAGAACATTCTTTATAATTGCTAGTTTTTATACCTTTATTGTACTAATACTTTTTAAGTGATGTTAAAAAAAACTGGTGAATCTCTAAAGTGAACCTAGTCTGCCTGAAGAGTGAATTAAAATTTAATTTGACTTTAGACAAATCCTAAACTCAATATTATATACTCCTAAACTCAATAAAATATCTCACAGTTATCGGCGCATCTTTTCTGCCGAGAACGCTTTGGAAGGTGCACTTTGCTTATTTTAGGTTGTAGGATTTGTGCACATCTCAGATTGCCTCAATTTAACATTCCACTAACACTATAACACCAAATAGTCCGTCAAGCGACGTGCAACGTTCGAGGCCGCGTGCGAGCCTACCTCCACGCTGGCTGCGCCATCCGTTGACTTTCTGTATAAGGTTTGATGCCTTGCTAGCTCTACTGTTAACTCTCTGCTCTGTGGAAATACAGAACAACATTACATAATAAAATATAGAGAAATTGGTTAATTTTAAACTAAAGTTTTTGGTGTATCCAGTTTCTTCATGAGCTACGCCAGAAGACTCGCTTCATCGTGCCTTCATTCAGCTTCACTTACTTAACTTTAGTTGTGCTACGGATATCAGCACATCGCGTCATTTGAGACCTAATTCTATGCAAATTAGGCTATTCGGCAAAATATTTTCATTTTTTTAAATTAAGGAAATCTGTATGAAAATGGAATTCCAAGATGATAAATGATTAAGATTCGTATATATTAGGGCCTTTTTAAATGTTTTTTTCATATGTTGAATGCAGTATTTACGAAAATTTGACCAAACACTTGAATAAATTGATGCATATTAGGTATAATAATATTTAAAAGTCTAAAAACATTGTTCATTGTTGACGTTGAACTGCAGAGTAATATCATAAAAGCAACAGGTCAGCGCGGCTGCGTCTTCATCCGCAACAAATAGCGGCGTCCCGCGGCGTTATGCCACTTTAAACGGCTATCGGTTATAATTGTATTGTGCTACCTATTGAATTGTCTTCTCGAGTTATTGTAAGATTACTTGCTCGCGGTGCTCATGTTAACTGAACAGAATCGGATTGTTTCTAAACTATATTTTAAAGTTTTCTATTTTGCATTCTTTTCCTCTGACAATTTGTTGCGAGTTTTACTCTGGAAAAATGGTTCTATAGTTATTGAATTTTTTGCCATAAGAATACTGGATAATAATTTCATAAAGTTCTCTGTTGGAGTGGTATTGTCGAGCAGCTTCAAAGCCAGAGTAAACTGGTATCTTCTGGATTGAAATGATTTTTTGCATGGGTACGGTTGAAGATCTGGAGACTGGCTATAGGATAGGTTATGATATAGGCTACTTTACAAAGAGTTCCCTTGGATTTTTAAAACCTATCTCCTTTAACCTAGTGCTTTTTATTTATGAGTATTGAATACATTTTGAGTTCCATGGTTTAAATACTATAATATACTACAAAATATGCAACTTACACTACGTGTAATACCTAACTTAGTAAAAACAGATATAACTCCTTAACTAATGAACCCTACTTAGCCGTGATAGTTTTCCTTTAAAATTCATTATATATACTACTGCTGTAAATTTTTTCTTGTATCCTATATACAACCATTTAGCTGGCAGAGGTGGGGGGGGGACACTTGACTCTAATAAAATTTAGCACTTTAAAATATCATATTTAACAAACGGATCCGAATTGAAAAATGATGTTCCCACACCAACAATATTTTTGGAAGACCTATTCAACGACACCCCACACTATAGGATAGACGAGAAAAAAAAAATTCACCCCCACTTTACATGTTAGGTACCCTAAAAAATTCTTTTTCACAATTTTATTTCACCACTTTGTCGGCGTGATTGATATTTATAGCCTTGTCAAATAACAGATTTCTAGTACCAATAGTCTCTGAGCTAAACCGCGGACAGACAGACAGACAGACAGACGGACGGACATGGCGAAACTATAAGGGTTCCTTGTTTACTACGGAACCCTAAAAAGTCGTGGTGTCGTGGAACACCAGATAGGAACGAAGTTCCTTATTATAAAAATATTAATTTCAAGTTCTATTCGAGGTATAAAGAAAATAATTATTCGGGTATACCATTTTTATCATGATTTTTTTATCGATAAAAATCAAAATGACCCCAGGGAAGCCTAAATATCGATTTTATAAAATATTTAAATTAAAATAATTTAAAAAAATAAAAAATCGGCCAAGTGCGAGTCGGGCCTCGCTCTTTTAGGGTTCCGTTAAAAAAAAATTAAATAAAAATATTTCCATGTACCCATGGAAATATTTTAATTTAATTTTTTTAATTTAATTTAATTTTTATTGACCGAGCGAAGCGAAGGTCTCTGAGTTTACTAGAGCGATTTGCACTTGTCCGTCCGTCCGTCTGTCCGTCCGTCCGTCTGTCAGAGCCTTATAACTTCTGAATTACTGAACGTAATTACTTCAATTTTAGATATGATATGTAAACCAATGGCCTCCAGCCGAAAATGGCTTAAAAAGTTATAAAAATCTTTATTTCAGGGGGGCTCTCATAGAAGCGAATGCGAAGTAAAATAAAATTTTTTGCATTTCATAGGGTTGCAGTACCTCATTTTAAAGATAATTTGGAACAGAGTACAAAAGTATTTTTTTTTTATTTTTTTTCCTAAAATTGACGAAATGGAGGGCTTTCAAAGTGGAGTTTTTATTCGGGGCTAGATCTCTAAAACTACTTTATTTTAAAAATTGAAACTTACACATAATTTGAGTTATATTCTGTACTTGAACAACAAATACTAAGATTAGATAAATATTATAAAGAAACGAAATTATTTAAGTTTTAATGGGCATCAATGTTTTAAACAAAACTTCACTATACTGTTAATAGATGGCGCTGTCTTTAATATTGTAAATACGCATCTCATCCACGAAAGCAGATGACGATTGAAGTCATCAGATTCGGCGCGTTTTAATTACAATATAGTTAAAACTACCTTATGGGAATTATGGGATACCGCGAGGTCTCAGTTCGGGGCGAACCACTAGTTATTTGTTGTTATAGCGGCAATAGAAATACATAATATGTGAAAATTTCATCTATCTATCTATCTATTACGGTTTATGAGATACAGCCCGCTGACAGACGGACGGACGGACGGACAGCGTAGGCTTAGTAATAGGGTCCCGTTGGTACCCTTTGGGTACGGAACCCTAAAAATGAAAATAAAATTGCGCGCCCCCGGGTGGGCTCGAACCACCAACTTTTCAGTTACCAGCCGCACGAAAGCCGATTGCGCCACGGAGGCTATGCACAACCTATTGAAATTATTATATAAGATTCTTAGGCCAAATTTACGCTTTTCATAACGTTACGGACGTTTTTTGCCGGCTAGGAACCCTCTGCAACGCGCCATAGGAAACTTTATTCCAAAAAATAAGTCTAAAAGTGTATTAATCTATGCATGACGTGCGCGGGCCTACCTCAACAGCATGTCGGCACCAACATCAGCAGCGGGCGGTACCGAGAAGTCCACGACCTTTGTTAATTAATTAGTGGAGCCTCAATTAGCGCGCACGTCAGCGCTCGCTCACCAGTGACCACCAAATGCATGTTCATTTAAATAACATTCCGCCTTTTTAATGTCTGTTCCTAGTAAAATTACATTGAACATTTTCAATACGACTAATTTTTTATTTACTTAATTGTACAACAATAATTATACAACGGTAGTTTTCCCCACTCTACCTTTGGGCGTGCGATGATTAGTCAGATGTGGGTGTGCAAGAAGAGAAGCGTATCATGGTAATATAAATGCTAAAGTTTGTTTGTCCTTGAATCACGCAGCAACGGTCCAACAGTCAACGTGGTTTTATTTGGTGTTAGTTGAGGACTTGGAGGGTGACATAATATTCTTTTATCCCAAAAAAATATAATACATGGAGTTCCTGTGGGGTTTTAAACCCACTTCCATGTGGATGAAGTCGCGAGCGAACGCTAATATCATTCGAACATACAAAAATTTAAAAAACACAAATATTTTATAAAAGGGGACCGTTAATAAAAATGTAAAAATAGTAGTACAATAACGAGTTAAAATGTTTAACAAATCTAAAGTAGAATATGTTAAACTTCATATCATCGTAATTTCATTAATAAGGCGGCATGAATCAAGATTAAATATTGATTTTAGTTTATGGCATCATGTCGGATTTAATGTATTTATGATTGGGCCGCGACACTCGCCCGCTTTACGACGAGAGAGTTATGATCGCAGTGACGACACGGAGTGTGTCCACATCTTATAATTTTCTCATCATTTAACTGATCCACGCGTCTGCTAATGTAGCCACAAGCCAGACGTGTGAGCTTTCCACGAGACAACTGTCAACAAATTATTCGATCGATTTGGAAAACAATTCCCTTAACTGTAACTGTTCCCGTAACTTCCGTCGTTACATGAAAAAAAATTTATTTAATAGATTAAGGCACGCTTGCAGAAATGCCGCGTTATCCTTTTAACCCAGAGTTAGCAGCTAGTTCTGGGTTAAAAGGACAGATTTGACAGATTTCGTATAAAGCTTCTGTCAAAATTACAAATTTATTCCTGGGTTAACTAACCCGGCGTCTCTGCAAGCGGGCCTAATAGACTTTTTTTCTTTAATACTCATAAAATCAAAATAATTTAAGAAGCTTTCAATGATTAAGATATTTTCATTCCCGCGGGAAGTGGGTTATTTTACGGGATCAAAAGTAGCCTAGCCTAGCGTAGCCTATGTGCAGTGCATAGGGTATGAGCTATCTCCAATCCAAATTTCAGCCAAATCGGTTCATTTGACTGAAATTTGGAATTTGAAATTTCATGGCATAAAAGAGTAACGTACCTATTTACCTATTAAATATCTATTCGTAAATTTGTTCCCAAGAGATGTTGAGTAGAGAGGGATATACAATAAAGAATAATATGGGTGTAAGTTTGGTTGGTTGTGTTTATTATTTAAACCTGAACACGTACTTCGAAACATTTTAGCGAATCACAAAAACTACTAAAACTGTCAAAGTTATAACTTTCAACGTGTACCGCTAATCCAATATTTGGACTGTCAAAACTATTCGAAGTTTCGCCAAGTACAATAACACTGTCTGTAATTGTGTAAAAAACGTACGTGCCTTATGTTTGACGTAAACATTATCGCATGAAACTAGAAATAATATATATGTGACTGTTCTCCCAACTGAATACTGGCCACGGCGGTTCCTGTCAGTCGAGGCGGAGATATAGTGGTGCAAAATTGTATGCACACACACAAGCACTCTCTATTTGTTAACTCTCATAAGTTCGTTGGGACGGCTTGACGTGACAATTCTAACCTAACGGCCAATTTCTCAATCGGGTTACTACTGAGAACTTCCTAAATAATGTTTATTTATTTGCCCGACCTAAACAATTTGAAGCAGTGATAGCCTACACTAGCGGCACGCTATGATGGCCGGTTTGACGTTTGTCCGCTCATAAAGTTCCGTATTAATTGATAACGACTTTGAAGGAAATAATTGTATTACTTTATTGACGATAGTGATGTGCAGAGATTCATAAATTTTATCGAATGTAGTTTTAGGTTTAGGACTCAAAATTTATTTATTAAATTGATTTCTAAAATGTATACAAGTGTAGAAAAATCAGTTTGCACCATTTAAGGGGTGAATGTACTTGTGAATATGAACAATTTTCACTATGTGGACAAACCTCTGAAATCGCAAAAAAATATCAGCTGTTTCATACAAAAGGTAAAATTTTTATTTTTATATGATATATACCACAACTCGGCATTTGGTTTTCTAAATTGAAAATTTTTAAAAATGGAATCTAATACGATCGTCACATAGGATCGCTGGCTAGCACAACTACTACCTCCGGCAAACTCGCGTCAATGCTCAATGCAAAACAAAGCAGTTTCGAATTGACGTTGCTTCGAAAAGTATAAACTGTCAGTGCAATGCGATTGTGATATAGTTTTGACCTGGCTTTGGATTTCAAATATTGATACTGCATTACTGTTGACCCTTGCTCGTTAATTTGGACTCTGTTCAAGCCCTTTGTTGTGGATTTCGTCGATATGACCGAACGTACGCAGAGAACTGTTCTAAATAGTCAGACACGTGAGTTCGTAATACGCCTTCGTAACTATTTCGATCGTGAAGCTCAAAATGGAGGGCCAATTTTACCTATAACGTCAGTGGTTGAACGCGTAGCTGATGCGCTTAATATTGGACAACGAACTGTTAGACGGATAACTAAAAAAAAATATGGCGAGACTGGCACAGAAGAAAATAAACTTCACACACCAAAAAAGAAAAAACGAGCAAAACCAGTCGTAGGCATCGATAGCTTTGATGCCGATGCTATCCGAAGACATGTTTACGGCTACTATTTACAGAAGGAGTATCCAACAAGAAAAAAGTTGGTGCATTCACTGAAGGAAGCTGGATTATTCTTCGGTGGGGAAAGTTCTTTAACGAAGATTTTGAAGACCATTGGATTTCGATACAAAAAATGTAACAAACGCAAAATATTGATGGAAAGATTTGATATAGCGATGGCAAGGTATACTTTTTTACGGCAAGTGAAAGAAATCAAAAATTGGCAAAATGTTGTGTTCTTGGATGAAACATGGCTTAATGCTAACCATACTGTAGGCCGTTCTTGGAACGATGACACAGCAGCATCTACTTCCAAAGTTCCTGTAGGAAAAGGATCGCGACTTATAATTTGTCACGCCGGAACCATCAACGGGTTTGTCGAAGGTTCTCTCATGGCTTTTGCGTCAAAAACCACTGGAGACTATCATGAAGACATGAATGGAGAAAAGTTTACTGAATGGTTTACCTCAATGTTGTGTAGCCTCCCTGAACCATCTATTATAATTATGGACAACGCCCCATACCACTCGATGCAAATTGACAAGCCACCTGCCCAATCCCAAAAGAAAGCTGATATCGTCGCATGGCTTCGTAAAAATGGCGTAGATGCAAACATGAATATGTTAAAAGCGGAATTAGTACGTCTTTTAAAAGAAAACAAACCAACCAAGATCCGATACGTCATTGACGAAATAGCATTAGAACATGGGCACAGAGTTATACGGTTACCGCCTTACCATTGTGAGTATAATGCGATTGAGTTGGTGTGGGCTCAAATTAAGGGATATGCTGCAAGACACAATACAGAACCCCCATTTACCACAAAAAAAATGCTAAAATTATTAGAAGAAGCTTGTGAACATGTGACTAAAGGAGACTGGGAAAAGGTTGTGAATAGAACTGTTAAATTAATAAGGGAAGATTATGAAAGAGATGTGAAAATAGATAATATTATAGAAAACGAACATATAATTATTAATGTAGGTGATGATAGCAGTGACGACAGTGAAAATAGTAGTATGGACGAATCTGATTAATTATGGCCTTTTGTGGCACCTTTTTTGGTATCTTTTGTATTCATATGTTTCTTGTGTGCATATAAAGTATGTATATTCATTTTCATTCAAATATTCAGTTCGTTCAAATAAATTAAATAAACATATACATTTTTGTTTTATTAAACCTATTTAATCAGGTACAAAAACAAAACTTAATTGTTTTTTGTTCGAGAATAAATTGACATTCCACATCACTATTGTAATGTGTCAAACCGGCCATCATAGCGTGCCGCTAGTTTAGTGGTTAGAAATGATAAAAAAGCGTGGATTTAATTCGTTCCAGCGATTCATGATGGTAATTAAACTGTATAATTACTGTTCTATTGAATTGTAAACTTGTTTTGAAAAGAGCAACCGCCGAGTTTCTTGCTGGTTCTTCTCGGCAGGAAGAGCATTCCGAACCAGTGGTAGACTCATCGACAATTCAAAAGCACTTGTAAAAAAGTTTATTTGAATAAAAAACATTTCTATTCTATTCTATTCTAAATGTTGTCTCCTATTCGTGAGGTCGCAGGTTCGATCCCGGACACGCACCTCTGGCTTTTCGAAGTTATGCGCGTTTAAGCAATTAAATATCACGTGTTTTAACGACAAAGGAAAACATCGTGAGGAAACCTGTAGGCAGATTTTACACACCTTTGAGAAAGAAGAAGTGATAGCCTAGTGGTTAGTACTGCGGTCTCCTATTCGGGAGGTCGCAGATTGGATCTTGGGTGGACCTTTGGCTTTTCTAAGTTATGTGCGTTTAAGAAATTAAATATCACAAGCTTCAACAGTGAAAGAAAACATCGTAGGGAAACCTGCACACCTGAGAGTTCTACATAATGTTCTCAAAGGCGTGTGAAGTCTACCAATTCGCATTGGGCCAGCGTGGTGGACTATGGCCTATAACCCTTCTCTGAGAGGAGGCCTGCGCTCAGTAGTGAGACGTTAATGGGTTGCTCATGATGATAATGATGATTTGCCCGACTGGGATTTGAACCCAGGACCTCATGATCCTCAGCCGAACAAGCTAGCAACTACACTAATGAGTCAGTCTAAATGGGAACATCATGCTAGGGTGAGCCCTTAGGTAATCTCTGCCCATACATTTACATTTTAAGTTTTATAAAAAATACATGACGTGTTTAAACTCGGAAACTCGTATGCTAATCGCCATTTAAAAATACCTTTTTATACGACTGCCTGAAAAAAGGAGTATATTGTTTTCAGGGTTCATGTATGTATGTATGTGAGTTTCTATATTCCACCATAACTTCTATACGCCTGAACCGATTTTGATGAATGAGGTATCGTTAGAATCCTTAGCTTATTCCGGGTGACATAGGCTAGTAAAATTTAAAAAAAATTGATAGGGTGACCATAGTCTCAAAATAAAGACTAAAGTTGAAAAAAAATTTTCGAAAACAAGATTAAGTATCTAATCATCATCTAGAAAATGATGAGTAGATTCCAAAAATGTATAATACTGTAGTTCAATATCCATCCATTCACACAAAATATCGTTTTAAAGTGTTAATAAGATTCCAATTGTCTAGTCGACAGGTAGTTTGAGATTTAAATGAAATTTTTTATACTAGTAGCTGATACTCCGGGTCAACATATAAGATAGTATTTATCCCGATAAAACATAAGATTTCTCAAGGATAGGGGCTGAAATTTTTTATAAGTATTTGGTAAGTTGGGATAATTGTTTATTGGCTTTGCTAATTTAATAGATAAGTATCGTCACTAAAAGGTTTTAAATAAAAAATAAATAATTAAAAAAATTAAAAAATACGACTGCCCTGACAACAAACGAACTAAAAAGTTAAAAACAAGTTTATTAGTTAGTCTGTATATATAGAAGCGAAAAGTCACTTATTTACGCGTTAACTAAACAAATAAAAAAATTGTCATCGCAGTCGGGGGACGCTCTGTGGAACACATTTTAAATTTTGAAGTCCCCCGACTGCGATGACAATTTTTTTATTTGTTTAGTTAACGCGTAAATAAGTGACTTTTCGCTTCTATATATACAGACTACACTAGCGGCACGCTATGATGGCCGGTTTGACGTTTGTCCGCTCATGAAGTTCCGTATTAATTGATAACGACTTTGAAGGAAATAATTGTATTACTTTATTGACGATAGTGATGTGCAGAGATTCATAAATTTTATCGAATGTAGTTTTAGGTTTAGGACTCAAAATTTATTTATTAAATTGATTTCTAAAATGTATACAAGTGTAGAAAAATCAGTTTGCACCATTTAAGGGGTGAATGTACTTGTGAATATGAACAATTTTCACTATGTGGACAAACCTCTGAAATCGCAAAAAAATATCAGCTGTTTCATACAAAAGGTAAAATTTTTATTTTTATATGATATATACCACAACTCGGCATTTGGTTTTCTAAATTGAAAATTTTTAAAAATGGAATCTAATACGATCGTCACATAGGATCGCTGGCTAGCACAACTACTACCTCCGGCAAACTCGCGTCAATGCTCAATGCAAAACAAAGCAGTTTCGAATTGACGTTGCTTCGAAAAGTATAAACTGTCAGTGCAATGCGATTGTGATATAGTTTTGACCTGGCTTTGGATTTCAAATATTGATACTGCATTACTGTTGACCCTTGCTCGTTAATTTGGACTCTGTTCAAGCCCTTTGTTGTGGATTTCGTCGATATGACCGAACGTACGCAGAGAACTGTTCTAAATAGTCAGACACGTGAGTTCGTAATACGCCTTCGTAACTATTTCGATCGTGAAGCTCAAAATGGAGGGCCAATTTTACCTATAACGTCAGTGGTTGAACGCGTAGCTGATGCGCTTAATATTGGACAACGAACTGTTAGACGGATAACTAAAAAAAAATATGGCGAGACTGGCACAGAAGAAAATAAACTTCACACACCAAAAAAGAGAAAACGAGCAAAACCAGTCGTAGGCATCGATAGCTTTGATGCCGATGCTATCCGAAGACATGTTTACGGCTACTATTTACAGAAGGAGTATCCAACAAGAAAAAAGTTGGTGCTTTCACTGAAGGAAGCTGGATTATTCTTCGGTGGGGAAAGTTCTTTAACGAAGATTTTGAAGACCATTGGATTTCGATACAAAAAATGTAACAAACGCAAAATATTGATGGAAAGATTTGATATAGCGATGGCAAGGTATACTTTTTTACGGCAAGTGAAAGAAATCAAAAATTGGCAAAATGTTGTGTTCTTGGATGAAACATGGCTTAATGCTAACCATACTGTAGGCCGTTCTTGGAACGATGACACAGCAGCATCTACTTCCAAAGTTCCTGTAGGAAAAGGATCGCGACTTATAATTTGTCACGCCGGAACCATCAACGGGTTTGTCGAAGGTACTCTCATGGCTTTTGCGTCAAAAACCACTGGAGACTATCATGAAGACATGAATGGAGAAAAGTTTACTGAATGGTTTACCTCAATGTTGTGTAGCCTCCCTGAACCATCTATTATAATTATGGACAACGCCCCATACCACTCGATGCAAATTGACAAGCCACCTGCCCAATCCCAAAAGAAAGCTGATATCGTCGCATGGCTTCGTAAAAATGGCGTAGATGCAAACATGAATATGTTAAAAGCGGAATTAGTACGTCTTTTAAAAGAAAACAAACCAACCAAGATCCGATACGTCATTGACGAAATAGCATTAGAACATGGGCACAGAGTTATACGGTTACCGCCTTACCATTGTGAGTATAATGCGATTGAGTTGGTGTGGGCTCAAATTAAGGGATATGCTGCAAGACACAATACAGAACCCCCATTTACCACAAAAAAATGCTAAAATTATTAGAAGAAGCTTGTGAACATGTGACTAAAGGAGACTGGGAAAAGGTTGTGAATAGAACTGTTAAATTAATTAGGGAAGATTATGAAAGAGATGTGAAAATAGATAATATTATAGAAAACGAACATATAATTATTAATGTAGGTGATGATAGCAGTGACGACAGTGAAAATAGTAGTATGGACGAATCTGATTAATTATGGCCTTTTGTGGCACCTTTTTTGGTATCTTTTGTATTCATATGTTTCTTGTGTGCATATAAAGTATGTATATTCATTTTCATTCAAATATTCAGTTCGTTCAAATAAATTAAATAAACATATACATTTTTGTTTTATTAAACCTATTTAATCAGGTACAAAAACAAAACTTAATTGTTTTTTGTTCGAGAATAAATTGACATTCCACATCACTATTGTAATGTGTCAAACCGGCCATCATAGCGTGCCGCTAGTGTAACTAATAAACTTGTTTTTAACTTTTTAGTTCGTTTGTTGTCAGGGCAGTCGTATTTTTTAATTTTTTTAATTATTTATTTTTTATGTTATAATTATTGTAACAACTTAATCTACGTAATGAAAACATCGTTAGTCAATGTTATATTATGTGTATATTTTTCAAAGTCTTTCAGTCTTCATCCAGTGTTCATTCTGGAATATCACCTATAAGTGTAACTCAAAAATGTAGCTTATTTACGATAATTTGTGAATATAAAGCTATTGACAAGAATTTTAACTAGGTATTGCAAAAATAAATCCAAAAGAAAGAATGTTTTATAATATCCTTCTGAGAATAGATTCTTTTTGATTCATTCTTTTCAACCAATCTCCGGACCCACTTCTGGGCATCTGTCTTCTCTCGAATAAGTATGATATAGGCCATAGCCCACGCTAGCTAATTAAGGATTGATGGGTTTCAGACATAATTATTTGAAAACATTACGTAGAGTTCTCAGGAGTGCAGGTTTCCTCACGATGTTTTTTCTTTTCCGTCAAAGCAAGTGGTATTTGATTGCTCAAAACGCAAAGAGTCAGATTAGCGTTCCTGGGATCAAAATCCTGACGCGCAAACGAGGAGGTCGTAGTCCTAACCTAACCCTTATCACCGCTTCAAGTCACTGCTAGCTAATAAATTGTAATTTAGTGATCGTGAATTGACCCGTGATTTGTCTTGTGAAAAGTGGAATGTTGGTATCAGAGCCTTAGACAAAGGGTCGTCAACTCAGCCGGAACGCGTTAGACACGCATTTTTGATTCTTATTAAGTCTTTTGGTATTTTATTAATTTTACTTCGGTGTCCGAATAAGAAGAGAGTTGTATTTTTTTAATACCAAATAACGCATTTAAAATTACGAAAAAAGTAAAAAAAAGGAAATCTATAAAAGAAAGTGGTGTTAGTTACACTATTTATAACTCAAGAACGGATGAACCGATTTGGCTGAAAATTGGTGGAGAGGTAGCTTAGAACCAGGAGACGGACATAGGATACTTTTTATCCCGTTCGACCACGTTTCCGTCAAGTCACTATAAAACGTGGTATAACAAAAACGCATCTGACATGGAATAACAAAACGCAAATGACAGTGAAATAACAAAACGTAAATGACAGCTAAACGTAATTTTGTCTTTGGTTAAGTATGGTAAAAAATTTGACAATTATAAAAAGTGTTATAATAAGGCATTACTGATATTATAAATGCGAAAGTGTGTTTTTTTGTTGGTTAGACCTTCAATCACGTTGTTTGACATAGGTTAAAGTCTGTGGCAGGTGTTCTGCACATAGTCCTAATTCCTAGTTCCATGCGTTCTACAAATTATTGTCATTGACACAGTTGTCAAGTGGTTGTCAAAAAGAGGTTAGGAAAATTAACGTTTTTCCCGCCGTGTTCATAGTTTTATCTCTTAATTACTGTGCAACTATTAAAACAATACATATTTTAGTGAAGAAATATCTTTTATTTTAAACAAATCAGCTATCGAAGTGTTCATGGTCCTTTACGAATCGGATCTTGTGAAAAACTGTCGTGTTAAATTGTGTTACGTGGTGTCGTAAGTTTTCGTCGAACTGTAAGTACTTTTAACTCTGTTATTGTGAAAATCACACGAAAACTATAATCTTCACGATATATACGACACATTCAAGCTATTAAACTAACTTCTGGGAAGTTTGTCATACTCAAATATGGAGCTTTTAGATGTACAAGAAAAGTTAAAATCTCAAATAGATAAACTCAGAATTAACTTTAGGAAGTGTTCAAAAGAGATGTTAACACGTCAATACATTGAAACAAGATTACAATCATTAGAGAGTAAATACAGAGATTTCACTAAAAATCATGTAGAATTGATTAAGAATAGAAGTTCTATAACAACTAATTACTTCAGCGATGATTCATTTGGAAATGTAGAGGAGTTTTATTTGGAATTTAAAACAGAATTAAAGGAAAAGCTTGAGAAGTATATGGTGAAACAACAGCATGATAACTCTTTTAATATTAGTGCCAGCGGAGACTGTCATAGTGCTGTAAAATTACCTAAAATCACCTTGCCTGTCTTTTCTGGTAAATATATGGAGTGGCCTTCGTTTCATGACTTATTCCAGTCATTAATTCATCAAAATTCTACATTAACCGAGGTCGAGAAATTACATTATTTAAAAACTCACCTTTCAAGTGAAGCGGAGCAATTACTGAGGCATATTCCAATAACTGCGGGGAACTATGAGCAGTGTTGGGAACTTCTAAAGTCAAGATACAGTAACAAGAGATATATTGCTAATTGCATATTAACAAGATTAGTGGGACAAAAAGCATGCACTACGGAATCATCACATGGAGTAAAGCAAATACTAGATACAACGAGCGACTGCCTTAATGGACTCAAGAATATTGGAGTGGACGTTTCTTCTTGGGATATACTTATCATTCATCTCACTGCACTAAAGTTGGACACAGAATCTAGAAAACAATGGGAACAGAAAATTAGTGATCATTCCAATGTTTTACCGACATTTAAGGAATTTAAATCATTTCTAGAGTCCAGATTTAGAACTCTTGAATATTTGGAACCAGTGAGAAAGGAGAACACCTAAGAGAAGGTTGAGAGAACAAAGGCATTTACGGTTACAGCTACTCAATGTCCCCTTTGTTTGGGAAATCACTTGTTATATCAATGCAAAGAATTTAGTAAACAAGATAGCACAGCACGGCGAGAATTTGTGGAGAAGAAGAGGCTTTGTTTCAATTGTTTTAATAATCATCCGGTGTATCGGTGCAAGCGGAATACCCTTTGTAAGCGGTGTGGTCATAAACACCACTCACTGATACATCCCGAAAGGACCACAAGCTTATCTATTACAAGGGTTGCGAGTACGAACAGTGATCTTGAGCCTACGGCACAAAGTATTGCACTTAAGGACGATAATGTTACTAAACATATTGGTATTGCTAAGGAACAGGATAGTGTTACTCATTTTGCTTCCCATTTTGTAAATAATTCAAAGTTTTCAACTGGTCATGTAATGCTAGCCACAGCTTTAATTAAAGTTGATCGTTATAGAAATAGTTATACTCTTAGGGCATTACTGGATCAGGGTTCTCAGGCCTCATTCATTTCGGAGTATGCAGTTCAATTATTGGGACTTCGGAAACACCCGGTTAAAGGTTTAGTTTCGGGCCTGGGGGGAGATCAACTTAGTTTGGAAATTAAACATATGGTTACTTTTGATATACAGTCGGTTCATACATCATTTAGTTGTAATATTCAAGCTTACGTTTTAACTAATTTGTCATCCACATTACCTGCCAGCCAGATTGAAATTACTGACTGGCCTGAAATGTTACAATTGCCATTAGCCGACCCGGGTTATGGTAAACCTCAAGGAATTGATGTGTTGTTGGGGGCAGAGATTTATGGGCAGATCCTTGTTGATGGGTTACTAAGAAATCCAACTGGTACTCTAACAGCTCAAAATACCATGTTTGGCTGGATTCTGTCTGGTCGGGCATTGAAGTATCCAAATATTGATTGCTTCAACAATATTATCAGTTTGCATATTCAAGATGAACCTGTTAATACATTGCTTCGCAAATTTTGGGAATTAGAAACTGAGGTACACCAAGAGCTTATGTCGGAAGAAGATGAGAGGTGTGAAGCATATTATTGCTCTACTACTACTAGGGATGACAATGGTCGTTACATCGTTAAGTTACCTTTTAGGGAGACAGATCCAGAGAGTCAATATGGAGAATTTAAAGGTATAGCCGAAAGAAGATTAAAGTCTTTAGAGAAGAAGTTTGAAAAAAATCATTTCTTGAAGCAAGAATACACCAAAGCAATGAAGGATTACATAAATACAAATCATATGGAGCGTATTACTGATCCACAAGAAATGGAAAAGAACAACTGTGTTTATTTGCCTCATCATGCAGTAATACGGGATGACAAAACAACAACTAGGGTCCGAGTAGTTTTCGATGCTTCGTGCAAGGGCATCCATGGAAAATCATTAAATGATGACTTGCTAGTGGGTCCTAGACTACAAGAAGAGCTGCGACACATCATTATGAGATGGAGGACTCATCCTATTTGCTTCACAGCGGATATTGTGAAGATGTATCGCCAAATTCTGGTTGATAAGGCTGACACTGATTTTCAGCGATTATTATGGAGAGAGAATCCCGACAGTGACATTGAAGTTTACCGAATGTTGAGAGTAACATTTGGGGTTACCTCAGCACCATATTAAGCAGTCAAGACCCTTCAGCAACTAGCAAAGGATGAAGGTCATGCCTTTCCACGTGCAGCTGAAATTGTAACTAAGGATTTTTATATGGATGACTGTTTATCTGGTTGTATGGATGATGATGAAGCTATTGAAATTTATCATCAGATGGTTGCTCTTTTACAAAGAGGAGGATTTGAGCTCCAGAAGTGGATGAGCAATAGCGCTAAATTAATGCAATATATTCATGGGTGTGTGATGGCAACAAAGAGTATCAACATGAAAGACGATGAAGTGGTTAAAATCTTAGGTCTCTCTTGGAATGCTAACAAGGATGTTTTTCAGTACACGGTAAATTTACCGAAGCAAACCAAGTCAATAACTAAACGAGTTATTTTATCCGATATATCTCGCCTATTTGATCCTTTAGGTTGGATCGCTCCAGTTGTAATTCAAGCGAAGATATATATGCAGAAGTTATGGTTGAAAGGTCTTTCATGGGATGAAGAAGTACCACAGAGTCTTTTAGATGAATGGAATGAATACAGAAATAATTTACCTTTACTCAACACTTTTCAAATCTCAAGATGGGTTGGAATGACTGAAGCTGCAAGTGTTGAACTTCATGGATTTTGCGATGCATCAAACAGTGCTTATGCAGCAGTGACTTACCTGAGAGTGCTCAATGAAACAGGTATTCATATAGCGTTAGTAGCAGCACGAACCAAAGTAGCACCAGTGAAACAAGTCTCAACACCTCGCTTGGAGCTTTGCGGTGCAGTGCTACTCTCTAAATTGCTTGCAGAAGTGTCTGCAGTACTCAGAATACCACAGTCAAAGCTGTATGCATGGACTGATTCAACAATTGTTTTGGCCTGGCTGAAAGGAGATCCAACACGTTGGAAGACATTCGTAGCCAACCGAGTGACTGAGATTTTAAACATGCTCAACAATGATCAGTGGAGGCATGTACAGTCTGGAGACAACCCTGCAGACATGGCTTCTCGTGGTCTAACTCCAGAAGAGTTGAAAAATAAACAAGAGTTTTGGATGCATGGACCTCAGTGGCTGCAGGAAGACACAATGCCAATTTTCAATGATGTTTGTATAAATACAAATTTGGAAGAAAAGCAAGTTAAATCACATATGGCTACTGCTGACCTCAGTCAGCCTATGACTGTCTGGAATAAATACTCTTCTCTGAAGAAGCTGACCAGAGTTATAGCATATTGCAGACGATTTATTTCAAAATTGAAAGATAAATCAAAACAGTTTTCAAAACATCTAACAGCGAAAGAATTGGAAGAGGCAACAACGTTGTGTTTAAAGCATTGTCAAGCAAGTACATTCCAGGATGAACTTACTCAATTGCGGCAAGACAAATCGGTGAAGAGATCCAGTCGCACCTTTTCATTGTGTCCTTTTTTGGACAAGGATGGTCTAATGAGAGTAAGAGGACGTATTCAACAAAGTATGGAAGATTATGACACCAAGCATCCCATCATACTACCTCATGGACATCATTTAACCAAACTTGTAGTTGCTAACGCTCATGAAGAGACCCTTCATGGAGGTCCACAGTTGACTTTAAACTATATTCGCTCAAGGTTTTGGATCATAAACGCTAAGAGCTTAGTTCGGCAACATATTAAGAAGTGTCTTAGATGCATCCGATATAGTTCTTCTCACCAAAATCCTTTCATGGGAGAACTGCCCAGTTCGAGGGTGACCATAAGTCGACCCTTTAGTCGTAGCGGTCTAGACTATGCTGGTCCTGTGAATATTCGGATGTCGAAGGGTAGAGGGTGTAAAAGTTATAAGGGCTACATTTGCCTTTTTATTTGCATGGCAACAAAGGCAATTCACCTGGAAGCGGTTACGGAGTTAACAAGTGAAGCCTTCCTTTCTGCATTTAGAAGACTAGTGGCACGCCGTGGATTTTGCGCGGAGCTCTGGAGCGATAATGGTACTAACTTCGTTGGAGCCGCCAAGGAGCTGCGGAAATTGTTTGCGTCTAAAGACGCCAGTGTGATGAGTGAAGTTGCAGCGTCTTTAGCCAATAAAGGCACTGAGTGGCATTTTATTCCACCGCGTGCTCCGAATTTCGGAGGCTTGTGGGAAGCCGGAGTGAGGTCCACTAAGCATCACCTAAAACGGGTCTTGGATGGGAGTACTTTGACCCACGAAGAGCTATCGACTGTTCTGGCACAGATCGAGGCTTGTCTGAACTCTCGTCCCATGTATAGACTGCCTTCAAATCAGGAGGACTCTTCACCCCTAACACCAGGTCATTTCTTGATTGGTGAACCTCTATTGACCGTACCAGATCATAAATATGAAAATTGTGAAGTCAGTAATTTAAGAAGGTGGCAGATAACGCAAAAAATGGTTCAGCAATTTTGGCGAAAGTGGTCTCAGGAGTATCTTAGTACACTACATAATAGGTATAAATGGACCAAGATATCCCCGGAGCCTAACATTGGTGATATTGTGTTAGTAAAGGAAGATGATCTCTCTCCATCCAAATGGTTACTTGGTAGAATTGAGACTAAGCACCCTGGTCCAGATCAAATAACTAGAGTAGTAACGTTGAAAAGTAAGGGATCTAAATTTAAAAGGCCTGTTTCAAAATTGTGTGTATTGCCACTAGCTGATTAGCAAAGATCAGTAGTGTACTTTGTAATCCTAGTAATTTCAGTAGACATAGAAATTGTTGTCTATTTTTTTATTTTCTTTTGGTAACTATAGTGTGGAAGTTCAAATTTAAGAAACTTATTGTCATTGTTTGTTATTTCCTATATGTGTAATATAGTAATAATTTTATTTGTGTAATAGGTTCAATTTAAGTCTGTTTTGGGTCTGTATAATATCGGTAATTGTATATATTGTGTGTTAAGGACACCTTAGCTGTCCTTGGCGGGCGGCATGTTTGACATAGGTTAAAGTCTGTGGCAGGTGTTCTGCACATAGTCCTAATTCCTAGTTCCATGCGTTCTACAAATTATTGTCATTGACACAGTTGTCAAGTGGTTGTTGAACACTTCGATAGCTGATTTGTTTTAAATAAAAGATATTTCTTCACTAAAATACGTATTGTTTTAATAGTTGCACAGTAATTAAGAGATAAACTACGAACACGGCGGGAAAAACGTTAATTTTTTCTCCTTTTTTTGAGAACCACTTGACAACTGTGTCAATGACAATAATTTGTAGAACGCATGGAACTAGGAATTAGGACTATGTGCAGAACACCTGCCACAGACTTTAACCTATGTCAAACATGCCGCCCGCCAAGGACAGCTAAGGTGTCCTTAACACACAATATATACAATTACCGATATTATACAGACCCAAAACAGACTTAAATTGAACCTATTACACAAATAAAATTATTACTATATTACACATATAGGAAATAACAAACAATGACAATAAGTTTCTTAAATTTGAACTTCCACACTATAGTTACCAAAAGAAAAAAAATAAAATAGACAACAATTTCTATGTCTACTGAAATTACTAGGATTACAAAGTACACTACTGATCTTTGCTAATCAGCTAGTGGCAATACACACAATTTTGAAACAGGCCTTTTAAATTTAGATCCCTTACTTTTCAACGTTACTACTCTAGTTATTTGATCTGGACCAGGGTGCTTAGTCTCAATTCTACCAAGTAACCATTTGGATGGAGGGAGATCATCTTCCTTTACTAACACAATATCACCAATGTTAGGCTCCGGGGAAATCTTGGTCCATTTATACCTATTATGTAGTGTACTAAGATACTCCTGAGACCACTTTCGCCAAAATTGCTGAACCATTTTTTGCGTTATCTGCCACCTTCTTAAATTACTGACTTCACAATTTTCATATTTATGATCTGGTACGGTCAATAGAGGTTCACCAATCAAGAAATGACCTGGTGTTAGGGGTGAAGAGTCCTTCTGATTTGAAGGCAGTCTATACATGGGACGAGAGTTCAGACAAGCCTCGATCTGTGCCAGAACAGTGGATAGCTCTTCGTAGGTCAAAGTACTCCCATCCAAGACCCGTTTTAGGTGATGCTTAGTGGACCTCACTCCGGCTTCCCACAAGCCTCCGAAATTCGGAGCACGCGGTGGAATAAAATGCCACTCAGTGCCTTTATTGGCTAAAGACGCTGCAACTTCACTCATCACACTGGCGTCTTTAGGCGCAAACAATTTCCGCAGCTCCTTGGCGGCTCCGACGAAGTTAGTACCATTATCGCTCCAAAGCTCCGCGCAAAATCCACGGCGTGCCACTAGTCTTCTAAATGCAGAAAGGAAAGCTTCACTTGTTAACTCCGTAACCGCTTCCAGGTGAATTGCCTTTGTTGCCATGCAAATAAAAAGGCAAATGTAGCCCTTATAACTTTTACACCCTCTACCCTTCGACATCCGCTCATTCACAGGACCAGCATAGTCTACACCGCTACGACTAAACGGTCGACTTATGGTCACCCTCGAACTGGGCAGTTCTCCCATGAAAAGATTTTGGTGAGAAGAACTATATCGGATGCATCTAAGACACTTCTTAATATGTTGCCGAACTAAGCTCTTAGCGTTTATGATCCAAAACCTTGAGCGGATATAGTTTAAAGTCAACTGTGGACCTCCATGAAGTGTCTCTTCATGAGCGTTAGCAAATACAAGTTTGGTTAAATGATGTCCATGAGGTAGTATGATGGGATGCTTGGTGTCATAATCTTCCATACTTTGTTGAATACGTCCTCTTACTCTCATTAGACCATCCTTGTCCAAAAAAGGACACAATGAAAAGGTGCGACTGGATCTCTTCACAGATTTGTCTTGCCGCAATTGAGTAAGTTCATCCTGGAATGTACTTGCTTGACAATGCTTTAAACACAACGTTATTGCCTCTTCCAATTCTTTCGCTGTTAGATGTTTTGAAAACTGTTTTGATTTATCTTTCAATTTTGAAATAAATCGTCTGCAATATGCTATAACTCTGGTCAACTTCTTCAGAGAAGAGTATTTATTCCAGACAGTCATAGGCTGACTGAGGTCAGCAGTAGCCATATGTGATTTAACTTGCTTTTCTTCCAAATTTGTATTTATACAAACATCATTGAAAATTGGCATTGTGTCTTCCTGCAGCCACTGAGGTCCATGCATCCAAAACTCTTGTTTATTTTTCAACTCTTCTGGAGTTAGACCACGAGAAGCCATGTCTGCAGGGTTGTCTCCAGACTGTACATGCCTCCAGTGAACATTGTTGAGCACATTTAAAATCTCAGTCACTCGGTTGGCTACGAATGTCTTCCAACGTGTTGGATCTCCTTTCAGCCAGGCCAAAACAATTGTTGAATCAGTCCATGCATACAGCTTTGACTGTGGTATTCTGAGTACTGCAGACACTTCTGAAAGCAATTTAGAGAGTAACACTGCACCGAAAAGCTCTAAGCGCGGTGTTGAGACTTGTTTCACTGGTGCTACTTTGGTTCGTGCTGCTACTAAAGCTATATGAATACCTGTTTCATTGATCACTCTCAGGTAAGTCACTGCTGCATAAGCACTGTTTGATGCATCACAAAATCCATGAAGTTCAACACTTGCAGCGTCAGTCATTCCAACCCATCTTGAGATTTGAAAAGTGTTGAGTAAAGTTAAATTATTTCTAAATTCATTCCATTCATCTAAACGACTCTGTGGTACTTCTTCATCCCATGAAAGACCTTTCAACCATAACTTCTGCATATATATCTTCGCTTGAATTACAACTGGAGCGATCCAACCTAAAGGATCAAATAGGCGAGATATATCGGATAAAATAACTCGTTTAGTTATTGACTTGGTTTGCTTCGGTAAATTTACCGTGTACTGAAAAACATCCTTGTTAGCATTCCAAGAAAGACCTAAGATTTTAACCACTTCTTCGTCTTTCATGTTGATACTCTTTGTTGCCATCACACACCCATGAATATATTCCATTAATTTAGCGCTATTGCTCATCCACTTCTGGAGCTCAAATCCTCTTCTTTGTAAAAGAGCAACCATCTGATGATAAATTTCAATAGCTTCATCATCATTCATACAACCAGATAAACAGTCATCCATATAAAAATCCTTAGTTACAATTTCAGCTGCACGTGGAAAGGCATGACCTTCATCCTTTGCTAGTTGCTGAAGGGTCTTGACTGCTAGATATGGTGCTGAGGTAACCCCAAATGTTACTCTCAACATTCGGTAAACTTCAATGTCACTGTCGGGATTCTCTCTCCATAATAATCGCTGAAAATCAGTGTCAGCCTTATCAACCAGAATTTGGCGATACATCTTCACAATATCCGCTGTGAAGCAAATAGGATGAGTCCTCCATCTCATAATGATGTGTCGCAGCTCTTCTGGTAGTCTAGGACCCACTAGCAAGTCATCATTTAATGATTTTCCATGGATGCCCTTGCACGAAGCATCGAAAACCACTCGGACTCTAGTTGTTGTTTTGTAATCCCGTATTACTGCATGATGAGGCAAATAAACACAGTTGTTCTTTTCCATTTCTTGTGGATCAGTAATACGCTCCATATGATTTGTATTTATGTAATCCTTCATTGCTTTGGTGTATTCTTGCTTCAAGAAATGATTTTTTTTCAAACTTCTTCTCTAAAGACTTTAATCTTCTTTCGGCTATACCTTTAAATTCTCCATATTGACTCTCTGGATCTGTCTCCCTAAAAGTTAACTTAACGATGTAACGACCATTGTCATCCCTAGTAGTAGTAGAGCAATAATATGCTTCACACCTCTCATCTTCTTCCGACATAAGCTCTTGGTGTACCTCAGTTTCTAATTCCCAAAATTTGCGAAGCAATGTATTAACAGATTCATCTTGAATATGCAAACTGATAATATTGTTGAAGCAATCAATATTTGGATTCTTCAATGCCCGACCAGACAGAATCCAGCCAAACATGGTATTTTGAGCTGTTAGAGTACCAGTTGGATTTCTTAGTAACCCATCAACAAGGATCTGCCCATAAATCTCTGCCCCCAACAACACATCAATTCCTTGAGGTTTACCATAACCCGGGTCGGCTAATGGCAATTGTAACATTTCAGGCCAGTCAGTAATTTCAATCTGGCTGGCAGGTAATGTGGATGACAAATTAGTTAAAACGTAAGCTTGAATATTACAACTAAATGATGTATGAACCGACTGTATATCAAAAGTAACCATATGTTTAATTTCCAAACTAAGTTGATCTCCCCCCAGGCCCGAAACTAAACCTTTAACCGGGTGTTTCCGAAGTCCCAATAATTGAACTGCATACTCCGAAATGAATGAGGCCTGAGAACCCTGATCCAGTAATGCCCTAAGAGTATAACTATTTCTATAACGATCAACTTTAATTAAAGCTGTGGCTAGCATTACATGACCAGTTGAAAACTTTGAATTATTTACAAAATGGGAAGCAAAATGAGTAACACTATCCTGTTCCTTAGCAATACCAATATGTTTAGTAACATTATCGTCCTTAGGTGCAATACTTTGTGCCGTAGGCTCAAGATCACTGTTCGTACTCGCAACCCTTGTAATAGATGAGCTTGTGGTCCTTTCGGGATGTATCAGTGAGTGGTGTTTATGACCACACCGCTTACAAAGGGTATTCCGCTTGCACCGATACACCGGATGATTATTAAAACAATTGAAACAAAGCCTCTTCTTCGCCACAAATTCTCGCCGTGCTGTGCTATCTTGTTTACTAAATTCTTTGCATTGATATAACAAGTGATTTCCCAAACAAAGGGGACATTGAGTAGTTGTAACCGTAAATGCCTTTGTTCTCTCAACCTTCTCTTTGGTGTTCTCCTTTCTCACTGGTTCCAAATATTCAAGAGTTCTAAATCTGGACTCTAGAAATGATTTAAATTCCTTTAATGTCGGTAAAACATTGGAATGATCACTAATTTTCTGTTCCCATTGTTTTCTAGATTCTGTGTCCAACTTTAGTGCAGTGAGATGAATGATAAGTATATCCCAAGAAGAAACGTCCACTCCAATATTCTTGAGTCCATTAAGGCAGTCGCTCGTTGTATCTAGTATTTGCTTTACTCCATGTGATGATTCCGTAGTGCATGCTTTTTGTCCCACTAATCTTGTTAATATGCAATTAGCAATATATCTCTTGTTACTGTATCTTGACTTTAGAAGTTCCCAACACTGCTCATAGTTCCCCGCAGTTATTGGAATATGCCTCAGTAATTGCTCCGCTTCACTTGAAAGGTGAGTTTATAAATAATGTAATTTCTCGACCTCAGTTAATGTAGAATTTTGATGAATTAATGACTGGAATAAGTCATGAAACGAAGGCCACTCCATATATTTACCAGAAAAGATAGGCAAGGTGATTTTAGGTAATTTTACAGCACTATGACAGTCTCCGCTGGCACTAATATTCAAAGAGTTATCATGCTGTTGTTTCACCATATACTTCTCAAGCTTTTCCTTTAATTCTGTTTTAAATTCCAAATAAAACTCCTCTACATTTCCAAATGAATCATCGCTGAAGTAATTAGTTGTTATAGAACTTCTATTCTTAATCAATTCTACATGATTTTTAGTGAAATCTCTATATTTACTCTCTAATGATTGTAATCTTGTTTCAATGTATTGACGTGTTAACCTCTCTTTAGAACACTTCCTAAAGTTAATTCTGAGTTTATCTATTTGAGATTTTAACTCTTCTTGTACATCTAAAAGCTCCATATTTGAGTATGACAAACTTCCCAGAAGTTAGTTTAATAGCTTGAATGTGTCGTATATATCGTGAAGATTATAGTTTTCGTGTGATTTTCACAATAACAGAGTTAAAAGTACTTACAGTTCGAAGAAAACTTACGACACCACATAACACAATTTAACACGACAGTTTTTCACAAGATCCGATTCGTAAAGGACCATGAACACTTCGATAGCTGATTTGTTTTAAATAAAAGATATTTCTTCACTAAAATATGTATTGTTTTAATAGTTGCACAGTAATTAAGAGATAAACTACGAACACGGCGGGAAAAACGTTAATTTTTTCTCCTTTTTTTGACAACCACTTGACAACTGTGTCAATGACAATAATTTGTAGAACGCATGGAACTAGGAATTAGGACTATGTGCAGAACACCTGCCACAGACTTTAACCTATGTCAAACAGTTGTCAAAAAGAGGTTAGGAAAATTAACGTTTTTCCCGCCGTGTTCATAGTTTTATCTCTTAATTACTGTGCAACTATTAAAACAATACATATTTTAGTGAAGAAATATCTTTTAATTAAAACAAATCAGCTATCGAAGTGTTCACACGTCGCAACAGAACAGCGGATTGATGCGATTTTTTGCATGGGTATAGCAATGGATGTAGTAGTGGTCCCTCAGACCGGGAGAGCTACTTTTTATCTCGGATAATGAAAGAGTTCCCGCGGGATTTTTAAAAACTAGATCCATGCGGACGAAGTCGCGGGCATCAGCTAGTAAAAAATATTTTTTTTATTGTAACCCGATTATAGAAATGTCCACTTCATTTTGATTTTGTTTGTATAAAATGTAAGTTATGTCACCCGGACTATAAATAACGAATAGATTGACACTTCGTTCGTCAAAATCGGCTCAGTAGTTAAGGCAGTAGGTGGAACATACGTAAATACAAACATGTATGTATGTTTACGTACATGGACCGCTAAAATCCAAAACAACCCAACAACCTAAAAAAACTAAAACACCTAAAACCAAAACCTAAACCTAATCTAAACCCTTCCCTTTGACTTTGCTGAAGTTGAGTCAAAAGAAAAGATTTTGGAAAAGGAAACATTGTTATCTTCAAAAGAGATCTTAACTTCCACTCCCACACCCACTTCCATTGAAGTGGGAGTTTTTGTTTCTATTCAATATAATATTATTATCTGTAATACCTACCATATATTATTGTATCCAAACTATCTTTTTCTTCTAAATTTATTTTAACTAAATATTATACTTACTGAAAACGAGATATGGTCACAATAGATAATATTATTATGTTCAATACATTTATAAAATTAATTAAGTATAATATTATTATAAATCACAAAAGAAATTATATTTATATTTTAAAGTAGGAAAAGCTATAATATAACTTGCTGATGATGAATATTTTCCAGGATTTGTAGTTTTGACAATCCATTCTAATATAGTTATAGAGAAAATAGACGTTGTGGACGAATATTATGTGAAGAAGGATGGTACCTACTTTAGATAGGTTTAGATGGTAGAGTCTCGACGTACGAGTATCATAAGAGCCGCAGGTTAGCCTACATGAAATAAGTAATTTTGATTTTTTTGAGAATATTGATAATAATTAATTAGAACCGATATTTGCTTTACCAACTCGCGCGTGAAAACGGTATGGGTTAGGTATTGCAAGGTACCTAAAGCTTACAGGGTTCGCTTTCCGTCGTTTGCACAACAAATATGAGAACCTAAGTCGTGAGAGACCGCTTTAATATACTTTCCTTAAAGGGATATAGTTAAAGATCGTAAGTAGCTACATCCTTACTAGTATTATAAACTAGCTGATGCCCATGACTTCGTCCACGTGGATTTAGTTTTTGAAATCCCTCGGGAACTTTTTGATTTCCCGAGATAAAAAGTAACCTATGTCACTCTCCAGGCCCTCAACTATACCCATGCAAAAAATCACGTCGATCCGTGGCTCTGTTGCGGCGTGATTGCAGGAAAAACCAACAAACCAACAAACAAACACACTTTAGCATTTATAATATTAGTAAGGATGCGAAATTGTTTTTTTTTGTTGGTTTTTTTTAATCAAACATCAATGGAGCATCGGATCCACAATGCGATTTTTTACATGGATATACTTATTTGAGGACGTGGAGAGTGACATAGGCTACTTAAGGTCATGGAGAATAACATAAGTTGCCTTCAATCTTAGAAAAACAGAGGGTTCCCGCGGAATTTTTAAAAACCGAACTCCACACGAACGAAGTCGCGGGCGAAAGCTTGTAAAGAATACAAGAAGCAAAAATTGCACCAAAAGAAGAGTTGCACCGAAGAGTTCAAGAGTGTGAAGGGAGAAGGAGTAGTAGAGACAGTACCTGTGCTGCCCTCCACCAAGCACACGATGAGCATCAGCACCAGGACTCCTCGCACGCTCGCGGCAGGGCAAGAAGAGTTCAAGAGTGTGAAGGGAGAAGGAGTAGTAGAGACAGTACCTGTGCTGCCCTCCACCAAGCACACGATGAGCATCAGCACCAGGACTCCTCGCACGCTCGCGGCAGGGCAAGAAGAGTTCAAGAGTGTGAAGGGAGAAGGAGTAGTAGAGACAGTACCTGTGCTGCCCTCCACCAAGCACACGATGAGCATCAGCACCAGGACTCCTCGCACGCTCGCGGCAGGGCAAGAAGAGTTCAAGAGTGTGAAGGGAGAAGGAGTAGTAGAGACAGTACCTGTGCTGCCCTCCACCAAGCACACGATGAGCATCAGCACCAGGACTCCTCGCACGCTCGCGGCAGGGCAAGAAGAGTTCAAGAGTGTGAAGGGAGAAGGAGTAGTAGAGACAGTACCTGTGCTGCCCTCCACCAAGCACACGATGAGCATCAGCACCAGGACTCCTCGCACGCTCGCGGCAGGGCAAGAAGAGTTCAAGAGTGTGAAGGGAGAAGGAGTAGTAGGAGACAGTACCTGTGCTGCCCTCCACCAAGCACAAGATGAGCATCAGCACCAGGACTCCTCGCACGCTCGCGGCGGGGCAAGGAGGATGCAAGAGTGTGAAGGGAGAAGGAGTAGTAGAGACAGTACCTGTGCTGCCCTCCACCAAGCACACGATGAGCATCAGCATCAGGACTCCTCGCACGCTCGCGGCAGGGCAAGAAGAGTTCAAGAGTGTGAAGGGAGAAGGAGTAGTAGAGACAGTACCTGTGCTGCCTTCCACCAAGCACAAGATGAGCATCAGCACCAGGACTCCTCGCACGCTCGCGGCGGGGCAAGGAGGATGCAAGAGTGTGAAGGGAGAAGGAGTAGTAGGAGACAGTACCTGTGCTGCCCTCCACCAAGCACACGATGAGCATCAGCACCAGGACTCCTCGCACGCTCGCGGCAGGGCAAGAAGAGTTCAAGAGTGTGAAGGGAGAAGGAGTAGTAGGAGACAGTACCTGTGCTGCCCTCCACCAAGCACACGATGAGCATCAGCACCAGGACTCCTCGCACGCTCGCGGCAGGGCAAGAAGAGTTCAAGAGTGTGAAGGGAGAAGGAGTAGTAGAGACAGTACCTGTGCTGCCCTCCACCAAGCACACGATGAGCATCAGCACCAGGACTCCTCGCACGCTCGCGGCGGGGCAAGAAGAGTTCAAGAGTGTGAAGGGAGAAGGAGTAGTAGAGACAGTACCTGTGCTGCCCTCCACCAAGCACACGATGAGCATCAGCACCAGGACTCCTCGCACGCTCGCGGCAGGGCAAGAAGAGTTCAAGAGTGTGAAGGGAGAAGGAGTAGTAGGAGACAGTACCTGTGCTGCCCTCCACCAAGCACAAGATGAGCATCAGCACCAGGACTCCTCGCACGCTCGCGGCGGGGCAAGGAGGATGCAAGAGTGTGAAGGGAGAAGGAGTAGTAGGAGACAGTACCTGTGCTGCCCTCCACCAAGCACACGATGAGCATCAGCACCAGGACTCCTCGCGCGCTCGCGGCAGGGCAAGAAGAGTTCAAGAGTGTGAAGGGAGAAGGAGTAGTAGGAGACAGTACCTGTGCTGCCCTCCACCAAGCACACGATGAGCATCAGCACCAGGACTCCTCGCACGCTCGCGGCAGGGCAAGAAGAGTTCAAGAGTGTGAAGGGAGAAGGAGTAGTAGGAGACAGTACCTGTGCTGCCCTCCACCAAGCACACGATGAGCATCAGCACCAGGACTCCTCGCACGCTCGCGGCAGGGCAAGAAGAGTTCAAGAGTGTGAAGGGAGAAGGAGTAGTAGGAGACAGTACCTGTGCTGCCCTCCACCAAGCACAAGATGAGCATCAGCACCAGGACTCCTCGCACGCTCGCGGCGGGGCAAGGAGGATGCAAGAGTGTGAAGGGAGAAGGAGTAGTAGGAGACAGTACCTGTGCTGCCCTCCACCAAGCACACGATGAGCATCAGCACCAGGACTCCTCGCGCGCTCGCGGCAGGGCAAGAAGAGTTCAAGAGTGTGAAGGGAGAAGGAGTAGTAGGAGACAGTACCTGTGCTGCCCTCCACCAAGCACACGATGAGCATCAGCACCAGGACTCCTCGCACGCTCGCGGCAGGGCAAGAAGAGTTCAAGAGTGTGAAGGGAGAAGGAGTAGTAGAGACAGTACCTGTGCTGCCCTCCACCAAGCACACGATGAGCATCAGCACCAGGACTCCTCGCACGCTCGCGGCAGGGCAAGAAGAGTTCAAGAGTGTGAAGGGAGAAGGAGTAGTAGGAGACAGTACCTGTGCTGCCCTCCACCAAGCACAAGATGAGCATCAGCACCAGGACTCCTCGCACGCTCGCGGCGGGGCAAGGAGGATGCAAGAGTGTGAAGGGAGAAGGAGTAGTAGGAGACAGTACCTGTGCTGCCCTCCACCAAGCACACGATGAGCATCAGCACCAGGACTCCTCGCACGCTCGCGGCAGGGCAAGAAGAGTTCAAGAGTGTGAAGGGAGAAGGAGTAGTAGGAGACAGTACCTGTGCTGCCCTCCACCAAGCACAAGATGAGCATCAGCACCAGGACTCCTCGCACGCTCGCGGCGGGGCAAGGAGGATGCAAGAGTTTGAAGGGAGAAGGAGTAGTAGGAGACAGTACCTGTGCTGCCCTCCACCAAGCACACGATGAGCATCAGCACCAGGACTCCTCGCGCGCTCGCGGCAGGGCAAGAAGAGTTCAAGAGTGTGAAGGGAGAAGGAGTAGTAGGAGACAGTACCTGTGCTGCCCTCCACCAAGCACACGATGAGCATCAGCACCAGGACTCCTCGCACGCTCGCGGCAGGGCAAGAAGAGTTCAAGAGTGTGAAGGGAGAAGGAGTAGTAGGAGACAGTACCTGTGCTGCCCTCCACCAAGCACACGATGAGCATCAGCACCAGGACTCCTCGCACGATCGCGGCGGGGCAAGAAGAGTTCAAGAGTGTGAAGGGAGAAGGAGTAGTAGAGACAGTACCTGTGCTGCCCTCCACCAAGCACACGATGAGCATCAGCACCAGGACTCCTCGCACGCTCGCGGCAGGGCAAGGAAGATGCAAGAGTGTGAAGGGAGAAGGAGTAGTAGGTGACAGTACCTGTGCTGCCCTCCACCAAGCACACGATGAGCATCAGCACCAGGACTCCTCGCACGCTCGCGGCAGGGCAAGAAGAGTTCAAGAGTGTGAAGGGAGAAGGAGTAGTAGAGACAGTACCTGTGCTGCCCTCCACCAAGCACACGATGAGCATCAGCACCAGGACTCCTCGCACGCTCGCGGCAGGGCAAGAAGAGTTCAAGAGTGTGAAGGGAGAAGGAGTAGTAGGAGACAGTACCTGTGCTGCCCTCCACCAAGCACACGATGAGCATCAGCACCAGGACTCCTCGCACGCTCGCGGCGGGGCAAGAAGAGTTCAAGAGTGTGAAGGGAGAAGGAGTAGTAGAGACAGTACCTGTGCTGCCCTCCACCAAGCACACGATGAGCATCAGCACCAGGACTCCTCGCACGCTCGCGGCAGGGCAAGGAAGATGCAAGAGTGTGAAGGGAGAAGGAGTAGTAGGAGACAGTACCTGTGCTGCCCTCCACCAAGCACACGATGAGCATCAGCACCAGGACTCCTCGCACGCTCGCGGCAGGGCAAGAAGAGTTCAAGAGTGTGAAGGGAGAAGGAGTAGTAGGAGACAGTACCTGTGCTGCCCTCCACCAAGCACACGATGAGCATCAGCACCAGGACTCCTCGCACGCTCGCGGCAGGGCAAGAAGAGTTCAAGAGTGTGAAGGGAGAAGGAGTAGTAGGAGACAGTACCTGTGCTGCCCTCCACCAAGCACACGATGAGCATCAGCACCAGGACTCCTCGCACGCTCGCGGCAGGGCAAGAAGAGTTCAAGAGTGTGAAGGGAGAAGGAGTAGTAGGAGACAGTACCTGTGCTGCCCTCCACCAAGCACACGATGAGCATCAGCACCAGGACTCCTCGCACGCTCGCGGCGGGGCAAGAAGAGTTCAAGAGTGTGAAGGGAGAAGGAGTAGTAGAGACAGTACCTGTGCTGCCCTCCACCAAGCACACGATGAGCATCAGCACCAGGACTCCTCGCACGCTCGCGGCAGGGCAAGGAAGATGCAAGAGTGTGAAGGGAGAAGGAGTAGTAGGAGACAGTACCTGTGCTGCCCTCCACCAAGCACACGATGAGCATCAGCACCAGGACTCCTCGCACGCTCGCGGCAGGGCAAGAAGAGTTCAAGAGTGTGAAGGGAGAAGGAGTAGTAGGAGACAGTACCTGTGCTGCCCTCCACCAAGCACACGATGAGCATCAGCACCAGGACTCCTCGCACGCTCGCGGCAGGGCAAGAAGAGTTCAAGAGTGTGAAGGGAGAAGGAGTAGTAGGAGACAGTACCTGTGCTGCCCTCCACCAAGCACACGATGAGCATCAGCACCAGGACTCCTCGCACGCTCGCGGCAGGGCAAGAAGAGTTCAAGAGTGTGAAGGGAGAAGGAGTAGTAGGAGACAGTACCTGTGCTGCCCTCCACCAAGCACACGATGAGCATCAGCACCAGGACTCCTCGCACGCTCGCGGCAGGGCAAGAAGAGTTCAAGAGTGTGAAGGGAGAAGGAGTAGTAGAGACAGTACCTGTGCTGCCCTCCACCAAGCACACGATGAGCATCAGCACCAGGACTCCTCGCACGCTCGCGGCAGGGCAAGACGTATTGACTTTGCTCTGCATTGTGTGTTCGTTACTGCAGACAAACGGATATACTTATTGAAAAGAATAAAAGTTTCGGAAAATTAGATCCCACTAAAAACATTTTCATGTAAAATGTTGCCAAGACGAGACCATATGGCTCGCACTGTCAAAAAGTTATCAGATCTCATTAGAGCCAAGCTTCTTACTCTACGCACCCTAACTAAAAGTCACATATTTTGACAAAGGTGTAGAGTTTGTGAAGTTAGGGCAGTCACAGTCTCATACAACTTGCATCCCCTAGTTTAAGGGGTTAAAGTGGTAAAGTTCCAAGTTTTACGATTTTTTTGTTGTTTGTGAACTTTTACTAGCTTACATACAAAATTTCAGCTTTTTAGGACTTCAGGAAGTACCTTAAGAATTTTGTTGATCATCAGTGACGAAATCGGAGTTTTTTAGATATCAATAAAATCTAAAGTATAAGAGCTATGTAATTGAAACTTTATAATATATTTAATAAGTCCATTATTGACATCTTATCCCGAGAATTTTGTTTATCTCGTATAATCCAAACCCAAGTTTTGAAGTATGAGTAGGTAGGTGCCCTTGCGCTCCATTTGACTCTTCTTTGGCGGGGATACTCCCGTGTCCCCAGATGTAAATTCCGTCATATTGACTTGTTGGTTTAAAATGCAGCCCATCTCAACCGCTACCCGGGACATTGAAAGAAAACGCATTTACGGCTAGTGGTTAGTGGTCAAAAAAGATCTCGCGTTGTGTGATGTTGTTAAGGGCGGTTGAATGCTTTTAATCGATTGCTACCGTATATAACTTTGTCATAAAAAAAATCCACTAAGGATACCACCGACTCGTAGCTCTAATGTAAATTTTTATTATGATAAATATATATTTATTAATTGTTTAAAGAGCTTCAGCCGTATTATTCATTATTTTTGTTAAATAAACGCCGCTTTCAACAATAACTCAAAATTTAACAAGGATTGATTTTCTTGCAGAGAGTTTGTGTTGAATGGAAACAATGATAAACAAATAATAGGTAATGTGAATTTTCATTCATCGGATAATTCATTAATATTCAACGATTGTTTCTTATCTGTTTTTTAAGAACAAAGAACAAACCAAGTTTGTATTTTTATAACGGGTTGAATTTTGTGATCTATTTATATCTATATTATGATATTATGATAATATTAATAATAATTATAATGATAATATTATTAATATTATTAATATTATGATAATATTAATAATATTTATAATATTTTTTTTTTATGTCGCAGGATAGCGTGCGTTGTGAGCAGTGTTCCCAGCCTCGGTATTTTAAAAATAGTAAAGGTTTGAAAATTCATGTAGGTAGAGTTCACAAATCATCATTTGCATCATCGATACCTCCCATTTCATGTTCTTCCCTTCCAATTAAAGGACTTGATGGTAACCTTTGGGAATCATTAAGTACTTTTAAGAATTCCATTCCATTAATCAGACGCATTCCTCGAGGATCACGCCATTCAGTTTCATGTTCTTTAAAAAAAACTATAGATAATGTCATCTCTCATAACACCTGTCGTAGCTGGGAGCTCCTGCTCACTTTCGCGTACCGCACGCTACACGCGGATAAGAGTCAAAACCTCTCCCTTACACAGAAAATAAAAAATAACTGCACTATAAATGACAGCAATATTTACAATACTACCATACAGTTAAATCCACTACACGTAACACATACACAATCTCATCAATATCTGAAACATAATTATGATAAAAAAAAATTATTGAAAATAAAATAAGCGACGGCGACCTTAAGGGAGCGGCTCGACTTTTATTCTCCAGTGACACAATTGCCCCTGATACAGCGGAGACTCTGGAAGCACTGCGTTCTAAACACCCATCTCCTTCTCCTGATTCCTCTTTTCCAGACCCACCGACAAATAACGATTTTCTTTTTCAGGCCACTACAAATGATGTTCTGGGAGCTCTGATGTCTTTCAGAAGTGGTTCCGCTGCAGGGCTCGATGGTTTGTCACCACAACACTTTAGAGACTTAGTTTGTGGTGCAAACGTGGACGTAGGTGGTACCCTTCTGAAATCCATCACTGATCTGGTGAACCTGATGCTATCTGGACGAGTACCCCATGAAATAACTAAAACCTTATATGGAGCAAATTTATGTGCCCTAAAAAAAAAGGATGGTGGTATTCGCCCCATAGCAGTGGGTTCAACGATTCGGCGCGTCGTTTCCAAAATTTGCTGTAAAAAAATTCTTCCTTTGATATCTTCTAATTTTGTCCCAATTCAGTTAGGCTTTGGGGTAAAGGGGGGATGTGAAGCAGCTGTTCATGCTGCTCGCACATTCCTCCTTAGCTCCCGGGAGGAGGTACTCCTTAAAATTGATGTGAAGAATGCCTTCAATTCAGTGGATCGGGGGGTCCTCCTCTCAGAAGTAAAAAATAAATTTCCACAGTTTTTCCCGTACTTGGCGCAGTGCTACCGGGAACCTTCAAAGCTCGTACACAAAAAGAATGTTCTGAGCTCTGCTGTCGGCTGTCAGCAGGGGGATCCGCTTGGACCAGTTATTTTTAGTTTGGCCATCCACCCTATAATTTCGGCTCTAAATTCCAAATTCAATGTTTGGTATTTGGATGATGGAACCTTGGGCGGCGAAGTGAATTCGGTTTTGGAGGATTTAGAAATTATTATATCAAAATTTAAAACTATTGGCTTGGAACTTAACTTTGATAAATGTGAAATTTATATTCCTAATTCTTTTTCGGCGGAATCTAAACTGCACATATTAAATAAATTCAATACTTTAGCTCCGGGTATTAAAATTTTAAATGATGAGTCACTTCGCCTCCTAGGAGCACCTGTTCTAGAGGCCTCAGTTCCTCAATTTTTTACTGACTTAATTTCTAAATTCAAAAACACTTCCCATCACCTTTTCGATATTAATCCTCATATGGCAATGACCATCATTCGATTCTGCTTATTTGTTCCAAAATTTACTTATTTCCTAAGATGTTCACCTCTTTGGAAATTTAATAATTTATTGGAAAATTTGGATAATTTTATACAAAATATTCTATCTGACATCTTAAATTGTCCGCTAGATGATCAGGTATGGGCCCAGGCTTCTCTTCCGATCAGGTATGGAGGTCTGGGAATCCGCAAAATTTCTAGTGTCTCACTGCCAGCATTTCTTTCCTCTGTTTATAGTACACACACTCTCTTTGAAAAAATTATATCCCAGTCTTTGGGATCAATTGAGGTGTCGTACTTGGCAGAGGCAAGAAATGAATGGTCAGCGATTAGCCCAAATCAATTGCCGGTTTCTCTTCCTTCCCAGAGACAGTGGGATGACATTATTTGTAAAAAAACTTTTGACGCAATGTTAATGGAAGCAAATTCTAAAGACCGTGCTCGTCTTCTCGCTGTCTCTGCGAAAGAATCCGGCCACTGGCTCCATGCTCTCCCTTCTGCTAATCTAGGCACTCTTTTAAACCACGCCACTCTTGCAGTGGTAGTTGGCCTTAGGCTCGGCGCCAAAATAACCCAGCCTCACCGTTGCCACTGCGGTGACCACGTCGACGCTTACGGTCATCACGGACTCTCCTGTTCGAGGAGCGCTGGTCGTTTCTCCCGCCACAATGCCCTCAACGACATCATCCGCAGGTCTCTTGCTACTGCTCACGTGCCAGCTGTATTAGAACCTATTGGTTTGGCACGTAGTGATGGCAGGAGACCTGATGGTATGACGCTTGTTTCTTGGAGGACAGGGAGGTCGCTTGTGTGGGATGCCACCTGTGTAGATACTCTAGCTGCATCCCACATCCATGCGACCTCCTCTGTGGCGGGTGCAGCGGCTACTAGCGCCGAACAGGCTAAGAGGCGCAAATATGAAAAACTTGACAGTGGTTTCATATTTGTGCCTTTTGGTGTAGAGACCCTGGGGCCGTGGGGCCCGGAGGCTCGAGCGCTTTTTGTAGAGCTAACTAAAAAGGTGATCGAGTCTACCGGGGATCCAAGAGCTGGCAGCTACCTTGCCCAAAGGATTAGCTTGGCCATCCAAAGGGGTAATGCTGCCAGCATCTTGGGTACCATGCCACACTGCAGTGGCTTCGATGGGGTTTTAGATTTTATTTAATTTTTATTTTAGTTTTAATTTTAGAATAAATTTAATTTTAATGTAGTAGGTAGTTTTAATTTTAGAGTATATTATGATATTATGATGAAATTGTGGAAATATTGATAAAAATTGAATAGAAGATTGGCAAGTTAGAGCTACAAAACTACATGAAAAGAGATTATTTTTCTACGATACATGAAACTGATTTTTCAAAACTTTTTGAACTCTTTTATTCACGATTCACTGCAATAGATGGATCTGTTATCACAGGTTATCACGTAATCTAATTAATTTAGAATTGGAAAAATGTAATGTTATTTAATAAAATTTTTATTATATTATAGATAGAAAATTTCATATATACAATACTATAAACCTAAATTTAATTCTAAAATTAAAACTAAAATAAAAACTAATTAAAATCTAAAACCCCATCCAAGCCACCGCAGTGTGGCATAGTACCCAAGATGCTGGCAGCATTACCTCTTTGGATGGCTAGGCTAATCCTTTGGCCAAGGTAGCTGCCAGCTCTTGGATCCCCGGTAGACTCGATCACCTTTTTTGATATCTCTAAAAAAAGTGCGCGAGCCTCCGGGCCCCACGGCCCCAGGGTCTCTACACCAAAAGGCGCAAATATGAAACCACTGTCAAGTTTCTCATATTTGCGCCTCTTAGCCTGTTTGGCGCTAGTAGCCGCTGCACCCGCCACAGAGGAGGTCGCATAGATGTGGGAAGCAGCTAGAGTATCTACACAGGTGGCATCCCACACAAGCGACCTCCCTGTCCTCCAAGGAACAAGCGTCATACCATCAGGTCTCTTGCCATCACTACGTGCCAAACCAATAGGTTCTAATACAGCTGGCACGTGAGCAGTAGCAAGAGACCTGCGGATGATGTCGTTGAGGGCATTGTGGCGGGAGAACCGACCAGCGCTCTTCGAACAGGAGAGCCCGTGATGACCGTAAGCGTCGACGTGGTCACCGCAGTGGCAACGGTGAGGCTGGGTTATTTTGGCGCTAAGCCTAAGACCAACTACCACTGCAAGAGTGGCGTGGTTTAAAAGAGTGCCCAGATTAGCAGAAGGGATAGCATGGAGCCAGTGTCCGGATTCTTTCGCAGAGACAGCGAGAAGACGAGCACGGTCTTTGGAATTTGCTTGCATTAACATTGCGTCAAAAGTTTTTTTACAAATAATGTCATCCCACTGTCTCTGGGAAGGAAGAGAAACCGGCAATTGATTTGGGCTAATCGCTGACCAACCATTTCTTGCCTCTGCCAAGTACGACACCTCAATTGATCCCAAAGACTGGGATATAATTTTTTCAAAGAGAGTGTGTGTACTATAAGCAGAGGAAAGAAAAGCTGGCAGAGAGACACTAGAAATTTTGCGGATTCCCAGACCTCCATACCTGATCGGAAGAGAAGCCTGGGCCCATACTTGATCATCTATCGGACAATTTAAGATTTCAGATAGAATATTTTGTATAAAATTATCCAAATTTTCCAATAAATTATTAAATTTCCAAAGAGGTGAACATCTAACGAAATAAGTAAATTTTGGAACAAATAAGCAGAATCGAATGATGGTCATTGCCATATGAGGATTAATATCTAACAGATGATGGGAAGTGTTTTTGAATTTAGAAATAAAGTCAGTAAAAAATTGAGGAACTGAGGCCTCTAAGGAACTGAGTCATTGCCATATGAGGATTAATATCTAACAGATGATGGGAAGTGTTTTTGAATTTAGAAATTAAGTCAGTAAAAAATTGAGGAACTGAGGCCTCTAAAACAGGTGCTCCTAAGAGGCGAAGTGACTCATCACTCATTTAATAAATAATTGGAACCTCTGCCAAAATCTTCGGGCTTAAGTTAAATAGTATTTTAAAATATAATATTTAATTTCAAATTAAACCTAATTCATAGGTCAACTTTTAATTCGGAAAATCAAAGTGGAATGGGATGTGGGATTTCAAAAACTTAATCCACGGGAACGAAGAAGCGGTCATCAGCTAGCTAGGTATAAATACGCGCTCGATTGCAGCTTCAATTCACTGGCAACAATTATTTTGTAATAAAGCTTTTTATCTAGTCCGTCCGCTATTTAATGATAAAAGTTTACAACAACTAGAGTCCAGAGCCTAGATATGAAATCATGATTTTATCATTTAGTTATTGCAGTTCTTCCAACTTCTAGTGAATACTTTGCTTTCCTACAATGCCACAGGCCTTGAAGATACCTAGAGTGAAATGACAAAAATATTATGTTCATATGTATATATCATATATTATCATGTATATTATTTTCATTTGGCCGTTAACGAAAATAAAAGTAAAATTGGTAGAGGCGCCAAATTGAATCTAATTATAAAATATTTTTCAATGTATTAAGAGCCAGGTGACTGTACGTTTACTAAAATTATTATTACAAATGCGAAATTGAAAATTGTTTGTTGGTTTGTCTTTCAATCACTCAGCAACGTAGCAACGGGTCGAAGCGATTTTTTGAATGAGTATGGTTGGGGACTTGGAGAGTAACATAGGCCTTTTATCCCGGAAAAACAGAGAGAGCAGGAATTTTAAAAACCATGCAAAAGTCGCGGTTTCGCCGGTGTAGTTAGTTAGTTTTATTTTCAAAAGAGCTAAGTCAAGTTGTCTTATAATAGTATTTTGTTGCATTTAAGCCAAAGTATTCTAAGCACAAAGTGATAAAGTGATCACGTCGTTATCACTGGCTTGTTTACACAAGAGGTGAACGTATCTAAGATGCATGAGCTTGGAGTTACCATTGCCACTGCAACTGACTTGGGTTTTTATTGGAGTTTACTCCTTAAGAATCGATTTTAGCAGCCCGGTATGAGAAAAATCCGGGCAGTAAAATCAATTTATCATTGACCTCGTTACGTTTTTCTGTTACGTTTTTCACAACGTTGAAATTTCTACCCTAACGTTGAGTAAATAAGGTTGGTTTTCGTGCGAAAGAGCTTTCGCTTCGGGTAGCCGAGCGCGTAGCGATCGGGTCTCCGAAGCGAAAGTCGGTCGGGGCGCGCTCGGACCCGAGTCGCGCGCATTGAGAATGATATAGCGTCGCGCGTAAACTCCAGTCGTGCGTCGGAGGCCGGAGCTGACACACACTTTTTTTTTATTATTTATTAGTTAATTATTATTGACTATATTGGATTTATTAATATGTGAAGTAATGACGGGGCAGTAATGTAGGTTAAATTCGACTTTATATTTCGAAACGAGCTTTTCCCCTCAGCTTTGCGCACGTTAAGTTCGATTTTTCAAACCCCTATTTATAAAATGAAAGTTTTTTCAAAAATCCTTTCTTAGCGGATGCCTACGTCATAATAGCTATCTGCATGTCTATTTCAGCCCGATCCGTCCAGTGGTTTGAGTTGTGCGTTGATAGATCAGTCAGTCAATCAGTCAGTCCCCTTTTCCTTTTATATACCTATTTAGATTGTGTGTAATATTAGATTTTTTTTAATTACACACAATTTCATGTAATAATGTAGGTAATATAAGAAACAAGTACATCAACTTGCTTCTATGATTCAAACATACTTGTTGAAGTCGTAATTGAAATACTAATGTCTTGATATCTCGTGTCGAAGTGGTGACGTGTTGATACGCTCTACACACACACACACACGCACACACACACACACACACGAGCACACACAGCACACAGGCGCACGCTGGCTGCACTCAGGCTAATGGCATTATGTACAAAAGACATCCGAAAGCCATACCTACCCACATACGTCTACGAGTACCTACTAATATCTTTCAAGAAATGATGAAATGTCGCAAGATTATGCTCTGATAATAGGCATAGGATTCTATTTTGAGCTTACTTACATTAATTACTTAATATTTGGAGTAAACATAATTCTGAAAAATAAAAAATGGGTGAGTGTCGTGAAACACTCAGTTGGAACGAACGTTCCTTTTAAAAATAATATATCTATATATATAAAAGAAAGTGGTGTTAGTTACACTATTTATAACTCAAGAACGGATGAACCGATTTGGCTGAAAATTGGTGGAGAGGTAGCTTAGAACCAGGAGACGGACATAGGATACTTTTTATCCCGTTCGACCGCGTTTCCGTCATGTCACTATAAAACGTGGTATAAGAAAAACGCATCTGACATGGAAAAACAAAACGCAAATGACAGTGGAATAACAAAACATAAATGACAGCTAAACGTAATTTTGTCTTTGGTTAAGTATGGTAAAAAATTTGACAATTATAAAAAGTGTTATAATAAAGCATTACTGATATTATAAATTGGAAAGTGTGTTTGTTTGTTGGTTTGTCCTTCAATCACGTCGCAACAGAACAGCGGATTGATGCGATTTTTGCATGGGTATAGTAATGGATGTAGTAGTGGTTCCTCAGACCGGGAGAGCTAATTTTTATCTCAGATAATGAAAGAGTTCCCGGGATTTTTAAAAACTAAATCCGTGCGGACGAAGTCGCGGGCATCAGCTAGTTAATAATAAAAATAAGTAAAATAAAAAATAATAATCTGAAATCAGGATTCGAACTCCCGAACCGATAGTTTCACTTCTTCGTTAAGCCCCTACGCTACCAAAGTTATAAGCTAACCTAACCTAACCACGTGACTAGGCTTGGAAATACAAAGATCTTCAGCGGGATATTTAAAATGCCTACTCTAAGCTCGTTTCTTCTGCATTGCTCGTGATGGCTCATGCGTTTATCCGCACAATAGGTTTGCATGTCTTGCGCCGACACAAGCGAGCAGTGAATCGCGTGTTCTCCAGTTTTTGTACAATAAACGAGTCTATGTTCAAGCTCAGAATAGCTACATTTTTATACTACCTGAGTTGAAAGCGGAGAGTACAGAAGGTTACGTCTTTTGGCCTTTTATATCGGTTGATTAATAGTCCTTTAAAATGACCGGGGAGATTTAACAAAATCGCGTTATATTTAAAACGATTCATAAAATCAAGAAATTGATTTATTAAGCTCGTGTGAAAAGATTCGATTGGCATCATGCCCTTCATCAATAGGTATCATTTCTTTTTTGATAGATTCATTTTATCATTATAAGTACATCCAATACATTTTATCATTATAAGTACGTCTCATCAACGGCTCACTAATGAGCACAGGTCTCCTTTCAGAGAAGGGTTTTATTAATCACAATTATTTATTGATTTATTAATCTTACTTCATTGCATACTTACGATAGAAACAGTCTACCTAGCAGACTTTTTACAAACTGTAAAAAATTACAATTACAATTTTTACAAGTTGCAATTACTTATCGACATTACAATAAGTAGATTTTCACATTAAAATTGGAATAACAGATTAAATAATAAAAAGAACCTACAGTTATTAAACCATCTATCGAAATTTAATAAAACCTTCATCATTTTATAAGCATTTTGGGATTATTTAAACTATTTTCTTCCATTCTATGAGCTTTTCTCTGTAGTGGGACCTTTTGTAAAAAATATTTTTACAACCCTTAAAAAATTATATACAAAATAAGATAAATAACTAGTAAATTGATAAAAACATTTAATGCGGAAAGAAAAACCATAAAAAGAGATGGAATAGTTTCACAATATTAGTGCGGGTGGGTTGTGTAGCGTCCCCTTAATGGGCTCTGAGCCACGCACAAGTTTAATCTCTTTATTATCTCAGTATGATTATTTCGCTTTTAAGCTGGAAACATACTTTAGGAATGTAGCGACTATTATCCATGACCAGAATCACACTTTGAACACTATCCGATCGCCACCCGCTGTCTTACTTACTCCTTATACAAGCTCTCCGCTTATTTGGAGGAAAGAGGAGAATATTACTAAGATCTCTCTTTAAAAAAACTGTCCATAATGTGACCCATTATAATATCAATATTCTCCGTAATACTTGATGCTTGCCATTCCGTGTAAACGCCTGTTATAAATATTTATTAATGTTTAATTTAACAAATAATTTATGTTTTTTGAAAATACAGTTGAACCTCAAAGGTTCTTGGAAAAAATCGGCTTGGCATTCTACTGTTCACAAGATAGTGTCATAATTTGTAACATTTTTGCGCAAAGGATCAGCCTGGCTGTCCAACGCGGAAATGCAGCCAGTATTCTTGGCACCATTCCACGCGGGCTTGATTTGTATAGTAATTAGATTATAAGTTTTTTTTGTAACATTTTAATAAAAAAAACCATTGTAACTTTTGCTGCTGAAATTCTCTACTGCTCTTGCTTTATGCTTTCTGAACCGCTAGTAGTCTTGAGTTGACGTAAAAGCCACAAGTTAGCGCATAAAAAATAAGAACTGTTCAAACTAAGCCTGTATCCGTACTCTGGGGACGGCAGTGCCGCGGACCGACGTGTCAAATGACGCGGGAACAGGTAAGTGCGGCAATCAGGGAATTATCCGCCGGCTGCTGCTCCCTGAAACTTTCCTACCTTTTATTGATCACGTATTTTGCGATTGATTGCTGTATCAAATCGTGGTAATCGCTTTACAGGATTTTATTTTTTCTTTCTTCTTTCTTTATCAACCGATAGACGTCCACTGCTGGACAAAGGTCTCTTGCATGGACTTCCACAGGTCTCGGTCATGCGCCGCCTGAATCCAGCGGCTCCCTGCGACTCATTTGATGTCGTCGGTCCACCTGGTGGGGGGTCTGCCAACACTGCGCTTCCCGGTGCGGGGTCGCCACTCTAGCACCTTGGGACCCCAACGACCATCAGCTCTTCGAACTATGTGCCCCGCCTATTTCCACTTCAGCCTCGCGACTCGCTGAGCTATGTCGGTGACTTTGGTTCTCGTACGGATCTCCTCATTTCTGATTCGATACCGCAGGGACACTCCGAGCATAGCTCTCTCCATCAATTTATTTTTACTATAATAAAACGTTTTGATAGATGAAATGTAAAATTATATTTAATAACCATTCGAGAACTCCTTAATACTTTGCAAGCGCTGAATCCTATTTCCCACTATCCTATCCTACTAATATTATAGATGTGAAAGTTTGTGAGGATGGATGTATGGATAAATGGATGTTAGTCACTCTTTCACGCCACAACGAATGAACCGATTTGGCTGTTTGGTTTGGAATAGAGATAGATCATACCCAGGATTAATACATAGGCATACTTTTTACCCCGGATAATTACAGAGATCCCGCGGGAATTAAAAAACTTTAATCCACGTAGACGAAGACGTCATCGTGGACATCATCTAGTATCGAATAATTTTACCATAATTTCAATCATTATGAGTCGGTTACCGGCACGAGTCCCTTCTCAGAGTAAGAAGACCGTAGTGCGCCACAAGTGCGGGGGCGGACTGCACACACTTCTGAAGAACATTATGAAGAACTCTCAGACATGCAGGGTTTCAATCACCATGTATCATTCAGCGTATTTAGCACGAGATATTTAGCAGATTGTGTGTGAATGAATTCAAATCTGAAAGGTCAGAAGTTCGTGCGTGGGATGTAAACCCCGGACCCTCCGAAATAAAGGCTGCAGTGAAAACCGCGTGGCAATCGCCTGACGGTTGATAGTGAAGGTGGCAAATGTGAAGGCGATATTAGGTATGACGTCACACCAGTGGCGTCAACGTGAGAACATGAAAACATGGAATCAGAGAGCACCTCATTCATGATGCATGAAAATTCTGCAGCGCTGCATAAACTGTCACAGGAGTGCTACATTTTTAATTCAAAAATACCACAGCGGAGTAGCGGAGCGGTCAACGTGGTCAGCACGCTGCGCAGGTTATATTGTCAGACAAATAAAAGTTTAAAATTGAATGAATTGAAAATCTCTTATTGATTTTATTCGATTATAATGTAGCCCATATCACCCGGATGATAATCGAATCGATTAACATCTCAATCAACAACTTTGAGTCAATAGTTTAGGCGCTCCACAGTGGATTTACATGAGATGGAACACACCTAAATAATGATATACCTACATACATAAAGTTATTTTAGATTGCTAACTGCACATCGTTCGAAGAGCTGATGGTCGTTGTGGTCCCAAGGTGCTGGAGTGACGACATCAAACGAGTCGCAGGGAGCCGTTAGATTCAGGCCGTGCAAGACCGAGACCTGTGGAAGTCCATGTAAGAGACTTTTGTCCAGCTGTGGACGGTTGATAAAGAAGAAGAAAAAGAAGAAGCCTGATAAAATCATCACCCTTCCGTTGGCCGTAGTCTTTGTTGTAGGTTTTCGTAGGCTTTCCCGTAGGGCTTCGTAGGCCCTGTCGTAGGTCTTCGTAGACTCTGCCGTAGGTCCACGAAGGCTAGGCTTTGCCATTGTTGGGTAAATACGGGATGTACTACTAATCTGTGAGGCAAAATCACTATGTAGATTCATCATCATCAGCAACTGAGCGCAGGTCTCCTTTCAGAGAAGGGTTATAGGCCATAGTTTACCACGCTGGCCCGATGCGAATTGGCGAACATCACACACCTTCGAAAATATTATGGAGAACTGTCAAGTGTGCAACTTTCCTCACAATATTTTCCTCCACGTTGAAGCATGTGATATTTAATCGCTTAAACGCACATAACCCCAAAAAATCAGAGGTGCGTGCCCGGGATCGAACCTGCGACCCCCGAATAGGAGACCACAGTACTGACCACTAGGCTATCACTCCTGCTACGTAGATTCATACAGCATCGCTATTCCTGATAGAAATCGTTTTATAGGATTGTACAAGTATTCCAAGTTTTCACCAATCTACTTCTTCAATCCTTGCGTACGTTCCAATAAGGGTGGAATGGCTCATTTGCGATGGCAGGTAAGTATAATTATAGTAATCGATTAAGTTAAGCAACCTCTACTACTAATATCATAATCGGAAAGTTTGGTTTTCCTTCAATCACGCAAGAGAGCAACAGATCGTAGCGATTTTTTTTATAGTCTAGAACCTGGAGATTGAACAAGGAAGGTAGGCTTTTTATTCAGGTTCTCACGGGATTTTTAAAATCTAACTCCTAGCGGATGATGTCGTGGGCAAAAACTAGTGTTGAAATAAGAATTTCGAAAGTTTAAATTCCACGCCTCAGGTGACCAAACAGCTGACGCTTATTTAGCCCAAAGCCTGCAGCCTCGCTATTCAGAGAGGTAGGCGACAGTGGCAGTGTTGTGGGTACCACGACAATTAACGATTACTTGGGTGGTCTGTATTTTTTGTAAATATAATTAGTAATATTATATCGTTGTTTTTTTCTCTCTCTCAGAAACTGAATAATTCATGAAAAATTTGGCTTTTAATTTCTTGTGTTTCAGAATGTTATGCCGACGGTAACAAAATCGTAATCTATGCAAAAGTATCAGGGAGTTCAATTCATTAAAATCCCAAAGTTGGCCCAATGGTTAATGATCATACATGAATACATTGCATACGCTGCTTACATAGCATAGTACGTATTGAAAAAGAGCGACTGCCGAGTTTCTTGGTGGTTTTTTTCGGTAGGAAGGGCATTCCCAACCAGTAGTACACTCATTTGACGATTCGGAAGCACTTGTAAAAGTTTATTTGAAAAAAATATTTCTATTCTATTCTATTCTAAAGGATCTCGACTCTCAGAAGTCGTCAGAAGTTTTGTAACGTCGCAGTTGAGTTGATCGACGCAGAAAGAAAGCTCAACAACAAAGTCAATTAAAGCTATGACTTCTTTAAATCGTCAAGATGCCGATCATATGAAGTAGGTACATACTGAAGCACCATAGATCACTCGTGCATAGTTTGTCAACAACGCTCGTGTCAACCCGAGCAATATTCAAATGACTCTGAACTGCTGTGTGTACTCAGCCTAATGACGTTAGCTTGATTTTGTTGGTTAATTCAAATTGATTACATGGGAACAGGTGTTTATTATTGTCATAAAATTAAAAAAATAAGTTTGACATATCTTTTTATAAACAAAAAAAATTCATTACGACTTGACTATAAAATATTATTATATAAAGAGATAAGTTTTAAACTAAAGTGCCCTGGAATGTGATCAAAAATAGGTATTTTATTTTTATTAACGTGTAGGAACAGCGGTAACTCTCTGATTAGTTGCCTTTTTAAAGATTTGTATGGCTTAGCTTTTGCGGATTCTATTTATATAATCCGTGGAACAGGTATTGAACGATGATGCCAGACCATTATAAATAGAGAAAATAGTATTTTCTGTGTGGCAAAAATAATTATGCCTAGTGAAACAAAGTTTGGTAGTTCCCAAACTTTTTTCACTTGGCACAAATAATGTAGTGGGCACCGACGGAAAACACATTGCCTTCCGCCGGAAACTAAGCTACAATTAACTCGCACTTTTTCACAATATTATACTTTAACCTGACAACTTTGAAGCTGTCATAATATATTATCATCAAGCCAGCCTCAGTCATTTTAACTACAAAGTAGATAGTTACTATAGGGGACTTTAATAATTATGTAGTGCGTAACAAATGGTTGGCTAAAATTTTTAATCATCCATAGAATATAAGTAATAGAATATTTTTATTATCAAGTAAAATTTCACAAAGTGTTTTCGAATATAGATCGAACTATCACGCTTAGAAACGCAATAGTCGACGCGGTAATAAGCCTTATTTAAGCCTTTAAAGGCCGACTACGCAGTATCGTCACGTTAGTACGACGACCTCGCAGAAAATTATTATTAAAAATATTGTACTGTGCTGTGAAAGGGTGTCATAACTACCAAAAATGTAATTATCTGTACCAGTAACAAAAAATAATTACATAACACTCACAAATTAATTGGTTGTTTTGGACTTACGTTTGTTAGAAACTTCTGTTCTAAGAATTACAGTTCAATGCCTTTCTAGAATAGAATACAATAGAATAAACCTTTATTCAAATAACTAGTTTATTATAAATTTATAAGTGCTTTTGATTTGCCAAATGAATCTACCACTGTTACATATTCTTGATTTTGTCAACCAATATAAGTCAATTACTGGTCAACTCATTAAAGAAGTTAAAAGCTTTTGCTAGAATTAAAATTGCCCTTTCCTAAGAAAACAATTAACGTTTAGCAAAATGTATACTATTTATTTAACATCTTTTAAATAATAAAGTTTAAATCAAATAAGTACTTAAATAATAAAAGAAAAGTGGGTGAGTATTTTCAAGTGAGAACATGCAAAATAACTAACGTTTTAGAATTATTCAGTTCCACCTTAATGCTTAGACATGCATTCAAACTGAAATTAATAATATACTTAAGTAGTTAATTCTAGGAAATAATTGCCACAGGTTGTAATATTTTAAATTGGATTGTTATAAAGTGAAATTATTCATTTTAATTAGAAACAGCTTATATTATATGCACTTTTGATTTGTTAAAAAAATTTGTTTAGATATGTAGCTATATTTGGTAATAAAACAAGTCTTTTATAAGTATAGATATATACCTACTATTTTTTTATTTTTTTATATAAACTTAGGTCATAAGCAGGGAATGTCCTAGTGTTGATATAATGTACTTAATAATGCATGTCGTGTTAGCCTTTAAGTGTGTATTAATTCATAAATTTAAATAACTATATTATGTAATTATATTGTAATAATCATTGTAAACCGTGGGCTTCCTAATTAAATAAATAAATAAATAAAATTCTATTATGTAAATTAATCCGAATCAGTTTTTAAATTAGGTATAATATATACAAATTTTTATATTTATTTTTTTATATCTTTGAAATTAATTGATTAATTAATTGTCGCTGTTTCAATTTAATCTAACTAGCGTGTTTACTTTCTGTCGATTTTGCGCACACTGTGCATGAAAATATTGTTTAAGTTAACTTTATTTTAATGTAGTATTAGGTATATATTTTGTAATTTTATTCAGTAATTAATAAACGATAAGACTATCAAATTTAAAAAAGAAAAAATATTTAACAACTGCAATTATAATAATCACGGAAATTTAATTAAATTAAAAAAAAAACCAGAAACTATTTGCTCTTCTACTATTATTCGTTTAAAAATAAACAAACATACAGGTTAAAGTTAAAAATAATTTTAAAATCAATTTTTTTAAAATTACATAATGTCCTACTTGTAGATCATAACAGTAATCGCGTTTTGTCTCGTTAACGACGTAAAGTAATAAGTCCATGCACTTACGTCTGCCGCTGCCGCCTCCAGCACTGTCCGCCGTTCACAGGTGTCTGCACCACTCGCCACCGCTCCGGGCCTTATATAACGCGAGCTCACACGAGCCGCTGCCACGCGCGGGCGAGCTCCGAGCACGGGCCACTACGACGATAACACCAACTTTTGACTCAAGTTAAGGCATCAACAAATCGTTTGCGATTATAGAATAGAATAGAATAGAATAGAAATGTTTTTTATTCAAATAAACTTTTACAAGTACTTTTGAATCGTCAATGAGTCTACCACTGGTTCGGAATGCCGTTCCTGCCGAGAAGAACCAGCAAGAAACTCGGCGGTTGCTCTTTTCAAAATACTTTTACAATAAGTATACTTAATGGATATTATTCTATGTATGCAGAGTTTCCACAATGAGGGGAAGTTCCACAAAAGCATACGTAATTATTTCTAATTATAATTCAACACATGTCAAGACGGGCAGACAGAAAGTAGCCCCATTGCCGCTGGTGGCACCCGTTCACGAGCATGACGCATGACCCAGCCATTGCTTCGCTTAACCATATTTGAGGGAACGTAACAACCCGCATCACACGACACCACCGCAGAAATGTTAAAGAGAGTGTGACATACTTAGGCTACCCATCCTAAGGCATCGAATTGTCATAATATTATGCGACAACTTGTCATAGTACAATCCTCGCCCGCGATTATACATTTCATTATTATACATTATGACAAAACCTCGTATCGGTTAAGCGATGCCTCAAATATGGCTGAGCGAAGCAACGGCTGGATCATGCGTCATGCTCGTGAACGGGTTCCACCGGCGGGAATGGGGCTGCTTTCTGTCTGCCCGTCTTAACATGTATTTAATTGTAGTGCGCATTTTTGGAACTTCCCCTAATTATGGAAATATTCTATTCTATTCTATCATGATGCATGGGATAAATCGGCTTGGCATCCAGCTGCCCACGGGAGAGTATAAAAACTTATTACAATGTAAATAGGTACAAATTGCTATTGTAAAATGATTATTTTGAAAAGAGCAACTGCTGAGTTTCTTGCCGGCTCTTCTCAGCAGAATCTGCTTTCCGAACCGGTGGTAGAGTCATGACGTGTCATATGAGCCACAGGTTGACCTACGTGAAATAAATAATTTTTAATTTTTAATTTTGTATTTTTTGAATTTTGAATAGGTACGTAGCATATTATAAAATTTCGCTCACATGCGAGAAACTCTTCTTGTGTTACTGAGCCATAAGTCTGATGTTTGCCAGTTGGCCCAAAATTATTTTAAAATTCTTCAACACTAATATACACACATCAAAAGTGTCTAGGGATCAACATATATTTTTGCAATAACTTTTCTCCTGATTGATATTAATTAAAATTTTCTTTAAGGATTCATCAAATAAAGTGTTTTCGTTTGTCACAGTAACGATAAACCAAGTCACCTTTGCTTTAATAAAGAAATTTGCCATTTTCCTAATAAAGGGATTTTTGACATTTGAACCACTAACATTAAAGTTCGAAAAAAAGACTGAAATAACAGTTTTCTTTAAAATTTTATTGGGTAACTTAAACAATTAATAATCCGTGTTTCTACCGCGAACACTAACAACACAAGAACATCGGTTTGGCATACTCAAAATGAGTTCATCCAAATCACGCTGTGGAATGGCCGCCCATGTTCGTTGCAACAACAAAAAAAGGTCTTCTTGCCACTGGATACCCTCCATATTCGGCAGAGCTCTTCTCTGTAGCATATCCCATGCATGCTCAATCGGGTTCAAGTCTGGCGACTGAGCAGGCCAGGGCAGGACATTGATGTTAGCTGCGGCGAGAGTCTGTCTTACAACTCTTGCGGTGTGCGGTCGTGCATTATCATGCATTAACTGAAATAAGGGACCGATTTGCACTTGTAGAGGAACGATGACGTCTGATACAATCGTGTCAGCATAAATTTGAGCGTTGAGGTTGCCTCTGATCCAAATCAACTCAGTTCTTCCGCCGATCCAAATACCCGCCCATACCATGATGGTTCCACCACTATAAGGATGGACTTCCTGGCAGGATTTTAATCGCTGTTGGCGTCCAGGGGTTCCCCAGTGTCGTATACGTCTTGTATCCGGTCTCATACCAAAACGAGACTCATCAGAAAAGCACACGAAACGCCATTGTTCTTCTGCCCAATTTCTGTGTTCAAGAGCCCATTGATATCGAATCCTACGATTGTGCATTGCTATAGGTGGTACCCGTAGCGGTCTTCGGGAATGAAGGTTCACTTCATGCAAGCGGTTTCTGACTGTTTGGTCGCTAATTAAGTTCCCTGAAGAGTGATGAAGCCTCACGGCTAACATCATGGCGGTTATTGTTGGAGCTCTTCGAGTTAAGATTTGAATGTATCGGTCTTGTCTCCGTGTGGTGCAGCGATACCGTCCTCCATGGCGCTCAGCCACGGTACCAGTGCTTCGGTAACGTGTCCAAAGTCGACTGATAACACTCTGACTTGTATTCAGAGCTAAAGCCACAGTACGTTGCCGGGAACCAGCTTCTATCATTCCCACGGCTCTGAGCATTTCTTCCCTGCTTAAATGACGTCGCCGCTCCATAATAACGTTGGTTTTAATCAGTAGTAGGGAAACAGTAGCACTAATAATGTCTTCAATGCGTTGTATGTTTTTATAGGGAAAATATTGACAGCTGATTTTCATCTTTTACTCGAATTTGATTGACAGTTCTTGATTCAAATTATGAAATGCACCAAAAAGGATCCATATAAATTTATAAAATCGTAAATTTATTACAAAGCCACATCTCAATCTCAAGAAATCCGCATAAAAATGCTTGATCCCTAGACACTTTTGATGTGTGTATTACCAGTGCGCGTTTTATTCAGAGCCGATTTAAAGCATCATGTTGAGGAGTAACATTAACTTTACTCTATACATTTTTGTCGGCAAGTTTTGTGTAAAGTTAGGTTTTCGGAAAATTTCGTAAAAATTCTTTTTTCCGGGATAAATAAAGTAAGCATATTAAGGATTGAAATATTACGCGCAATAAAAATTAATAATTTAATACTGTTATAAAATGTATAATAATAAGGATCACGCAACTTAGCTATGATATATATGTGTTCATTGTTTACTATAAAGTTAGAATTTTATAATATTGTGAAAGTGTAGCGCGCGGAGAATTCTAAAAAGTCACCAGTGCGCGCGTCGTCTGACGTTTGTTTATGAATTTTGTGTGGGCCCTGCGATGCTGAGACTTTACCGTTATATCACAAGTTTTTTTATCTCCAAAGGACATTAAAGTAATAGGAAAAGACTCTAAGAACTTAATTGTTGTTCCACAATCTATCACTTCAGTTAAAAACTTAAAACAGACTTCCGTTAACAATAATTATTGTCTTTAAATATTCATCATCATCACCTCAGCCTCATCAATTGAGCTCAGATCTCCTTTTCCAATCAAATTGGCAGACTTCACCTTTGAGAATATTATGAAGAATTCTTAGGCGTGCAGATTTCCTCACGATGCTTTCCTTCACCGTTGATTTAATTGGTAAAACGCACATAACTCTGTAAATCAGAGGTCCTAACCACAAGTCTTAAGTCCTAACCACTAGGCTATCATTTATCGACTGATTTAGATACATAATTAAAAAAAACTTGAGAGGTGTCAAGGGACACCCGGATTGAACGTAGTTCCTTTCGATTAATTTTAGTGAAGGAATTGTAATAAACTAGTGGTGTCATCTAGTATTAAATTGATTAAGTACGATGATGACAAAATTATATTTAGTTTATTTCTATTGCAGCTCTGTTACAAAACCAAAGAGTTACTCTGGTTTTTTAACAGATGGCGTTAGTAGTACAATAACATTTTATCCAATTTATACAATAAAAAATCAGGGAAAAATTCCACATGTAGAAATTATTTAAAATAAAATTGAAAATAGAAAATTCAGTCTGTCGAGCTGGGATTTGAACCATAGGCGTTGAACTTTTAGACGACTACCCGATCCACTAGGCCAGGCAGACGCCGTGTTGTATGGCGAAAATACCGAATACAATGCAAAATTCACATTCAACAAAAAAGTGTCGGTTTCAAAAATGTGTCGAGTGTCGGTTCCTTAATTTTTTCCGTCTAGCCCCCTTCCGTACCGCGCGATAAGGAACTACGTTCCAAAATTACTATATAATTACGACCTTACAAGAAACTAATATTATGAAGAATCACAGAAAAACTGTCATCACATAAATTGGTCCTTTTATTGAAAAAAGCTATTATATAGAGAGCTTCTGATACTCGCTAGTAGAAGGCAATATAAATATTTGTTACCAAGGTACATATTACATACATATAAAGACACCAACCCAGTTTATATACGGTACAAGCTATTTACAAAAACAAAAGAATGAGTTCTTATTGTTATCGTTCTTTCTTTAATAAAGAGAAAATTTTAAAGCAAAATAGACCAAAAATATTTCTGCACTGTATGAAATCATTAGGTACTCGTACCTACTTACTGTTGCCTGCTTAAATATTGATTGACCGGAGAACCTGAGTCAATTTAACTTCATCATAGCTTTTAAATAATATCATCTAAAGATGGATGGGTCCTAAACATTGTAGTTAAATTATCTATGGATCTCTTCTGAAGACTCTGATTTCTGAAGAATTGAATTGTAGGAAATGTCATATTATATTCTAACAAGGGTTAAATCAGCTTGGCATCCAGCTGCCTACAAGATAGTATAAAAACTTATTACAATGTAATAGCTACTTATTAATATTGTAAAATGATTATTTTGAAAAGAGCAACTGCTGAGTTTCTTGCCGGCTCTTCTCAGCAGAATCCGCTTTCCGAACCGGTGGTAGAATCTTGACGTGTCATAAGAGCCACAGGTTGGCCTACATGAAATAATTAATTTTGAATTTTGAATTGAATTTTGAATTTTGACTCAGAATCACTCAGCGGGCGTTGGAGAGAGCTATCTTCGAAGGATACTTACCTGCGAGATCGAATTAGGGGTGAAGGGATCTGTAGAAGCCATTATAGCTCCTCGAGGTGCCCAGCTACAGTGGTAGTACACTTGGTGGACGAGCCATCGGTGATTCCCTAGTAGCTGCTGAATGCAGGCGGAGCAAGATCGAGCTACGAGTATGTCCACTGTCCAACTGTGGACATTAACAGAAGAAGAACATAAAGACGATACATTTTATACTAGCTGATGCCCGCGTGGATCTAGTTTTTGAAATCCCTCGTGAACTCTTCGATTTTTCGAGATAAAAAGTAGCCTATGTCACTCTCCAGGTCTTACACTATAACCATGCAAAAAATTACGTCGACAAACCAACAAAAAAACACACTTTTGCTGTTATAATAATAAATTATAAATGAGAAAGTGTATATTATTAGTATGATAACTGCTTTCAGGGAAAATTAATCAAAACAAACGTATAAATAAAACCTAATTTGGAAACACATTCCAAATGAATGTTTTTTATCGATTTCTGTGGGGATCCATAAGTTTGTAGGTAAGACATGTATGTATTCGTACCCAGGCGATAAATTGTAGAACAATTCTTAACTAGGTGAGAGAACCTCAAAACTGTAGCATCAACGCAAATTAAGACGATCAAATACTACCTAACATTTAAAAGGAGAGGGTAACCAATCTATAGGGTTTTTATATTTTTTGTATGTGTTTTCCCAAAATACATCTTAAATAGACACACGAATTTTATGTAGCCAAAACCCAGTAGAGATTTTAAAATTTCGACTTCTCTAAGCTATCTTTGTACTACGGCAAAGTCTGTTTTAGCAGTCTAAGATGTATGTACAAACATACATATTACTATGTATGTTTGTATTTACGTATTTTCCACCGTAGCACCTAAACTACTGAGTCAATTTTGATGAATGAGGTGCCAATGTATTTTTTATTATAGTCTGGGTGACAGTATAGGTTACACTTTATACGTAAAGTCAATATGCTGGTTTTTACGTTACAATTATATATTTGATAGCGATTAAGCTAAGCATGTTTGTATATTAATCATTATTATCACTTAAAATAAATGACGCCCTTATGTAATCTATATAATTTGTATCAGCCTTTTGTAATTCATTAAAAAGTTAGAACTTCTGATTTTAGGCAAAATCTTCGAAAATTATACAAAAATTTGAGCAACTGGCTACACTACATGTTACACGAGGAATTTGTCAGCTGTTCTCGCGTCGCCCTGTTCTTGATTTAAGCCTTCTCTACACACGTCTACAAAATCGCAATGCGATAGTGCGACTTTTTATACACTTAGCGCAGCAAAGTGAAGCATAGAAAGCGTGCTTATACTTTGAACATTGCACGGACGCATTTGCGTACAGATGCGTTACTCCGGTCTGCTTCAAAACCTGTACAAAACTAATTGACCACAGTAAATACTATCTGCAAGGATTTCCTCACTGCATTAAAAAGTTGGTTCTTTTGGTGAATCGTTGGAAACAATACTGCGGATTATAGTAATCCTTACAAGGTAGCTTAGTCAGTTATTTTCTGTTGTTTGAGGTTTCAACGACGACGTTTCAGAGGATTTAACATGTTTTTGGAATTCCTTACCAAAAATGGTACCCTTATGGTGCGACTTTCTCCGGTCGTCCGTCTGTCCGTCTGTCACAGTCGATTATTTCAGTAACTATTAATAAGCTATCGACATGAAATTTGGAATAGTTATACATAATAGTAGCCCAATATCATTGGAATAAAAATATAAGCGTGGGTGAAGTCGCGGGTAAAAGATAGTTTTTTTTATTCGATGACCAGATAGATCCTTGCGATTTCACCTGGCGGTAAGTAACGATGCAGCCTAAGATGGTAGCGGGATATCTTGAAAGGGGCATGGCAGTGAAAATTCAACCCATATCCCTAATCAGTTTCTACACGTTATCGTGCCGGAACGCTAAATAGCTGAGCTAAATAATAGCTATAATATAACGCTAATAGCACGTCTTTGATGGTAGGGTGGTAACTAGCTTCGACCAAAGCCTCCCACCAGAACAGACAGAGACAATTCAAAAATTATAAATTTCCAAATCGACCCGGCTGGGAGTCGAACCCCGGACCTTCCAATATAAACTTGCTAACCACGTACCACCACCACCACCAAACCACCAAAGTAGAATCATCCGATCGAGTCCGAGGCCATGGTAATTTGGGCATTTTATTTACAACTAGCTGATGCCCGCGACTTCGTCCGCGTGGATTTAGTTTTTAAAATCCCTCGTGAACACTTTGATTTTCCGGGATAAAAAGTAGCCTATGTCCTCAACTATAGTACCCATGCAAAAAATCACGTCGATCCGTGGCTCTGTTGTGGCGTGATTGAAGGACAAACCAACAAACAAACACACTTTCGCATTTATAATATTAGTATGATTAGAATATTAAATTGCATAGGAAAACACTGTAGCATTAAGTCCATACGATGTTTTACATCCATACCTACTATGTAGTAGGTATAATGATCGTTTGGCAAAATCTGACGCCTTTGGAGTAGTTTGACTTTGACAAAATAGGGCTATCCACGATGGCTATATACGATAAAGTACATTGCCAGCTTAAGATGACCCATTCATTCAAAGTATCTTGTAGATTCCGGGGTTCAAGTTATTTGGACCTTTGCTGAAGATCGTGATGTCTATAATTTCTGAACTACGAAATTGACGACCTTGAAATAATTACAGGACAATCTCTAAAGAACCTGCTTTCTAACAAAAAAAGAATGGATTAAATCGGAATACGCCTTAATGAATTACAGCGAAATACACATTTTGATTTTCATCCCCTCTCCCAAGGGAACCGTGCTGAATTTCGGGATAAAAAGTATCCTATATTATACCTCGTAGTATTAACTTAAATCGTGCCAAGTTTCATTGAAATCCGTCCAGTAGTTTCGGCGTGATGCGCGGCCAAGATACAGTCAGACAGACAGACAGACAGACAGACAGACAGACAGACAGACAGACAGACAGACAGACAGACAGACAGACAGACAGACAGACAGACAGACAGACAGACAGACAGACAAAAAATTAAAAAAAAATTGTTTTGGCTTCAGTATCGATTATAGAGTGCCCTCAAACAAAAATTTTCAAAATATCTTCAATGTACAGAATTGGACCTGTTACAGTTTTATTATATTATAGATAAAGAAATAACTGGGTATTCCAGTTTTGTGGACCAATTCTACTCCCACTCCATGTCGAGTCGCTATAAAACGTGACATTAAACACTCAACGTGATTTAATGACAGCCAATTTATTGTGCATACATCGGTCAGTTTACGAGCCTTTTTTTTTGTTGACGGGGGGGGGGGGGGGGAATCTCCTTGAGGTACCCGATTTTTGGGGGAAAATCGGATTATGTAGGATTTTTACCTACTAAAACCCCCCCGGTGGCCGACCTAGCACATGTTGGGAAGGCTCCGAGATCTCTTACGAACACATCGGTGCCCCCCTTGTGCGACGCCAATTTAATTACGATTACGAATATTTTAATTACGAGCCTACAGCGAAGGTCGGGGCTTCCCCCTGGTCGAATCCTTGTTGACTCCATGAGTGTATTTTCTAAATCGGCTGCAGATGTTCCTGAATGGCGATAATCGTATTTTTGATCAATCGTTGCATTAAAAATCCGAAAGCGTAAGCAAAATCAATCGTTACCTGTTTACGAGTGAAACTTTCAACTAATTTTAATAAAATTTCTTATAGCCGCATATAGAATTTTTGTCCGAGAAAATAAAATGACTTTCACGGGATAAGACACCTAATTTGTTTTAAGTTAAATAAAACTATGTTCAATGTACGTTTTTTTTCTGTATGATTGGGTAGCAACCAATCGCTGCCTAAAATCGGTTTTGAATTATCGTTCCCGCAGATACTTGATAAACTTTGTATTTGTTAACTAACTGAAACTAACGGTTCGAGCATAAAATCTAAGATGAGTTTGAGTAAAGTTAGAAAAGTAGTAATTTGTATGATTTGCAGAAAACACGTGTTTTCTTGGCCAATTGAGCACTGAGCGGAGTGGAGTGGAACAGCGGTTAAATAGCTTGAGCGGACATAAAGACTCGCATCGCCCGCTCGGCGCGTCGTCACATATGCTCGTATAGAGATGTAACGACTAAGCGATAGTCAATTAACCTGACTTTACTTCTAAAGTTTTTATTAACATCTCGCTAATTCTGCAAAATAGCTTTGTTTGTGTAAAGCGTGAGTATTTTTGTCTTTCCTCTAAGGTAAATAATTTTATGGCAATTTTCTAGCATGCCCTATTCTGAGTGTGAAATTTAGACTATATATTATGTACTGTGTAGTATGACTCTCTTCAGTGCTTTTTTACCTAAAACAAACTCTCACATACAGACATTTTCACTTGTGCTATAAGTATTATAGTCTGTAAGTAAAAAGCTATTTGGATAGCAAATAGCGTCTTAACAGAGCACCATTTTAATTTTAGCGCCATAAGTTTATAGCTCATTTTGTACAGGGTTAATAAAAATATTTTATTCGGTGTGGGTGATATGTAATACCACTCTTAATTTTTTATTTCTTACTCTATGCCCGTTACAGTTTGGCCATCACTCATCATTTATTTCTTTGAAACCAACTTGGTTCTTTTGTAGTATAACATGTATATTTGGATGAAAGATGTCAGAGGGGCTCTTGCAGGTTTCTGCCATTTCAGCTGAGACTGTCTTATTACTGTTTACGCAATATGAAGCCCAAGGGTTAAACTGAAGAGCGGGATGTTTAAAGGAAATATTCCAAATGAAATGGAGATGGGCGGGTCATATTTAAAGGTGCCAGGATGAAAGATGGACCACTTGCATGGGATACATTGGCTTGGCATCTAGCTGCCATAAGATTGCATGAAAACTTATTACAATGTAAATAGCTACATAATAGTATTGCAAAATTATTATTTTGAAAAGAGCAACTGCTTAGTTTCTTGCCGGCTTTTCTCAGCAGAATCCGCTTTCCGAACCGGTCGTAGAGTCATGACGTGTCATAAGAGCCAAAGCCTAGGTGAAATAAATAATTTTAAATTTTGAATATTTTTGAAAACAGATAGAAAATCATTGCAAAGATTCGGGTAAGACGCGACTCTGTCTACAGACATAGGAAACTGCAAGAGGCTTTTACCGTCATATAGGCAGTCCTTATACGCAAACTAAATATTTTAATAAAATCAACCGTAGTGTATAGGTAGTGTATTAACTTGTAGTCATAATAATATGTAAGTTAGGCAATTCATAAATAGCTATTTATGCAACTGCATCGTAATGAGGGTCATTTTAATTCGAGTGCTGTTTTTTGATACGAGGCTTGCCGAGTATCAAAATAGGATAGTACGAGAATTAAAATGACTAATTACGGTCAGTTGCATACAAGATTTTATCTACGACAAGGAAAATAAAATCATTAACAAAATACGCCGTAGGCTCAATAAAGTAACAAAAATTAACTCCGTAAGCCGCCACCAGCCGCCTGTGGCGCCTCTGTCAACAAAAAGTAACTCCGTAAGCCGCCACCAGCCGCCTGTGGCGCCTCTGTCATATGAACGGTACAAAAGTGCCAGAACTCAGAGCCTTAGCTTTAGGTATCCTATTTTAAGAAGATAACCATTTCGATTCAGCTCCCATACAACGAGCTGCATCGAAATGAGAAGCAAAACCGATAGAGGGTTCATTTCGATTCAGCTGTCAAACTCGAAATTGGAACTTTTCGATTTTGGAGTAGATAAAAAATATTTTAGGTTCATTAAATTCTAAGGAATGAAATAAAGTTTTATTTTAGTTATTACGATGTTAATGCTAATTACCTTTCTTACTCAAGAGAAGGCTGTGTCCGTAATGAATGAATTTGAAAAAGGAATCACAATCTTCTTAATATATATAAATTACGTGTCACGTTGTTTGTCCGCGATGGACTCCTAAACTACTTAACCGATTTTGATCAAACTTCGTAACTATCTGTAATTTGCTCCAACTTGAAAGATAGGATAGTTTTTTTGGATTAGGATAGTTTATTTGTTTTATTTAAGTACTAGCTGATGCCCGCGACTTCGTCCGCGTGGATTCAGTTTTTAAAATCCCGAGGGTACTCTTTTGATTTTCCGGGATGCTTTACACTCTACAGGTTCTCAACTATACCTATAAAAAAAAATCACGTCAATCCATAGGTTTTTTGTAGCGTGATTGACGGACAAACCAACAAAGACAAAATTACGTTTAGCTGTCATTTACGTTTTGTTATTCCACTGTCATTTGCGTTTTGTTATTCCATGTCAGATGCGTTTTTGTTATACCACGTTTTATAGTGACTTGACGGAAACGCGGTCGAACGGGATAAAAAGTATCCTATGTCCGTCTCCTGGTTCTAAGCTAACTGTCCACCAATTTTCAGCCAAATCGGTTCATCCGTTCTTGAGTTATAAATAGTGTAACTAACACCACTTTCTTTTATATATATAGATATAGATAAGTTGGCGGTACTATAAGTTCGCCGGGTCAGTTAGTAAAATATAAATAGGTCATTTGAAATTGTGGTGACAGTTAATTGCCATCTAATTAAAATGAGACACATCATCAATCAACAGGTGTATTTATAAGTTTCAAAGTGTCAGAATGATGAAATGATGCGGTTGTTGGCGACAATTACAGCGTGCAGTGAGGCGAGCTGGTGCGGTGCGGCGGTGTGCGGGTGTGCGGGTGTGCGGGTGTGCGGGTGTGCGGGTGTGCGGGTGTGCGGCTGTGCGGATGTGCGGGTGACCGGCACCGCGCGGTCAAAAGGCCACAATCATAATTATAATTGTTTGCTGTTATTTTAGTGGACATTTACACAAAAGATCCACTGATTAGAAAATTAGAAAATCTTTCATTGCCAAACCCAACTTTTAACGGTACAATTCATTTGAATCCTTACTTTTAGGAGAGCCATATATATAATATTATGTATTACTAGCTGACCCAGCGAACTACGTACCGCCAACAAAAATATTAAGTGGTTGGTCACCCTTATCATTTGAGGGTATGAAAAATAGATGTTGGCCAATTCTCAGACCTACCCGATATGCACACAAAATTTCATAAAAATCGGTCCACCCGTTTCGAAGGAGTAAGGTAACTAACATTGTGACACGAGAATTTTATATATTAGAAGACATCTATAGAAGGCTAGAAGGTAATATCTTATATAGTGGTCAAGCTTCTCATATGTTAACTATTGATTAATATTTATGACAACTTCGTATTTAAGTAGTTAAATAAACAAAACATCCACAAAAGTTCACAAAACATCTATCGCCGGTTTACAGCTGCTGGGTACGGTTTCCGCTCAAAATGAGAGGGCTTAGACCAATCGCAGTGGCGTTATCCTAATGGTTAATGAATTCCAATCTTATTTACACACCGGTTCTCAGTATTGATGATGATGGTGATGTTGATGAACCTTATATTTGCCGTGAGAAGAAAGATTGGAAACGATTTTCTTTTTTAAAATCATGTGAAATCTTAACTTTTTTACGAAATCTTGTTAAGCTATTGCATAGCTTTTATCGCGGGCTTTGAACTAGGACAAACAGTTTGAGCGCGGCGACCGAATCAAGGAATTCCGTAACGAAAAAACCTAACACCGACCATTTGGCGCAGTGGGCGAGCGGCCGCTTTCTTTAAATGTCGCAGGTTCGAATCTCACTCGCGAAGTAGTGACAGTGCGCTTTTCCTGTTTGTTTGTTTTTTAATTATTTTTTTGGATAATTTTTATTATGCAAAAAAAAAATATTGCATAAATATTATAATTGCATAAGTTGATAAAAAATGCTATGCAATAGCTTTACCGCGGCAGTCCCCGAGTGCCACTTTTTTATTTTTTAAAATTGAATTACTACAGGGCAGTAAATAATTCTACTTTTGTTAAGAAATAATCAGGATTGTCCACAGACGGACCTCAGATCCATGTAGTTGGCTGCTCAAAAGTCTAACATAATGTTTGAAATGCGCAAAACTAATAATTCCAAGGCCTCAGCGCCACCGGTCTAATGAGAGGGAATTATCTATATAACAATGAACGCGTAACTGGTGCTGGGTAGATATTCCACCTCTGTCTATTTGTGATTTCTAAGTTCGCGAAGTTATTGGCTCCGAAATTTGGAATTGGTTCAGTAAGTTTTGATTTAAACCTTTCCTTACAAAACAATAACAAATGAATGGTTTTCTTAAAACAAATCCCATTTAAAATAAAGAGAGAATATTTAAGTTACATCTCAATAAAAATTTATTTGATTAAATGAAATTTGATTACGGATAAATTTTAACGGAATATTTTGATTTTGGTATGAAAAATCCCATGGGATACCTTTAAATTCAAATTCAAATTCAAAATTATTTATTTCACGTAGGCCAACCTGTGGCTCTTATGACACGTCATGACTCTACTACCTGTTCGGAAAGCGGATTCTGCTTTTGGAAAAGCCGGCAAGAAAATCAGCAGTTGCTCTTTACAAAGTAATAATTAACAATATTAATAAGTAGCTATTACATTGTAATAAGTTTTTATACTATCTTGTGGATATCTTGTGGACAGCTGGATGCCAAGCTGATTTAACCCATGCATCTTTGTTATAATAGAATATAATATTTCCGCAATGAGGGGAAGTTACAAGAAAAAAAGTACTATAATTCAATTCATGTTAAAACGGGCAGACAGAAAGTAGCACCATTCCCGCCGGCGGCACCCCTTCTATATAAAAAATTAACGTATCCTATCAAACTCCCTAGATTTTTATCTATATCCATGGAGAGCATTCTTTGACGATACTCGTAGCTACACATTCTTGACATAAAGGGCCTACTTCACCAACTGACTTAACTTTAACCGACGCATAAAATTGAAATAATTTTGACAGAGTTACTATTGACAATCTCTCAAAACGTCAAATTGATTTGTCGTTTAAAATACTTGACGTGAAATACGCTCTTAATCAAATAAAATTTATGTAATTATTGTGTTATAACTTGGTCTAAATATTATCTAACTTGGTCATTCTATTAACATACATAACATTCTTGGTCATTTGATGTGATAACGTTTTATAAATTGATTAACACTGGCTGCACGCACAAAAAAGTGTCACGTTCCGCCTGAGCCTGAGCGTGCAAGTAAGAGCGCGGAATAAGCGATAGAGAGGCTCGATCGGCCCAAGCGTTGGCTTGTGACCGCGCCGCCGCCCACCAGTCATCGTCAATGTTTCTTTATGACGTTATCACGTAAAATTATCGTCTGTAAACCGACTTTACAGGCAACCAATTTTTTTTAGTTTAAAATTGATCTTGTTATTACTACCGAAGTTTTAAGCTACTACTATATTATATAATATAGCTTATGTGATATTTTATGCAATTTTTACTTATTTTTTGTAACTTATAACAATAAAAATTAAAAATCCAGGCAGAGAAGTTCTGAAATAACTTATTGCTGACATCTATCCAGTATTCCAGAAACAAGTATATTGAACTAAGTCTACACACCAAACCACGAATGAACAATTTTTGATCAGTCAGTTTTTCTTCGTAGAGTATTGTAGCGACTAGCGCCACCCAGTGAGCTCTTGAGTCTTGCTGTGTACTGCGTAGCGGGGTGCTACGGTGTGTCGTAGAACTGCTACAGATGCCGTAGCACGCCATCTCTGGCCGGTAGGCAGCGTTACACAGGATGCTTCCAGGGTTAAAAACTGTACCACAACCTTAAATATTATGTGAAAATGAAAGATTAGTTTTAAAATGACGCGGCTGGCGCGCTGCCAGGCGCTCTGCCGTCCACTTGACACGAACGACGAGTGAGGTGAACGAAATCGAAATATTTAGTAACACAACTGTATAAGTATTGGATAAAAGCATGCATTGCTTTGCGGAATTCCGTGATACTCAAGGAAAAAAGGAACTCCTTTGCTGTAATATGTCAAACCACAAAAATCTGTAAGGTGCAACATGCCGCTTCGCTGCACACTGCCGTGCCTCGAGCAGTAGGACCAGGTTTTTTAGGTTAAAGTGTATTATAATTTTGTTTCTGTTTGATAAAATCGACTAATACTAGTATTAGAATAAATACATAAAATACACTCTACGGATCTTTCAATGGGTGTTGTTGCGTTTTTCCTGTATCTTATTCTAATACTAGTATTAGTCAGTTATACATAGAAAATTATAATACAATTTAATCTTGAAAATAATTTTGTATTCCAAAACTTTACGTATACAGTTGGAAGTACTTACAAACTTTTTAGTTCGGGGAGAACCACTACAGTTCGGCCGTTCAGAGAATGCGTTCCTGACAGATTTAGAAAAATATTGTTTACCAAGTTATTTGACACTCAGTTTGGCACAAAATTATAACATTAATTGATTATTGATATAATAATGTTGTTTTAATGCTCATCAATTGTTAAAACGGTAAACTACAACAACAATAATATTTTTATCGTAACTGCAACGCCATTACAAAGTTACATCGTTAGTTCAATCGCGACGTGTCAGGAACGCATTCTCTGAACGGCCGTAGTATAGTTGTAATATATTCAAATGTGAATATATTTTATCTTGCCACAGTATAAAGCATATCCCATTGTTGAGGCCAACGGCTTGGCCAACGAGTCAAGGCCTGGAACACGAAGTATAGGGGCCCATCAGCTATAACCTGAGTCCAGGGTCGCTGCCCAAAGCGACCTTTAACCGCGGTCAGATTTGTTCCCGTCTTAGTGTGGACTTAATGTGGTAGGGTTGCACTGACCTTCCTTGCAGCATTCAATCCTTGTACGGCCTGGGATGATATGAGAATGGTGATTGTGATGAGTGATGATGTGGGTGTGTTATGTAGGTTAGGTGTAAAGGGTTAGGCCCAGGCCGCTAGCAGCGGCAGGCAGGCAGCCAGCTATGGCCTGCTGAAGACGCTGGGCTGGCGTGGCACTGTACACTCGGCTTGTCACTAGTTAAGTCCAAAATCTTGATCACACACACTTCGCCGAGCGCTTGGCGAGCAAAATCGGCGGGTTCCAAAAAATGTTCTTTTGTTACGGACAGCACGTTAACAATGATGCTTATAGCTAGGTCGACACATAGATCGCTCAACGGCGCAACAAAACCGTAAAATAAACTAACTCTAGACACTCAAAAGCAGCAAACGGTGCGCGCGCGACCCGAATTTTCGTAAATACGTGTTAGCTATCAAAAGGAAAAAAGGGAACTTGCAAAAACCACACCCAAAATCGCGGCAAGTTTTACCTTTCAAGAGTCATCTGTCAAATTCATTGCGAGCCAAAGAAATTGCTAGCGTCACGACCATGGAACTAGGAATTATGGCGCGAACGATCCCCCCGCCCGTGGTCGTAAGGATTTACGTCCACTTACTAGTAAATAGGTAAACGTGATAAGGAGCAAACGGCTCGCTGCAAGACAGAGTCTCCGACCATTACCTCGGCAACCCTGGGAACCCCATCAGACCCGTAGATCAGCTTAAGAATGCGCCCACGGCGCCAGTATAAAGGCAACAAATTAGGTTCCTTAATCAACACTAGGTCACCAACTTTGGGTGGATCAGATTTGTCAGCCCACTTAACCCGCTGCTGCAAAAGATGCAAATACTCTAGTGACCAACGGTGCCAAAAACTCTGAGTCATCTGTTGCAGCAGCTCAAATCGGGACAAACGTGAGACCTTCACGTCCCTGAAGGGGTATTCGGGTAGAGCGTTAAGGGGCTGACCAATCAGAAAATGACCGGGAGTTAAGACCTCCAGGTCATTTGGGTCAGATGAGAGGGGACAGAGTGGCCGAGAATTGAGTACAGCCTCAATTTTGCAAAACACGGTGGCGAGTTCTTCAAAGGTTAAAACAGTTTCGCCTATAACGCGCCGGAGATGAGTCTTGGCCACCTTAACCACAGCTTCGAATATTCCACCCCAATGAGGGCAAGCTGGGGGGTCAAACTTCCAGGTTACCCCCATCTTGGCCAATGCTGTACTTAATCTAATCTTATTGCTAGACAAGAATTCGACAATCTCTTTTAAATATCTATCAGTGCCCTTATAATTGGTGCCGCAATCCGTGCGAATCAGGTCAGGCAATCCTCGACGAGAGACAAATCTACCTAGCGTGGCTACAAAAGCTTCAGTGCTTAAGGCACTCACAAGTTCTAAATGTACCGCCTTGGTAGCGAGACATACAAAAACGCAGAGGTAGGCCTTGAGCGATCTGGCGTTGCGGAGGTTAGAGCTCTTGATGGCAAACGGGCCAGCAAAATCAGTGCCAACCCCAGCAAAGGGTCGAGTGGCTAGAACGCGGTCGGAGGGCAGATCACCCATCATCGGCTGTGAAGTATTAGCCTTCAAGCGGTAACACGGAATGCATCTGAAAGTGACGTTCCGGATGGTGCGTCTCCCTGCCAGAATCCAAAACTCGCGCTGTAAAATAGCCGAGAGTGCATTACAACCAGCGTGGGCATTTTTAAGATGGTAGTGTGTCACTAGCAATTTGACAAAGGTGCCGTCCTTAGGTAGCAAAAGGGGGTGGCGAGCACCATAGGGCAGATTGGAATTCTTGAGGCGTCCTCCAACGCGTAGCATTCCGTTATTGTCCAAAAAAGGGCTTAGGCGAGCAAGGGGGCCCTTCAAAACTAAACCTCTCTTTAGAGTGTCAATCACGGATGAAAAATGCTCCACCTGAACCACACGCACCCAGTAGTTCCGGGCGTCTTGGCGTTCAAGAGGGGAAAGCACAGGACTCAAATTTTTATTTTCTGAATTCCGCCCATTATGGATGAAACGTCGAATCCAACCGGTAACACCAATTAGTTTATCAAGGGAACTGTAACGGTTCAAAAGAAAGTTCAAGTCGGGGATCTGTTTATCCTCAACCACTCCGACTCTTAAGCCCGGCAATACTTCGGGAGCGGAAAACCTATTTTGAGGCCAAGTCGCCTCGGATTGGGATAGCCAACTTGGATCCCACCAAAGGTGATGGTGGACCAGTGAAGAGGCCTCACAGCCGCGGGAGGCGCAATCGGCCGGGTTCAGTTCTCCGGGTACGTGTCTCCAAATCACCGGTACTGCAGAGCTCTGAATTTGGGAGACCCGATTCGCAACAAAGACCTCTAAGTTGTGAGGCGCGGCTCGTAGCCAGCAAAGGACAATCTCACTGTCCGTCCAAGCATAAACGTCGGTCAGATCGACCGCAGATGCCAAAGAGGAGCGGACGTGGTTCAAGAGGCGTACCAGAAGGGCGGCGCCAGACAATTCTAATTTCGGGATAGTTAACCGTGACCGAATAGGGGCCACCTTGCTTTTTGCCAAGACAAGATGCGTCGCGACCTCACCGGCGACATCGACAGTCCTCAAATATACCACGGCGGCGTATCGGAGTATCGGAGGCGTCGCAAAACCCGTGGAGACTGGCATGACACCTTCCTGTTGGTAGGAAGCGTCGAGGCATGGAAATTCGGTTAACTTCAGGAAGTGAAGACACAAGGGAGTTCCACTCCTTCAATAACTTCCCAGAGAGTGGTTCGTCCCAACCGAGTTCAGCAATCCAAAGCTTCTGGAGGAAACACTTAGCCAAAAATATTACGGGAGTGATCCATCCATTGGGATCGAAGGTGCGAGCAACCGTAGACAATACGGAACGCTTAGTCCAGACCTTAGGAGGTGGGTCTAATTTGACCCGGTAGGTGAAAACGTCTTGGACGGGCTGGTACTGTATTCCAAGGACCGTCAGCAAATTGGGATTTTCGGGATTTTCAAAAATATGAGGATCCTGCTGATCCTTTCCCGGAAGATCCTTCAAGACGTGAGGGGAGTTGGACAGCCACTTGCCCAACTCATAACCTCCGGACTTCAGTATTGCAATTAATTCATCGCGAAGAGTCAGAGCTTCCTCAACGCTCGAGGCTCCCGTGCAAATATCGTCCATATAGACTGACGATTCCAAGGTGGCTGATGCGCGAGGGTAATTCAGTCGCTCCCGGTTAGCTAGTTCTAACAAGGTCCTGATAGCAATATAGGGGCTTGACTTGAGTCCATAGGTCGTGGTGTTCAATTCAAAGACACGCATTGGCTCATTAGGATTTTCGCGCCACAGAATCATTTGGTATCTCCGATCATCGCGATGTACGATCGACTGTCTAAACATCATCTTGATGTCAGCTACGAAAACAATTTGATGCCGGCGGAAATGCGTGAGGATATCGGAGATATCCTTGATCAGCTTAGGACCGGAGTGCAAGCATTGGTTCAATGTCACCCCGTTGGATGTGGCCGCGGAGCCGTCAAAAACCACTCGAATCTTCCCCCCAGGGGTCTTCAAGACGGCATGGTGGGGTAAGAAGTAGTGCTCGTGTGCGCGCCAATCAAAATTGGATGGTGACATATGCCCCAGGCCCTCGTACTCGCGCATAAATTCAACGTACTTGGAGCGGAAGGTGGAGTCGCGCCGCATGCGCCGTTCCATAGACAAGAGCCTCTTTTCCGCCAAGGCCCGCGATTGACCAAGCGGGGGGCGAGAAGCGAGAAAGGGCAAGCGAGTTACAAATCGCCCATCAACACGGCGGCCTGTGTTGTTTTGATAAAACAACTCACATTCAAGGTCAAGAGGGTCAACTCGTGCGGCATGCGGCGGCTCCTCAACTTCCCAATAGCGCTGGACCACGTCCGACAGCGTCAAGCCGGCTGCTTGCAATTGGTCCAGCACCGGTAGGTCCGAAGACCATAGCACGGGTCCAAAAAAAGCTAGAACCGAATATAGTGGACATGGCACATAGGCCGTCCTTCTGCAAAACCCTAATTTCCCCTGACAAGACCAGGCCCAACACGTCGGAACCCAACAAAAGGTCCGTAGGACCGGGTTCAGTCCAGTGGGGGTCAGCTGGGTTTAGGCCTGATGCAGAGGACACCGCAGCGTCAGCTATTCGGACCTGCGGTAGGGGACCTAAGATATTGTCAAGGACTGACACCTTGACCAAGACCCTAAAATTGCCCGTAACGGGGCCAAACATTAATTCCACTTCCCCGGTAGGAGTCGAGGGCTCTATACCCCCGATACCTATCACCCGTCCTGTTCGAGGACTCCAAGGGAGCCCTAGCTCACCCACCAAACGAGAAGAAGCAATACAGCGCTGTGAACCCGAATCCAAAAGGGCGCGAACGATTAAAAATTCACCCTTCGGGTTGAATACCTTCACTGAGACAGTCGGCAAAAGAATGGTCTGACAGACAGACTGCCGGAGATTCAAGGTCTCAGGAGAAGTTGCTGTGGTGGGGGCTAGGGCGGCAACTACCTATTGGTGGTCGTCCTCATCAAACCCGTCCTCTAACCGGGGAATCTCATATTGAGACTCAGGGGGGACCTCCAAAGGTGAGGGGGAAGGACCTCCATTTGGGTAAACCCATGCGTCATCTCGTGGCGGCAGCACGGGCCTAGTCATACGGGCTGAGGTCGGTAGGTCGTAGTACTGCTGTCGACCCGCTCGAGGTGGGCGGCGTTCGAGGCGTGGCCACTCATGAAGCGGAGGTGAATAGCGGGTAGGTCGAACCGTAGACGGGGCCGCCACAAATCTCCCATCAGAACGTCGAGGGGGGTTGGCGCCCCCCTCACGGGGGGGTTGAGGTGGTCCGCCCATACCTACAACGTATATTTTTTTCTTTCTTCGCCGAATAGACTCATAAATAAATTTTTCGAACATAACAACACCTTAACATTAAAAGCGACTCGTAAAATAAACATTTAGACCTATAAATTTAACAATTTAGACAAGTTAAATTGTGTGCGCGCATGTGGAAGGCAATTAAGCCAAAATAAGACAAAAGGCACAAAACTTCGAAACCACTTTGAAAGCAATAAACTATAGAAATTAGGAGAAATCTGAGTAAAGGCACGATAAGAAATTTTAACTAGGAAATGCATCGTAAACTATATTTTTTGTGGCCTTTACAAGCCGTGCGAAGCTTGGACATTAAAATACCAGATGTATGGGAACAAACAGGGAATAGAAACTTAACCAATCACTCAATGATGAGGTTTGACTTGGGAGGTGACATTTAGTAACGCGACAGGATTGGTCGAGAACAACGGGTGACGGATACAATTAGACCAATTATATCTTGTACAGTTGACTTTGGGCGTGTTTTAAATCCACAGAGGCTGAAGTCTGGAGAAGGGATGTGAAGGCGCGAGCGCAGAGCTGGCGAGAGACCGGGGACAGTTGATCTCTGAGGTCTCCGGGTGGCGGTCCAGTGGCTCACTCGAGGGTCCTTTACAAGCTGATTGGCAGTGCGCGTATATCTAAGCCAGCAGCCCTAATTTAATAAAAGTTAGAATATTTTTTTTGTAAACCTTTTAAGAAAGAAATTGTAATAAAATTACTCAGGGTAGAGAATATAAATTAATAAATTAAAAGCTACAGTGATAAGTGAGGCGGATGCAGTAAATTGGTAATGTACTCTATTCAATCTCGTAATTAATTAATAGACTGCTAAGATCCACAGAGACTCGAGTTAATTGTAAGACTTTAATTGAGAGCCTTAGGTCTCAAAGGCTTATTGGTAATGGACGCAGACAGTTCGCTGGAACTTATGAGTCGAACAATACAGAGAGATTGGAATATGACATGGACCCCAGTAGATTGGGTAATTCTTTTCACAGGGGTGGTCTATATTTTGTACCTATTAATACTACTTTACAGACTAGTGTGGCGTGGATAATAGAGGGAGAAAGTCTGACATAAACCCGCCGATAATCTAGCGCACCAGTAGACCACCTGTTCAATTATGTAAAATTATTTATCCTAAGGGAAAGATTGAATTAAATTGAATTAATCTGTGAATCTTAGCACAATATTATGTAAATATATGTTTGTTCCTACTGTAAAATTAAGGTGTGTGTGTGTCTTTTCTCTTCGAGGCAGTTTAGCTAGCATTTTGCATTATAACCAACTCAGTATGTCTGACTATCTTAAGATAGAAGTAAGTCTGTATATATTCTCGAATTTTCCTCATTGTGGAAATACTGCATATTTAACATAGTAATTACTGTATTGTAACTGTTTTGAAAAGAGCAACCGCCGAGTTTCTTACTGGCTCTTCTCGGTTGGAATGGCATTCCGAACCAGTGGTAGATTCATTAATTATTCAAAAGTACTTGTAAAAATTTAAATGAATAACCAATAATTCTATTCTATTCTATTAATGGCTTAAGGTAATTTAGCGCCTTAAACATGAATTAAATGATCAAACAGTTTCTTTCTAATAATCTTTAAGAGACTGATAATAAATCTCATTCTTTTATCCATAAACACTTCTTTTATTAATATAGTCTATAAATTCCCTCATGTTACCTATGTACGATCATGGATTTCATTTCAGAGAGCTAAGCTCAGATAACTATTAGGTGTAGATATACGAATATTTAAGCTTCCGAGATGGGTTCGATTCCCACAGATTACGGAAGTTCAGACTAAAGGTCAATAACTTTATTTCATGCTGATTACATACTCCGATACTATAAATTAAGTCAGGTCAAATATAGCTATGATATTTCTACGTTTCTCGACGGGTTCGATTCCCAGACGAGAGAAATTCTGTGTTGTGAGTAATTAATTGTTTCCAACTTGGACAATTACCGTAAGCTACTTTGATTTAAACAGATAAATACCTTTCATAGTGAACTAAACAGGTCTAGTTCGAAGAGCTACGTGACTATCTCAGAATCAAAGATTAAGCCTATAGTCTCTGAATTACTGTGCAGCCTATGAAAGCTAGACTTCATCTAGCTTAATACGATGGACTGATTAGGGCATTTAATTAGGTATTTCAACACTAGTAAATATTTCGAGAGAAGCCGCAGTTTCGTCAAGCATCTGTACACATTCTACGGGCAGCGACTCGACGCAGGTAAGGGGATTAGAACCTTTTTTGTGTCCTATTGTTAAGCGGTTGCCAGGCACTAGGGTGACCATAGGGTATTGTGTAAAGGAGAGACTTTACTGGAGATGGCTAGGGTGACCACGATATTGTGGAATGAGAGACATTAAGGTTGATGTGGGCTTTTAAATATTAACTTGTTGACTTTAAATAGTCAAAGATTGATACAATATCAGTACATGGCTACCAGTGTGGCGCACCGGCGGCGATTCTCCTACACAACCATTACACGCCCTCTGAAATACGGATCAGCCCCGATCTGGTTTGGCCAAACCACATATCAAATATAACAAATGAATATATCAATAAAACCATGGTAATGGGGCGAGCTACGGCTCTCAAAAGAACCCGTCTCTCGAAGACAAGGGCAATACACGCTTCGCAGCGAAAAAAGGGTGATCTGGTCCGTGCCCCAATAACAATGTTCAAAGACCCCTGTGCTGGGTGTAGGGTTCCCCAGTGTTCGAGAGAATCGGTCGGATCGCGATGGCCCAAAGAAGGCACTCATACATTCACCAGCTTATCATGCATTCTATACTGATCGTTAGCTTATACCGTTTAACTAAGTCCTTCTGGACTTCCGAGTGTCGAAGTGACGCTATTCCACTGCTCTACTAAGGTAGGCCCATACAATACAAATGGGCCTCGCGTATCCAGATAGAATGGAATGATAGCCTGAATTGTCCACCCGCAAATGTATTGCCCAGGTGAGCGATGCGTCTCCGTTCACTTTGGGAAATCCGTGAAGTTACAGATAACATGCCAACTACCAACGTGTCTCTTATTCCTGAAATATTGTTTCTTTATGAACTTTTCTTCAAGTATACTTAATCACAAATCATCAAGCTTAGACGATCACAGCCGTACCACCACAGAATTTGGTGCCGTGACCAGGATGCGTGTATCATCCTGTGTCACACCTGTGACCCTGTAAGGTCACAGAATTTGTTGCCGATTGACCAGAGGTCTATGTACGTATTCGAAATAACGGTATGACTAGATCTATAATAGTATAAAAATAGAACACAACGTAGGAATCGTGACTAGGTATATGAGGAGTGTAGTCATTAAAGAAAAAACGGAGTTAAGACACACACCGTGCATGTTATTATTATGTTATAAAATTATTCCATATATAGGTGGAGCAGAAATAGCACTGTGCATGTTATTATTATGTTGTACATTTATTCCGTGTATAGAGGGAGCAGAAATAAGCAGTATGTCTTATAAATGTACAATTTACAGGTTTCTAAGGAGGAGATTGCAGTATCGGAGATATTACTTTTGCTTATTTCTTAGATTTATTTCTCTGCCCTTGTTTTATTTCCTAGAATTTATTTTGAACCCAGAGACTTCACATAAAACAAGACACATCCCGAGCGTTTCCAAACATCTGGTATCGGAATTGTTCTATTATCTAAAAGGTTTTGTTCAAGTTTCGTGAAAGCGGCACGGTAATAAACAGCTTATTTTAGCACTTGGCGAAGTTAGGCGGTAAAATAAAAGGGGTTTAAGACGAAATAAAATATGTCGACAGGTAGAAAGGGACGTAAGGCGAAGCAGGTAGCGATAGACTTACCAAGCGGCAGTGCAGAAAGGGATAGTGAGCAAACGGGAACCGTAGGTAGCTCGACTTTAGAGTTGATTTTGGAGAAAATCAGCGAGTTCGAAGGAAAGTTACAACAAATTAGTTCGAAAGTGAATCCGGTACCAAACGAAAACGTGAGTGTTACGTCACACGCATCGGTTGGGTTGGCGAACAGTGAGGGTGATCGAGATGTTAGACAGGGGTCTAGTTATGAGTCCGCGAGTCACAGCATAGCGTCTTCTGAAACTCGAAACTTATATGTGGTACAGCCGTCGGTTAGCAAACCGAATTTCGATGGAAAACCATTCACGAACCCTATTTCATTTTTAAAACGGTTAAAGAAGTATATTAGGGCGGTAAATGGATTTGATCGCGAGATCGACATAGCGCTTGGGTGCATTACAGGTCACGCGCGACAGGTTATGGAATTATATTCAAAAGATTGGACTACTTTCGCTGATTTTGAAGTTGATTTTAGACGCACGTATTGGACCGAACAGATCAAGGAGTCTGTGAGGTACCGATTGATTAATGCCGTATATGCGAGTAGCTCAGGAATGACGATGTCTGAACATTTTGCCGAGCAGGTTGAATCGATGCAATCGTTAACTATTGCGTTTAGCGAACGTGATTTAGTAAACGCTATTATGCGGCACTATGCTATAGATATACAACGGTTATGGTTTACTAGGACCGAGGAAGTTAGCATTATGAGTGGGGCAAAGTTTCTAAGAAGTATAGAGCAAAATATTGTTGAGAAGCCTAGAGGAATTGCGAGAGAGGTAGCAGGTAGTAGTTTTAGAGGAAGAAGGTATAACGGGCCACCGCTGGCGCGTCCCACTGTTGCTACTATGAATGCTAGGAAGTGGAGTACTAGAGACTCGAACAGAGGTCGGGGTTATCGACGGGGTCGATCAGGCTATAGGGGAAATTCTAACAGGCCAGCCTTGCCTGAAACCGGGCGAACCAGACAGGCTATCACTTTTGTGAAAGAGGGCGAAAGCCTTACTTCATCGGAAAATGCGGGGGAGGGAACGTCAAAAAACTAGGTTCCCCTACACAAGCGAGGTCGGGTAAATTAAATTTGTGTAAATCAGGGAATATAGAGATCTCGGAGAGCGAACGGGCAGGTGTAGCTTATAATATTTTAACTAGGAGCGGATGGAAACCAGGACAGAGTTTAGGAGTCGGTGGAAAGGGTCTGAAGCGAGCACTAAAAGGCGGCGTAAATGACGTCAATTACAGTTGTCAGTCGGAAATTAGAGGTATAGGAATCCTATTGGAAAACCAGTTTAGCAACGTAATAGAGTGTAGCGAACGGGGCGTTACGTGCGAGTATTGTGTTAAACGAGGAGTGAGTTCAAATACGATGTTCCACGAACTCGATGAATCGATTGACGAAGAGGTTGGTTATTCTTTACCTAAGTTACCTGAAGTATGCGTGTCATTGTACGGGAGAAGCATGAATGTACTTATCGATACGGGAAGTCAAATTAGCGGAATGACTAGAGAATTGTACGACTCTATTCTCAGTGAAAGCGGGTCTCTACCTGAGATCGCTATTCCGGCAATTCGGATACAGGGAGCATTTGGATCGCGAAGCGAGAGCGCGAATCGATTGGTGTTAATAGAGTTCCAATTAGGTAGCACATTAGTTGAAACACCTGTGTTAGTCATGCGACGCCTACCTAGATCGTTAATATTAGGGTATGATTGGTTGGAAAGGGTGAAAGGAGTAGTGAACTGCGGTAGTGAGCGAACGTTGACGATTGAACACTTGGGAGTTAAATCTTGCGTTAAGCTAAACTCCGATTGTAAGGTCGAAAGGTTAGGGGGAGAGGCGAATGCAATCACGATTAATTCTATATTGAGTCATAATCCTAGATCGGTGGGACATTGCTTATCGATTGAAGAATCGGGCGGTAAACTCAACAGGGAATACCATCTGGACGAGTCAGGTATAAGCACAGAACAAAGGGAGATGTTATTGCCTATACTAGACAAGCATTGTAAGGTATTTACGGACAAGTTAGGGTTGGCTAGCAGGTACGAGCACGTTATCGAGTTAACCGATGAAATCCCTTTTGTGAAGCACAGCTATCCGGTACCTTTAGCGTATAGGGAACAGGTTAAGGAGGAATTAGAGAAGTTGGAGAGATTAGGCGTAATCAGACAGGAGGCGACACCGTACTGTAGTCCTCTCACATTCACAAAGAAACGAGATGGGTCAATAAGACTCTTATTAGATGCACGCGAGCTTAATAAGAAAATGATAGGTGATGCGGGATCACCTCCACTCACATCTGAGATTTTACAATCCTTTCATGGAGTGAATTATATCAGTTTGATTGATTTGAATAATGCATATTTTCAAATACCTCTACACCGGGATTCTAGGAAGTATACAGGTTTCTCTTTTATGGGGAGAACTTATACCTATTGTGTCTTGCCTCAAGGATTAAAGACATCTGTGGCAGGGTTTTCTAGAACAATGGATTCTATATTAAAGGAAGTACGCGAGTTTTGCGTGAATTATTTAGATGACATTGTCATATTTACTGCAGGGGATATAAAGTTACATTTAGAGCACTTAGATCGAGTACTAGATAAGTTAGAGAATGCAGGACTGACCGGCAGGCTAGAGAAGTGTCGATTCTTATGTGTAGAGGTGAAGTTACTAGGTCACATAGTGAATACTAGCGGATTGCGTATGGATCCTGAGCGAGTAGAAGCCATACAGGAGTTCCCCATACCTCGAACAATAAAACAATTACGAGGATTTTTAGGATTAATAAACTATTTCAGGAGGTTTATCGCGAAGTATAGTGAGGAGGTTAGGCCACTCTGCGATTTATTGAAACAAAATACTAAATGGCGTTGGACACAGGTAGCAAACGATTGTTTCGAAAGGGTCAAGAAACTATTCTTAGACACAGTGCTTCTTGTACACCCTAATCCGAAGGAAACCTATTACCTGCAAACCGATAGCAGTAATTTGGGGGTTTCCGGGTATGTTTATCAGTTAGACGATGTAGGTGAAGAACGAATAATAGGATTTTGTAGTAAGGCTTTAACGGAAACGGAAAGGAAATGGACAGTCACAGAACAGGAACTGTGGGCAATTATCTTTAGTCTATCAAAGTTTGAAACGTACTTAAGAGGAGCACGTTTAGTGATTAGGACTGATCACAAGAGCTTGATATTCCTACAAACGTGTAAGTTATTAAGCGCACGGATGATACGATGGGTACACTACATAGGACGGTTCGATTATACAGTTGAGCATGTGAAAGGTAACCTAAACACGGTAGCGGATGTATTATCCCGCCATATAAAGGGGACAACGGACGTGTTAACTAATAAGATTACGGGACCAGAGATGTATCTATTTAAAACGTCGTTAGGACGAGTAGTACAGGCGAAATGGAAGGAAATAGGTAGTTATCAAGAGCGTGACAAGGTCGCCAACGAAATAATTAGGCGTATGGAAGTAACGGGCACGTCTGAATCTAGGTATTATACGCTTAAGGAGGGTGTTCTTTATAGGACCGACGGGAAGACGAATACTTTACGGCTATACATTCCCGAGGACATACAGAGAGACTTGATTGCTAGTATACATGAAGAGATAGGTCATTTCGGACGATATAAGGTTTATGCTTTGATGAAGCACCGTTATTATTTTTCGAATATGTCTCGTATAATAGGTCGAATTGTGAGAGCTTGTGAGATATGTCAGAGGTCAAAACACGTGTTAGAAACACATACGGGGCCGATTAAGACTGTGGTAGCGAAAGAAATAGGAGAACGGGTCTTTTGTGACATTTATGGCCCTTTGCCAGCGGGTCGTTTCGGATACAAATACATATTCGTCATGCAGGACGCGTATAGCAAATTAATCAGGCTATACCCACTACGTGCGGCAAGTGGAAAGACAACGTTAACATGTGTAAGAAAGTTCCATAATCAAATAATAATAATAATAATAATAATAATAAATTTTTATTCAGAACTTCAGAACTTTACAAAGAGCTTTTTAACAATACAATATACAATTAAAAATATCTTAATGTTCACATAATATAGCTACAGTAAAATGGCAGGGGTGGCACTGCATTAGTAAAAACTGTGTTGCAGATGCCACCGCTACCTCCGAGACTATAATTCACAAGTTATCACAATTATTATCACATTTAGTGTGTGTGTGTGTGTGTGTGTGTGTGTGTGTGTGTGTGTGTGTGTGTGTGTGTGTGTGTGTGTGTGTGTGTGTGTCTGTGCGTGTGTGTGTGTGTTGCCGGCGTATGAATGCGTGTTACTTCTTTATTATGTATGCAGAGTGTGAATGTAAATGATACTTAAAAACATTTGCTTAGCGAATTAAGGAAGTAGTATCGTTTCAGTTTGCTCGTAATTCATTTGCATTAGCCACAAATACATTGCTGATTTAGCTGAATATTTCGTCATTGGGTAGATATTAAGTTGCTTGTTGATCTTATTGTATAAAAAGGTAGACAAATATGAATGTTGGTGTTTGAAGAAAGAAGTTCGATGTTTATGAGATGACGGAAGAACGACATATTTTCTGCGTTTACTCGACTGCAATGACTCCAATTCTGGATCAAAAACCAGAGATGAATGTGTCTTGATAGTAATGGATAAAAGGAACAATTGACGAACTGTAAGAACTTTACTCATGGCATACAATAATTGGGTGGGAAAACGATAGTGTTTATGATGCATTACTTTGAGAACTGATCTCTGAGCCCGTTCAAGATGAATTAAATGAGTTTTGCCAATACCTCCCCACACAGAGATGCAGTAAGAAAGTATTGACTGACACAAAGCATAATAGATTGTCCTAAGAAGATTAGGTTCGATTACATTTCTCAATTTCTTGAACACCCATGCAAGCTTTCTAACACGTCCTGTTAATTGGTTAATTTGAGGGGTCCAGGACAAGTGTTCATCAAGGATTATACCCAGGTATTTAATGCACTGCACACGTTCAATCTGAGGACAGTTGCATGTTATGGAATGGATATCATTACAGGTATGTACTTTTAAAGTATGACTTATATTACTTGGCAAACTAGTTCTGGCTGAAATTGAGAATGTGAGGTGTTTGGTCTTTCCTGCATTAAGCGTTAGAAGATTGAGTTTCAACCATTGTGTAACAGTTTGCAGATCTATTTGTGCCTGTGTGTAAACCTCATCCCAACTTTCTCCCTGAAATACAATAGCCGTGTCATCCGCGAACGCAAATATTTTCCCATTATTCAGCTTGATTTGACATAGGTCATTTATGTAGATCAAGAAGAGAGTCGGTCCGAGGATACTTCCCTGCGGTACTCCGTAGTCTACTGGAAAGTCATCACTAAGATTGTCCTCAATTTTAACCTTCTGGACTCTATCTGTCAGATAGCTCTCAAAAAGTTTTAATGGTGTACCACGAATGCCAATCGAATTTAATTTGTTTAAGAGAGAAGGAACAGAAACGGTATCGAAGGCTTTTGCTAGGTCTAGAAATACAGCTAGGCACTTCTTTTTACTATCAAGGTTCAGCGAAATAAGATCTACGAGCTTCGTCACCGCATCCTCTGTTGACCTACCAGTTCTAAAACCAAACTGGAAGATCAAGATTAGGACATTATGTTCGGATCGAGGCGCGAATTTCACTTCGAGAGTTTTCGAGGCAGGCGTTCGTCAGTTAGGTATCGAACTAACGCACACATCTGTCAGAAATCCGCGGCCGAACTCTACAGAGAGAGTTAATAAAGAGTTAGGGAGACTGTTTAGAACATATTGCGAGAAGGCTCATCAATCTTGGGTAGATGCATTACCTAGTATAGAGGATTGTTATAATCAAGTGGTACACACCACGACAGGCTATACACCAAATGAGGTAGTGTGGGGAAAACGGACTTCATTATCAACTGACTTTGATAGAGGCATGGTGAAGGAAAACGAACTACAGCGGGAAATGCTAGAACAAATTAGGCAACAGGCGCGACGGAACATAGTTAAAGCGGCGGAGAGTAGAGAGTCTTACTATAATAAAACGCATAAGCTAGTGCATTTCGAAATAGGAGACTTAGTAAAACTTAAGGTCTTTGCGAAGTCGGATGCCGACAAAAAGTTGACAAAGAAATTCATGCGGCTATATGAAGGGCCCTACATAATAGGAGCAGTCCCATATAATAACGTATACACCTTGATCGACGCTCGTACTAATAAGACAAAAGGAAATTATAACGCTATTCACCTATTCCGTTACTATAAGAACGTGTAAACATTAGGGTTCTATTAGGAACTTAGTGAGTGATTACAGAGGAGAAATAGATTTCCAAACGACTAGTCCAAAATGCTGAGGCATTAGGGAAGACTAGGTGTATTAAAAATCTATTTGGGGGAGTGTGAGGTGGTCCGCCCATACCTACAACGTATATTTTTTTCTTTCTTCGCCGAATAGACTCATAAATAAATTTTTCGAACATAACAACACCTTAATATTAAAAGCGACTCGTAAAATAAACATTTAGACCTATAAATTTAACAATTTAGACAAGTTAAATTGTGTGCGCGCATGTGGAAGGCAATTAAGCCAAAATAAGACAAAAGGCACAAAACTTCGAAACCACTTTGAAAGCAATAAACTATAGAAATTAGGAGAAATCTGAGTAAAGGCACGATAAGAAATTTTAACTAGGAAATGCATCGTAAACTATATTTTCTCTTTTCTCTTCGAGGCAGTTTAGCTAGCATTTTGCATTATAACCAACTCAGTATGTCTGACTATCTTAAGATAGAAGTAAGTCTGTATATATTCTCGAATTTTCCTCATTGTGGAAATACTGCATATTTAACATAGTAATTACTGTATTGTAACTGTTTTGAAAAGAGCAACCGCCGAGTTTCTTACTGGCTCTTCTCGGTTGGAATGGCATTCCGAACCAGTGGTAGATTCATTAATTATTCAAAAGTACTTGTAAAAATTTAAATGAATAACCAATAATTCTATTCTATTCTATTAATGGCTTAAGGTAATTTAGCGCCTTAAACATGAATTAAATGATCAAACAGTTTCTTTCTAATAATCTTTAAGAGACTGATAATAAATCTCATTCTTTTATCCATAAACACTTCTTTTATTAATATAGTCTATAAATTCCCTCATGTTACCTATGTACGATCATGGATTTCATTTCAGAGAGCAGCAGATAACTATTAGGTGTAGATATACGAATATTTAAGCTTCCGAGATGGGTTCGATTCCCACAGATTACGGAAGTTCAGACTAAAGGTCAATAACTTTATTTCATGCTGATTACATACTCCGATACTATAAATTAAGTCAGGTCAAATATAGCTATGATATTTCTACGTTTCTCGACGGGTTCGATTCCCAGACGAGAGAAATTCTGTGTTGTGAGTAATTAATTGTTTCCAACTTGGACAATTACCGTAAGCTACTTTGATTTAAACAGATAAATACCTTTCATAGTGAACTAAACAGGTCTAGTTCGAAGAGCTACGTGACTATCTCAGAATCAAAGATTAAGCCTATAGTCTCTGAATTACTGTGCAGCCTATGAAAGCTAGACTTCATCTAGCTTAATACGATGGACTGATTAGGGCATTTAATTAGGTATTTCAACACTAGTAAATATTTCGAGAGAAGCCGCAGTTTCGTCAAGCATCTGTACACATTCTACGGGCAGCGACTCGACGCAGGTAAGGGGATTAGAACCTTTTTTGTGTCCTATTGTTAAGCGGTTGCCAGGCACTAGGGTGACCATAGGGTATTGTGTAAAGGAGAGACTTTACTGGAGATGGCTAGGGTGACCACGATATTGTGGAATGAGAGACATTAAGGTTGATGTGGGCTTTTAAATATTAACTTGTTGACTTTAAATAGTCAAAGATTGATACAATATCAGTACATGGCTACCAGTGTGGCGCACCGGCGGCGATTCTCCTACACAACCATTACACGCCCTCTGAAATACGGATCAGCCCCGATCTGGTTTGGCCAAACCACATATCAAATATAACAAATGAATATATCAATAAAACCATGGTAATGGGGCGAGCTACGGCTCTCAAAAGAACCCGTCTCTCGAAGACAAGGGCAATACACGCTTCGCAGCGAAAAAAGGGTGATCTGGTCCGTGCCCCAATAACAATGTTCAAAGACCCCTGTGCTGGGTGTAGGGTTCCCCAGTGTTCGAGAGAATCGGTCGGATTGCGATGGCCCAAAGAAGGCACTCATACATTCACCAGCTTATCATGCATTCTATACTGATCGTTAGCTTATACCGTTTAACTAAGTCCTTCTGGACTTCCGAGTGTCGAAGTGACGCTATTCCACTGCTCTACTAAGGTAGGCCCATACAATACAAATGGGCCTCGCGTATCCAGATAGAATGGAATGATAGCCTGAATTGTCCACCCGCAAATGTATTGCCCAGGTGAGCGATGCGTCTCCGTTCACTTTGGGAAATCCGCGAAGTTACAGATAACATGCCAACTACCAACGTGTCTCTTATTCCTGAAATATTGTTTCTTTATGAACTTTTCTTCAAGTATACTTAATCACAAATCATCAAGCTTAGACGATCACAGCCGTACCACCACAGGGTGAAGCCCCCATAGGCGGGGTCGAAATCCGGACGCGTCGGGATTCATGGCCCTGATCAGGGGACCGACGCAAATAATCCGGGGAGCGATTGGTAAGAGCGCCCCCGCCCGTGCGGGGTGCGCCCTCACTCTCCACCTGGCGACCAACACCATTCTTGTTGGCGCACAAAATCTCCAGGTGGTTACCCCTACAAATTGGGCATGGCCGTTGCTGTTGGCAGTCCCGTTGCATGTGAGCTCCCAGACAGCTATAGCACCAGTGGCGGTCTCTTGCAACGCCCCTCCGATCCTTGATCCGCTTAGAGAGAAACTGGGGGCAAGAAAGCACCCGGTGGCCTGGACGCCTGCAATAGTTACAGGGGGCGGGTTCAGTGGCAGCAAGTCCAGTGTAAACGGGCATTGGTCTCCGGTCGGAGGCCCTTTTACCAGGGACGCCAGTGTGACCCCTTTCCTTCCTCAGCTGGGCAGGCCGCTCTGGGGTCCTTGAAGGACCAGCAATACCAGAATTATCAGCCTGCCGGCACTCTTCCTCAAGGAACTTTAAAAGGTCCGAAAAGGGGGGCAGGTAGCTGGCCCAGTCCCCACCATACCTTTGCTCAAAACGCAGTTTCAACTCGGGAGGTAGGCGGGACAACACAATGTGTAATAAAAGGAAGGACCACTGGTCCACGGGAAGCTCTAAACGCTTAAGAGCGTTGCAGGCTACAATCAGTGGATTTAAGAGCGATTCTCTTAAATGAGACACCCCATAGACACGTGGCAGCGCTAGAATTTGTGCCACGTGTGTGTCTGCTAACCGGCGCACGTTGGCATACCGCCGAGTCAGTAGTTCCCGCGCGGTGGTATAACTCTCCTCGGAGAGGTCTAGGTGGCTAACTAAACCCAGAGCCTCTCCCTGCAGGGAAGAGAGTAGATAGGCCAGTTTCTGGCAGGGAGACAGGTCTCTTCTCGCGTCCACCAGGCTATCAAAGAGGCTGAGAAAGCCTAGCCACTCGCTCAGGTTGCCAGAAAAGTGGGGCAAGTTTATTGTTGGCAACTTGCCCTGTAACGCAGGCTGCGTGGTGGGTCTGGTGGGAGACTCAAGAATAGAGCTCATTCTCGCCTCCTTCTTGAGCCTCGCGGCCTCCTCCACCAGACCGTCTGTCAGCTCAAAAAACTGTTCGTAGTCCCGCACTGAGGACTCCAGCGATTCCGGAGGTAGCTCCAATGCCATGAGGTCTCGGAAGGCCCCTTCGACGACCGCCTGTCTGGTCCGCACCTGCTCGCACCGCTGGAGCAGTGCGGATGCCCGGTCCTCCCGGCCTACCAAGGCGTTGGCTGTAGCAGCCCAACGCAGCTCTGATTGAATTTGCACGCTCAATTTTTTGTGGGCTGCCATCTTAGGTAGGTACAAAACAACTTAAATAAAGGTAGTCACAACAAATAGGTAACAAAATCAAAACAAAGTTATTTGTTACAAGTTATGTTTCAACTTTAACCAAACAAATTAATAATCAAACAAGAATTACCCACTTTAAACACAAACAAATTACTACTTAAATACTATTTATTAATTAGAATTATTTACTTTAAAACAAGAATTATTTATTTTAAATACATCAAACAAACTACTCTGTTACCTAATCAAGAGGGGTTTTAGTAAACAAACAAAGTATTTGTTGGTTAAAAGTTCCAAAAGATACAAATTAAGCTATCAACAATCTATGTTAATCAATAACATAAATTAAGATAAAAGAAAAATTAAGTTTTTAATTACCCGTACTAAGCCACTAGACTCATACTAGGCACTGCAAATTACATACAAATTGGCTTGGTAAGAACCCTACAATTATCAAATTATATTAATATTAAGTTTATTTATTTACAATCTACATCTAACTGTTGGCCAGTTACGGGCCACAAACAACAATTAGGTACTATTAATTATTAATCAACAAAAATTAACAAAACAAAATCTCAATAATTGCAATCATTATACAGGCCTACATGTGACAAGGCAGGCTATGTACTAGTAACTCAATAAGCCTGTGTATTAATAAGTTATAAGGTCCATTAATTTACAATAAATGAGTTAACCCTAGAACGGCCAAGTTAAGTCACAGTAATGCCAAATCTGTCCGCGGAATCAATTTAACCGCGCTCTGACTACCAAATGTTGAGGCCAACGGCTTGGCCAACGAGTCAAGGCCTGGAACACGAAGTATAGGGGCCCATCAGCTATAACCTGAGTCCAGGGTCGCTGCCCAAAGCGGCCTTTAACCGCGGTCAGATTTGTTCCCGTCTTAGTGTGGACTTAATGTGGTAGGGTTGCACTGACCTTCCTTTGTAACATGATATTTTCAATATCAGTTCGTTTAAGATTTTCGTAAAAAACCAATCAATTATTTTATGTATAAAGTGAGACTGCTAACTCCATCTGTGGGACCACGGGGGCGTAAGCTCCTGTCGAGACGTCTGAAGTCTCGTAATCTGCCACAGCGCCGAAAGAGGGCGCTGTTTTAAAAACATGGTACGAAACAGATGTCACCAACATAAGTTGACATTGATCTGCAGTTAATCAAGGACAGTTGACAGCCTTCGCCTTGGGAAGAGGTTAGAAGGCATTTACGCGAGTTAACATTTAATCAAGTTCGGGAGAACCCATTCGGTGTTCGACCCGAAATTGATTTCTGAGTTTTGTCTTTTCGTTGGTTGACCACCGTGGAGGGCAGACATGCCGCACAGAGGTTAAGAAAGCATTGAGTTGTACAACATGGCCGGACATACCTTGTTGGAGTGAAAATTTTATTGTAAATGAATAGTGAGTATAAATTTTGGCGTGTTCGTATTTTCTTTTGTGAGTCCGCGATACTAAAGTGCGTTTTCCAATCTTTCCAGCCTAACGTTTGACCTAATTGAGGTGTTTGGGTGGGGAAACGCAGACTGCGAAGATGCAGGTTAGTTCTTATGTGGTTTTTTCCTTGTGAGAGATACACGTGTCGCTGTGATACAAATTGTTGAAATTTGTTTTATTTCCCCTTGCAGCGAGCGTGGGATTTCATATTCCGACGCAATTCGTCGGAAATTTAGTGAAAGTTTTGTTGGTGATGATGGCGTGGTTTCATCCGTGACGTCACACCTTTACATCCGGGCCTATCCTGCGCATCCTCGCTTGTAAGCGGGATTCGGTGGTGCATTGTCGACAACGAGGGGCGTGCCGTCCCTCGGAGGGCATATTTCGGCCACGACATGGTCTTCGCTTCGAGCCGACAGCACTCTTACCAGGTGGACCCGTTTCTTTTCTTTCATTTTTGTTTTTCTATGAAAGTATAATTCTAAATAGAAACCTTATTATTATCTATGAGTTTTATAAAATAGCATGACACGATTAGTTGTTAACATATGGTGAACACAAAGACATAACCTCCTTTGTAAATGAAATTTTCTTTTTAGTTCAATTAAATCTAATTATTTAGTTTAATGAGTTTAAATCATTGTCTCAACCTGCTTATCCGTCAACACATTCCTAGTGCGTTGTCCATTCGGACACACCCCTGAGGTTTCCGCCAGCCGGAGTTAGCCCATGATATGAGTTGACGGGTAGGTATTGGTGGGTCAAATATTAGTCGGTGATATAGTTATTCTAAGCTGTGTTTAATTTCTAAATTTTTAATAACCTAGTGTGTTACCTATGCCTGAATAAACAAAGATAACTTGTTAGGGAAAGATTTTTATTCACACATCCCTAGTCACACAGTCACAGAACTTCTGTTAGCATTCCCACTGGATCCACAACGCACGACCAACTCGGACCATAGTCCGGGTAGGGATCTTCCTCTATAAGTGATCCAGGGGGAAACGCTACACCTTGCAGCATTCAATCCTTGTACGGCCTGGGATGATATGAGAATGGTGATTGTGATGAGTGATGATGTGGGTGTGTTATGTAGGTTAGGTGTAAAGGGTTAGGCCCAGGCCGCTAGCAGCGGCAGGCAGGCAGCCAGCTATGGCCTGCTGAAGACGCTGGGCTGGCGTGGCACTGTACACTCGGCTTGTCACTAGTTAAGTCCAAAATCTTGATCACACACACTTCGCCGAGCGCTTGGCGAGCAAAATCGGCGGGTTCCAAAAAATGTTCTTTTGTTACGGACAGCACGTTAACAATGATGCTTATAGCTAGGTCGACACATAGATCGCTCAACGGCGCAACAAAACCGTAAAATAAACTAACTCTAGACACTCAAAAGCAGCAAACGGTGCGCGCGCGACCCGAATTTTCGTAAATACGTGTTAGCTATCAAAAGGAAAAAAGGGAACTTGCAAAAACCACACCCAAAATCGCGGCAAGTTTTACCTTTCAAGTGTCATCTGTCAAATTCATTGCGAGCCAAAGAAATTGCTAGCGTCACGACCATGGAACTAGGAATTATGGCGCGAACACCCATGTTATATTAACGAGCAAGCATGTGTAAACTAAAGTAGCAATAAAACGTTCTCGTGGTCGCTCCCCGAACGGCGGCTACGGGCTACGGGCTACGGGCTACGGGCTACGGGCTAATAGTGCTCGGGGCCACCGCAGGCTGCGCTGTTTACATATTTACTAGATTTACAGTTACAGCGTCGCAAGAACTGAGTCAAATACCCCAGTTCTGCGGTTTGTAGCGAACGTCGAAATTGAAATTGTGTACAGTAGCTGGATTCCATTCAAATATTGGATACTACGCGACTTTCTCTGCGTGGAATTAGATTTTGAAAATCTCGCGGACACCCTCTGTAGTTTTAGTTCAACCGGTTTGACTTCTACAAGAATCCACTTCTCGTAAAAGTCAAGCTTAAGTTATCTTTCCAGTAGTCACTCCGTATTCTTTAAACACAATTAAAATTACATTATACGTCGAGCCACGACCGTTTCGCCGAGGCGTATGTTTGGGCGGAAATTTCACTGAAAAACTTTTTCTTAGCGTGTGGCGTGGCGGTGTACATTGCCTTTAAATTAAATTAGAAAGCCGCAGCTTTGTGCCAGTTAAACTAACTAGACTTTAACGTAACTACAAGTGCAATTGTTTGCTATTTTAGTGAGGGAGCTCCCGAGCATAGCTCTGAGTACTTTTTTCGTTAGAGTGAGTTTTTTCTTGAGCACAAAAAGACCAAAATAGGAGATTAAATACTAAATGGCACTGTTTATGATACTTTTAATCCCGGAAAGTTAATTACTTAGTTCCCATGGGATTTTTCAAATACTTACTTTCAAATGATGTCGCGTGAATTAGCTAGTTAGCAATATTTCTCACCTTTATACTCGAGGCCGTCATATTCAGGAAAACATCAAGTTTATGATGAACTCCGCATTGTGTTCCTCGGATTAACTCTCGTTATATACCTACAATAAAATTTGGAGTTTTATGATGACTCGTAAAATTCAAGATTCTGAGCAATTCTTTATAATGATGTAATTTTGTCTAATGGATACGTTGCTGAAACTTGAACTACTCGATTGAGTCCTTTTTATGACATGTTATTGGACTAAGGGCCTTTTTATGACATCGAGTATAAAATAAAATGTTTGGAGACGATACCTGCGACTTCTTCTGCATTCATTTAGGAATTTTGGATTCCTTGTCGTAATTCTTTGAGTTTTCATGAAAATTATATTATAGTTTCCTTACCTGTAGGATAATAAAAGCTTTTTATGTGCCAAAGTTCATCAAGATCCGCCTTTCAAGGTATATGATCAGAGTTATTTTTCCATTTTTAGGGTTCCGTACCAAAATGGTAAAATGGAAACCTTTTGGTGCATCTTTCTCCGTCCGTCTGTCACAGTCGATTTTTATAGTAACTATTAAAGCTATCGACATAAAATTTGGAATAATTATATATAATACCAGCCAAACATTATTGGAATAAAAAAAATATATTTTTAATTTAATTAAAAAAGGGGAACAATCGGGGCTTTGAAATTTCAAAGTATGGCCGAAATTAGTCGGTGCCCCGTTCATCGTTCATTTTTGCGAAAGGGCCTTAGGGTGCGAAAATGCACCCTAAGGCCCTTTCCTTTGCCCTAAGGGCAAATTTAGACGGTTCATTTTCGATGACTCCATGAAGCTTCGAAAATGAAAGCAAAAATCTCGGCAGCTAAAGGGCTTGAGCTGTGCATTCTAAAACAGATTTTTATTTATTTTTATAAGTATCTAATAGTTTTTGATTAAGCGTGCAAAATGTCGAAAAAATACCGTTCCCCCCCTATCTCCGAAGTTTACCAATCGAAAAATCAGAAATAATTATGGTCAATAGCGGTATATACTTCAAAATAAAACCAACGTTCTAACTAGCATAGGATTTTTGATATTATCAATAAACCTCTACAAAAAAAGTTAACGATTAATAAAAACTAAAAAATATGAATAAGCAAATTAATATAAAATGATCGCTTTACTCAAATACTTTTACTTCTGGAGTACGGAACCCTCGGTGCGCGAGTCCGACTCGCACTTGGACGGTTTTTTATATTAGTATGAATGTATGAAACGAAAAATACCATTTTAACCGTTAAAAACCAATTATAAACTTGTTCCTCCTCTCAAGTACGTAAGTACTCTAGGGCTCGTGAAAGTAAATGGATACGAGCCTCAAACTCTTAATGTGTTTGAAACAGCCCTCTCGAGACGACGCCGGGTGTGGACTGCGGCAAACTGACAAACAAACAAACAAGTTTCTAAACTGCCCCATAGTACTCTGCATATTCTTTACTAGATGATGCCCGCGACTTTATCCGTGTGGATTAAGGTTTTTTAATTGCCGCGGGAACTCCTTAATTTTCCGGGATAAGACGTAGCCAGTGTATTAATCCTGGGTATGACCTATTTCCATTCCAAATTTCAGCCAAATCGGTTCATTTGTTGTGGCGTGAAAGAGTAACAAACATCCATCCATCCATCCTCATAAACTTTCGCATTTATAATATTTATATTATATATTATGTATAATAATATCATCATCATTAGCAACCCATCAACGGCTCACTACTGAGCGCAGGTCTCCTCTCAGAGAAAGGTTATTATAGGTCATAGTCCACCACGCTGGCCCAATGCGAATTGGTGGACTAATTGTATATACTGGTTGGATAATAATATATACTTTCGGAGTATTCGCATATTAGTAGGATAGGAATAGTAGGATATATAGTAGGAAGTGGGATTTACTTGTACCGAAGTAAACAAATACAACTCACCTTCTTATTTGAGCTTATTCCACACTTGCAGTGCACTCCACGGCGGCAATGTCAGCCAGTTAAAAGTTTACCGAAAAATAGAGACTCAACTTTGAAACAACTTAGTTCCTCGCAGCTGAGATGTTTGAATAAGAATTTTCCGCTAGAATCATAATATGAATAAAATATTGTGAATAATACTAACATTATAAATGTTTGACGTGGTTTTTAGAATGGGTCTAGGTGAGGAGCAGCGGAGTGACATAGGTTACTTTTAATCTTGGAAAAACAAAGGGGTTTATAAAAATTTCACTCCACGCGGAGGAAGTCGCGGGTGAAAGCTAATTATGATCTTTTATCTAAATATATATAAGGAAAAGGTGACTGACTGACTAACTGACTGATCTATCAACACACAGCTCAAACCTATGGATGGATCGGGCTGTTTGGCCCACAGATAGCTTTTATGACATAGGCATCCGCTAAGAAAGGGTTTTTGAAAATTCAACAATTCATAAAATATAGGGGTTTGAAAAATCGAACTTAACGTCAGTGAAGCTGCGGGCAAAAGCTATTTTAATATATAAATGTTTTATTAATATTGTAGATCAAGCGTTATGTAGGCCGGCAGTAAGTCCACAATCCACATAAACTGGACCGCAAAGAAAAAGGGTCGGTTAGAAAATCTTCAAAATGAAAAATCGGCCAAGTGCGAGTCGGGCCTCGCTCTTTTAGGGTTCCGATAAAAAAAAATTAAATAAAAATATTTCTATGTACCCATGGAAATATTTTAATTTAATTTTTTTAATTAAATTTAATTTTTATTATTTGTTGTTATAGCGGCCATAGAAATACATAATAATGTAAAAATTTCATCTGTCTATCTATTACGGTTTACGAGATACAGCCCGCTGACAGACGGACGGACGGACGGACGGACGGACGGACGGACAGTGTAGGCTTAGTAATAGGGTCCCGTTGGTACCCTTTGGGTACGGAACCCTAAAAACTACGCATTTCCATTTATTTGACATTTATTAAATGTCAATGAATATTTTAATGTGCTTAAATGAAAATAAAGAAAATATGAATTCAAGCTTTTTATTTTTAATAAATGTAAAATAAAGGAAAATACGTTGTTAGGGTTCCATACCAAAATGGTAAAAATGGAACCCTTATGGTGAGACTTTCTCCGTCCGTCTGTCCGTCCGTCTGTCACAGTCGATTATTTCAGTAACTATTAAAGCTATCGACATAAAATTTGGCATAGTTGTGTATAATAGTGGCCCAAAATCATTGGAATAAAGAAAAATCGAAAATTATTTTTAGTTTTAATAAAAAAAGGGGGAAAATCGGGGGTTTGAAATTTCAAAGTAAAATAACTATACCGAGTGGGATATCATATGAAAGGCTTTTTTTTGTGCATTCTAAAACAGTTTTTTTATTTATTTCTATAAATAATAGTTTTTGAGTAATCGGCCAAAATGTCGAAAAAAATACCGTTCCCCCCCTTATCTCCGAAGTTTACCAATCGAAAAATCTGAAATAATTATGGTCAATAGAGGTTTATGTATATTTTACAGGAAAAATAAAATCAACGCGAAAATTATTTTAGTTTAATTAAAAAAGGGGGAAAATCAGGGGTTTGAAATTTCAAAGTAAGATAATTATACCGAGTGGGATGAAAGGCCTTTACTTGTGCATTCTTAAACAGTTTTTTATTTATTTCTAGATATAATATTTTCTGATTAATCGGCCAAAATGTCGAAAAAAATACCATTCCCCCCCCCCCCCCCCCCTTATCTCCGAAGTTTACCAATCGAAAAATATGAAATAATTATGGTCAATAGAAGTTTATGTATATTTTACGGGAAAAATAAAACCAACGCTCTAACTAGCATAGTTTTTTTTATATCCTTCCTATTAATATTATAAATGCGAAAGTTTGTGAGGATGGATGTATGGATGTTTGGATGGATGGATGGATGGATGGATGTTTGTTACTCTTTAACGCGACAACTAATTAACCGATTTTGCTGAAATTTGGCACAGACATAGATTATAGTCTGGAATAGCACATAGGCTACTTTTTATCCCGGAAAAGCAAACAGTTCCTGCGGGATAGCATCGCTATTTTTTACGCATTTGTCCTTCAAAATTCGCGCAATGGATATTAACGTGTTTTTTTGTATAGGTAAAGTTAAGGGCCTGAAAAGTGACAAAGGCTACTTTTTATCCCGGGAAAACAAACAGTTCCTGCAGGATATTAGTATTCTACTTTTCACATATTTATCCTTCAATTATGCGCCAACGGAGTTACAGATTGACGTGGTTTATTGGATAGGCATAGTTGAGGACTTGAATAGTGACAAAGGCTACTTTTAAACCCGGGAAAACAAACAGTTCCCGCGGGATATTAGTATGCTACTTTTCACATATTTCTCCTTCAATTATGCGCCAACGGAGTTACAGATTGACGTGGTTTTTTGTATGGGTATTTGAGGACCTGAAAAGAGAAAAGGCTACTTTTATCCCGGGAAAACAAACAATTCCCGCAGGATATTCGTATGCAACTTTTCACATATTAATCCTTCAATATGCGCCAACGGAGTTACAGATTGTCGTGGTTTTTTGAATAGGCATAGTTGAGGACCTGAAAAGTGAAAAGGCTACTTTTTATTCCGGGAAAACAAACAGTTACCGCAGGTTATTCGTTTGTTACTTTTCACATATTTATCCTTCAATTATGCGCCAACGGAGTTACAGATTGACATGTTTTTTTTGATAGGCATAGTTGAGGACCTGAAAAGTGAAAAGGCTACTTTTTATCCCGGGAAAAGAAACAGTTCCCGCGGGATATTCGTATGGTACTTTCACATTTTTATACTTCAATTATGTGCCAAGGGAGTTACATATTGACGTGATTATTGGGATAGGCATAGTTGAGGAACTGAAAAGTAACAACGGCTACTTTTTATCCCGGGAAAACAAACAGTTCCCGCGGGATACCCGCTCCCTACTTTTCACATATTTATCCTTAAATTATGCGGTAATATGCATGCATGCATACATGTATGTATGTATGTATGTGTGTATGTATGTATGCGTGTATGTATGTAATATGTATGCATGCATGTATGTATGGGTGTGTGTGTGTGTGTGTGTGTGTGTGTGTGTGTGTGTGTGTGTGTGTGTGTGTATGTATATTGTATGTATGTATGTATGTACGCATGCATGTATGTACATATCTGTGTGTATGCATGTATGTATGTATGTATGTATGTTTGTATCCTCCCCCTCCAATAACTAAATTAACTATATTCGATCCTACTTATCCCACTAATATTATTAATATTGTTACCGACTTCAAAAAAGGAGGAGGATCTCAATTTAACGGAATCTTTTTTATGTTCACCGATTACTCGACGACACCTGAACCGATTTGGAAAATTATTTTTTGTTTCAAAGGGTCCCAGGTGCTCCCATTTAAATTTTATCGAAAAATCAACAATAAATTATATACTTTGTAGTGGCGCGGTCGTTTAAATGTATGTTCCCGGGACAAAAAGTAGCCTGTGTTATTTTCCAGGTCCTCAACATTACCTGTGTAAAAAACCACGTCAACTATATGCACTTGCACTTTATATGTGAAATATTATATATAGTGTGATGGTTTCTCCTTCAATCACGCCCGAACAGAGCTACGGATCGACGTGATTTTTTGCAAGGATACCTATAGTTGACCTGGAGAGTGACAAGCTACTTTTTATCCCGCAAAATCAAAGAGATCCCGAGGCATTTTAAAAACTAAATTCACGCAGACGAAGTCGCGGGCATCACCTAGTTAACAATAAACCTCTACTAACAAAGTTAACGATAAATAAGCAAATTATATAATATTATCGTTTTACTTTTACTTTTGGAGTATGGAACCCTCCGTGCGCGAGTCCGACTCGCACTTGGCCGGCTTTTTTTCATTTGAAAATTTTGTAATGCTTATAATATCTAACGTGCGTCAAACATTGCCTTCGAAGTTGGGCTAGCGGTGGAATATCTAACTCAAGTATAATTAAAAAACTTGCTCTTCTTTAGTGTGGTATCATGAGTTTAAAATTAAATTACAATAAATTCAATGAACACGTAATACCTACCAGTAAACCTAGAATAGAATAGAATAGAATATACTTTATTTGCATATACACATATTATAAGATGTTCATAATTACAATTTGTGGCAGTGTATTGCCTTTACAAGGCGTGCAAACATTGAATTAAATTAAATTAAATTAAATTATAACATTATTATCATCAAATTATAACATTATCATCATAAATTATTATTACAGATCATTATTATAATAAATTATGCTTAACATTAGGTATTACATTTTTAAGAATTATTACATCACATAATTTGGGCGATTCAAATACTCATTAATAGAATAAAAGCAATTCTCTAGAAGCCATTTGTGTAAGTTTGATTTAAGTGCAGATAGCGACATTGTTTTAAAGTGAGGAGGAAGTTGATTAAAAATTCTGATTGCCATGCAGTAAGAATTTTTTTTAAATAGGATTAATTTTATGTTAGGCATTAACAATCTGTCTTCATGTCTAACTCCTTTACCGCGTAAATCTCCACGTGTGGTGAAGAGATCAGCGTTTTTTGTAACAAAAATGCACATTTCTTTTATATAAGTACATGGTAAAGGGAGTATATTAAGCGATTTAAACAATGGCTTGCAACTGTCCAAAAAATGTGCACCACATATTGCCCGTATGCATTTTTTTTGCACTTTGAATGCTCTGTCTACGTCAACTGAGTTGCCCCAAATTATTATACCATAGCTAAGCACAGACGATACGTATCCGTGATACGCGCTCAATACAGCATCTTTGGTAGCTATTTTCTTTAATTTAATTTTAACCTATATAAGCAAACTGCCTCACTCACGAAAATATTCATTTAATGAAACTTGTGAGAGCTTCTGAAAAATTCATTGTTTCTTTTTTCAAACGCTCGGAATTTTTAATTAGATTACCCACTAATTTTTTTATGAAACTAAATACACAGTTTCTGAAATACAAGGGACAGTAATGTATATTATATTGTCTTATGTATGTGTTTTATATTTATTTTGTATATATTAGTGTATTAATAGGTTATTATTATTATATTATATGGTTTAGTTTATTTACCTATTAGTATTTAGGTATATTATATACATCACCTCCCACTGTCTACTTGTTCATATTTTTCTCCCTAGCGTTAAGGTTGTCTGGAAGAGATCGCTATTTAGCGATAAGACCGCCTTTTTGTATCTACATTTTAAGTTTTCTTTTTTGTAACCTGTAAATCATTTGTGTTTTGTGGTGCAATAAAGTATATACATACATACATACATACATACATACATACATATACATACATACAAGGGACTCTGACGAATATTCGTCAATCATTTTCTAAAGTGGCAATAAACACCAATATAATTGCTAGAAAATGTCCGTGATTTCGTGTCAACGTGACGTTTTGAAGATTTAGCCAAGCTAAACTTGACTAATATAAGTCTTTCCTCCAAATAAGCGAAAAATATGTGCCAGTCGAGCGAGTCGACATTAGTGCACCGGGGGGGGGGGGGGGAGGGGGGATCGAACCAACAACCTTCCAGTGTCCGTCCGCACCTTTGACCGTTCACTATGGAGTATAGTTCTAAAGAGTGTGATATATTAATATAATCAGACTTTGAAACAGATAAGCAGATTATTATAAACTAGCTGACGTCCGATTTATACTTTAGTAATATAATCTAATGTATGATAACTGCATTTCGAACCGGTAGTCTTGAGTATTCGTAAGAGCCACAGGTTGGCCAACATTTTGATTTTTTTGATTTACATTGACTTGACTTTTTTTAATTTTGATAAGTTATATTTCTAGTTGGAAAGTGCAGGATTTTGCGGAAAACAGCGAATATAATATAATATTACAATTATTGTAACTGCATCGCCATCCCGCATGTTCATTGCAGCGATGCAAGCGCTCGTTCCCGCCGCGCGTACATCTCGAGTGTCTACGAAGCACTCCAATATTTATTTACAGAAATCCCTTCACAAGAGAGGGATGAAATGTATGCTGCGATACACAAAACAAATTGACGTTGATATTAGTGTAGTTATTATTGACTAGCTTTTGTCAGCGACTTCGTCCGCACGGAGTTAGGTTTTAAAAATCCGGCGGAAAACCTGTTTCGATTTAAATTTTTAAATCAAAAAGTAAGTATTTTCGTGTACAAAATAATTTTTATTCTAAAAATAAAAAAATTTAGAGTACAGTGAATTAAGCTATAGAAGTGATTGTGCGTAAACCGTAGCTTCGGTATTCTCATCTTTTTGCAGTTGAAGCATGTTGTAGACAGAGTTCGCACTGTCGTTCGTCTGTAGTGGGAGCTCCACAGATGAGAGACCGCATTGTTCCATTTCAACGAGGATCGCTTCGACAGGTTTCTCTTTAAAATATTACATCCTGACGGAATTCAAGTTTCGGAATTTGAATGGATAGTTTCGTTTTAAATATTATACAAAGAATCGTAAAGTTAATAATATTAGTTAAGCTGAACTCTATGCTTTAAATTACTAATACTTTCCTCTCCCCTCCTGATGCGAGTTGTTACGTTACCTCAAATATGGTTGAGAGAAGCAATGGCGGGGTCATGCGTCATGCTCGTGAACGGGCTCCACTGGCGGGAATGGGGCTACTTTCTGTCTGTCTGTCTTAACATGTGTTGAATTATAATTAGGTATGATTTTGTGGAAGTTCCCCTCATTGTGGAAACACTGCATACCTACATAGCATAGTATCTATTATATTGTAAATTATATCATATATTTATTATTATTATATTATATCTTTTGTTTTGAAAAGAGCAACTGCTGGGTTTCTTGCTGGTTCTTCTCGGCAGGAAGGGCATTCCGGACCAGTGGTAGACTCATCGACGATTCAAAAACACTTGTAAAAAGTGAATAAAAACATTTCTATTCTATTCTATTCTATTCTATTCTATTCCTCCAAATAAGCGGAAAGCTTGTGTTAGGTGTAGGTAGTGGGTGCAACAAAAGCGCAACGAGTGGAGATCGAATCGTCGAACTTTCATTTTTCAGGCCGGCTGTGGAGGCTATAAAATTAAAATTAAACACCCCGTCTCCTGCAAATAAATATTCGAAATGTCCAATTTTCATGTTAGGTTTTACTCAAACGGTTTTGAACCAAAATTGGTAAAAAATGTTTAAACTTTTTATTTGAGAAATATTCTTTACAAAGACACATTCATTCATTCATTCATTCATTTATTGATTTGTGAATATGGTACAGTCAAGATGTTATAACACAATCACAATGCGTCAAAAATAAAGATAAACTTCGTCTAACTGAATATACGAGTTATCTACCAGCTTCCTAACTAATTTCATAAGTTCACACAAAGTTACCCGCACGCACGGCAAACAGCCTCAATTTACTTAAATATTAATTATTTAGAATACTCGAATATGACTTAAATTTAGACAGTTAAGAACTTCTGTCTGTAATCTCAGTACCTGCTGACGTTATTATCAGAATAACTGAACTTCATAAGTTGACGAAATTCACGGCGCACGGGCTTCGGCTTTGGTAGCTTATAGGGGATGGGGGTTCGGGATCATCTCTGACTATTTGGAGTTATTTATTACGTGTAGGATTACTCCTGTTCTGGACGTGAGAGAAACACCAACTTCACAATCTCGTACTTTAGCAAGAAAAGGGTAGAATTATTATGCTATAATCCGCCAACAGAAAAAATCTGTATAATTTTTACACTACTCTCGACGCACGTTTCGCCCCGACACCGGAGCATCCTCAGGAGATGTTGACTCTACAACGATGCATTGTCTAGACAATTAATATGTACATACATATGTATATAAGGACTCTACAACGATGCATTGTCTAGACAATGCATCGTTGTAGAGTCAACATCTCCTGAGGATGCTCCGGTGTCGGGGCGAAACGTGCGTCGAGAGTAGTGTAAAAATTATACAGATTTTTTCTGTTGGCGGATTATAGCAAAATAATTCTACCCTTTTCTTGCTAATCATGGACTTCCGCAAAGTAACGCCTGCTTCTATCCAATATCTCGTACTTTATTTAATTGCAATATTGCCCATCTGGCTTAGGTACTTTCACTGCGCTCAGCATCCACTCAACTGACAGAAAAGACTCCCCGTTTCGACAAGGTACACTGGTATTTATAATATGTTGACAGGTCACGTGGTTTGTCAGGTAGGTATATTGACACTGTATAGTGACTATCATGACAGTAGTATAATAAAAAACCCATATTAGCAACTATTTATCGAATGTTGACGGAAATTGACGACTAAAACGCAGTATTGTTTATATAAAATACACTTAAAATCACATTCTAACCCCACAGATAGCAACGTAACCTTACATACTCTTTAAGAAATTTAATATCACATGCTTTACAGGTGTAGGAAAACATCGTGAGGAAACCTGCACGCCTGAGAATTCTTCATAATGTTTTCAAAGGTGTGTGAAGTCTGATAAGTAATCCTTAGTCTCGAAAATGAAAGTTTTCTATGGGACTTATAATTATAAAATACAAAGAATTTCCTTTCACTGGTATCATTCTGGCAAAAACACGCTAATGTGGAGTCGTATAAAGCTCAATCTCAGTCAGTTAACTCATTATGTTTCGATTGTCGCAAAAATAATACGTGATGCCAAAAGTTCGTTCGTTTGTTCCACATAAAAGGCAAAGCTTTGTACAAATTGAATCACAAAAGTTGTGGAATTCGTTTGCCTTTTTCTTTTTATTTGCAGAGACGGAATGAGCTGATTTTTGTTTTGCCGAGGGCTTATTGAACATGCCTACTCTCGTCATCATTAAAAATTAATCTTGTTTCTCTGTTACCTTACAATGCCTAAACATTTCTTATTTCCAAGCATAGAATGAACGAATATGACATGCCGCTTCAGACTTATGGAATGGATGAGCGAGAATTTATTTTGCTTGAATTTTTACCGCCTTTCATATAAGCGCAATTAATTTGTAGACTGACAGAAAAAAGTTTTAAAGGAACCCCATATTAATATCTTATTTACATAATATACAATTGTACTTTTTTTTGGAACTTTCCCTCGTTGTGGAAATAGGTATTATATTTTATTCTAACAAAGTTACATAGGTTAAATCAGCTTGGCATCCAGCTGCCCACGAGTTTGTATAAAAAACTTATTACAATGTAATAGCTTCATAATAATATTGTAAAATGCTGAATTATTTTGAAAAGAGCAACTGCTGAGTTTCTTGCCGGCTCTTCTCAGCAGAATCCGCTTTCCGAAACGATGGTAGAGTCATGACTTGTCATAAGAGCCACAGGTTGGCCTACGTGAAATAAATAATTTTGAATTTGAATTACATTCAAAGGAGAAAAGTCTATATTTATTAAAAAAAGTTTATTTTTTCGTCTAGCATTAATTTGTATCAAATACAGGATGGCTTTCTAATCAAAACTGCATTGTAGCGTCTCAAAAAGTAGAGAAACCATCTACGAACAAACATGCTCAACGTTTTATGAAACAATGGTGGCTTTTAGGTCGTGCCCAGAGAAATAAGTAGGCGTTTGTAGGTATTTACAGTAATTCTGCCCCAACGAATTTTTCATCATCAGGAGCAACCCATTAACGTCTCACTACTGAGCGCAAGTCTCCTCTCAGAGAAGGGTTATATGCCATAGTCTACCATGCCTGGCCCAATGCGAATTGGCAGACTTCACACACCTCAGAGAACATTATGGAGTACTTTCAGGGCATGCAGGTTTCCTCGCGATGTTTTCCTTCACTGTTGAAGCGTGTGATACATAATTGCTTAAGCGCACATAACTCAGAGAAAAGTCAGAGCGTGCCCGGGAGCGAACCTACGGGCTGCAACCCTCCTAATAGGGGAGTCCTAACCACTAGGCTATCACTGTTTCATCGGATTTTTATGAAAATCTTTTTAAACAAAGTACCTACAATAATGTGATTTACGAAATTAGACTAAATAATTATAAAAAGTAAATAGTCAGCATTTGTAAGAAATAATATATTTCACAGTAATTTGCTCCGGGAGCTAAATTGCCTCGGTACACAACCTGCCCGTGGAACGGCAGGGCGGGGGTGGGGGGGGTGCAGAGGTTGCTCGGGGTTTCAAATCAAGCCCCTTTAACGATTCATTGTGAAAGATAATAATTACCTTACCTTATGTACACTCATCCTTCAGTCAAGGTCAATAGTTATTTGTTATACAAGAGTGCAAAGTTGCTTTTTAACCGCGTGCTCAGTTTTGATGACCGAGCAAGCGAAGGATTCTAAAATTGAATCACGAGCACAGCGAGTGATTCAAAAATTAGAATCCTGAGCGTTAGCGAGGGAATCAAAAGAGCACGAGGTGAAAAATCTTTGCACTCGAGTGCAACACGTAATTTTTCATCTCCCCATTCAAACAATATGACGTGAAAAGAAAATGGCGCGCGCAAAGCAAATTAAAAAAAAGTACACCAAGAAGGTTCCAAGTCTGAGTTTTTAACAAATTAAAAAAGGTTGTATGATAAATTCGGCACCATGGAGGTAGAAGTAAATAGGTTTAATGGTGTTTTGAATTCACAAACTTAGTGCACACGATGTTCTAAATTCAATTTACTTTATCCTCTAGAGGATAAAAACGGCTTTTGCACTCCGATATCGAAGAGCAAAAATACTCTTTCCGAGATGGGGAGATGAAAATATTATTTTTAACTAGCTGATGCCCGCGACTTCGTCCGCGTGGATTTAGTTTTTAAAATCCCTCGTGAACACTTTGATTTTCCGGGATAAAAAATAGCCTATGTCCTCAACTATAGTAGGTACCCATGCAAAAAATTACGTCGATCCGTGGCTCTGTTGTGGCGTGATTGAAGGGCAAACCAACAAACAAACACACTTTCGCATTTATAATATAATATTTATAATTTATAATATTAATATGATTTGAATATTAAATTGCATAGGAAAACACTGTAGCATTAAGTCCATACGTTGTATTACATCCATACCTACTATGTAGTACGTAGGTTAAATCGTTTGGCAAAATCTGACGCCTTTGGAGTAGTTTGACTTTGACAAAATAGGGCTATCCACGATGGCTATATACGATAAAGTACACTTGCCAGCTTAAGATGGGCCGTTCATTCAAAGTATCTTGTAGATTTCGGGGTTCAAGTTATTTGGACATTATACTGAAGATCGTGATGTCTATAATTTCTGAACTACGAAATTGACGACCTTGAAAAAATTACAGGACAATCTCTAAAGAACCTACTTTCTAACAAAAAAAGAATGGATTAAATCGGAATACGCCTTAATGAATTACAGCGAATTACACATTTTGACTTTCATCCCCTCTCCCAAGGGAACCGTGCTGAATTTCGGGATAAAAAGTATCCTATATTATACCTCGTAGTATTAACTTAAATCGTGCCAAGTTTCATTTAAATCCGTCCAGTAGTTTCGGCGTGATGCGCGGCCAAGATACAGACAGACAGACAGACAGACAGACAGACAGACAGACAGACAAAAAATTAAAAAAAAATTGTTTTGGCTTCAGTATCGATTATAGAGTGCCCTCAAACAAAAATTTTCAAAATATCTTCAATGTACAGAATTGGACCTGTTACAGTTTTATTATATTATAGATATCATTAGTTAGTATTTTAGTTATTTAGAATGTTAATTTTTATTTATTTTAATTCTTTAAATAACACACGATAACACACAAGGTTAAGGTTTTGTAAAACTACTCCTAGGTATTCTGTCGCAGACTTAAATTGACCACAATTATGTATCTCTTCATTATGATGCCATGCTGAGCAGCATAAAAAGCAGTTCAAACATCGATCGTATGGTGAGTTACCAGTTGCGACCATACCAAGCTTACTTAGAACTAGGTATAACCGCCATAGCCAGCAAAATATTTTTTGAAAGAATATTAGCGATAATCCTACTTCCTACTAAAATTATAAATGCGAAAGTTGGTGAGGATGGATGGATGTTTGTTACTCTTTAACGTTACAACGAATGAACCGATTTGCTTGAAATTTGGAATGGAGACAGCTCATACCCAGGATTAGCACATAGACTAAATTTTATCCCGAAAATTAAAGAGTTCCCACGGGAATTAAAAACCCTAATCCATACGGACGAAGTTGCGGGCATCATCTAGTAAATAATATCGCTATAAATATTTATAACAATAATAATCCGACGTGGTTCTTAAAAGCAATTAAATGCAGTTGAAGTATTGGGCAGAAAGTCTCACTAGTTCAAAGGTGAAACATACTACATAATCGGTTGTACCTACTGGTAGACTGAGCGAAAGATTCGTTTTAACTTACGACCTAAGTTGTCAGTTGGTAGTAGTTTACGCTACTGAGCCTTTAAAATTATGAGGCGTAAAACAAATTCTGGCAATTCTTCAGAAGAAAGAAATTTAATATTGATCTATTTTTTGATGAAAACAAAATAAAGAAGAAAAGTTATTATAGCCGCGGTTTAAAGATTTCCGTTCATTAATCTTGCTTCGCGAGGAATGACCCTAACGCCTTCAGCTGCCAGGCGACGGAACCAATCCTGTAGAGCTTAAAATTATACACATATTGTAGTGATTTGTTTCATCATCATCATCATTAGCAACCCATCAACGGCTCACTACTGAGCGCAGGTCTCCTCTCAGAGAAGGGCTATAGGCCATACTCCACCACGCTGGCCCAATGCGGATTGGCGGACTTCACACACCTTCGAGAACATTATGAAGAACCCTCAGATGTGCAGGTTTCCTCACGATGTTTTCCTTCACCGTTCATATTTAATTGCTTAAACGCACTTGCCTCCGAAAAGTCAGAGGTGCGTACCTGGGATCGAACCTGCGACCCCCCGAATAGTAGACCAGAGTCCTAACTACTAGGCTATCACTGTATTCAGTGCTAGTGATTTATTTAACTTGATGAAACATAGGCGATGTAGTTATACTTCAAAGTCACTTCTCACACGGAAGGTTGCCTCGTAGGGATCGCTCATACTAAACATGATTCATATTCCCCTCTCCCCTCCAACTTATGTATATAACTTATATATATAACAAGCGGAAAACTTATGTTTGTAACAATAGTGTAATGAATGGGGGTCGAACTGTCACCTTGCATATTTTGGCCCACACCTAGAAACTGATGAGCTATGGAGGCTTGCATTGTGTGCGCGTACCACCGAACTATTAGAATAGAATAGAATATAATAGAATAGAATAGAATAGAATAGAATAGAATAGAATAGAATAGAATAGAATAGAATAGAATAGAATAGAATAGAATAGAATAGAATAGAATAGAATAGAATAGAATAGAATAGAATAGAATAGAATAGAATAGAATAGAATAGAATAGAATAGAATAGAATAGAATAGAATAGAATAGAATAGAATAGAATAGAATAGAATAGAATAGAATAGAAATATTTTTTATTCAAATAAACTTTTACAAGTGCTTTTGAATAGTCAATGAATCTACCACTGGTTCGGAATTTTTTATTTTTTTTATTTTATTTTATTTGACAAGCCAACAATATTCATGCACAAATATGAAGATATAAACAATTAGACTTACAACTAAGAGAAACATAGCAAAAATATCAATAACTGGCATGTAAAAAAGATTTAGATACATACAGTTTAATTTGAGTATTGTTACAAAGGTTACAAAATAAAGATCATAAAGAAAAATCTGAGTTGTTACAAATTGGCTCCCTTGCGAAGGGAGTCGATGACATTACGACGAAAGCAGGCTGACGTGGAATCAAATAAATTCAGTTGCTGATTGTTTAGGTTAATTGTATTATATTGGCGGCAAATGCGATTGATGCATGAGTGGAAAGCAAGGTTAGTACGGCTGCGATTATATCTAAATATGTTGTAGGTACAGACTGTGCGTTTAGGGATTTTACAATTCAAATTAATTTTAGGTAATAATGATGTATCAGTTTGATTGTTAATTATTTTATGAAGTAGCATCGTGTCATGTGTCGGAATGCCTTTCCTGCCGAGAAGAACCAGCAAGAAACTCGGCGGTTGCTCTTTTCAAAACAGATTTACAATACAGTAAATACTATGCTATATATGCAGTGTTTCCACAATGAGGAAAGTTCCAAAAATGCATACAGACTAACTTCTATCTTAAGATGGGCAGACACAAAGTAGCCCCATTCCCGCCGGTGGCACCCGTTCACGAGCATGACGCGTGACCCAGCCATTGCTTCGCTCAACCATATTTGAGGGAACGTAACAACCCGCATCACACGACACCACCACAGAAATGTTTAAAGAGTGCGTGACATACTTATGCTACCCATGTCAAGGCATCAAACTGAAAACTAATATTCAAATGCTAATTTTAAGACATCACTATAGATATTCGTGTATATATATATATATGTGTGTGTGTATATATATATATGTATGTGTATGTGTGTGTGTGTGTGGCGTCGCTCTTTACTCTCTAATCCACTTGTTTACACATTGCTAATGGTCCGGGAGCCAGTGACAGATTTTCATGACCAAGTCCCTCCCAATCAAAACTTCGTGAAATGCATTAGGGATTTATATTATGAATATTCGCGACCTTCAGCTGCGACTCCGTGGGTGGGGCGGGCAGTGGCAGCCTCCAACGCATGGAGAAAAAAAAAAGTTTTTTAGTCATTTCCTCCCATTTGAAAATTTGTCAGATTATAGTTTACCTAATATTTTGAAGGAAAAATAAATTCAGCTGACCATAACATGGTGGATTATACTTCAGCTGGCTGCTTGAACATGAAAAAAAAATTATATTTTCAATGATTTCCTCTCAACTAAAAATTTACCTGGTGATAGTTTATATGCTACTATGAATGAAAATTAATTTCAGCTTGCTGTATCGCGGTGGAAAGTTTGTCAGCTGGTACCTTGAAAGGTGTGACGTAGCAGCATCTATCACCTACTGAATCTTATCAGCTGACGACTTTTCCCTTGACTTACAGCTAGCTGATTTTTTTCATTATTTACTAATGCATGTTAACAATCCTCTTATAAATTTTCATCCAGGAGGAAATAACTTTTCTTAAGTTATTCTCTTTCTTTTTACAGATTGAGGCTATACATAAGCATGGAGGAAAAAAAAGTTTTTTAGTCATTTCCTCCCATTTGAAAATTTGTCAGATTATAGTTTACCTAATATTTTGAAGGAAAATTAAAGTCAACTGACCATAACATGGTGGATTATACGTCAGCTGGCTGCTTGAACATGAAAAAAAATTATAAATTCAATGATTTCCTCTCAACTAAAAATTTACCTGGTGATCGTTTATATGCTACCATGAATGAAAATTAATTTCAGCTTGCTGTATTGCAGTGGAAAGTTTGTCAGCTGGTACCTTGTAAGGTGTGACGCAGCAGCATCTATCGCCTACTGAATCTTATCAGCTGACGACGACTTTTCCCTTGACTTACAGCTAGCTGAGTTTTTTCATTATTTACTAATGCATGTTAAAAATCCTCTTATAAATTTTCATCCAGGAGGAAATCACTAATTTTCTTAAGTTATTCTCTTTCTTTTTACAGATTGAGGCTACACATAAGCCTTCTTTCACGTAAAAACTACCGCACAGATTTCTACAAAATTTTATACCGTGGTAGCTTATTACTCGGGTCAACATCTAGGTTACTTTTTATCCCGGAAAATCAAGGAGTTCCCGAGGGACTTTAAAAACTAAATCCACGCGGACAAAGTCGCGGGCATCAGCAAGTGTTTCTATAAGACGTTATCACGGAAAACTACCGTCCGTAAACCGAGTTTACAGACAACCAATTTATTTCTACCAAAAATCTGCATGTGCACTATACACAATAAAGGGCCTTTGTACGTAGTCATGGGTAAAACTTACCCCCTCCAAGTGGACCTTTAGCATTCTATGCTCTGCTATAGCATAGCATCTGGAGAAGGTAATTTTAATCCACAATCTAGCTGCAATATAGAAAGGGCTTATGTATAGCCTCAATCTGTAAAAAGAAAGAGAATAACTTAAGAAAAGTGATTTTCTCCTGTATGAAAATTTATAAGAGGATTGAAATTTATAAGAGGATTGTTAACATGCATTAGTAAATAATGAAAAAAATCAGCTAGCTGTAAGTCAAGGGAATAGTCGTCAGCTGATAAGATTCAGTAGGTGATAGATGCTGCTACGTCACACCTTTCAAGGTACCAGCTGATAAACTTTCCACCGCGATACAGCAAGCTGAAATTAATTTTCATTCATAGTAGCATATAAACGATCACCAGGTAAATTTTTAGTTGAGAGGAAATCATTGAATATATAATTTTTTTTTCATATTCAAGCAGCCAGCTGACGTATAATCCACCATGTTATGGTCAGCTGACTTTATTTTTCCTTCAAAATATTAGGTAAACTATAATCTGACAAATTTTCAAATGGGAGGAAATGACTAAAAAACTTTTTTTTTCCTCCATGCTTATGTATAGCCTCAATCTGTAAAAAGAAAGAGAATAACTTAAGAAAAGTTATTTCCTCCTGGATGAAAATTTATAAGAGGATTGTTAACATGCATTAGTAAATAATGAAAAAAATCAGCTAGCTGTAAGTCAAGGGAAAAGTCGTCAGCTGATAAGATTCAGTAGGTGATAGATGCTGCTACGTCACACCTTTCAAGGTACCAGCTGACAAACTTTCCACCGCGATACAGCAAGCTGAAATTAATTTTCATTCATAGTAGCATATAAACTATCACCAGGTAAATTTTTAGTTGAGAGGAAATCATTGAAAATATAATTTTTTTTTTCATGTTCAAGCAGCCAGCTGAAGTATAATCCACCATGTTATGGTCAGCTGAATTTATTTTTCCTTCAAAATATTAGGTAAACTATAATCTGACAAATTTTCAAATGGGAAGAAATGACTAAAAAACTTTTTTTTTTTCTCCATGCGTTGGAGGCTGCCACTGCCCGCCCCACCCACGGAGTCGCAGCCGAAGGTCGCGAATATTCATAATATAAATCCCTAATGCGTTTCACAAAGTTTCGCTCGAGAGGAAATAATTGACCGAATTTGTACCTGGCTCCCGGTCCATAAACTCTCACAATACCGTGAATTATTATTTATTAATACCTTGCTTCCATAGTTACGCCTAACGTCAATCTCGATAGATGAAAACTACTCCTACGTGTTCTATCTCTTATACATAGGATTACACGCGCCTGCAGAGTGATTTTATGTTGGGGTCTCTTTGGTTTATCGTTACATTGTACTGATAAAATATTAATTCGTTAGTTATCGAGTTACATTAGGTTTTATTTGATAGTGCCATTTCGTAATATTACAATAAATATTGCAGTTTTTAAAAGGTTCACCCAAAAACATGTCTCTTATTTCTTGGTGCAGTGAAGAAATTGCTTTAAGAATGGGTATCTACTTCTCGTAATTCTGTTGTAAATGCACAATCTCACAGGTCTAAAATATTACTATTCTTTTCATAATGAGCTATTGATTTAGTTTAGTTCAGAGACGGTGTTAAAGAGAAATTGGCACCAATGTACCTTCAATATTATAAGAAGAAATTGTTATCGTCACTACTGACCCGTTAATACATTTTTGAAACATAAAAATTCACTCCGAATTAGTGTACATTTGCACAATATTGCAAAGAGCGCAAAACTCTTGTGAACGCGCGTGAAATGAAGTGTGAAACCATTTCACACCAAATTGAAGTGTCACGCCGCTCCGCCGGAGAACACGCTCACCAAACCAATTCTATGTAATTCCATATGAGTAAATAACTGAACAGATATTTATGTATGATATTTCTTCGCTTCTTTGGAAATCATAGCCCGGGGCCTGTTTTGTTTTACTTCAAGCAAGTTTTTTGATTTGTGTTGTGATAAATGCTTGCTGAATACATTTTTATTATTATTATTATCCGTATATATTTAGACTCTCAAACCCGCGTACAAATAAATACATACATACAGCCAAAGGGAAATATAATAAACAAAAATAAATACACTGTTAAATAAACTTGCACATACGTTACACAAATAACTAGTGGTTCGCCCCGAACTGAGACCTTGCGGTATCCCATAATTCCCATTAGGTAGTTTTAACTATATTATATTGTAATTAAAACGCGCCGAATCTGATGACGTCAATCGTCATCTGCTTTCGTGGATGGGATGCGTATTTACAATATTAAAGACAGCGCCATCTAGTAACAGTATAGTGAAGTTTTGTTAAAAACATTGATGCCCATTAAAACTCAAATAATTTCGTTTCTTTATAATATTTATCTAATCTTAGTATTTGTTGTTCAAGTACAGAATATAACTCAAATTATGTGTAAGTTTCAAGTTTTAAAACAAAGTGGTTTTAGAGATCTAGCCTAGAATACAATCTCCACTTTGAAAGCCCCCCATTTCGTATGGGAGCCCCCCTGAAATAAAGATTTTTATAACTTTTTAAGCCATTTTCGGCTGGAGGCCATCGGTTTACATATCATATCTAAAATTGAAGTAATTACGTTCAGTAATTCAGAAGTTATAAGGCTCTGACAGACGGACGGACGGACAAGTGCAAATCGCTCTAGTAAACTCAGAGACCTTCGCTTGGCTCGGTCGAATACTTGTAGCGTGCGGAGGATTACGCCCCGGCAGAGGAGACCAGACGGCCGGGGGTCAGGGCGACAGGCTGAGAAACCGACGGACTATCCTAGCCCAGTCCAACAACACCGCTTTCTGCATCTTGGCCGCGAGCGAACTGCCACGGAACCCCAGTCGCCTCAGATAGTGAGCGAGGCTGACTGGGATCAACCCATTCGCAGAAATGACGATTGGGATGGTTTCAGTGGACTCCACATGCCACATGCCGGAAACCTCGTTAGCCAGATCTATTTAGATACTTTCGTTTTTTCTCTGTCTGTCTGTTTTTGTATTTTTTATTATATTATATTATTATAATTACGCTGTACTGTGAACTTCCACTACAGTTCTACAAACACCACGGATCACTCGAGGTTCATCACGTACACGCTATGAGTAGACTTGACTGCAATCTCACCTGATGGTAAGTGAAGATGCAGGCAGCCTAAGATGGTGCGAGCTTGCTTATTCACTCTTGACTTAAAGATACCCATTACCCGATTTATAAGTAGATGGAAAAACGGATACCAGAAGGGCATTTCAAATTTTTGCGGTTCTCATTAGGAACGAGGAAGCAAGGCGCTTAGTCCGAGATCGTGGGATTCAAACACGTAGTGGTGCAGGTTCGTGTGATGCTTTGCGTTTCAGTGGTAGGAAGGTGATGGTGGAACTAAACTGAATAGTTCTTGAGCACACTCTCTGAAATATATCTTGTAGAACACCGACAGATATGCCACCTTGCGCAGATGTTCCAGACTTCGAAGTCTGGAGTTAACCAGGGATTCGTCGCCGATAAGTCTTCTGGCGCGTCGATCCACCGAATCCAAAGCAGGGAGCTGGTACTTGACAGAGCCATCCCATAAATGGCTGCAGTACTCCATGGACGATGGAACTTGGGCTTGATACAGAGTAAGAAAACTTAAGTTAACTTCTCTTGAGCAAATTCTCCTTGAATGTGATATCTTCTTCTTCATCTTCGTGACACTCGGCAGAGCGGTCGTGGTCATCACGAAGTGACGTCTTTAGCTGCAGATGTGATTCGCCTCACGAGTCCACCTTTCAGTTTTTAATCCACAACCGTTGGGCTATTGAAGTTATACCTAAATGTAGTGATAGATATCGATAGGAGTACAGGTTTAACTAATAGTTAAACCAGTAACCATATATGGTAAGGCGGTTACTAGTCACGGCCAAAGTCTCCCTCCACGCCAGATTAGAGACAATTCAGAAATTATAAATTTCCAAATTGAATCTACCGCGAGTCAAACCCAAAACCCCAATTATAGGCCACAACACTCAACGCTGCGCTAGGGAGCTCGTCAAAAAGTTTCTGTGCGACGCGCGTCGTATTTATTTTGCCAAGAACACGCTGCTTTAAGTTTCATTGAACAATGAAGCAACATTTATCTTATTTTCCAGAAACTTTACCTCAGTTTGGTAATTTGGTCACGTAATACTTGGTACTAGATAAAAAAAAACAAATACGAGTAATATTTCACTGTCAAAGTACTATTATTTACTTTATTTTTATCCAAGTTTAGAAGGATATTATCAATTCAAGCGTGCAGGAAAATGTCTTTATTCAGCACCGATTATCGAGCGATTCAAGAATCAATTGATTATAACCGGCCGGCATGGGGGCCAATTTTCAAAGAGATTAGCCATCTTTGCGGGAGATATTATAGTGCATAGATATATTTAGTGCAATGTACCGATTAATACTCAATATATAAAAAATATAAAATTTCCCTATTATGCTGAATCAGCAAGGGAGCAAAGCTGTGCTATGCATCGTCTCTACAGGTATGTCCGCAAACTCAGGTCAACTCCCTATTCCCTCACTCTCATGACCGGAGACATATCAGGCGTAGGACTGTCGGTTTTACGGTGGTTTTACGTGCTCTACGAGATACGGGGGTGACGTAACGCTTACTTCTTAACTCTATCATGGTTTTATAAATTTGTTTTTTAATCCCGTTGCAACTCTTCAATATTCTGGTACTTAGATAAAAACCCTTTCCAAAATACAGATTTCAGACGCCAACACAATGTAGCTTGTCAGTAGTTAAAGTTGTCTTTTGTTAACATCAGGCCACGCTTCGCATTGTACTCGTCGTCTGTTTTTCTTATTTTAAGCTTTTTAGTTTTTTAGCATCACGATTGAGAAGTTCGAAGTGAGTTCCATGATTGAAGTTTATTCTAACTCGGTATCTATTATTAAACTTTTACCGTGCTATCTGCGTGCACGTATAAAGGAGACGAACAACGTCAGGTTTGTTTAAAAATAAGTAGCTACATTTTATTTATATTTTATCTAAATATATAAAAGGAAAAGGTGACTGACAGATCGATCAACGCACAGCTCAAGCCACTGGAGGGATTGGGCTGAAATTTGGCATAGCTATTATGACGTAGACATTCGCTAAGAAAGGATTTTTAGAAAATCAACCCCTAAGGGGGTAAAAAAGGGGTTTGAAAACTCGAACTTAATGTGAGCGAAACCGCGGGCAAAAGCTAGTAAAAAATATTATCCATATTGAACAAGACCAATATTCCCCTTTTCCTTCCAAATAAGCGTAAAGCGTGTATACGAACTGCAATAGTACAACGGGACGGGATTTGAACCGGCAACTTCTAGGTTATCAGTCCGTCTTTACCATTGCGCTATTGAGGCTTAATTTAAATCTTATGAACAGGGTATGTTCACTGGTACGTAAGTAGTAGCTTTTTATTTTGTTGACTGAATAAACTCCGTGTCTAGATTTTAATATCGAGTGGAAAAATCTCCGCAAGGCGTAGCGTAGCTAGTAATCTTCTTAGACTGAAGCGTAGTCGAGTACAAGTTGCAGTCTTGAACCTCTTGTAATATCAGTCAGGGATAGCTGCGGTGACCAAGTCACACTGCATCATGTGGACATTCGTTTACAAACATACACGATACATACCTACGATATTTTACACAATATTCACTTCTTATAATATATGAAATGATTTGGAAAAGATATGGAATTAGCCGGTAGCTGATACCCGCGACTTCGTCCATGTGGATTTAGTTTTTAAAATCCCTCGGGAACTCTTTGATTTTCCGGGGTAAAAAGTAGTCTATGTCACTTTCAGCTCCTCAACTGTACCCATGCAAAAAATCACGTCGATCCGTAGCTCTGTTGCAGCGTGATTAAAGGACAAACCAACATCAACAAAAACACACTTTCGCATTTTTAATATTAGTAAGAGTCTTGCCAGTGATGAGCTTTATATCTATCTATAAATAAATAAAATTGAAATGTCTGTCTGTTATTTTCAAGTAATGGTTTCTTAATAAGCCCTTATTACGAGCCATCGATGTACAAGCATAATGATTTTTTGTTATGGACACTATAGGCACCCCAAACCCACGTTTTTTAATTTTTTCTCTGTAGTGTCTGTTTGAACGAACTACTTTGGAGTGGCTGAGCAGGTTTGAATGGGAATTTCACAGGCAGATCTAAAATAAAATAAATATCTTTTTCGTGGCAGAATAAAGTTTAATTGCTATCAATTAACATTGCTGCTACAGGCCTAATACAGAACATGTCAAATAAAAAAATCGGCTAAGTGCGAGTCGGGCCTCGCTAATTTAGAGTTCCGACGTATACATAATATAAACAAACCACTATTCTTAAAACTAGATCTTTAGATATCTTAGTTCTAAGATAGTACTAAATTAGCATAATGGGAAAATGCTCGTTTGTTTTGGTCACAAACTATAAATAAATAAATAAACCGCATTATAAATCGGTGTATTCAGTATTTGTTGTTTAAATACACTATATAGTACTTAATATGCAGAAATCTCAAATTCCTAACTAGTTTAGTTTTTGAGATAGATCCCATAACAAAAGTGGTCTAAAACCGATAACTTTGACGGCCCCCCATTTCTTCATTTTTGTAGCTAAAAAATATTAATAAATATATTTGAACTCTACTTAATGAGCTCTAGATAATGGCACATGCTAGGGTAAAAATAAGTATTTCGACTCCCTTTTTCATGTATGGGAGGGGAGCCATCTTTAATTTTTAATTTTATTTTTATTATATTTTGTTGATAGAGCGGCAATAGAAATACATATTCTGTGTTTCATCTGTCTACCTATTGCGGTATACGAGATACAGTCCGCTGACGGACGGACAGCGGAGGCTTAGTAATAGGGTCCTGTTGGCATCCTTTGGGTACTCCGTACCCTAAAAAATTGAATGCCGGAAAAATATTCGGATGAAGAATTTCGGAGTCGTCAGTTCCCTGGCCACCCCAGCGAAGGTATAAACGTACCCTTCTAATGACCCAATTACCGCCTTCGGGCCCGTTCGGGAGAATATTGCTAATGGCGCAAAATTGTACGGGCCTTGTTCTGATGGAAAATTCATAATATTTTACAGCAACATCGAGAGAGAGGGCCAAATTAATTGCTTTAAACATATGAAGAGTTGTTTCGGAAAACCTTTAAAGACCTTTTCTGTTGGGATATTAATCTAATTATCGATACAATTTAGCCATACCTTTAAAGGTCTTCGTGTTATTGTGTAAAATTCATATTTTTGGATTATACAGGTAGGTAAGTATAGGTTAGCGCACTAACTCCGTAGTGGCGGCGCGACGAGGTGATTTTAAGAATTCGATACGTAAACTGAAACATGCCAAACTTGCTGCGATTGCTTACACAGTACAAGTAACTTATCAGAAATGATCTGCAAATGAAAATATTGCTAAGTGGACACTTTGTTTCAAGATTGCGGAGTTCGTCATGTTTTTATGAAACAAAAACTATAAAAAAATTATCTCTAACAGACCAAAGCTTCTCTTCAAATGAAATTTTAAAAATCCTAATGAATATTTTGTTTATTTTTGAAATAAATTTTAGGAATTTAAGTATATTAAGCGAGCGGTTCAAGAGGGATTTAGCTGTTAAGTTTATAAGACCAGCAATATTTTCCCTGCGGCGTAGAGCCACGACTTTGTGCGACGACGGACGATGACTGCAACACATCTATTTCACGTTGCAGGAAAGAGCTAGTCACCGTAACCGTGCTTCGACTATTATTAAATAATTAGTTGAAGCACGATTATTTCTTATTTCAATTAAGCCTTTATAAAATTCCAACTCTTTGCTTTTTTGGATATGCTTGCGTCATTCTGCAGGTACCATTGCACATTGCTATTAAACCTTGAAGGTACAAAACAACAAGGTAGTAGTGGGGTTCCAAGGTACTGCAATGGCACTAGGAAAGTGGAAGCTGCGGGATACAGGCGGTACAAGGTCACCGACGACGATGACAATATTATTTTCTTTTCGCTAACCTACACTAATTCTGGTGGGAGGCTTTGGCCGTGGCTAGTTACCACACTACCGTCCAAAACGTGCCGCCAAGCGATTTAGCGTTCCGGCACGATGGCGTGTAGAAACCGATTAGGGTTGTGGGTTGAATGTTCACTGCCGTACCCCTTACAAGTTAGCCCGCTACCATCTTAGACTGCATCGTCACTTACCATCAAGTGAGGTCGCAGTCAAGGACTATCTTGTCATCGAATAATAAAAAAAAACACGCTGCACTAAGCTGTAGCTCGGAATGTCGCTCGAAAGCCGTGGCCCGACGTACAGCCCAGTTTAATGTTCTCAAGGAATTCTAGAACTTTCCGTTCCATGCTTGTTTCCTAAGTCTTCAGAAAGTAGGAAGCGAGTTTAACTGAGAATACAGCGGGGGATTTTGTTTCCAGTGATTAAAATGGATGTATTTTTTATACTAAGTTTAGCGAATATTATTAGAATATTCGGAATCGCATTTAAAGTACATTATAAATTAAAATATACATAAAAAACTTGAGAGGTGTCAAGGGACACCCGGATGGAACGTAGTTCCTTTCGATTAATTTATTTGGCATTCGAGTGTTCGGTATTTTCGCGGTACAATAATGGGTCTCCGTAGCCTTGTGGCTTCTGCAGTCGCCTAACAGTTAAAAGTCGATGGTTCGAATCCCGGCTCGACAGACTGAATTTTCTATTGTACCGCGAAAATACCGAACACTCGAATGCCAAATTCCCATTCAAAAAAGTGTCGGTTTCAAAAAAGTGTCGATCAGTGTCGAGTGTCGGTTCAACTTTGTCTTAATTTTTTCCGTCTAGCCCCCTTCCGCACCGCGCGATAAGGAACTACGTTCCAATATATATATTTAGGTATCTATCGCCCGCGACTCTGTATTTTTTCAGTTCAACGTTTATTTGAAAATAGTACATTATTGTCGAGGCTCGGAATAAAGCAATTTATGGACGAGTAACGAGGCCATGAATTGCTATTTCGGCCGAGGCTTATATAGTACTTTTCTCTAATTTGCGAGGAAACAACAAAAAAATAATTAAAGAAACACTGTTTTCTGATAGAATTTTAGCTTCTTCCGCCATATCTGGTGGTGTAAAGTCCATTAATTCTTCATCCAATTCCGAATCCATTTTTATTTCAGAACAAGAAATATATTGTAAAAGAAAACACCAGTCACCAATAATTCTTTACCTCCAATTAAAACACGCTCTTTTTGTTCCATTTTAAAAAAAATTCATTCTTATTTTTTTAAATTGTATAACTCAGCGAAAGAAATGCACATTTAAAACACCTAATCACAGAGGAGAAACACCTAATAGAGGAAAGTGTACATTTTAAAAACCTCGTACCTGTCCAGCAATTTACATTGTTGTCCTGTTACGTAATTGCTGGCGCCACGCCAGCAATGAGCCAATTGACGTTTCGTTTTTTTTAAATAAAGAAGCGATTTCCGAGCAAATTTGAGAAAAAGGTATTTAATTTAGCTGACTGTAAGTTCTTACAGCCTTTTGAATAACCACACTATCACATCTTGTCGAAAGATAAAGGTCCACATACTGCCTGCCTGCTTTTTACATGATTGAGGGAACCTGAAACCTCGCATACAAAACAAAACTAAAACCGTGTTTTCCTTTTTAACATGAAATGTCCATTTACTCGAATCAGAAATAGACGGCAATGTACCGTTTTCGGGAATAATTTATATTCAGTGACCTACATACTCGTAGAAAAAAGCACATAATATTTAACAAAATTATGTAGGTATATAATATACCAACTCTTGAAGTAGACCTACCTGTCGCAGTGGTGAGCACTGTGGTCTTATAACTGGGAGGTCTCGGGTTCGATTGTCAGCGGGGTCAATAATTTGTGAATTTATAATTTCTGAATTGTCTCTGGTCTGGTCTGGTGGGTGGCCGTGGCTAGTTACCACCCTACCGTCAAAGACGTGTCGCCGAGCGATTTAGCGTTCCGGCATAATAGCGGGTAGAAACTGATTAGGGGTATGGGTTGAATGTTCACTGCCATACCCCTTCCAAGTTAGCCCGCTACCATCTTAGAGTGCATCGTCACTAACCATCAGGTGAGATTGCAGTCAAGGACTATTTTGTCATCGAATAAAAAAAGAACTCTCAGGCATGCAGTTTACACGCGACGTTTTCCTACGTAGTTAAAGCGAGTGATATTTAATTGCTTAGAACGCATTTAACCCAGAAAGGTCTGGGATCGAGCTAAAAACCACCGAAAATAAAGTCGAAGGCTATTAAGCTAATCACTATCTTTTATTTGCATATTTCATAAAATTCAACTTATGGCCAGCCCACTATTGGCACGTGTCTTCTCTCGAATGAGCTGGGCAGGGAAGGGATTTGTACCTTTATTCAATTTAATCATCATCATCATCGTCATCATTAGCAATCCATCAAGGGCTCACTACTAAGCGCAGGTCTCCTCTCAGAAAAGGGTTATAGGCCCAACACGAGTTGGCGGACTTCACACACCTTCGAGAACATTATGGAGAACTCTCAGGCGTGGTGGGTTTCCTCACGACGTTTTCCTTTACCCATAAAGGATGTGTATTTAATCGCTTAAACGCAAACTACCCTGGAAAGTCAGAGGTTCGGGATCGAACCTGCGACTCCCCGAACAGGAGATCCTAACCACTAGGTAACTAGGCCATCACTGCTACTTATTTATTCTGTATTTAATTTGATTTAATAATGTAAACAGCACAAAAGTTCACCCCTAGTCACATAGGACACGAGCGCTTCCTCGCCGCTGACTGAGGCGCTCACCGGTACGCTACCGCGGCGGGCTCGACCTCGCTGAGCGGCGGGCGTACCTACCACGGACCTACCACCCTGCCGCAGTCCGCAGATCGCCCGCGACATTACGCGGGCTCGATCGCACTGCAGCAGGACATCACCGAACATACACCCCGGACATGACTCCACGGACCAACCGGCCCCACCCAGTGCCCCGCCTGTAGTAGCAGGCGACGTTGATACCACTGAAACGGGCCATCGCTCCGAACAGTAACCCCGAGGCTTGTGAAGGCCTGCGCGGAAGACCCAGGACAAAAGTCCACCATTGTTTCCCCGCAGGGCCTCGGGAAGGTCGGAAGGGAGCGTGCCGCGGTCGCCTCGCGTCCCGCATTAATATGCCGTGATTTATCGCACACATCGTCCCGGAGGAGAGCCGGGCGCGGGTGACCCCGGGCTGAGAGAAACAAAGGACCCCCCAGTTTACCCACGACTGACCGTAAAGTTGTAAATGATAAAAAACGGGAAACAGAAAAAGCAATATATTTTTTTAAGATAGCCGAACGAATTTGAATTCGAAAGCACTTTGTTAAATTCTATTTGAATGAAAAACTATTCTATTCTAAACTGCAATCCTACCTGAAGGCAAGTGACGATGCAGTATAGCTGGCCGACTTGGGAGGCAGTAAGTGTGGCGGTATTTTAATTAAACCCGGAACTTCTAATCGGTTTACACGCCATCGTGCCAGAACGCTTAACCGCTTGGTGGCTTTTAGCCATGGCCGAAGCTACTAAACAAAACAATGTGTCAATTGTTGTAGACTAGTATTTAGCGACTTCGTATATGTGGAGTTAGACTTATAATAATCCTGAGGGAAACCTATGATTTACCAGAAGAAAAGGTAGCCTAGGTTAACTCTGCAGGTCTTCGACTATCTAACCATGCAAAAAACAACGTCGATTCGTAGCTTCGTGATTGAAGAACAAATCGACAAACATAATGTCATCGTATTTATAATATTATTAAGGATAGTAGGATTGGTTTTCGCAGCGATAAAATTGTTTTTTGAGCAACCATTGCATCTCAAAGGCACGCGTAAAGGACTCCGGTACACCAACGAGTAAAGTAAAGGGATGATGCTTATCTCGGATAGGGGGTTCAAGATCAAGGCTTGCGTGTCAGAAGTTGATATTATTATCAACTAAAAGCCTGTCACCTAAAATCAATTATTTCTGGGATTCCACTGTCGCTGGGCTTTTACATAAATGAAAAATAAAGTAACAACAGCCGACCTAAATCATTTAGATACACGAGTCTTTCCGAGTCACTTTTCTCACTAATGCTTTTTGACAAGACTTTCACTCAAATCTTTTCGCCAGAATTCTAATTCGCAGCGTTGCGTTATATCATAGTTTTTTTGAAAGCGTCCAACATTTGTTGCGTCGCTACGTGTATATGTGGGTACGCCAGTTCAGGCGTACGATGAATTGCCGCAATTTACAGTACGCCGACGGTATCTAGTAGGTGCGAAGCGACTGCCAATCCTAAATCTACGTTTGAATTACATCATGAAATTAAATTATTGTACAACTAGCAGATGCCCGCGACTTCTTCTGCGTGGATTTAGTTTTTAAAGTCACTCGGGAACTCTTTGATTTTTCGGGATAAAAAGTAGCCTATGTCACTATCCAGGTCCTCAACTATACCCATGCAAAAAATCACGTCGATTCGTAGCTCTGTTGCGGCGTGATTGAAGGACAAACCAACAAACACACTTTCGCATTTATAATATTAGTATGAAGTCCGCCAATTCGCATTGGGCCAGCGTGGTGGACTATGGCCTAAAACCCTTCTCTGAGAGGAGACCTGCGCTCAGTGGTGAGCCGATGATTTGATTGGTTGCTCATGATGATGAATGATAATAATCTTCGTAAAATTTATATTTAGAAAACTGCCGGGATACAACCCGTGTTCTCTCGCTTGCAAACCGTCTGTCGGTAGCGCTGCACCGGGGCGGCTAGAACAGTAAAACAAGAGGGTTGTGAACTTCCCGCGAACACAAGTAAGTAACTTAACACACTGCTAATTTCTTGCTAATTTGACAAGTCATCGCGCTTAATCGATTGCGTAAACTTAAAGCCGGTGCTCCACGCCAGGCGAGCGATAGCGCGCGATAGCCGCCGCCCCGCCTCCAACACCAGCGATCAATTTTCAGCCCTGCTCCCTAGCTCCGTACTCGCCGCAGGTTAGCGAGCGTACAGATAGGAACCACTGTAACCGCCGATTTCCTTGGCCATGTTGATTTTTAAACCTTAAACTAAGATTAATGACTAGTTTGGACGGAAACATAGATAAATATACTACTTATGAAAATCAAAATAATATTTCTAGGACCAGAATCACAATCTACCGCGAAGATGACGTTCAGGAAAATCACATTGCCTCGGATTGCGTTTAAAGAAAATTAAATGTCAGTGCCCTTGGGATGACTTGACTGAGCTTTTCCGTGTACTAAACAATAAAATTCAAAATTATCGACCGAGCGAAGCGAAGGTCTTTGAGTTAACTAGGGCGATTTGCACTTGTCCGTCCGTCCGTCCGTCCGTCCGTCCGTCTGTCAGAGCCTTATAACTTTTGAATTACTGAACGTAATTACTTCAAATTTAGATATAATATGTAAACCGATGGCCTCCAGCCGAAAATGGCTTAAAAAGTTATAAAAATCTTTATTTCAGGGGGGCTCTCATAGAAGCGAATGCGAAGTAAAAAAAAAAAAATCGCGTTACATAAAATTGTTACGTATCATTTTAAAGATAATTTTGAACTGAGTACAAAAATATTTTTTTTTTAATTTTTCCCTTAAAATTGACGAAATGGGGGGCTTTCAAAGTGGCGATTTTATACGCTCGCTTGAAGACGCTCTCTAGAAAAATCCGCTATGGATTTTCAAACTGATTTTATGTTTTTAGGTCACTTATATCCTGTACTTGAACAACAAATACTAAAATTATATGAATATTATAAAGAAACGAGATTATTTAATTTTTAATGGGCGTCAGTAATTCATATAGCATCAACATAGCTTCACAATAATGCTAATAGATGGCGCAGTCAGTAACTATTCCCATGGAACTACGAGTTAAATTCAATGTTTGATAAATAATTCAATGTTTTCACTAACGTTCCCTAACCTTTACGGGCTACCTATAAGTTAGGTGATTGATGTTTTCTGTCAACTTATTTATCACGATCCTGTACGGGACACCTAAAAGGATATTGGGACGGATGTTAGGACTTAGGATTGTATTTAGGAGCTACCTACGTTAAGAGACTCCTACTTAGGGGATGATTTAGGTATGTTTGGTGAAAACGGGCATAATAATAATGTCAGTTTTGGTTATCATGTATCGATTGAATGAATAATCATGGGATACCGTTACCGCGAGGTCTCAGTTCGGGGCGAACCACTAGTTTATTTCATGTAGGCTACTTTAGCTCTTATGAAACTTCTAGACTATAGCGCTACCACAATAGTTTAGATCGTTACCGAACTATTTTTATAGCACAGTAAAATAATGTAACAACTGTGTGCGAAAGTATCATTCTTCAATCACGTATCATCGCAGCAAAGCTGAAACTTTTGATTTCATTTGTCGCATCGATAGTTACCTTATAGAGTGACGATGATAGTTTTTCCTCTTGAAAAAATCCAATTCGCGGGCAACAGCTACTGTAAAAAAAACTTGAGAGGTGTAAAGGGACACCCGGATGGAACGAAGTTCCTTTCGATTAATTAGTGAAGGAATTGTAATAAACTAGTAGTGCCATCTAGTATTAAATTGATTAACTACGATTAATTATATTTAGTTTATTTCTATTGCAGCAATGTTACAAAACCAAAGAGTTACTCTGGTTTTTTAACAGATGGCGTTAGTAGTACAATAACATTTTATACAATTTATTCAATAAAAAATTAGGGAAAAATTCCACATGTAGAATTAATTATTTAAAATAAAATTGAAAATACAAAATTCAGTCTGTCGAGCTGGGATTCGAACCATCGACTTTTAAACTGTTAAGCGACTGCAGAAGCCACTAGGCTACGGAGACCCAATGATGTATCGCGAAAATAGCGAACACAATGCAAAATTCACATTCAAAAAAAAAGTGTCGGTTTCAAAAATGTGTCGAGTGTCGGTTCCTTAATTTTTTCCGTCTAGCTCCCTTCCGCACCGTGCGATAAGGAACTTACGTACCAAAATTAACGCACGGTTTATAGATTGAGATAACGAACGGACAAATATCTGTGAAATATACATAAATTAATATTATATACCAGTGAGTGAGTTGATGGTCGTTGGAGTCCCAAGGTGCTGGAGTGACGACGTTGGCAGACCTCCCCACCAGGTGGACCGATGACATCAAACGAGTCGCAGGGAGCCGCTGGATTCAGGCGGCGCAAGACCGAGGCCTGTGGAAGTCCATGCAGGAGACCTTTGTCCAGCAGTGGACGTCCATCGGTTGATAAAGAAGAAGAAAAGTGAGAATCAGAGATGCAACGATAGTCACCGCTCTTCCTTATTACATGCGCGACACCTCCACTCTTCAGTTCCACAGCCCACCCCAGATTCCATGGTCATTTAGCCCAAATATTTCATAAGTCACGTTGCCCTACTGCACAGTCGCTACGCTGCGGCCGGCGGGCGGCGGGTCCTGCAGTACGTAGTCGTGGAAGCTCTTCCGCCGCACGGCATTCCACGCTCGGCCGCGACCGCCGCCCGCCGCTACCCGCCGACCGCCGACCGCCGACCGCCGACTGCCGACCGCCGACCGCCGACCGCCGACCGCCGACCGCCGACCGCCGACCGCCGACCAGCGACTGCCGAGGTGAGTGAGACATACCAACGTTTTTTAACTAAGAATAGTTTTACTAAAGATCCAATAATAGTTTAGGTATTTAAATAATTATTTTGAAACTTTTTAACAATGACCCAAAATCGAAAAAGTTTTTAAGTGAAAAGATTGTATCGCGCCATCCGCCGAAGTTCTGAAAACGAATCCCTGAACTAACTTTAATTATCTTCTTAACAAAGGACACAAACATACGGAAAAGTTTGTGCCCCCAATCGAGCAGCTCATAAAGCGAATTAGTAAACTAATGGTAGCTTACTTAAATTATTTTTATTTGTATTTACTTATATTTTAAAAAAGATCCTTTAAAATCGAATAAATGAAAAAAATAACAGAAAATTTTATTAAAAGCGTAGATATTGTAAAACTGGAATTTTTAAGTTGGAAAATGTAGTACAAGTTCTGAAACTGATTCTACATAGCGAACGTTCCCCGCTCGCAGTAATAAATAACTTTTTTAAAGTTGCGACTTGCGAGTCGATCGCGCCGGGATGTTCCGCCGTCGATTTTCTCACTCGGCAAACTTCTTAAACGATAAAATATGTGTTACATAAATCGTCGTTTGCTGGAACTAGTGTTCTAATATTATTTATGGGTTTATGAAAGAAGAGTGACTACCAATTTTATCAAAGCTTCTTTCCTTTTTTGCGGTAGAAATTCAATGCCTAGGTAATCGGAGGTAGAGTCAACCAATGCGTGAACTGTAAAATACCTGTAATATAGGTCTATGGAGTTAAAATTTATGTTAGAAAGTCTATTTAAGACTTCATGCTTTTTATTTAGTTGATACTCGTGAAATATTTTAGCCATATATTAATAAGAGTCGGTTATTACCATAATAGCTAAAATTTGATAATCTACAGTAATTATATTAATTACCGTACCTTGTATAGCAGCACGACCTATTTGTTATCATTTATCATACATGTTCACTGAATTTAATATCATTAAAACCATTTATATCTGTATAAAAATTGTATGTATAAGTGTTCTTCGTCTGCCGATTGACGTCCACAGCTGGACTTCCACACGGCTCGGCTTTGCGCCGCTTGAATCCAAGGGCTTCCTGCGACTCGTTTGATGTCGTCCTTCCACCGAGTGGGTGTTGCCATTCCAGCATAAGTTAAGACAACTACATACAACAATGCATTAATCAATGTCGAATAGACTACTGTTAAATAGAGCGGCAGTGATAGCCTAGTGGTTAGGACTGTAGTCTCCTATTCGGGGGGTCGCAGGTTCGATCCCGGGTACGCACCTCTGACTTTTCGGAGTCAAGTGCGTTTAAGCAATTAAATATCACTTGCTTCAACGGTGAAGGAAAACATCGTGAGGAAACCTGCACATCTGAGAGTTCTTCATAATGTTCTCGAAGGTGTGTGAAGTCCGCCAATTCGCATTGGGCCAGCGTGGTGGACTATTGCCTATAACCCTTCTCTGAGAGGAGACCTGAGCTCAGTAGTGAGCCACTGATGGGTTGTTGGGTTTCACACATGGAAGTAGTCCATAGTTTCTGAATGAACGAAATCGGTGTTGCAACATTAGATTATCGTATGGTGTTGTGAAACACTGTGCACCGGTTTGTCTACGTCTACTGTCACGAGAAAGCCAAGTCTTCGACGCGAAATTAGTCACTCGTTGCGTGCATATTAAGGTAAACGAGAAATCAGTCTACATCGACAATATCTCTCCCTCTCTTCGCGAGATATCACTTCGACATGCATACTGGGCCTGCTGTAGTGAGCCGTTGATGGGCTGCTGCTGATGATTTTTAATTGGGCGAGAACCAGTGATAGCCTAGTGGTTAGGACTGTGGTCTCCTATTCGGGGGGTCGCAGGTTCGATTCCGAGTACGCACCTCTGACTTTTCGGAGTCAAGTGCGTTTAAGCAATTAACTATCACTTGCTTCAACGGTGAAGGAAAACATCGTGAGGAAACCTGCACATCTGAGAGTTCTTCATAATGTTCTCGAAGGTGTGTGAAGTCCGCCAATTCGCATTGGGCCAGCGTGGTGGACTATTGCCTATAACCCTTCTCTGAGAGGAGACCTGAGCTCAGTAGTGAGCCACTGATGGGTTGTTGGGTTTCACACATGGAAGTAGTCCATAGTTTCTGAATGAACGAAATCGGTGTTGCAACATTAGATTATCGTATGGTGTTGTGAAACACTGTGCACCGGTTTGTCTACGTCTACTGTCACGAGAAAGCCAAGTCTTCGACGCGAAATTAGTCACTCGTTGCGTGCATATTAAGGTAAACGAGAAATCAGTCTACATCGACAATATCTCTCCCTCTCTTCGCGAGATATCACTTCGACATGCATACTGGGCCTGCTGTAGTGAGCCGTTGATGGGCTGCTGCTGATGATTTTTAATTGGGCGAGAACCAGTGATAGCCTAGTGGTTAGGACTGTGGTCTCCTATTCGGGGGGTCGCAGGTTCGATTCCGAGTACGCACCTCTGACTTTTCGGAGTCAAGTGCGTTTAAGCAATTAACTATCACTTGCTTCAACGGTGAAGGAAAACATCGTGAGGAAACCTGCACATCTGAGAGTTCTTCATAATGTTCTCGAAGGTGTTTGAAGTCCGCCAATTCGCATTGGGCCAGCGTGGTGGACTATGGCCTATAACCCTTCTCTGAGAGGAGACCTGCGCTCAGTAGTGAGCCGTTGATGGGTTGCTAATGATGACCCTTTGTCCAGCAGTGGGCACCGTATAACTAGCGAGACACTGCGTGGGTGTCTGTATTGGATTGCTTCACATGTAGGGTCCGTAGGTGTCCCGGGGGCCTGAACGCGTCTGTTTTACGACCGACAGTTATAAATGTACTTTTGGGGATTGTTTATTTACTTGTTCTACGTAATACACTCACGACTTCATCGATATAAAAAACTTTGCGTTCCCTGAAGTTTTATGATGTCGAAAGTTATACCCTGGTATCTAAAGTTTTTGCAAAACAGAAATTACTTAGATACAGCTGTCACGTGAGGCAGTATAATGTTTTTTTTATTTGAATAAACTTTTACAAAGTGCTTTCGAATCGTCAAGTTAATTTATATATTTTTAAATAAATTATCTGGTAGGTATCTCTAATATTAAATTAATAATTCTCATGTCGCGGTGTTTGTTACCAAACTCCTCCGAAACGGCTGGACCGATTTTTATGAAATTTTGTGTGCATATCGGGTAGGTCTGAGAATCGGCAAACATCTATTTTTCATAACCCTAAATGATAAGGGTGACCCACCCCTAAATATTTTTGTTCGCTGGGTCAGCTAGCATTCTTATAATATAACTAGCTTTGACCCGCGACTTCGTCCGCTTGGAATTAGGGGAACCGCGGGAACCCTTTTTTTCGGGATATCCACTGGTGCATATACCTAGGTCTATCGTCGCAACTTTCGCACATCTTGGTTCCGTACCATGACTTGTCTGATGTGGTCGGTCTACTGGTAGTGAGGTATGTCAAAAGTGTGCTCTCCGGTGCGTTGGCTGTGCCTTAAATAATATCATTTACACTTAAATAAATATACTCATACGATTCACTTTATACCAATAGAAGTAGCGCGGACGAAATGGCGTGGACACATGTCTCTGCCTTATAGTCAAGTCAACCGGAACATTGCTTCACAGTAACCTAACATACGTGAATAACACTATTTTGGAAACCCTTTGCTCTTCCGGAATACAAAGTACCCAGGTACCGATGTCACTCTGCAGGTCCTCGACTGTACCTGTTGTAGGTAGATCATACTAATATTATAAATGTGAAAGTGTGTTTGTTTCTTGGTTTGTACTTCAATTACGCCACAACAGGGCTACGGATCGACGTGATTTTTTCATGGGTATAGTTGAGGACATGGAGAGTGAAATATACTACTTTTTATCCCGGAAAATCAAAGAGTTTCCGCGTGATTTTAAATACTAAATCTATGCGGACGAAGTCGCGGGTACCAGTGGGCATCAGCTAGTATGTATAGGTATTGTAACCTACCAAGTACACCACGCCACACCCACAAAATGTTTGTGTTGTTATATAGTGAATCACAGGAATCAAACTGTTTTCAACACAATGAACTAACTCATAAATAAACAATAGGAAGTGAGTAAATCACAGATCACGGGCAAAATTGGATAGCTATATGGGCTCGATACGAGATAGTGTTTAATGGATTGCGAAGCCCGATAGCCATCGCTAACTCTGGTCACCGTAATGGCAGGCTAACATTATTAGAGTTGCTGCATCCAGTAAGTTCGACCAGCAGTTGCTGCAATAATATATTATGAATAGATTGTTTGAATCAAAATTTCTGGAAGGTCGCGCAGTCAAAGTTAAGTCACGGAATCAGATCACGCACTCCGTTTTCTCTTAGATTATTCATAGATCGATTAGCACTAGACTAAAGAGTTGACAATCAGTTAATCAACCAATCTTTTTATTTTACACGAATATGGTACATGAAATATAGACATATTTACTGTGTTAAGTTTGCAATAATACACACAGACAGACAATCGAGTAAAGAACTTTTTAATCTCTGCATTTAGTACGTTTCGTGTGTTCTTCAATCACAACAAAAAAGTGAAAAACATCATGGTTTAGATCACTGGACTGGAATGTCATTGAAATGTTGTAAACCGGGTATGTCTAACCAGGCGTTTATCGCTGGCAAGCTAGGAAATAGCCACTTCCAGCAACTGTTTTGCGGCAACTCTACGAGACGCGGCCCTGTACGATGTACATTAAGCAGGTATCGATCCTTTAAATTCATGCTCACCTCCTTATACAATTTTGAACGCATTTTCATTTGAAGAGAAATTTATCTCTAGTGCGCCCCACACAAACGAATGGAGTAACGGATCGACGTGATTATTGCGTGGGAATAGTGAAGCTCCTGAAGAGTGGCATAAGCTACATTTTAAAGCCAAAAAATAGCACTCTCATATTGACAATATTTTTATTTTAGATTCTGAATAATAACAGCATCGATCCCACCAAGCACATCGAAATATTTATCATCATCAGCAACCAATCAACGGCTCACTACTGAGCGCAGGTCTCCTCTCAGATAAGGGTTATAGACCATAGTCCACCACGCTGGCCCAATGCGAATTAGCACACGTCACACAACTTTGAGAACATTATGAAGAACTCTCAGGTGTGCAGGTTTCCTCACGATATTTTCCTTCACCGTTGAAGCGTGTGATATTTAATTTCTTATTTCTAAATATTTATAGTGTAAAGATATTTTTATAACAATTAGTGTAACAGTGATCCCTGCAAGAGACCACCTGGCACGCCCAGCTGTGTGTATGTGGGCGTGTATCAGTGAAACCAACCGAGACACAACATCAGTTTGGTCCACCAAAGCCAGCAGAAAGCACTCTATCTACCTTCCAAACTAACTAAAATTTTAGCATATTTCAATATTTATCACAAGTTAGAATTGAACCCACTGTTTTGCAACTTTAAAATCTAAGCTGAGACCGCAGCAACTAAGTTAACTCGCGCTAACTTCTCAATAACATTTCAGTGCACTATTGAATTGAATTCTCGCCAGCTGAACCAGTAGAGGCTGCTTCAAAGCTCTGTTATTAAATAAACAACTCAATATCCCAGCTCCCACAAAAGTAATTATTTTCATGTTTAAACACAAATTAAAATTTTCTCTGTATACTATAATTATTATTTAACTTTATTTTTATTTCTTGCTCTTTTGCCCCTGCTCTTAGGTGAAGTCTATTTAATTAAAATAGAATTGGAACGTGTAATATAAGTTAAGCATAAAGTTAAGCAGTAAGTTATTCTGTTTTTATAACTTTAAGATGAAAGCTGTTTGTTTTACCTTTTTCACTACGATTTTTGATAAGTATAAATAATATTTTGCCAAGTGTACAAACACACGTAGCGATAGAGTCTGCCAGCCCTGCGCTGAACAGAGAGCTGTCGAGGTGTACACAATCTGCTCGAGAAGGAGCTCGACTCGAAGAAACCTTAATGACTAAAAAGTATGCTGAAGCATATTACATAGGGCAATGCGAAACTATTAAAATAAATTGCTGAAAAGAAGTTAGACTTAGATTTTGGGTGTAGAGGTTACAGATGCAGATATCATATCATATCATACTAATATTATTAATGCGAAAGTGTATTTGTTGGTTTGTTGGTTCAATCACGCTGCAACAGAGCAACGGATTGACTTGATTTTTTGCATGGGTATAGTTGAGGACTTGGAAAGTGACATAGGCTTTTTACCCGGAAAATCATAGAGTTCCCGAGGGAATTTAAAACCTAAATCCACGCGGATGAAGTCGTGGGCATCAGCTAGTTAAAAATTTATCAATTAAAAATTGATTAAAAAACAGATCGGTACAATTACTTGTACCGAGTTACCTGTTTATATCTGCTTGCCCAGTAATAGGGAAAGCATGTTCCTTATGTAACATAATTTTAATTTCTTTTATGTTCGTTCGGTAAACAAGAGAGTGAAACGTGACCAAAAATGTTAATCATAGTTTTTTTCAAAGAGCCTTGAACATATTTTAATGTTTTTGTGACATTTCGAGAATAATAATATTATGATATGAAAATGTAGATGATACTAGACAGGTATCCTACAGGGTACAGTACAGGTATACTAACCTAACCTCACCTAACCATTATATCATAATAGAGAACTAGCTTTTTTTCGCGGCTTCGCTCACGATTCGTTCGACTTTTCAAATCCCATTTTAACGTCTAACGTCGTAAAACTTTCAAAAATCGTTTCTTAGCGGATGCCTACGTCATAATTGCTATTTGTATGTTAAAATTCAACCCGACTCGTGCCTTAGTTTGAAAATACGTCGAATGATCAGTCAGTCAATCAATGTTTTCATATAAACTGGACCGCAAAAAAAAAGGGTCGGTTAGAAAATCTTCAAAACGAAAAACTACGTATTTTGCATTTATTTTACATTTTATGAAAAATAAAAAACTTGAATTTATGTTTTCTTTATTTTCATTTAAGCACATTAAAATATTCATTGACATTAAATAAATGTAAAATAATTGAAAATGCGTAGTTTTTCATTTTGAAGATTTTCTAACCGACCCTTTATCTTTGCGTGCGGTCCAGTTAATTTAGATTATGCCCCACACACGTCAGATGCATTACTTTAAATACGAGTAGGTACATTGACTATGCAGTGCCTCTCTTGACGAGAGAGAAATAATTTTCAATAAACATGTAATTTTTTATTTAGGTAAAACTCCTAAAAACATGTAAAAGAAAAAGGTTTTTATAAATTCCAACAAAAATTCACTTTTCTTTGAAATAACGAACATTATAATCAAGTATATCCTGAAAAAGCACCGCATTTTTATTGTCTGGTACAATCGTGCCAAGTTTCGCCAGCTCCGGTACAATTTCCGCCGCATCATGTATTGTGCGGTGTGCCGTGCCATGACACCTCCTAATGATACCGGTAAATTGTTCCCTTGTATCAATCTTCCTGAAATTTACCTTGAAATGACGATACAAAGTCTTTTTATTTATAGCATAGTAGAGAAAAAAGTTTTATCGTTTCAAGTAAAAGTTCCGATGCAGGGTTCTCATCCTGTGTTATGGGACCAGGGAAATACAAAGCCACCCAAACCTCTCGGTGAACGTATAGTGCAAGAATTGGATCAGCAGCGGAATATTCTAAAAATATAAAATACTTAAGTGTTAGAAATCAGACACGGAAAATATTATGAAACACAGATTCAAAAAAATAGAGCTAATATAATTTACTTTCAAATTGACTTCACTTTACACAATAATCGAATTATAATGCCGGTACTGTCAACCCCTTTGAGTATTGTTAGTTTAATTCTCAAAGGTCAACCCTCTCGTTCGGCGGGTAAGCCAGGAATTCTCAAAGGTCAACCCTCTCGTTCGGCGGGTAAGCCAGGAATTCTCAAAGGTCAACCCTCTCGTTCGGCGGGTAAGCCAGGAATAACACGTGTGCGGCTGAGGGCTCGCTTTTAGGGTTCCGTACCCAAAGGGTACCAACGGGACCCTATTACTAAGCCTACGCTGTCCGTCCGTCCGTCTGTCAGCGGGCTGTATCTCGTAAACCGTAATAGATAGACAGATGAAATTTTCAGATATTATGTATTTCTATTGCCGCTATAACAACAAATAATAAAAATTAAATTAAATAAAAAAAATTAAATTAAAATATTTCCATGGGTACATGGAAATATTTTTATTTAATTTTTTTAACGGAACCCTAAAAGAGCGAGGCCCGACTCGCACTTGGCCGATTTTTTTAGGGTTCCGTAGTAAACAAGGAACCCCTATAGTTTCGCCATGTCCGTCCGTCTGTCTGTCTGTCTGTCTGTCTGTCTGTCTGTCCGCGGTTTAGCTCAGAGACTATTGGTACTAGAAATCTGTAATTTGGCAAGTGTATAAATATCAATCACGCAAAGTGGTGAAATAAAATTGTGAAAAACAATTTTTTTAGGGTACCTCCCCTACATGTAAATTGGGGATGAATTTTTTTTCCCGTCTATCCCATAGTGTGGGGTGTCGTTGAATAGGTCTTTCAAAAATATTGTGGGTGTGGGAACACCATTTTTCGATTCAGGGATCCGTTTGTGAAATATGATATTTTAAAGTGCTAAATTTTATTAGAGTCAAGTGTCCCCCCCCTCTGCCAGCTATATGGTTGTATAAAGAATACAAGAAAAAATTCACAGCAGTAGTATATATAGTGAATTTCAAAGGAAAACTATCACGGCTAAGTAGGGTTCATTAGTTAAAGAGTTATATCTGTTTTTCTAAGTTAGGTATTAGACGTAGTGTAAGTTGCATATTTTGTAATATAACCATGGAACTCAAAATGTATTCAATATTAATAAATAATATTTGAGATTATAGTAATTTTTAGTGTAGGGTTCCGTAGTTGAAAGCAACTACGGAACCCTACACTGCGCGTGGCCCGACACGCACTTGGCCAGTTTTTTTATATACATTTTGGCTGGGGCATGGCTGGGTCATACGTCATGCTCGTGAACGGGTTCCGCCGGCGGGAATGGGACTACTTTCTGTCTGCCCGTCTTAATATATGTTGAATTATAATTAGGTATGCTTTTGTGGAACTTCCACTCATTGTGGAAACACTGCATACACAGCATAGTATTTATTGTATTGTATACTTGTTTTGAAAAGAGCAACCGCCGAGTTTCTTACTGGTTCTTCTCGGCAGGAACGGCTTTCCGAACCAGTGGTAGACTCATCGACGATTCAAAAGCACTTGTAAAAAGTTTATTTGAATAAAAAACATTTCTATTCTATTCTATTCTATTTGTTCGGTACTGCCGCTTCTTATAATGATTCATTTTGAAATTCTGCTTATCATAGTATATAGTATGGTAGCTATAGTGAGACGATCACAATTACCTCTAATTACGGTAAAAGAACTTTGGAAAAGAAAGAAAAAGATAAATTTTCGCTGAAAAAAAAATTGGACGACATCGCTATTGGCTATTATACATTGACAAAATGAATTATTATTATTACATTTAAAAAAAGAATAACATATCATCGCAATTGAGATTATAGTTAAAGATGAGAGAGTATCAGCCAATCAGAAGTGACTATGATCGTAACAATCTAGTAAGTTGTTAACCAACAATAATACAAGGTGTTCCTTTACTGCATAATATCAATTTATTTAGTAGTCAAGTGGAGATAATATCTTCTTTTTAACTACATCATCTTTCATTCATAAATCTTCTTGAAATCCAATTATTTAGATTGATTTTCATCCGGAAAAATACATTAAAATTTATGGCACTTTACATCGGAATTCCAACTTTGTCGTTGATCGTAAATTCCGCTTGGAGATTGCCTCCCTACAGGTATATTATATCAACATTGGCAATTTTCCTCGCAACATTAATTCCATTATTCATCTGCAAAAGAATACACAGCAGTTCAAATCTAATTAAAATATTTAATACTTTATGCAAATGAAGCTTTGCAAGTTCTTTTGAGATGAACTGCATTATATTTTCGAACACGCAAAGACCACGTTGCATTCAATGCAAACCTGATTATTTATCGAAACATAGTTTATTAAGAGGCTTTATTTGAGGATATTCTTTTAATATTTGAAATGGAAGATTGTTAGAACGGCTAATATCCCGTATAAAAAATAGAGAACCTAGGGTTTAAAGCTTATATAGTACAATTTAATACTGATTCAATAAAAATTTACTCTATGAAATCTGAAAGCATTTTCTTAATTGAACCGACTGTAAAGATAACCCAGCAGAAGATAGTTAGATATTTTAATAAATATGATATTATAATGTAGTATAAAATATTATAATATTTTTATTGTAATAAAATGAAACCTAATCATTCGATGTATTCCAGAATAGATGTACGTTTATAGATATCATAATAATATTATCGTGTCCTCGCCTCGCGGGAGATATTTATTCTATGTGTATCTAAACTTCGACTTTGAACCAATACAATGAGATGCTACCAAAGAGATAACAAAATCTGGAAATATCATATAAAATTCATAACTCCGTTCCAGCAATATTTTACCAGAAAAAAGGCTGTTCGAAGTTATCCGATGCTCATAAATCTTGCACCTCGATTTTGGCAAAATATCCCCACATTTCATTTTCAGTCACTTCTAATGTTGCCAATTTATTTCAGGTTTTAACCATCCATTTGAGCTTTTCTTGCGAGGTATTCCCGCGGCTCCAATTCATTTATAACTCGGCTAAGCAAATGATATAATTTTTGCAGTTTTTTTGCATCTGCCTCTACGTTCACAATAATTATAATATTCCCTCAGCATTCTTAAACTGCTTATTATGTTTTGATAAATGAGTTGTCGTCAGCTTATGTTGTGATGTTAAACAACAACAAGGGTAAATAGAAAATTTAAAATACCTGCGACATGTGAATCTTTGGCCGAACTATGTACGATGTACCTAATGTCCTGCTACTCAGTTTTATGCTCCACCATCAGATCCTCCTCCTAGATCCTCGATCATCATCTATCCAACACCATCGAGACCATTCTAATGAGCTCAAACACACTTTATTTGCTGTAAGTTGTTGAGGAGACGGGTATCCCACAGATTACTTGATACTGCAGCATCAGCTCAAGGTTACCATGTCTTGGAAGTAATCCGAAATAACAGTACAACCAAATCAATCGCACCAATGAAAGTTTGTAAGACCCTTTAATCAAGTAGGATATGAGCTGATGATCTTCAAACACCTGAGCAGATCTTCATCTATATAAATAAAAATGAATGTTGGTAAGCGCATAACTCAAGAATGGATGGACCAATTCGGTTAATTTATTTTTTTGTATGTTCCTTAAGTTCCACGGAAGGTTTTAATACAAAAAAAAAAAAAACAAAAAACTAAATTCACGCGGACGAAGTCGCGGGCATCAGCTAGTAAATTAATATAAATTGATAAATAATGTATGTATTACAATAGCATGTTTTAACTTTCCTCGATCTTAGCTTGCACTATCCCATTTTCTTCTTTGACGTTTTCATCCCCAGATAAAGGTAGCCTGGAAGAGCTTGCTTTTGCAATAAGGCTGCCTATGCACCTTGTATTTTTTTCTCTCGTGTATCAACCTTTATTTCTTGTCGTGCAATAAAGAAGTTTCTATTCTATTCTATTTTAAACATAAGATAGATCCATTCTTTAGGGAGCTAAGAGAGCATCAGACACAATGATACACACATACACACGTCAAACTTATAATAAGTACCCCTCCTTTTTGTCGGTTTTTAGGGTTCCGTAGTAAACAAGGAACCCTTATAGTTTCGCCATGTCCGTCCGTCTGTCTGTCTGTCTGTCTGTCTGTCTGTCTGTCTGTCTGTCCGCGGTTTAGCTCAGAGACTATTGGTAATAGAAATCTGTTATTTGGCAAGGGTATAAATATCAATCACGCCGACAAAGTGCTGAAATAAAATTTTATAAAATAATTTTTTTCAGGGTACCTCCCCTACATGTAAAGTGGGGATGAATTTTTTTTTCTCGTCTATCCCATAGTGTGGGGTGTCATTGAATAGGTCTTTCAAAAATATTGTGGGTGTGGGAACACCATTTTTCAATTCAGGGATCCGTTTGTGAAATATGATATTTTAAAGTGCTAAATTTTATTAGAGTCAAGTGTCCCCCCCTCTGCCAGCTAAATGGTTGTATAAAGAATACAAGAAAAAATGAAATCGGAATACGCCTTAATGAATTACAACTAAATTCTCATTTTGACTTTCATCCCCTCTCCCAAGGGAACCGTGCTGAATTTCGGGATAAAAAGTATCCTATGTTATACCTCGTAGTATGAACTTAAATCATGCCAAGTTTCATTTAAATCCGTCCAGTTGTTTCGGCGTGATGCGCGGCCAAGATACAGACAGACAGACAGACAGACAGACAGACAGACAAAAAATTAAAAAAAAATTGTTTTGGCTTCAGTATCGATTATAGAGTGCCCTCAAACAAAAATTTTCAAAATATCTTCAATGTACAGAATTGGACCTGTTACAGTTTTATTATATTATAGATAGATTTAAACCATGGAACTCAAAATGTATTCAATATTCATAAATAAAATAAAATCACTATCCTAGGTCAGCAATAATATTTGAAATTATATTAATTTTTAGTGTAGGGTTCCGTAGTTCAAAGCAACTACGGAACCCTACACTGCGCGTGGCCCGACACGCACTTAGCCGGTTTTTATTTGTGTAATTTTTGTACCAAACACTAAGGGTTTCAGATTTAGAGTATAATTTAGTGCCTGTAATTCTCGCGAAAGCCTCTGGCACTGTTGGCTGGAGTACGGCGTACTTCGGCGCTTAACTTTGTACGCGAAAGAAGTGTTTATCCCCGCGCCGGGGGCATTTGCATACGATATGAGAACACCCCGTGAAGGGGGCTTATTGAGCAATAGCGCCTCTTGAATTACACGTATTCTTTCTTAAGGATTTGAAATTCAGATCAGATTTGGCATTCAAAAAACAATCTGAAATTACTTAATACCTTACTAGTATATTTATTACTTACTACGATTTACGAAGGCTCCATAGATCAATACTTCACAGGTGGACTAAAATCACTAAGCTCAAAGCTTCGAATCCGTTTAATTATTGTCTTACCCAATTTAAAAGCTGATAGGTATTTTACATTAATTAATTGTTTACCTTTAAACATTTACATTTGATTTACATTACCTAATTGGTTACCTTTACCTTTAAACTTTATAAAATGATTAATAACGTAATATTATTTTTTAATTACAGGTCCAGTTCGTGTCTTCGAATTAATAATAATAACAAGTAAGTACCTAATAATAGTAAAGAAGAATAAACGAATGGATTTGTTTCCAAATGGATCAGCGTGATTGTGAGGGGTCCAACCGAAGCAGGCAAATAACGAACTATATCCAAAGAGAGCCTATCTATGTAAAAATAAATAATAATCTGTCAGATTCAAGATCGAATTGATTACATTTTTTTGAACTTGTTTTACATTAATAGTATTTAAATTTCGCAATTTTTAATAATTTTATTGGGAAACGAATTAAAACGGGTGCGTTATACTTACATTACATTTTAAACTTACCTACTAAGGTAACAAGGTATTTTCAGTGTCTAGATAGTAATTTTGATTTGTTTTGTGATAAAAATTAAAGATTGCCTCTTAGGGTTAGGACTGGCTTTTTAGGATTTGCTTAGAGTTTGCTTTTCGGAAAGATAAGCAATTAAATATCATAAGCTTCAACGGTGAAGGATAATCACAGGATAACACGTCATTAATAATAATTTACTATGATTCAAGAATGTATAAATATCTACTGTTTTCTGAAACTTGTCTTAATTATTCAAAAAAATAAGTTAATTCATGTTTTCGAAGTACCTACTTTATTCCTGCAGTCGACAAAAACTCAATACGAATAGCTGTAAGCCCGTGTGATGGTCGTAAAATGAATTAATCCGATCCGAGTTATAACCGGCGCAGTATTCGCAGCACGATTTTCATTTGAGCGCAAATCTTTGCACAATGCGGCCAGTAATGAAGCGTTCTGTTGCTCGGTAAACTATTTATTAACACGCCATTATTCAGGATAATACAGTTTACTTTGAGCTAACTAAACTGTACAACATTTATCAACTATTAACTATGTATTGTTTTCATAATGAACACTCGTATTTCATCTTATGAGTTGACTATCTCGTATCATAAACTTCTCCGTATCAGACGGAGTTGGGAAGTTGGTGGTGTTAATTGACCGCCTTGTTTCGGAGAGCAGCTATAGTTATATACATATCTGTCTGTGTAACTAAAGCTCTTTCTGGTCGTGTCAGTTTGCTGTCCCATCGGACTATAAGGTTAACAATTGAGAGAGCACGTGTGCACTTTAATATCTCCTAGGTAGTTAGCTAGTATATATCCCATATATCCAGTATCCTCATGTGACATTTTCTGCTTAGGCCCAAATTCGGTCGGGAAGGTATGATTATTATTAATCATGATCGCGTATGTAGGGTGGTGTCAAATTTACACTGTAAGGGCCTCTTGCAGAACTCTGCTAACCCAGAGTTAGCCTCTAACTAACTAACAAATTTAATCCTGGGTTAGCTAACTCAGCGTTTCTGCAAGTGGGCCTTAGTGCGAGGCTGCCCTATAGCGGTGTTCTACAGGGTTTAATTATTTCGTTGAGTATGCTCATAAACTAAGTTACTAAACTAACTGTACCCCTATGTTTATAACTAAAGACCCTACCTATGCCTGCAGATAAAGATGTGTCGAATAATCAGAACGAGGCCCCATTCTTTGGTAAATTAGACCATTCAAAACATAACATCATGTTGTTTGTTCTTCTTTGGTGTACCATATAGAATATTTCATTAATTCATTCATAACTTTATGTACTGAGAGTGGTGATTGAAGTACCGACATGATTCACCAATAGAAAATCGCAAGATAATATGCAGAAGGCGCTTTCAAATGTTTGCGTATGTGTAGTAGCAGCAAGAGCCAGCCGCATCGGGTGCAACATTTGCTTTCATATAGAAGGGATCGGCGCTGAGTTGATCTCCATTACACGCCCCCTTGCTGCCAATGTATTTACTGAAAAAATACGCCTTTTGCAGCCCAAAAACTATGCTCGATTTCACAAAGGTCCTACATAAGGATCCCTTATACATCACTTGAACCTACATCTAGTATCTACATCATCCTTAAGGTTTTCCTTAAGGGATTGTCAATAAAAAACATGCTTCAACCAATGTCTTAGCTCGTTTCCTCATTAACAGGCCTCCGCCTCGTGACATCGCCTGAGGCAAAAATATAGTTAATAGTAAACGTAAAAGGAACGCTCCTGTTGTTATAATGAGCTCCAACTACTACTGCAGGAAATAAGTTAACTCGATAAAGGCTCTCGCTAATATAATTGGACGCTGTCCAAAGTCCGAGAGTAGGTAGAGTAGAGCCGTCGCGCGTCGCCAATAGTTTGGACGTCAAATGTACTAGTTGTTAACTAAAACCACTACAAAGTTTTGGCTTAGAATTTATGCTACAGCGTAAAGTACAAGTTAAAATTTGCTTTATTTAAAATAGTTTAGCTTTGAGCAGTTTGAAATGGTAAATGAAAGGATTCGTTGTGGGCCTCTTTGAGCACTTTGAAATGGTAAATGAAAGGATTGGTTTTGGGCCTCTTCTCCTCTGATGGAAGTTTCATATTTCGCAAGCCCGCAAGCTCACTTGTGGAACTGTCAACAAGTTAAGCGATGTGCTCAGCAAACAAGCTTGAAGAAGTTAACTTCGGCAAGCCTCTTGCATTGTGTAAACACTCCCAGCAAGTCAATTTCTACAATTACATACTACCTAATGATTTGATTTCTGTAAAAAAATTGTGGGAATTAACTTGAACACCGCATTATTATGACCGTAGCTCACCAGTCCGTGCGAACCGTGTATGATATCATTTTTAATTTAGATTAATAGCTTAACATTAAATTCACACACTTTTATGATGTAATTTATACCTATTCTACTTTATAATTTGGCTTACTCACTTTCGAGGAAAGCTGAAAAAAATTCTTTTTTAGAGCTTTATAAGTTTCACCGTTGTCTACTTCATATATTAATAACTAGCTGATGCCCGCGACTTCGTCCGCGTGGAAAAAGTTTTTAAAAATTTGCTTTTTCGTTGCACTACGCCAGTATCTAGTCCGTACTACGTGGTATAGAGCTACAATAGCAACCCACAATCGACATTTTCTTCAGCCGGTACCCAGCAGCATAAAGAATGAGGAATTGGTACTTGGAGTTCAATGATGTAGCCCAGTGGTGTAACAATGGGGGGAGGGTGATTCCTAAACCAAATCGAACGATTGTGAAATTAGGTGAATAGATTGATGTCATCTAAGAATACAAAGCTACTGTACGAAGTTTTTGTAAAAGCAAAACGGAAGCTCGATTTTTTTTTTACGGCAGCTTGCTACTGCGTAGTTCATACTTGGTACCCATTACCCATTTAGGTGAGCAGGACCCAGCACCAGCAGAATTCGTCCAGTTACAGTTTTATTATAAGTATAGTTAGATGACATACATACATACATTATACATACATGCATACATACATACATACATACATGCATACATACATACATAATAGCCGCGTAATTAAAAGATAAATACGTGTAAAGTAGCATGCGGAAATCCCGCAGGAACTGTTTGGTTTACCGGGATATAAAGCAGCCTTTGTCACTTTTCAGGTCCTCAACTATGACTATCAAAAAAACCATGTCAATCTGTAACTTCGTTGGTGCATAATTGAAGGATTAATATGTGAAAAGTAGCATACGAATATACCGCGGGAACTGTTTGTTTTTCCGGGATAATAAGTAGACTTTGTCACCTTTCAAATCCTCAACTATGCCTATCTAATAAACCACGTCAATCTGTAACTCCGTTTTGAAGGATAAATATGTGAAAAGTAGCATACTAATATCTCGCAGGAACCGTTTGTTTTCCCGGGATAAAAAGTAGCCTTTGTCATTTTTCAGGCCCTTTACTTCACCTGTGCAAAATAATCACGTCAATCTAAAACTCCATTGCGCGTATTTTGAAGGACAAATGCGTAAAAAGTAGCGATGCTATCCCGCAGGAACTCTTTGCTTTTCCGGGATAAAAAGTAGCCTATGATTTCAGACTATCCTACTAATATTACTATCCTACTAATCCTACTAATATTATAAATGCGAAAGTTTGTGAGGATGGATGTATGGATGTTTGGATGGATGGATGGATGGATGGATGGATGTTTGTTACTCTTTAACGCGACAACGAATGAACCGATTTTGCTGAAATTTGGCACAGACATAGATTATAGGCGGCTATTATGTATGTATGTATGCATGTATGTATGTATGTATGCATGTATGTATAATGTATGTATGTATGTCATCTAACTATACTTATAATAAAACTGTAACTGGACGAATTCTGCTGGTGCTGGGTCCTGCTCACCTAAATGGGTAATGGGTACCAAGTATGAACTACGCAGTAGCAAGCTGCCGTAAAAAAAATTCGAGCTTCCGTTTTTAACCGACTTCCAAAAAGGAGGAGGTTCTCAATTTTCCTATGTATGTCCACCGATTTCTCCGGGATTACTGGACCGATTCGCGTGATTTTTTTTTTAATCGACAGAGGATGTTTGCGAAATGGTCCCATAAAAATTTTAACCTTCAACTCCTCAAGCCTGATGCTGCAGGCTAAAACTATGGCGATTTAGGAAATTTCGATTACGAATTGATATTGTAGGTAACAAGTATGGACTACATCATGGAGCTCCAGGTCCTTGCTCCTCAATCATAGGATATTACACTTAAAAGCTTAAAATAAAAATTCTTTTCAAACAACCGACTTCTAACGCCACTACAAAGTATAAAAATAATTTTAGTTTGTCCACGTTTGTTGAAGTCGGGCGGGCCTAAAATACAAACTATGAAACCGACTCGCGATGCTCGCTCGACTTCTACAAACGAGTCTATCATATTCTGTAGCGTCGCGCATCGGTTTCATAGTTTGTATATAGGCCCGCCCGACTTCAACAAACGTGGACAAACTAAAATTATTTTTATACTTTGTAGTGGCGTTAGAAGTCGGTTTTTTGAAAAGAATTTTTTGCTTTTACAAAAACTTCGTACAGTAGCTTTGTATTCTTAGATGACATCAATCTATTCACCTAATTTCACAATCGTTCGATTTGGTTTAGGAATCACCCTCCCCCCATTGTTACACCACTGGGCTACATCATTGAACTCCAAGTACCAATTCATCCAAGTACTCATTCTTTATGCTGCTGGGTACCGGCTGAAGAAAATGTCGATTGTGGGTTGCTATTGTAGCTCTATACCACGTAGTACGGACTAGATACTGGCGTAGTGCAACGAAAAAGCAATTTTTAAAAACTTTTTCCACGCGGACGAAGTCGCGGGCATCAGCTAGTAATCTATATATCTGTGCCAAATTTCAGCAAAATCGGTTCATTCTTTGTCGCGTTAAAGAGTAACAAACATCCATCCATCCATACATCCATCCTCACAAACTTTCGCATTTATTAAGTACTAGCTGATGCCCACGACTTCGTCCGCGTGGATTTAGTTATTAAATTCCCTCGGGAATTCTTTGATTTTGCGGGATAAAAGTAGCCTACGTCACTCTCCAGGTCCTCAACTATACCCGTGCAAAAAATCACGTCGATCCGAGGCTCTGTTGCGGCGTGATTAAAGGACAAATCAACAAACAAACACACTCGCATTTATAATATTAGAATATTTAGATAATTAAATTGCATAGGAAAACACTGTAACATTACGTCCATACGATGTATTACATCCATACCTACTATGTAGTATGTAGGTATAATGGTCGATTGGCAAAATCTGACGCCTTTAGAGTAGTAGTAGTTTGACTTTGACAAAAGGGCTATCCACGATAGCTATATACGATAAAGTACGATTTCCAGCTTAAGATGAGCCGTACATTCAAAGTATCCTGTAGATTCCGGGTTCAAGTTGTTTGGACCTTATACTGAAGATTGTGATGTCTATAATTTCTGAACTACTAAATGGACGACCTTGAAATAATTACAGGATAATCTCTAAAGTACCCGCTTTCTAACAAAAAAAGAATGAATGAAATCGGAATACGCCTTAATGAATTACAGCTAAATACACCTTTTGACTTTCATCCCCTCTCCCAAGGGAACCGTGCTGAATTTCGGGATAAAAAGTATCCTATATTATACCTCGTAGTATGACCTTAAATCATGCTAAGTTTCATTTAAATCCGTCCAGTAGTTTCGGCGTGATGCGCGGCCAAGATACAGACAGACAGACAGACAGACAGACAGACAGACAGACAGACAGATAGACAAAAAATTTAAAAAAAATTGTTTTGGCTTCAGTATCGATTATAGAGTGCCCTCAAACAAAAATTTTCAAAATATCTTCAATGTACAGAATTGGACCTGTTACAGTTTTATTATATTATAGATATTTCCGGGATAAAAAGTAGCCTATGTGCTATTCAAGACTATAAACTATGTCTGTGCCAAATTTCAGCAAAATCGGTTCATTCGTTGTCGCGTTAAAGAGTAACAAACACCCATCCATCCATCCATCCATCCATCCATCCATATATCCATCCTCACAAACTTTCGCATTTATAATATAAGTAGGAGGAAGTAGGATAGTAGGATAGGTAGTAGGAACATACATACATACATACATACATACATACATACATACATACATACATACATACATACATACATACATACATACATACATAAATGCCGCGTAATTAAAAGATAATTATGTGAAAAGTAGCATACTAATATCCTGCAGGAACCGTTTGTTTTCCCGGGATAAAAAGTAGCCTTTGTCATTTTTCAGGCCCTTAACTTCACCTGTGCAAAAAAATCACGTAAATCTAAAACTCCATTGCGCGTATTTTGAAGACAAAACGTAAAAAGTAGCGATGCTATCCCGCGGGAAGTGTTTGCTTTTCCGGGATAAAAAGTAGCCTATGTGCTATTCCAGACTATAATCTATGTCTGTGCCAAATTTCAGCAAAATCGGTTCATTCGTTGTCGCGTTAAAGAGTAACAAACATCCATCCATCCATCCAAACATCCATACATCCATCCTCACAAACTTTCGCATTTATAATATTAGTAGGATTAAGTTTGACACGTTTTCGTATGAGAATAAAAAAATCGGCCAAGTGCGAGTGGGCCTCGCTCTTTTAGGGTTCCGTACATATGACCAAATCATTTTTTTAAACCTAGATAGCATATGGGGAAAAAATGCTCGATTGGTTTGGTCACAACTTACAAACCGCATAAATCGGTGTTTTCAGTATTTGTTGTTTAAATACACTATATAGTACATAATATACCGAAATTTCAAAATCCTAACTAGTTTATTTTTTGAGATAGACCCGCTTACAAAATTGGTCTAAAACCGAAAACTTTGACGGCCCCCCGTTTCTTCATTTTTGTAGCTAAAAAATAAAAAAATATATATTTGAACTCCACTTAATGAGTTCTAGACACTGACACCCCACGTGCCAGGATAAAAAAATAAAATTTTATTTCGACGCCTTTTCCATGTATGGGAGCCCCCATTATTTTTGAATTTAATATTATTTATATTATTTGTTGTTATAGCGGCTACAAAAATACACAATATGTGAAAATTTCAACAATCTATCTATTACGGGTTACGAGATACAGCCCGTTGACAGAAGGACGGATGGACGGACGGACGGACGGACGGACAGCGGAGGCTTAGTAATAGGGTCCCGTTGGCACCCTTTGGGTACGGAAACGTAGAAATTGAATCGATTAAAAAATCAATCTTCGTTAGGAGCAGTAAACACCTTTAAAATAGACAAACTTGTCAATCAAATGGAGGCTCCATTAATTAATGAATGATCAAATATTTAAACCATAGATTTAGGATTGGTAGCTTAGTTGCTAATAGATAAGAATATATAATAATAGATAAGAATATATAATAATAGATAAGAATATATAATAATAGATAAGAATATATAATAATAGATAAGAATATATAATAATAGATAAGAATATATAATAATAGATAAGAATATATAATAATAGATAAGAATATATAATAATAACACGCCGTTGGTGTACTTGTAAATCACGGCAATTCATAGTACGCCTGAAGTGGCGTACCCACGGTCTCGTAGCAACCAATGTTTGACGTTTTCAAACGAACTATGATATAACGTTGCCGCATTTATGGAGCTATTGTTTGTCGGAGGTTTGGAAGGGCGCTAGATACCGCCCTTCCTACAAACAATAGCCCGGTAACGATTAAGTTACCAACCCTAAATCTATGATGTAAAGTTATACATACTCGACTAATTAAATGTCAATCGCGTCGCTACTTATAGCAACAACAGGGCTTTGACTGAACCGTTCTAGCTTCAATTTTGATCTGAACTAGTTCAACTATACATTAGGTGTTCTTGTAAATGGTAGTAGTAGGAAACTCTCGCCTGATACAGCTCAAGTTTGTTAAATTGAACATTTGTTCACGTCCAAACTCAAGCGTAAGAGTACAAGCAAGATTCAGATATTTTTATGTTGGCTGTTGGAACGTAGTTTTGGAACGTAGTTCCTTATCGCGTGGTGCGGAAGGGAGCTAGACGGAAAAAATTAAGAATAAATTGAACCGACACTTTTTTGAATGTGAATTTGGGCATTGTGTTCAATATTTTCACACTACAGTATTAGATCTCCGTAGCCTTGTGGTTGTCTACAGTCGCTAAACAGTTAAAGGTCGATGGTTCGAATCCCAGCTCGACAGACTGAATTTTCTATTTTCAATTTTATTTTAAATAATTTCTACATGTGGAATTTTTCCCTAATTTTTTATAACTTAAAAGAAATAAAATTTTATTACAATTCCTTCACTAAATTAATCGAAAGGAACTTCATGCCATCCGGGTGTCCCCTGACACCTCTCAAGTTTTTATTAATAATCGTTTAAAAATCAAGCTTTTCTCTCAAATTACATTCTTATGTGAGAGTCTAGGATCCTACATGTGCCTGTGCTTAATGAAAGGGTTTACGACCCACAACAATAAAATCTCCAAAATCACTCTGTGTATCGCAATAGTGCACAAAGTAATTAGAATTTTTTTTGTACTTGCTGACTGTAGCAAATTGAACTAATTATATTGTTCTTTGTATTTTCAACACAAAGACGTTAGGTATTTCAAAGTTAGTCGAGTCTTCATTAAAGACATTAATGATGCTTTTAGTTTTCAGGGCGATATTTTAAAGCATTGGTCAAAGACGAAATAATACTATTTGTATGTGTTACAGTTTTTGTTCTACTTCTTCAACAAACGTATTACTTGACACTTCAAACTAATTGACTTCAATTTCGTTCTTTCCAAAAATAAAACATTTTTTTTGTCAGGGTGCAAAATTCTGTACAAACTAATAATATAACATAACTATTTATTGCACATAAAAAGCATTGCAGCGTCTATTATTATTGAACAACCTCTGAAAATAGACTTTTTATTTGTGCATCAGTCGAATGTTGGCCAGCGTCCAAGTCTCAATTATTTGGTCCGCTCTATGAAAGGCTCTTTACTAAATCGCAATCAATGCTACTGGCTACTTGTTTGCTGCCTATTTGCTACTAATTCAATAGTAGTCTGTGGCGGGTTCTGTAGTAGAATATTAAGTAGCAGCGGTCGGTGTGAACGGTCCCCGGGGTCGCGATGCAAATGAGCGGCCAAGAAGCTGTGAATGTCGGATCACGGCGCGGCGCGGTTCGCTCATGCCCTCTAGCGGGTTGCTCTCAACACGTTTGACAGCGCGGCCGCAATTAGGCAAGTTTATTGAATTACACCAATTACTGATAGGCTTGAGTTGTATTTAAACATGGATGTTACGATCTCAAAGCCATTCCAATTTTTATTCCCCAACGGAGTGCCAATGTTAACGAGTAACGAGTTCCCTAATAACAATTTCCGTTGGTGTCTTTTAGCCAACGGTAGCCAACGGATGGTAATGGTGATGCCGACTAAGTCCCTTTGTAAGGCCAACCACGTCCTGCTATTCTACAGTTGGCACCACGATTTTTAAGGATGACAAAGTCTTACTGTTGGTTTACCAAACTATAGGGACAAAAGCCCAACTAACTGCCAACGCAAATTGCTACTAGGGTTGTAACGAGTATAATATGCCTATGTATATGTTGTTTATTGCAGTTATCTTCATATTATAATAAGGAAATTAGGCACTATTTACATCGGAAAAGTAAAGGATTCCTATAGATTTTTTTAGACTAAATCCACGTATAAAAAAGCCGGCCAAGTGCGAGTCGGACTCGCGCACCGAGGGCTCCATACTCCAAAAGTAAAAGTAAAACGATAATATTATATTAATTTGCTTATGTATCGTTAACTTTGTTTGTAGAGGTTTATCCTATTATAATAATATAAATGCGAAAGTTTGTGAGGATGGATGTTTGGATGTTTGGATGGATGGATGGATGGATGGATGGATGGATGGATGGATGGATCGATGGATGTTTGTTACTCTTTAACGCGACAACGAATGAACCGATTTTGCTGAAATTTGGCACAGACATAGATTATAGTCTGGAATAGCACATAGGCTACTTTTATCCCAGAAAAGCAAACACTTCCTGCGGGATAGCATCGCTATTTTTTACGCATTTGTCCTTCAAAATACGCGCAATGGAGTTTTAGATTGACGTGATTTTTTTGCACAGGTAAAGTTAAGGGCCTGAAAAATGACACAGGCTACTTTTTATCCCGGGAAAACAAACGGTTCCTGCGGGATATTAGTATAATACTTTTTACACATTTATTTCAATTATGCGCCAACGGAGTTACAGATTGACGTGGTTTTTTGGATAGGCATAGTTGATGCCTTGAAAAGTGACAAAGGCTACTTTTTATCATGGGAAAGCAAAAAGTTCCCGCGGGATATTAATGTGCTACTTTTCACATATTTATCCATAAATTATGCGCCAACGGAGTTACAGATTGACGTGGTTTATTGGATAGGCATAGTTGAGGACTTGAAAAGTGACAAAGGCTACTTTTAACCCCGGGAAAACGAACAGTTCCCGCGGGATATTCGTATGCTACTTTTCACATATTTATCCTTAAATTATGCGCCAATATGCATGCATGTATACATGTATGTATCTATGTATGTATGTTTGTGTGTATGTATGTATGTATGCATGCATGTATGTATATATGCGTGTATGTATGTATGTATGTATGTATGTATGCATGCATGCATGTATGTATGTACTTATGTATGTATGTATGTATGCTTGCATGGATGCATGCATGTATGTTTATATGTATGTGTGTATGCATGTATTTATGTATGTTTGTATCCTCCTCCTACTAACTATAAATACATTAACTATATCCTATCCTACTTATTATTACTTATATTATCCCACTAATATTATTAATGTGAAAGTTTGTGAGGATGGATGTATACGGATGTATGTTTGTATAGATATATCTATAATAGATGTAGCATACGGATGGAGGGATATATGTTCTCTGAGATAGGGATTGAACTATTTTGACTGTTTAACTACATAACTTCGTTAAATTTAAACTAATTTTTAGGGTTCCGTACCCAAAGGGTACCAACGGGACCCTATTACTAAGCCTACGCTGTCCGTCCGTCCGTCCGTCCGTCCGTCCGTCTGTCAGCGGGCTGTATCTCGTAAACCTTAATAGATAGACAAATGAAATTTTCACATATTATGTATTTCTATTGCCGCTATAACAACAAATAATAAAAATTAAATTAAATTAAAATATTTCCATGGGTACATGGAAATATTTTTATTTAATTTTTTTTAACGGAACCCTAAAAGAGCGAGGCCCGACTCGCACTTGGCCGATTTTTTATTATTATTTTTAACAGACTTCAAAAAAGGAGGAGGATCTCAATTCAACGGAATCTTTTTTTATATATGCTCACCGATTACTCGAAGACGCCTGAAACGATTTGGAAAATTCTTTTTTGTTTCAAAGGGTATACTTCCCAGGTGGTCCCATTTAAATTTTATCGAAAGCAGTCGAGCGTTTTTAAAAAAATCTACAGTAAATTATGTACTTTGTAGTGGCGCGGGCGTTTAAAGGTATGCTCCCGGGACAAAAAGTAGCCTGTGTTATTTTCCAGGTCCTCAACTTTACCTGTGTAAAAAACCACGTCGACTATATGCACTTGCACTTTATATGGTGAAATATTATAACTGCGAAAGTGCGTTGGTTTGTCCTTCAATCACGCCCCAACAGAGCTACGGATCGACGTGATTTTATGCAGGGGTACCTATAGTTGAGGACCTGGAGAGTGACAGGCTACATTTTATCCCGCAAAGTCAAAGAGTTTCCGAGGCATTTTAAAGCCTAAGTTCACGCAGACGAAGTCGCGGGCATCAGCTAGTATTATAAATGCGAGTGTGTTTTTTGTTGGTTTGTCCTTCAATCAAGTCGCAACAGAGCAACGGATTGATGCGATTTTTTTGCATGGGTATAGTAATGGGAGTAGTAGTGGGTCCTCAGACCGGGAGAGCTGCTTTTTATCTCGGATAATCAGAGTTCCCGCGGGATTTTTAAAAACTAAATCCATGCGGACGAAGTCGCGGGCATCAGCTAGTTGTTAATATAAAAAAACTATGCTAGTTAGAGCGTTGGTTTTATTATATATAGAAATAAATAAAAAACTGTTTTAGAATGCACAAGTAAAGGCCTTTCATATGATACCCCACTCGATACAGTTATTTTACTTTGAAATTTCAAACCCCCGATTTTCCCCCTTTTTCAATCAAAGTAAAATAATTTTCGCGTTGCTTTTATTTTTCCTGTAAAATATACATAAACCTCTATTGACCATAATTATTTCAGATTTTTTGATTTAAACTTCGGAGATAAGGGGGGGGGGGGGAACGGTATTTTTTCAAACCCCCGATTTTCACCCTTTTTTTAATAAAAATAAAAATAATTTTCGATTTTTCTTTATTCCAATGATGTTGGGCCACTATTATACACAACTATGCCAAATTTCATATCGATAGCTTTAATAGTTACTGAAATAATCGACAGTGACAGACGGACGGACAGACGGACGGAGAAAGTCTCACCATAAGGGTTCCATTTTTACCATTTTGGTATGGAACCCTAAAAAGGGCGATACAATTAATTCGCCTTTTATATCGTATCGACAAAAAGGGTGAAATAATTGTTTATTAATCACTAGCCGATGCCCGCGACTTCATCCGTACATTTAGTTTTTAAAATCCCTTGAGAAATCTTTGATTTTACGGGAGAAAACGTAGCCTATGTCACTCTCCCTCAACTATACCCATGCAAAAAGTCACGTCGATCCGTAGCTTTGTTGCAGCGTGATTGAAGGACAAGCAGTGATAGCCTAGTGGTTAGGACTGTGGTCTCCTATTCGGGGGGTCGCAGGTTTGATCCCGGGTCCCGGGACCTCTGACTTTTCGGAGTCTAGTGCGTTTAAGCAATTAAATATCACTTGCTTCAACGGTGAAGGAAAACATCGTGAGGAAACCTGCACACTTGAGAGTTCTTCATAATGTTTTTGAAGGTGTGTGAAGTCCGCCAATTCGCATTGGGCCAGCGTGGTGGACTATGGCCTATAACCCTTCTCTGGGAGGAGACCTGCGCTCAGTAGTGAGCCTTTGATGGGTTGCTAATAATGATGATGATGATGATTGAAGGACAAACCAACAAACACACTTTCGCATTTATAATATTAGCATGATGTTTATCGTATCGACTACGATACAACACGATCATTTGTTCATATCTCCGTAACCTGTGCAGACTCCATGTACTCATCTGTATTTCTCGCGTCACCCCGACGCCGGTTTATCAAAGTCTCCTGAGTCAGAGCGCCTCGCTCGCGTCACAACGTGTAGTCACGTACCTGCCACCCTTTTACGTAACGCACTTGAATAAGATATTTTGTTATTTAAATCAGTTCACACCATTGAGGGTTTATTTCGGTGAAACATACGAGCAACAAAGCTAAAAGGGTCGACGAGCACTAGAGTCCGGAGCTTTTGGAGTAAGGGGTTATATTATGCCTGTCATTGACTTATTTATTTGCCTAGATTTCTTCTGCTCCTTTCAACGAAATATACTTGGGTATTTAAACTCACTTACTGAGTCGCGCTTATTACAAAGTTAATGATTTTCTTAATGACAAAGTTGCATGGGATCTTAAAATTAGTGTTTGAATAATATTATTCAATTCGATGCTTTGATACGGGTAGACTAAGTATGTCACGCTCTCTTTAAACATTTCTGTGGTGGTGTCGTGTGGTGCGGGCTGTTACGTTCCCTCAAATATGGTCGAGCGAAGCAATGGCTGGATCATGCGTCATGCTCGTGAACGGGTGCCGCCGGCGGGAATGGGGCTACTTTCTGTCTGCCCGTCTTTGACATGAATTGAATTGTAGTACGTTTTGTGGAAATGTCATATTCTATTCTAACAAAGATGCACGGGTTAAATCAGCTTGGCATCCAGCTGCCCACAAGATAGTATAAAAACTTATTACAATGTAATAGCTACTTATTGATATTGTAAAATGATTATTTTGAAAAGAGCAACTGCTGAGTTTCTTGCCGGCTCTTCTCAGCAGACTCCGCTTTCCGAACCGGTGGTAGAATCTTGACGTGTCATAAGAGCCACAGGTTGGCCTACATGAAATAAATAATTTTGAATTTTGAATTTTTGAATTTTATTTTATTAATGTATAAAATGGACTTTTTTTTAAGTACTTAATTTATTAATAGTAGATACTCAAGAAGCAGTACTCATAGAAGCAGTGATAGCCTAGTGGTTAGAACTGTGGTCTCCTATTCGGGGGGGTCGCAGGTTCGATCCCGGGTACGCACCACTGACTTTTCGAAGTCAAGTGCGTTTAAGCAATTAAATATCACTTGCTTCAACGGTGAAGGAAAACATCGTGAGGAAACCTGCACATCTGAGAGTTCTTCTTAATGTTCTCGAAGATGTGTGAAGTCCGCCAATTCGCATTGGGCCAGCGTGGTGGACTATGGCCTATAACCCTTCTCTGAAAGAAGGAGACCTGGCTCAGTAGTGAGCCGTTGATGGGTGGTTAATGATGATGAGATACTCAAAATGCTAAGCATTGCCCCTTGGGATGGTAAAAAAAAATTCTTTGGCTAAGGTAGCTGCCACCTGTTGGATCCCCGGTACACTTGCTGACCTTTTTGGAATGTTTTTCAAAAGGCCAATTTGTCGTAGGTATAGTTGTACAGTATAAGGAGGAGGTAAACTATCCTCACTCTGTGATAGTGGGTAACTGGGTAGGCTAACCTACCTACTCCATACATAATGATAATGAACGCCGCCATTTCAAACTCCTTGATGTCACTTAAATATTGTTATTACTGGAATGGAAAGGAATTTATATTGCGTGGTGATATGGGACCTCTTTGTAAGAGTCCAGCTCTCACTTGGCCGCTTTGATTGTGCCTGTAACACTTCACTGAGCTACAAGTGACGCCACCCCCGCGACAGTGGCGCCCCCGCTCCGAGGGGCCAACTCGTTAATCTTGAGGCTTGCCGAACGCTTAGAGACCAACTTCCCTGATACTTGTGATCAAAGTTGAGAGCCGCTTTGACACGACGCAAATGTCTGCCGATGAAATATAATTGTTTAGTGTAACTTCGTTGTTTACAGTCGCTTTGACATTGGATTAACTTGGCTACATTGTTCGTACATTACTAACATAAAAATACGATTTAAAATTTATTTGATAGTACAAACTTTTGCAGTTTGTAATATCAACCAGTGGACTGATTATGCGACTATGACGAGTCATTCACGTAGCGGTTCTTTTCGACGCATTGCGTTACGGTGGCAGAATGGTGGTGGAACTAAGGAATAAATGATAAAAAGCGTTAATATAACTCGCCCCAGCACTTCATGAGAAGTTAATAACTGTAAACTGCATACAACATAATAAGTATTTTAAAAAGAGCAACCTCTCTTGCTGGTTTTTCACGGTTAGAATTGCATTCCGAACCAGTGGTAGATTATTCACATGACAATTCGAAAGCACTTTGTAAAATGAAACTCGTTACGTTCCCTCAAATATGGTCGAGCGAAGCAATGACTGGATCATGCGTCATGCTCGTGAACGGGTGCCGCCTACGGGAATGGGGCTACTTAGTGACTGCCCGTCTTAACATGAATTGAATTGTAGTACTTTTCTTTTTTTTTTGGAACTTCCCCTCATTGCGGAAATATTATATTTTATTCTAACAAAGTTGCCTAGGTTAAATCGGCTTGACATGCAGCTGCTCAGAATCTTGACGTGTCATAAGAGCCACAGGTTGGCCTACATGAAATAAATAATTTTGATTTTGATTTTTTGATTTTGAAAGTTTTTCTGAATAAAAACTTTTCTATTCTAAGTTGAAAAGTTCCTGTGCACCCACTCCGAAATATATTACTTACTGTAGAATATTGATAGTTCGGCAACCTTGCGCCGAGCGACGCTCCAAACTTCGCATCGTCATTGTCATTGCAGATGTTTATCTGTTGTCGTTCAAATCATCGGGAAACTACACGTACGAGTATATCGAAAAATAAATCAATGTGCCATGACTATACCTACTGCCACAGCAATGGGGGTCGCCGGGCACCCACGCACGTAGCCCTTGGGCCCCCGGGTGTCCTCGGCACGCCACTTTTCTCGACACGATCGCCGACACTCCAACACTTGGCGCAGGTCTCACGGCTGACTATAATTACAATGAGTATACACTACGCGTTACACGCGGTTTATTGAGTTGGTGAAATTATTAATAACGCTTGACAGTTTGTTTACTAATACCACAGAGTAAGGATAGTTTCTAGTTTTAGTTAGTAGTCTAGTTAGTATCTCCTTATACTGAGCTAATACTTATACTGAGCTAATAGCGCTTGACAGTTTGTTTACTAATACCACAGAGTAAGGATAGTTTCTAGTTTTAGTTAGTAGTCTAGTTAGTATCTCCTTATACTGAGCTAATACTTATACTGAGCTAATAGCGCTTGACAGTTTGTTTACTAATACCACAGAGTAAGGATAGTTTCTAGTTTTAGTTAGTAGTCTAGTTAGTATCTCCTTATACTGAGCTAATACTTATACTGAGCTAATAGCGCTTGACAGTTTGTTTACTAATACCACAGAGTAAGGATAGTTTCTAGTTTTAGTTAGTAGTCTAGTTAGTATCTCCTTATACTGAGCTAATACTTATACTGAGCTAATAGCGCTTGACAGTTTGTTTACTAATACCACAGAGTAAGGATAGTTTCTAGTTTTAGTTAGTAGTCTAGTTAGTATCTCCTTATACTGAGCTAATACTTATACTGAGCTAATAGCGCTTGACAGTTTGTTTACTAATACCACAGAGTAAGGATAGTTTCTAGTTTTAGTTAGTAGTCTAGTTAGTATCTCCTTATACTGAGCTAATACTTATACTGAGCTAATAGCGCTTGACAGTTTGTTTACTAATACCACAGAGTAAGGATAGTTTCTAGTTTTAGTTAGTAGTCTAGTTAGTATCTCCTTATACTGAGCTAATACTTATACTGAGCTAATAGCGCTTGACAGTTTGTTCACTAATACCACAGAGTAAGGATAGTTTCTAGTTTTAGTTAGTAGTCTAGTTAGTATCTCCTTATACTGAGCTAATACTTATACTGAGCTAATAGCGCTTGACAGTTTGTTTACTAATACCACAGAGTAAGGATAGTTTCTAGTTTTAGTTAGTAGTCTAGTTAGTATCTCCTTATACTGAGCTAATACTTATACTGAGCTAATAGCGCTTGACAGTTTGTTCACTAATACCACAGAGTAAGGATAGTTTCTAGTTTTAGTTAGTAGTCTAGTTAGTGTCTCCTTATACTGAGCTAATACTTATACTGAGCTAATAGCGCTTGACAGTTTGTTTACTAATACCACAGAGTAAGGATAGTTTCTAGTTTTAGTTAGTAGTCTAGTTAGTATCTCCTTATACTGAGCTAATACTTATACTGAGCTAATAGCGCTTGACAGTTTGTTTACTAATACCACAGAGTAAGGATAGTTTCTAGTTTTAGTTAGTAGTCTAGTTAGTATCTCCTTATACTGAGCTAATACTTATACTGAGCTAATAGCGCTTGACAGTTTGTTCACTAATACCACAGAGTAAGGATAGTTTCTAGTTTTAGTTAGTAGTCTAGTTAGTATCTCCTTATACTGAGCTAATACTTATACTGAGCTAATAGCGCTTGACAGTTTGTTCACTAATACCACAGAGTAAGGATAGTTTCTAGTTTTAGTTAGTAGTCTAGTTAGTATCTCCTTATACTAAGCTAATAATTATACTGAGCTAATAGCGCTTGACAGTTTGTTTACTAATACCACAGAGTAAGGATAGTTTCTAGTTTTAGTTAGTAGTCTAGTTAGTATCTCCTTATACTGAGCTAATACTTATACTGAGCTAATAGCGCTTGACAGTTTGTTTACTAATACCACAGAGTAAGGATAGTTTCTAGTTTTAGTTAGTAGTCTAGTTAGTATCTCCTTATACTGAGCTAATACTTATACTGAGCTAATAGCGCTTGACAGTTTGTTTACTAATACCACAGAGTAAGGATAGTTTCTAGTTTTAGTTAGTAGTCTAGTTAGTATCTCCTTATACTGAGCTAATACTTATACTGAGCTAATAGCGCTTGACAGTTTGTTTACTAATACCACAGAGTAAGGATAGTTTCTAGTTTTAGTTAGTAGTCTAGTTAGTATCTCCTTATACTGAGCTAATACTTATACTGAGCTAATAGCGCTTGACAGTTTGTTTACTAATACCACAGAGTAAGGATAGTTTCTAGTTTTAGTTAGTAGTCTAGTTAGTATCTCCTTATACTGAGCTAATACTTATACTGAGCTAATAGCGCTTGACAGTTTGTTTACTAATACCACAGAGTAAGGATAGTTTCTAGTTTTAGTTAGTAGTCTAGTTAGTATCTCCTTATACTGAGCTAATACTTATACTGAGCTAATAGCGCTTGACAGTTTGTTTACTAATACCACAGAGTAAGGATAGTTTCTAGTTTTAGTTAGTAGTCTAGTTAGTATCTCCTTATACTGAGCTAATACCACAGAGTAAGGATAGTTTCTAGTTTTAGTTAGTAGTCTAGTTAGTATCTCCTTATACTGAGCTAATACCACAGAGTAAGGATAGTTTCTAGTTTTAGTTAGTAGTCTAGTTAGTATCTCCTTATACTGAGCTAATACTAAGGATTAACGTGGATTTTAACTACGCAGGCCAATACACGAGTTCTTTTGAAGCGCCATGAAAAACTACAGTCACATCAGTTGGTAGTGTTTATGTATGTATTATACCTAGAAACTACGCTCGGTTGTAGAAAGGTATAAGATTAATTCACAAAACCTTCATTCAACATACAACTGTGCAAGTCAGTCAACCGGAACATTGCTTAGCAGTAACCTAACATACGTGAATAACACTATTTTGGAAACTCTTTGCTCTTCCGGAATACAAAGTACCCAGGTACCGATGTCACTTCTGACATCTGCATAAGGTCCTTGACTGTACCTGTAGTAGGTACATCATACTAATACTATAAATGCGAAAAGTGTGTTTGTTGGTTTATCCTTCAATCACGCTGCAACAAAGCTACGGATCGACGTAATTTTTTGCATGGGTATAGTTGAAAACCCGGAGAGTGGCATAGGCTACTTTTTATCCCGGAAAATCAAAGTTCCCAAGAGATTTAAAAAACTAAATCCACGCGGACAAAGTCGCGGGCATCAGCTAGTAGTATTATAATAACAATAATACCTAACAGTTTCCGCACTCAAGGCCTTTTCAATTTTAGTATAAGTATTTTATTAAATAGGCACTTTATATTTCTTTGACATGCAGTTAATCATAACCATAAATTAACTTTATTAACTGTAACACAAAGAAAGTAAAATCATAATTCGTTTATATAGTCCATAACGCGTTATCGAGGCGGGATCACCGCTCAGCCGGAGTGCTGGCACCCGGCGTGCTCCTGCAGCGCCTCACGCAGCCTTTGTACCCTTTCGCGTTTACTCATTGATTTAACTGTGTTATAATCGCTGGCTTTAGTTCGGCAGTTATATTGCGGTAAAAAAAAATTCAAAATTCAAAATTATTTATTTCATGTAGGCCAACCTGTGGCTCTTATGACACGTCAAGATTCTACCACCGCACGCACAAAACGGTAACGCACGTTACCTACTTTTCTTTTCTTTTTCTCATTCAGCAGATCAGCTCCCCCAGGGTCCTTGTAAATATTATATTACTAGATGACGCCCGCGACTTCGTTCGTGTGGATTAAGGTCTTTTGATTCCCGTGGGAACTCTGTAATTTTCCGTTATAAAAAGTAGCCTATGGTCCATTCCAAATTTCAGCCAAATCGGTCCATTCGTTGCAGTGTGAAAGAGTAACAAACATCCATCCATCCATCCATTCATCCTCACAAACTTTCATATTAATTATAATATTAGTAGGATTATAATTATAATTCCTGAGCTTTTTATTTATTCCCAATTTCATTTTAATTTACTTTCTAGTTTTGACCGCGCCTTCATCGATGTAGGGGTTAAGGTTTTAAAAAAATGCGGGAACCCTCTGTTTTTCGGAATACAAAAGTTGCCTATTCTCCAAGTCCTCAAATAAACCCATGCAAAAAATCACGTCGATCCATTACCCCGTTGCATCTCGATTGAAGGACAAACCAACAAACCAACAGACAAACACACTTTCGCGTTTATATTAAAAAAACTTGAGAGGTGTCAAGGGACACCCGGATGGAACGTAGTTCCTTTTGATTACATTGTGTTCGGTATTTTCGCGATACAACATTAGCTCTCCGTAGCCTAGTGGCTCCGGCAGTCGCCTAAAAGTTCAACGTCGATGGTTCGAATCCCAGCTCAACAGACCGAATTTTCCATTGAGCTGGGATTCGAACCATCGACGTTGAACTTTTAGGCGACTGCCGGAGCCACTAGGCTACGGAGAGCTAAATGTTGTATCGCGAAAATACCGAACACAATGCAAAATTAAAAGTCTCGGTTTCAAAAATATGTCGAGTGTCGGTTCCTTAATTTTTCCCGTCTAGCCCCCTTCCGTACCGCGCGATAAGGAACTTACGTTCCAAAACTACAGCAATACTTGCAAGTATTAAGCAAATAGATGAACGCACTTCTGCAAACAGTAACTCCTACAAAATGCAATATTTCGAAGGAAGATAATAAATCGAGCACGGAAGAAAAACGTTACACTCGTCGAACGAATTACAACGAAAGGAATAGGAACGGAAAGAAATTAACAATCTCTGCACGTTCGCCCGTAGTATAGTGGCGTGTGGTTCAGTTAGCGCTACGGCGAGCACCGCCGCCGCGCCGACAACTCTCGTGCTCTGCTTCATTAGGACATTAGCCTGTGTGGTTAGTCCGAGCTTTAATTCGTTTGATCGTAATACTATGACATTAGCATCAAAGTTAAATGAACCGTAATGGTATCGGTTTAAAGTCACAAATTAAATACAGACGATTTTAATTTGGAGCGTTTTCGTTATTCAAATTCAAATATATTTATTTCATGTAGGCCAACCTGTGGCTCTTATGACAAGTCATGATTTTACCACCAGTTCGGAAAGCGGATTCTGCTGAGAAGAGCCGGCAAGAAACTCAGCAGTTGCTCTTTTCAAAATAATCATTTTACAATATTATAAAGCTATTACATTGTAATAAGTTTTTTATACTATCTTGTGGGCTGCTGGATGCCAAGCCGATTTAACCTATGCAACTTTGTTAGAATAAAATATAATATTTCCACAATGAGGGGAAGTTCCAAAAAAAAAAGTAAAGTACTTACAATTCAATTCATGTTAAGACGGGCAGACACAAAGTAGCCCAATTCCCGTAGGCGGCACCCGTTCACGAGCATGACGCATGATCCAGCCGTTGCTTCGCTCGACCATATTTGAGGAAACGTAACAACCCGTACCGCACGACAACGTACATTACGTAAACGTATAAGTATTCTTACACACACGAAAATACATAATATTACAGAACATACACGAAATTGAGCTCTAACTCAATACTGTTATGGTATATTTTACTTTGATGGTAATGTCATAGTTTACTATTCATAGTTAACTATCCAATGTTGTACTAAACCTACAAATCTCATCATATTCAAAAAGCCGTGTACGTCTTTAATCATTTAGATATTAATATCATAGATGTAGGATTGCTACGCTGTAGAGCTCTACAGCGTAGCGACTACCAATCTTTTACCAATCCTATATCTATGGTTAATCCATTTTAAGGAATTGTTTTATCTTTATGTAAATCTTAATATATATAAATTACGTGTCACGTTGTTTGTCCGCGATGGACTCCTAAACTACTGAACCAATTTTGATCAAACTTCGTAACTATCTGTAATTTGGTCAAACTTGAAAGATAGGATAGGTTTTTTTGATAGCGATAGTTTATTTGTTTTATTTATATAGATAAGTTGGCGGTACGAAGTTCGCTGGGTTAGCTAGTATTAAATAAAATGAAAAGGTGACAGACTGACTGATCAATCTACGCACAGCTCAAACCACTGCGCGGATCGGGTTGTTTGGCTTACAAATACTTAGCTATTATGACGTAGGCATCCGCTAAGAAAGGATTTATCGAAAATCAACCCCTAAGGGGGTAAAATAGGGGTTTAAAAAATCAAACTTATCGTGAGTGAAGCCGCGGGCAAAAGCCAGTCATTCTATAGATATATCGCTCTATGCGACTTTTTGGGCTATGTGTGATGTCCATGTCTACTCTCCTCGGTTATGATTTCGGTCACGTAGACTAACAGCGTAACGTGATGTATCCCGTATCCGTAGGTACGTGATCGAATCAGAAATGAGATTAATGATTTTAATAATTCATACAGTCATTTCTTATTTATAATTTACTCTATTCAAGGAAACTAAAGCGTCTGGGACATTTCTTTACTTTGAGATACATTTCATGTAAATGGGCAGCGTTTCTGTAACGAAGTTTACGTAAGTCTTTGTAATAATAAGAAAATGTCCTTTGAAAATAGTCTATAATAAAAAGAGAGATTTTCTTGGGTAGATTAAGACATAAAAATCAGCCAAGTGCGAGTCGGGCCTCGCTCTTTTAGGGTTCCGTTAAAAAAATTAAATTAAAAAATTTCCATCTACCCACCTACCCATTTTAATTTATTTTTTTTAATTTAATTTAATTTTTATTATTTGTTGTTATAGCGGCAATAGAAATACATAATATGTGAAAATTTCATCTGTCTATCTATTACGGTTTACGAGATACAGCCCACTGACAGACGGACGGACGGACAGCGTAGGCTTAGTAATAGGGTCCCGTTGGTACCCTTTGGGTACGGAACCCTAAAAATGATAATGAAATGTCGGCCGTTAGTGTAAGGTACGCTCGTACCCATCTCTAGTGACCTCTAGCGACGCTACCCGCGGGGCCAATACCTCGTCACATAGCCCGGGCCCACCTTTACATCAACTGAAGGGCCGTGGCGACTTGACTATTGCAATAATAATATGAATGGTGATACATAATATTATAGTCGTACATAAGTGATTCCCGTAAGCGCAGCCACAGCCCCGGTGAATAATAAATATATAATTATAAGCTGTGCCTTTTGTTATAAATGCGGGATGGATTAAAAAAATATAATGATCGCGATAAAAAAGAAACTTTTTGTTGAAATGAAATCACTTTTACAAGGGGCTTTGAAAAGTTAAATTAATGTGCAATTATAATTAATGATAGTGTTTCTTTCAATCCATCAGCATAGTTGAATATTTGCAAAATAAAAAAATATAAACTCAAAGTTCGTTGATAACTGTCGTTAACCATCAAAATCACCATCCTTAAATTGGCTGATACTAGGTATTTTATTTTAGTAAAAACACCAACAAAAAATTATTTATCCAGTAACAACAACTGTTGTAACAATGAAAATATGTTAATTAAAATTCGGTACTAATCTTCAAAAAATATAGACGTCTGGAATAATCTTAGAAGAATCCATTTCTAAATGGTTTTGTGTAATATCAATCGTAAAACAACAAAGTTCAGCAATCATTCGTAGTGCTTGCTTCCAATAATATTATGTTCAAACATGATTCCGGATAATGTGTACGAAATTCGAAAATAACTTAAAACTTTTTAATACTAGCGATGTCCCAATCTTTTATCAAAACGCTAGTCGAGTGGTTGTGACATAAAAGTTTATTGGCGCTGAGCAAGCCTTGGCAAGCCACCGAGAGATATATTTGTAAATATTATCTTTAGATTCTGCAGGAAGTTTACAATCTAACCGTACCGTACATCCGCCATGATAACAAACTGTATTTACGACATTCAATACTTCAGTAAAGCTTTCAGTGCATTGAAATATTTTTAAGAATACAGTTTTACTAATGCAGTGCTAACCCTACCATTTAACTGTAACTATATTAAGTGAACAATAAAGATATTTTCTATTGTATTTAGTATTGTAAAAAAAGCAATTTGAAAAGTTTATCTGAATAAAAATTTTTTATTATTAATAAATTTTTACTTTAAAAAGATCATTGTTGAAAGTGATCTCTTTTTAAGTGCTTTTTTCTAGCCGGAGAGCTAACTAAATGCAGTAAACGATTCTCTTGGCACATTATCTTCGAACAATTCTGTTTTTTTATAAAGCCACTAAGCCATGGTTACCAACTATATTTCATTTACCTTATCCTTCTTGGATGGCCAATTGCAGAATAATAAGATATTTATCTTGTATTTACATTAAAATTCATTGCATAAATTTGTCTCGGCAAAATATTGTCATCCTTAGATACCATCGTACCTTTTATGCCCCTAGTATTTCAAAAGCTTCGTAGGGGATCTGGCCTGAAATTTCAGATTTTAGGTTAATGTTTCAATGTACCTACATACCTACGTTCAATCGATTTTAAAAGTATAATACGTTTAATATGTGGAATTGTTTATATTTCAAACTAAATTTTTAGACTAAAATATAAACACTTCGTTTCGTTCAAAAGAAAGGAGGAAAATGGAAACAAAACAACAAGGTGCATGTGAATATTCTACTTTGCTGTTACTTTGGAAGACATTTTTGGCTCATTTAAATAACGGGTTGAATTCATGTGACGGTAAAAAACTATTTTGGCAACAGTTGCCGAGAAAAATCAAGGAGAATTTTATCTTGAAAATTTTTCTGTTGAGTTTAAAACAAAAGTGCTGTCGAGATAACTTAGCGCACGACACTTTAGTACATAAGAATTCTTTTCTTGAATTTTACTTAGAACTTAGTAATGTATCTGTCTGAATTCTGTCTCTTTGGACATTCACTTTCTTGTTATTTCCATCCAATTACACCTTCCTTAGTTTTACATATCCGATATAAAGAACTACCCAGCCCTGAGAGGAGACCTACGCTCAGTAGTGAGCCGTTGATGGGTTGCCGATGGTGATGATGATGGATATGAAAAAATTTAATTTATCGTTCTGACCCCAAAATGTTGTGGGTATGTATATTATATTTGTCAATCATTTTGAAATGACAGGTTTTATGATGCTAAAAGACTACCTATTAGGTAATTTTAAGGTTCATTAAAATAAATAAACAATGGTCTATTTAAAGTAATTACACTATTCATCTGTACCTACTTAATCTGGCCTTACTGATCACCGTTTATCCTAATTATGAAATACGATGTCCAGACGTCTGTACGAAGAAAAGCTCCCCTAAAACGGTTTAATCTCGCAGCTTTTATAGAATCCAATCCAATGTTTGGAGTTCTAATACCGAAAGTTTTACAACGAATTGGAATCTGAGACTAACGGCTACTCAATTAAAACTGGATCCTGAAATCCGAGCCGATACATAATTAATTAATTAAAGTACATTGTAAACATCGCCGGTGAATATTAAGCCGTGGTAAATTGAAACTTATATTTTAATTTAATCAAGATAAACTACTTAAAATTAAACTGAATTTAAAACTAATGGAACTATTTTATATGTTTTTTATGATATAAAGTTGACTCGACTAGGTTATATTCTTAGCTTATGCAGTCAGATATTTTTACGCTAAGGCCTATTTCCAAATTGTTAAGTAAACTTTAACCGTCGAATAAACTCGACGTTTTGGCAGATTGGCAATACAGCAAACTATCAAAACGTCAACTTTATTTGTCATCCTCGGGCCGCGGCGCGGTGGTGAAATAGAACTTAAACATTCAGTAATTAAATACTGCTATTACGCGTCCTAGTTCTGGAACCTGAAATTATGTAAGCAGCTGTTACGCGGTCAGTAAATATCACACGAGGAAGTATTACGCCTGTTCAAAAAACACTACAAGTAGGAACAAAGCGACGCGAGTGACAGCTGGCGACACAAAAACTTTACCTGCAAAATATGGCGGCCCTTCACCGGACGACGGAGTGAATATTGTATGAGAGAGTACAGCGGGCTTATTGAAATCGTCCCGTGCCTCTCATTCGCATGAAATATTTTAACATCTTGTATTTTATCAACATACGATTGACCGATATTCAAGATTTCCTCTTTCGCGAAATCAGTGTAGCGAAACCGCTGATCCTCTCCATGGCTTTTAGGTAGGTATATGTAGGTATGTCATTATGTACCTATGAGATGACACTGAATACATTTAACACAGAGACATCAATGAGTCTTCTCCATGGAACTAGGAGTTACGACTTCTCTCTCCCAGACGATTTTGATATGTCTATAAAGTTTTTCAGGTTTTCGACGTGCAATGTCACGTATGTCAATACTGAGCGTCAACAGTTTCGCTGCAACTGTATGTATACATAATATATAGCACACCACTGTCGCTGTTTCGCGACGATGGGCGTAACAATTCAAAAATGCAGCCATACACAATAATTGTTTGTATAATTTTTTATCTTCTGAACCATACAGTTAATGCATTGGTTGACAATATGGTTTAGAAGGAATTATTAAATTTGCCATTACACAAAAAACAATGTGTAAGGCCACATAATATAAGACTTAATGACAAAGATGCATAGGAGCTTCGGCTTTGCATACTGCGCACAAGATAGTGTAACAACTTATTGAAGAGCAACTGCTGTTTGTTGTCAGCTCTTCTCAGCAAAGTCTGCTTTCCGAACCGGTGGTAGTGTCTGGACATGACGTAAGAGCCACAAGTTGCCCACATGAAATATTTTTTTATTCGATGACAAGTTAGTCCTTGACTGCAATCTCACCTGATGGTAAGTGACGATACAGTCTAAGATGGTAGCGGGCTAACTTGGAAGGGGCAGCAGTGAACATTCAACTCATACCCCTAATCGGTGTCTACACGCCATCGTGCCGGAACGCTAAATCGCTTGGCAGAACGTCTTTGACTGTAGGATAGCCACGGCCAACGCTTCCCGCCAGATATTTTGATTTTTCTTGAATTAGACTATTCGTGCACTCGGAGTCTAGTAAGGTATTATAATATCTCCTTCTTCTTCTTCTTTATCAACCTATAGACGTCCACTGCTGGACAAAGGTCTCCTGCATGGACTTCGACAGGCTTCGGTTTTGCGCCGCTTGAATCCAGCGGCTCCCTGCGACTCGTTTGATGTCACCGGTCCACCTGGTGGGGGACTGCCAACACTGCGTTTCCCGGTGCGGGGTTGCCACTCCAGCATCTTGTGCATGTCGGAGCAGGTATCCTCGTCGGCGACAAAGTCAGACTTATTTTTCGCGCGACGAGGAAAGGTAGCGTGGAAAGATCACTTTATTACTTCAGGATGTTTATTGTTCGAACAAAGTACCCTCAAAAGCCCCTCTTTTACATTTATTAGCCATGGACCAGAAGCGGGAATTATTACTCAAACCTAATCAGGCTTTAAGAGAACGCGTCTCTCAAAACGCTAAAACCCTACCTAAAGCCGTCTCCACCATCCCCAATAACGGCCCCTTTCCACTCAGCTAATAACCACAGCACGACAGACAAACCACCATCTGAACATGAGGGTAACTATCAAAAATTTCAAAGTATTGATTAATCAAAACAACATCTGAACGTGAGGGTAGTTATCAAAACAAGTAGAACGACCTAGACGCGAAAGCATCTACTAGTCGTATGAGTCTCTGGGCAGAGACTGAATTCGTATCGTCGAAACAGCCTTTTTATACTAATATTTCAAGATGGCGCGCAAAATGGCGTACCCACGCTGTCAAAGTCAAATGTCAATTTGATTAAACTAATTTTAATAAATAAAAGGAACCGGAAGTCCAAACAATACTCTTAATTAATTAATATAAATTAAAAGGATACGGAAATCAAAACAATACTCCCAATTAATTAATATAAATTAAACGGAAATCAATTGCGCCCACACGGCCATTCTGATCCAGCGCGCTCTCTGCGCTGTAGACTCTGAACATCCGATCTGAATGGTATCACCCTATGAGATCTACCCATATGTCACATTCATGGTATCACCCATCTGTCCTCCTGTGTCATCCTGTAAGACCGGGAATAAGGATACGCTTGGCAAACAGCCGGCGCTTAAGGAAGGATGTTTTGGACAACTCGTCATCACCCGCCTTGGATCTAGCCATTTCACATCATGGCATCACCCGCCTGGGATATAGCCCTTAGACCGGGAAAAGGATACACTAAAGGATACACTTGGTAACCAGCTAGCGCTTAAGGAAGGATGTTTTGGAAAATTCGGCATCACCCACCTGGGATATAGCCCTTAGACCGGGAAAAAGGATACGCTTAGCAGAGCCAGGCGCTTAAGGAAGGATGTTTTGGACTAATCGGCATCACCCGCCTTGGATCTAGCCATATCACTTCATGGCATCACCCGCCTGGGATATAGCCCTAAGACCGGGAAAAAGGATACGCTTGGCAAACAGCCAGCGCTTAAGGAAGGATGTTTTGGACAAGATCGGGAAAAGGATACGCATAGTGTTAGGTTGGAAAAGTGGATATAAAAAAATCAAAAATCGAATAAGATTAATTTCCCGAAATGATCGTTCGTCCATCCTTAACTTACATAATGATTGAACAGTATTAAGATCTTCAAAAGGGAGAGGTGAATCCCACCGCTGCTGTCGGAGCAGGTATCCTCGTCGGCAACAAACTCAGACACGTTTGTCGCGCGACGAGAGTAGGTAGCGTGGAAAGATCACTTTATTACTTCAGGATGTTTATTGTTCGAACAAAGTACCCTCAAAAGCCCCTCTTTTACATTTATTAGCCATGGACTGAATTATTACTCAAACCTAATCAGGCTTTAAGAGAACGCGTCTCTCAAAACGCTAAAACCCTACCTAAAGCCGTCTCCACCATCCCCAATAACGGCCCCTTTCCACTCAGCTAATAACCACAGCACGACAGACAAACCACCATCTGAACATGAGGGTAACTATCAAAAATATCAAAGTATTGATTAATCAAAACAACATCTAAACATGAGGGTAGTTATCAAAACTATCAAAGTATTAATTTATCATTTACAGTAATTTAAGCGTACAGACAATATTTATTCGATTAGGGAGCGATTGCTATCGCAAACCCTCAATCGAGTAGAACGACCTAGACGCGAAAGCATCTACTAGTCGAATGAGTCTCTGGGCAGAGACTGTCAAAGTATGAATTAATCATTAACACTAATCGAAACGTAAAGACAACATTTAATCGATTAGGGAGCGATTGCTATCGCAATCCCTCAATCAAGTAGAACGACCTAGACGCGAAAGCATCTACTAGTCGAATGAGTCTCTGGGCAGAGACTGTCAAAGTATGAATTAATCATTAACACTAATCGAAACGTAAAGACAACATTTAATCGATTAGGGAGCGATTGCTATCGCAATCCCTCAATCAAGTAGAACGACCTAGACGCGAAAGCATCTACTAGTCGAATGAGTCTCTGGGCAGAGACTGAATTCGTATCGTCGAAACAGCCTTTTTATACTAATATTTCAAGATGGCGCGCAAAATGGCGTACCCGCGCTGTCAAAGTCAAATGTCAATTTGATTAAACTAATTTTAATAAATAAAAGGAACCGGAAGTCCAAACAATACTCTTAATTAATTAATATAAATTAAAAGGATACGGAAATCAAAACAATACTCCCAATTAATTAATATAAATTAAACGGAAATCAATTGCGCCCACATGCACAACGCACCCAGCACGACCATCAGCTCTATGAACCATGTGCCCCGCCCATTTCCACTTCAGTTTCGCGACACGCTGAGCTATGTCGGTGACTTTCGTTCTCCTGCGGATCTCCTCATTTCTGATTTGATCTCACAGGGATATACCGAACATAGCTCTCTCCATCGCTCGCTGAGTGACCCTGAGCGTTCTTATGAGGCCCATAGTTAGCGACAAGGTAGTATATAAATGAATCGAATTTTGATTTTGAGCTCGCATTCATATACTTAAATGAAACTTAAATCCAACTCTCTACGAAATCAGTGTAATTCCGGCAAATAGCACGTTCCCCGACGCAGCGAGCCGGCGTAATGAGGCTGCGGCGAGCGATCTCACGGGCGCTGTATGCGAGGGCTAACTGCACTTACATCATTAGGAGCTCCTTAAGCGCCTTCAAATAAATGGATTGCTGGAACCATTACGGAAAGGGAAACGTGTAGTTTTTGTCGGTAATACCTACTAGCTTTTGCTCGCGACTTCGTTTGCGTAAACGGGTTGTTTCTTCTTGGGCCAGCTACTTGTACGCTGTACTAAAAAATAGTATTAAATCGTAGAAATTGAAATAAAATATGATTTTTTGCAGTTTTACAGTAAATAAGAGGTACAAATATAAAGTTGATAATTGAGTATATTTGTAGAATAGCAACACTCGGAGTGCATCCATTTGCTTTTGTAGCCTATGTTTGTAATGACGTTACGTCATCTTAATGTCGTTTTAATTGTCAAACGTGCTGGTGTGTCAAATGTCAATTGCTGTCAATTGTGGTTGTTTTTATGTCAAATGTCATCATGACTCGTGTAAGTACCTGTCATTGTCAAAAAACACGCCATGTTTTGCGGTTTTATTTTGCAAAATAATTTCGCATTGTACCTCGTAAAAAGGACCTCTTAATGAGAAATAAAGAAAAATAATCACTATATTTCATGACCCCAAACATTTTGAACGACTGTACAAAGACCTGGCCCAGGGTCCATATATATTTGAAACAACCCCTTTAAAAATTTTAACCCGCGGGAACCCTTGGTGTATCCGGGATAGAAGGTAGCCAATGTCACTCGTTGATTTTAGGATAAACCAACAAACAAACACACTTTCGCATTGTATAAAGGTCTATTAGTAAGGATGAATAACGGTCTCTCTGGTGCGAGAAAGTTTGAAAGATGTGATGCACAATCCTTTGAGTCGATAACTAACTTGGTAAGCACATATTTTATCAATTATTATTAACTCAAAACTGTTTCAGAGCCAATATAACACAAGTCAAACAAAGAAGTCTGTGCGCTTACCACCAAAAAGACCTCCTTCACCACACCTCTTCTCTCCCTCACCCCTTCCCATATCACCCTCCCAATATCGTATATTTTCTTAGGTAAGTCTTACCTTACTTATGAAAATCTACGATTCGGGTTAAACCACGAACTTAGTCTTAAATCTTTACGACCCTACCCAGATAGCTGTGAGAACCTTGAGAACTTGAGATTTGGTTTATCTTACCATACGAAGCTTAAACCCCTGAAGAGCCTTTCCCTCTACAAGATGATAATATTAGATTTAATCTGACTATTATTATCTTCGTCTAAGTTTTAACAAAAATGTGTTTCTCTAAGCTCAAATAATATCCTCTAAAGCTAACGCGATTCACATTTACCTATTGTAATATTTCCCGCAAACAGTAGTGCTTTTTACTTAAGTTGTATAAGGTACTTACTCCCCAGGGCACGGTAAGACTCCCGGGCTCGGGCCGCGCCCCCGGGCAGCCGTCGAGACGAATTATTTCATTGCCCGGGAGAAACCGCAGACATTTCGTTGCTGGGCTGACCACAGCTATTTGCTATTTATTGCTTTTAGCTTACGCCTGTTTTAGGTTTGACGTGACGCTACTTGAGCTACTAAGTTACTAGGTATTTATTTTACTGCGTCATTGGTCTAGTGGTTAAGGTGTTCGCCGGCAGATAACAGGTCCTGGGTACGATTCCCGGGTCGAGCCAAAAAATTCGCAATTTCAAAATCTCAGTTATTTATTTATTGCATTCTAGTTGTGCGAATATCCATTTCAAAGGTTTTGTCCATAATGACCACGCTGGGCAGGCGTGTTGGTCATCGCAGGGCTAGACTGATCGCGCCGATGTCGCTGCTGCCCGACACCGGCCTGTGCCATTTACACCGAAGTTCGAAGAGCTGATGGTGGTTGGGGTGCCAAGGTGCTGGAGTGGCGACCCCGCACCGGGAAACAGACCTTGGCAGACTTCCCACTAGGTGGACCGACGACGTCAAACGAATCGCAGGGAGCCGCTGGATGCAAGCGGCGCAAGACCGAAGCCTGTGGAAGTGCATGCAGGAGACCTTTGTCCAGCAGTCGACGTCTATAGGTTGATAAAGAAGAAGAAGAAGATTCTAGTTGATTTCTAGTAGATAGCCCCGGAAGTAGGAAATAGGCAGTTTGCTCCCCCCACCCTTCGGGCCTCGGGGAGCACGTAAAGCGGTTGGTCCTGCGCATGACTTCTCTCCGGTCGTATTGGATTCCGCTTGATCAGACTTTAAGAGTGAGGGAATAGAGCGTGCACCCGTATTTGCGCACATACTTCATTTGTCCATTATATTATCATCTGGCTGGCTCTCTGGATGGCTCATCTCTATGGAGATTGGTTGCAGCGGCCAGATTCGATAATTCTTATCGTAAGAAACTTCAACTCTGTTGCTAATTGAAATTTGAAATACATAATTCTTATTTTCAATTTATTATTAATGGCAAGACGGTTACTAGAACGAGGCCAAATATTACCAAATATAATGTTATGTTGCTTAATACGTTTAGAACATACTTCAGAGAGTATTAAGTATAATCAACAACACAAAGGTTTAAGCATGTTGCTAGTGAGAATTAGAGGCGTAGTTTTAAAGGCATAGTTTTCTCCAAATTTTTAATTTAAAACTGACCTTTGCATCAAAAAGTGTCGGCAAAAATACGACTGTAATAAATCTAGACAAACGAAAATTCCACAGTAATGTTCCCTCTTTCCACTATTGTTTTATACATCAAAGAGGTTGTAGCTAAAACTACGCGCTTGTCGCTGACATGAAAAATGAAAACTCTCACTTTTGTCAAAGAAGCAGTTAGCCGAGCCTCTGGGCTCAGCCCGCGGTGACTTTGCACGACTACATTCAATGTAACTGGTTTTCACGTCCTAGTTTCTTTAGCGATAACGTTTACATCGTATTTCTTTTAGAATTCCGTAACAAAATCCTCACTGTCGTCATATCAATCGATAGACGACTGTAGACAATATGTCTCTCGCAGGTTTCGTCGCAGAACAGGATCTTGCGCCGGTCGTATCCAGCGGCTGCCAGCAACTCACTTGTGACTCCTATTTACCTCTCATAGAGGTCACCGCTCGACTGTAGAGTGCACCTCAATCCTAGCGCTCTAAAAGGCAACGAAAAGGCAAGGCCTTTGCCTTTTCTAGCCCTGCGGTTTTTTTTAAAAGAACCAAGCCAAGGTAAACCTGAACGAGTGGACGTGACAATGTTGCGACTGGTGGGGGGTGGGGGTGGTCGAACCGTCAACTTTCAGTTTTTACCTTATTGATATGGGTACAGAACCTGACAAGGCCCAAAACTGTTGCTGAGATTTAGGGGTTAAATATGTTTATTTTAATTATATTACAATCGAGCTTCACCATAATCAGTTAATTAAAATAAAAGAATAATTTTAACGAAATAATCATAAATCTATTTACTCAAAACATTCAAGGCTTTGTGTTTACTTTTTACTTCACTCGACACTTTTAGACTTGGCACTCTCCTTAAATCCAATTTAAATGTTAAAAAGTTCATTAATTTAAATCTGCGCGAAGTGTTCCGGAATAAATTAATTTATCCGTTAAATAAATTAATTCATTCGTTTAATATACAGAAAAGGCGAAATTGTGCGTCTTTTTGGAAAGTGTCTTCGATTAACATTTAAATCGTGTTATGGCCGTGGGATTCGGGGTCAGTTGAGAGGAAAAATTTTATAAGTTTAATTTAGATAAAATTTAACTTCTTTCCTTTTTTCTGTTTTTGAATCTTTTGTTCGAAATTCCACTTAGGACTGTGTAGTATTTGCTTCTAAATTACACTATCTGTTGCATTTTCTCTCTCGCTCTCTCTTTGCATGGATACTAAGTGTTTAAAGTGCTCTCGCAGTTTTAATTAACAAACCGATAGTTAAAAGCAAGAGATTATTCCAAAAGTTCTTATAAAGTGAGTGTCTCAGTGTCTAAGCAGTAATAGATAGGTTAGGACTGTGGTCTCCTATTCGGGGGATCGCAGGTTCGATCCCGGGTACGCGTTACCTCTGACCATTGGGCCAGCGTGGTGGACTATGGCCTATAGCCCTTCTCTGAGAGGAGTCCTGCGCTCAGTAGTGAGCCGTTGATGGGTTGGTAATGATGAAAATGACGAGTGTCTCAGTGCCGCAGCATAAAAAACATTAAAATACAAGAAAAGCATCAAATCATATCCAAGGACATAATATTCAAACTTTAACCACCACAGCACACTAACTACAATAGGTGTCGTCAGATATAACTTAAACAGAAAATTACACAGACCTATATTTTAATACAGAGACCCCGCGTTTTATCAACATTTAGAACGATCCGGAAACTACGCGAAAACCCAATCAATGGCATGCAGCCTCCCTCTCAATCAGCGAGACAAAGTCTCAATCGTTCCGCGGATTACTTCACTTGAGCCCATGTCGAAGTAACAAAGGTTTGAAAAATGTAACGCCATTAGTGTAAGTTGCGCAGAAACAATGGAGCTCGCAGCTAAAGGACTGCTTTAACGAAGCAATGACGTCAATTTGTGAGTCCTCCGGCGGGAGTTCCCTTTCCAGTTAGTGAACTGATCAGAGGAAAAGTGCTTTGATCAAATACTGCTCTGCGTGCATGTTTATATTAGCTCAGTGTTTGCGGGGCACGAAACTTTCATAAATGTAGTAAGCATCGTGTGCTCAGCGTGGTTGTGTGAGTTATAACTTTCTAAAACTTCATCTAGCGGCCTGCACTCGCAATTTAATTATAACATTTACCTCCCAACGCTCATACTTTACAATCACGAATATTGCAAGATGAACGCCGACCGAGGTCGTTTCAGACTATTCTCATAAGGCACGACCAAAAAACTTGTTTCTAACTCCGTCGTAACTGACCGCATTAATAAATATATATCCAGCTACTTATACATACGAAATAACGTGTTAATAATAAAAAAATGCGTGAGTGTCGTGGAAACTCGTTTGGAACGAAGTTCCTTTTAATAATAAATTAATAATAAAATTAAAATTAAAATAATAATCTGAAGTCAGGATTCGAACCATTGAATCAATAGTTTCACTCCTTCGTTTAGCTGCTACGTTACCTAAGCTATGACGGACAGTGTGTAATATATCAAGGTGTGTTGCCTTCATTTATTTCACAAGGGTCGTGACGGAGTTCTTACACTTTTTTTCGTCTAGTCCGCATCCGCCAAGTCTGTACCTACCGTCCGATAAGGAACTTCATCCAATAATTATAATAAATTTTTATTTCAGACTTTTGGACCCTTTTACAAAAACAAAACAAAAAATGTGTTAGTAGTAAAATCACTTACCCTATGTAAGCAATTAAAATACTTAAGGGCATTTTCACCTGATAATACCATCCCAAAACAAAGTGGAATTTCCCAATGAAATTCAGAGGGATTAATTGGCATCTGTAACCGAGAAACCGAGACTCTTGAAATTGGAGTGTGATAGATGTTTAGATAAGATACAATCTACGTTACTCCGAGGTGCTCCATCACACCGCTGCCGCTGGCGCGAGTTGCGGAACTCTGCGCTGTTTCGTGTTTCGTGTACGAGGGATGTGCGAAGTTTATCCATTTAGCTTTTAATGTTTACACACTCGAATATCCAAGTTATGTTTTAGCTGACTTCAGAAGGATCGTTATCAATTCGGCCCACAGTTTTTGGCGATGTTGTTATCTTATTAAAAACTCTTTTTAAAAAAACCGACTTCAAACCCCAGTAAAAAATACAAAATAATTTTAGTTTGTAGACCTATGCTGAAGTCGGCCACCCATGAAACCAATGCGCGACGCTAGCGCGACTTCAACATACGTGTAAAACTAAAATTACTTATTTCATTATTACGAGAACTCGAAGACGCCTGAACCGATTTGGAAAATTCTTTTTTGTTTGAAGGGGTATATAATATACTTCTCAAGTTTACCATTTAAATGTTATCATAATTGATCGAGCCTTTTTTGAAAAGTCAACAATAAATTTAATACTTTATAGTGGCGTGGGTGTTTGAAGTCGCTTATTTAAAAATATTTTTTTGAATTATTAAATTATTTAAAAAGAATTCTTGTTTTAAGCTTTTTAGTCAAGCTTCATAGGATCAATCTACACATTCTCTGATGGCAAGCGAATTGTTCTTATTAATTGAGGAGTTCCTCGCTCACCGAATATATTCAGCAGATCTTCAAAAATTTTAAATGGGACTATGTTGGCGGTATACCCTTTCAAATAAAAAAAAAAATGTTGGAATTGGTTTAAATTTGACAGAGTTATAGAGTAACATCGCCAAAAAACACGTTTCGAATTGAGAACCTCCTCCTTTTTGAAGTAGTGAACAGTAAGTATATTATTATATTTCAAAAGTTCTGAATTCAATGGGTTTTTAGTTTATCATGTTATCTTTATGAGCGTTTCATCTGACTCACATTAGCTCTGAAAATATTCACAACAAATATTTACGTTACCAAAACATTGCGACGCGTTCGTTGTATCGAAAACAAATTACGATAACCAATATTATCGTTAATTCCGTTTAACAAATAAACAGAACCGTTACAGCTCGCGTTTATATTATTTTGAAATAATTTTTACTCGCACATTTGTAAAGCCTAGCGCGCATGATCGTTTATTGCATTCCAATATTTATGATGCAATATGCGACCGACTACCACATTAACACCATCAACAGCTGTTGTTAATTGAACAAAAAATTTATTTTTAATCCTTTGTGACGTACGTAACACGCCTATGACGACCTACCTGCTCCATCATCAGACCCTGGTTTGAATCCTGCGATGTCTCACATAGACGTACGTAACATGCCTATGACGACCAACCTGCTCCATCATCAGACCCTGGTTTGAATCCTGCGATGTCTCACATAGATGTACGTAACACGCCTATGACGACCAACCTGCTCCATCATCAGACCCTGGTTTGAATCCTGCGATGTCTCACATAGACGTACGTAACACGCCTATGACGACCAACCTGCTCCATCATCAGACCCTGGTTTGAATCCTGCGATGTCTCACATAGACGTACGTAACACGCCTATGACGACCAACCTGCTTCATCATCAGACCCTGGTTTGAATCCTGCGATGTCTCACATAGACGTACGTAACACGCCTATGACGACCAACCTGCTCCATCATCAGACCCTGGTTTGAATCCTGCGATGTCTCACATAGACGTACGTAACACGCCTATGACGACCAACCTGCTCCATCATCAGACCCTGGTTTGAATCCTGCGATGTCTCACATAGACGTACGTAACACGCCTATGACGACCAACCTGCTCCATCATCAGACCCTGGTTTGAATCCTGCGATGTCTCACATAGACGTACGTAACACGCCTATGACGACCAACCTGCTCCATCATCAGACCCTGGTTTGAATCCTGCGATGTCTCACATAGACGTACGTAACACGCCTATGACGACCAACCTGCTCCATCATCAGACCCTGGTTTGAATCCTGCGATGTCTCACATAGACGTACGTAACACGCCTATGACGACCTACCTGCTCCATCATCAGACCCTGGTTTGAATCCTGCGATGTCTCACATAGACGTACGTAACATGCCTATGACGACCAACCTGCTCCATCATCAGACCCTGGTTTGAATCCTGCGATGTCTCACATAGACGTACGTAACACGCCTATGATGACCAACCTGCTCCATCATCAGACCCTGGTTTGAATCCTGCGATGTCTCACATAGACGTACGTAACACGCCTATGACGACCAACCTGCTCCATCATCAGACCCTGGTTTGAATCCTGCGATGTCTCACATAGACGTACGTAACACGCCTATGACGACCAACCTGCTCCATCATCAGACCCTGGTTTGAATCCTGCGATGTCTCACATAGACGTACGTAACACGCCTATGACGACCAACCTGCTCCATCATCAGACCCTGGTTTGAATCCTGCGATGTCTCACATAGACGTACGTAACACGCCTATGACGACCTACCTGCTCCATCATCAGACCCTGGTTTGAATCCTGCGATGTCTCACATAGACGTACGTAACATGCCTATGACGACCAACCTGCTCCATCATCAGACCCTGGTTTGAATCCTGCGATGTCTCACATAGACGTACGTAACACGCCTATGATGACCAACCTGCTCCATCATCAGACCCTGGTTTGAATCCTGCGATGTCTCACATAGACGTACGTAACATGCCTATGACGACCAACCTGCTCCATCATCAGACCCTGGTTTGAATCCTGCGATGTCTCACATAGACGTACGTAACACGCCTATGACGACCAACCTGCTCCATCATCAGACCCTGGTTTGAATCCTGCGATGTCTCACATAGACGTACGTAACACGCCTATGACGACCAACCTGCTCCATCATCAGACCCTGGTTTGAATCCTGCGATGTCTCACATAGACGTACGTAACACGCCTATGACGACCAACCTGCTCCATCATCAGACCCTGGTTTGAATCCTGCGATGTCTCACATAGACGTACGTAACACGCCTATGACGACCAACCTGCTCCATCATCAGACCCTGGTTTGAATCCTGCGATGTCTCACATAGACGTACGTAATACGCCTTTTTTCCGTCGGGGGCAATTTAAAGAATTTCATGGTTAATGTCGTGTCTATAAATCTATATAAATAAAATCAATGTTTGTATGTTTCTCCTCTATGCGTTCCGAAACCAGTGATCAGATTGTGATGAAACTTTGATAGGGTGTTCCGGGGACGCCTGCGAAGATTCCTGGCCCAAAAAATCTATAGTATAATTTCTTTATACTTTACGTGGCATTGCAACGCATGCCGGGTACAGCTAGTATAATATAAATGTTTTATTAATCTAAAGAAAGGAAATGTGTATCAAGGGCATGTACACAAGCCAGAAAAAATCGATCTCCGGACACCGCAAAATTTAATTTCGTTATGTATCGTGAAAATATGCTATTTCAACATAAACAGAGTAGGGGTGCACATAGGTACATGTAGTGTTTCACGCTAAGCTTGTTCAAACTCGATTAAAATTTTTATTTGGAATTCCGGATTCGGGTGAAACAAATGTCACGACTCATGAACATTTCCCGAACGAAAAACGGTTTAGAAGCGGCAGTGAACGTTTTTAGTGTTCATTTTGCGGTTCTTTCGGGAAAAGAATTTAGGTTTGGCATTCGGAAAATGTGCGTTAAGCCTACTCGAGTATTTATTTATCATTCCGTGCGAAAATTTATTCATTGGTGGCGCTCCGGGAGGCGACAAATAGCGACGACGGAACCGGCGCCGGGGCGTTTTGTTTGTTTTGCGTTTGAAATGTCACCAAAATGTTTGATTGACTTTTAAAAAATAATAAAATCGTCAAGCGCGATTCGGACTTAAGTATAAGGAATGAGAAAATTATACAGGTATTACCTAGTTATACAAACGAATCGCAAACAATCCGCTTGGAGCAATTTAAATTAGTTAGCACAAAACGTTAAGTTATCCCTCAACTAACAAAACATGGAAAAAAACTTTTTACTTTTGACTGGCCATAGGCAACAGAATGGAGTGGTAGCCGGAATGTTAACATTTTGCATGGATGGAAATTCTCGCATGGATTCCTGTATCTCGCAAACATTTCGCATGAAATAAGCACAAACATTATTTTGGCATAGGTATCTCTACTCAATACAATAAATCATAGAACAATTAGTGTAGTGTGTTGTAAATTCTAATATAAACAAAACTATCCCGACGGCTGAGGACAGGGAAGGGGTTTCGCTACCCTTATTTGCATTTCAAAATGTTTTCCTTAACTACACATCCCTTACTAAGGAGTGAGACCCTTCCCAAAGTGTCTCGCTGCGGGCAAGAGGGCCCGCAACTTTAGTGATTTAGTGTCATTTTAGTGTAGCCATTGGATACTCTAGCTGATAATCGTAACTTCATTCGCATGGATTTGTATTTCTTAATTACATTTTTACTTTATTTAGCAACTAGTTGGTCCGCTCCGCTGTACAAACATCTGGGAGCTGGAGGTTAATGATTTAGTCTGTACCTATGGCTAAAACCTTTATAATATAAATATGGTATGCATGTATTCAACCGTTGTCATCTATGCGAGTGACTTGTTGCTATCCGTGAAGAGTTATGTCCTCTATCTCCGATTATATTTGTCAGATCTTAATCAAAATTAGACAAAACATGCCTGATAGTGCACACTTTCCAAGAAAAACAGAATTATTAAAATCGGTTCTTTGACGGAGTTATGGAGTAAAATCAACAAAAACTATCAGCCCTCATCCCTATCGGGATAAAAACTATCCTACATTGTCTTGGAATATCAGCTACCACTATACCAAATTTCATTTAAATCCGTTCAGTAGTTTTCGCTTGATGCGTGGACACACAGACAGACAGACAGAGAAAAATTAATTAAAAATCTGTTTTGGACTCAGCATCGATAACGGCATCCCCCGGTTAATATTTTTAAAATGTACAGAAATCTTCCAGTTACAGTTTTATTATAAGTATAGATAGACTAGCTGATGCCCGCGACTTCGTTCGCGTTGATTTAGTTTTTAAAATCCCTCGGGAGCTCTTTGATTTTCCGGGATAAAAAGTAGCCTATGTCACTCTCCAGGTCCTCAACTATACGCATGCAAAAAATCACGTCGATCCGTAGCTCTGTTGCGGCGTGATTGAAGGACAAATCAACAAACCAACAAACACACTTTCGCATTTATAATATTAGTATGACGTATGGTAACAATAATGTAATTGTAGGTGTTCACACTTGAAATCCGTAATTTAGTAAGCGCTTTTATAAGTCTTAACCGAAGAAAGAAATATACAATACAATACAATCCATGTTGCATGCTCAATTTCATTAAAATAGGGTAAGCTGTGGGACAAAATAATACATGTACACCATGAAGTGTAGTACAATCCTACTTCCATGATGTAGTACACAGATTCACATTTATGAATAAAATTATTACCACTTTATTAGTATCGGAGTATGGATATCGAATGACGTAGGTTGTTTAACCTAAATTCTGTTATTGCCGCTTGGAATAATATTAGTGGGATTGATACGTGGATAACAATCTGTATCGATACAACATTAACATTACTGCAATACTCAAAACATTGTGATTACAAGATTATAAAAATGTGTGATCAGCGTCCAAAGTTTTTTTCAAACAGACATTCATAAAAAGTGGTGATAGCCTAGTGGTTAGGACTGTGGTCTCCTATTCGAAGGGTAGCAGGTTCGATCCCGGGTACGCACCTCTGAGTTTTCAGAGTTATGTGCGTCTAAGCAAGTAAGTATCACACGCTTTAATGGTGAAGGAAAACATCGCGAGGAAACCTGCATACCTGAGAGTTCTTAATGTTCTCAAATGTGTTTGAAGTCTGCCAATTCGCATTGGGCCAGCGTGATGGACTATGGCCTATAACCCTTGTCTGAGAGGAGACCTGCGCTCAGTGGAGAGCCTTAGATGGGTTGCTGATGATAATAAGTTGACCGATATCACCAAGATTTCCGAACTGTTGATGGATGAGTTATGATTTTAGTATGTATGTAGGTATGTATGTGTGTGTGTGTGTATGTATGCATGTATTTATTTATGTATGTATGTTTTTATGTGACTATTTACGAATGTCCCACCTTAGCAAATAAACTTGTGAGCGGACTTTGATGAGTGAGGTGTCAATCGATTCTTTATGAGGATCCGGGTGACACAGGCCTCATTATATACGAACGAAATCATGATGGCGGATGTTGCAGCCCATTTTCCGTGGTTGGGTTTTAATTAACAGTGTCTTAACTTTTATCCTTGTTCTTATAATTAGTAGAGAAAGTTTGCGAGATGGTCCCATAAAATTTCTTGCTCACTTCATATGTAGGGATTTAAAAACTGTCGATTATGCCTTGATATCACACTTGTAGGTCGTAGACTTCAGATCCCAGTTCCAACTCTTCACCTCAATTCTAATGGTAAAAAGCTTAAAAAAGCGACGAAACCAGCGCGACATTTGTCTGACTTCAATTCATATTTCATTCAATCATTCAATTCATTCTTCACGCATAATCTTAATATATATAAATTACATGTCACGTTGTTTGTCCGCGATGGACTCCTAAACTACTTAACCGATTTTGATCAAACTTCGTAACTATCTCCAAAGTTGGTCCAACTTGAAAGATAGGATAGTTTTTTTGGATTAAGATAGTTTATTTGTTTTATTTATATAGATAAGTTGGCGGTACGAAGTTCGCCGGGTCAGCTAGTTATAATATAGGTAGAAACGTTTAAGGCTATTATATATTCTGGAGCGCAGCCCGAGGCTAGAGCTCGTCCTCGGTGACATTGTCTGGTTCACGCACTAACGACCGGGATCATGTTGAGACTCTCTCGTGAGACTCGGCATTTACTCGGACCCATACACATAAATAAAATATAAGGGATCCAACGTTAACAAAGTACATATTGAACTACTATGAAACTATCGAGATAATCCGTACGTACACCAGTCAACGGAGCTATACAGCATATAATAAATTCTGTTGATAGAGGTTGCAGTAGGTAGGCTGCTAGCCAACATTTAGTGGTTCTTCTTTTCAGGGCACGTCTGAAACCCATCACGTAGCAGCTTTACTTTTAAGTTTTCAATTAATCGTGATAAAATTTGCACACCTGAGAGTTCTCCATAATGTTCTCGAAGGTGTGTGAAGTCGGCCAACTCGCATTGGGCCATTGGCGTGGTGGACTATGGCCTATAACCCTTCTCTGAGAGGATACCTCGCTCAGTAGTGAGCCGATGATGATATGATCAGTTCCTTACTTGCTCAGTGGTATAATACTTGTTAAAATGATTATTCTTTAAAAAAGTACATTGCCCTACAGTTTGCCAGCACCCCTTATTTATATAGTGCACACAATATTGCATGTATCGGGCGGGCGCGGAGTGAAACAGCCTGTAACCTTGTACTTCTGCACTTCTCATTATATATTCACGTCTCCGTTGGTTCTGAACGGCTCACGTCTCGCACAATGGTGGCCTATTTTATTTTCCCGCGAGCGATGTGCATACACCCGTACCGACACGTTCAACCTAACGATCCCCTCTAGGTTAATATCTTATAACAAAGTACCGCGGCGCGTGAACTTTGCGTAGAAACATTGAAATTGGCAACAGGAGGTAAGACTTACTTGTAAGAGTGATACCACATAGCACGTTGCGGCGCCGCTGTGTAGTGGTTTTTGGCTTGTATAAGAACACATGAATTAAATGCGATGTCGCAAGTGACAAATGATAATTTTAGTGTAATCAGAATAAGTTTATTTCTCAAATAATTCTTAACACTAATTTTATGGCATAGCATGGCACACCAGGAAAAGCAATATGTATTTAGGACACCGCAGCAAAAGGCAATACCTATAACAGGAAGAGGCGGTGCCCGGAGCATCCTACGGGATGATTGACGTGTAATCAACTCGCACGGATAGCTTTATATCCGCATACTGATGCGACCAATCAGCAGTTTTTTTGCTTCGTTTAACTTGAGTAACTTCAATAGGCATTTAACCAATTTTGAAAAACTGTTGGATGATGCTCAGAAGTATCTACTACTTCGAAAACTGTTGGATGATGCTCAGAAGTATCTACTACTTCGAAAACTGTTGGATGATGCTCAGAAGTATCTACTACTTCGAAAACTGTTGGATGATGCTCAGAAGTATCTACTACTACGAAAAACTGTTCGATGATGCTCAGAAGTATCTACTACTTCGAAAACTGTTGGATGATGCTCAGAAGTATCTGCTACTTCGAAAAACTGTTGGATGATGCTTAGAAGTATCTACCTACTACTTGGAAAATTGTTGGATTATGCTCAGAAGTATATACTACTTCGAAATACTGTTGGATGATGCTCAGAAGTATCTACTACTTCGGAAAACTGTTGGATGATGCTCAGAAGTATCTACTACTTCGGAAAACTGTTGGATGATGCTCAGAAGTATCTACTACTTCGAAGAAATATCTTATGTTAAAAAGGTTTGGTAGATATTATTGCCATTTCAATTTTAAGTTTTAAAAATCACCCAAACGTTCGACGATGCCATGACGTCGTTTGTGACGTCACATCTATGTTTTTCATAATAGTTAGACAACGTTTGAAGATAGATGCGACGTATCGCTCTGATTGTTGTTCATACCAATGTGACGGATTGCTGTATATTATAATTTTATTCTATCAAAATAAATATCAATCTCGCTCAAACTAGAAAAATAATTAAGTACGTTTTTTACAATCCATGATTCCTATTTCATTAGATTATTTCATAATTTCATTGAGTCTTGGTTCCTGTCTCCACGCCTGTTCCCAGTGCTTCACTCGCCCTTTTTTTCCACAAACGAACTCATAAAACTAATAAGACAGGTGTCACCGCGATGATCCCGCGTTAGGCACCGCCACCACCCACCACTCGCATGGCCTGTCGCGTCGCCGCTCGCTCGGGCGACGCGGTCGTGGCCCGCCGGAGATCCTTCCGCTGGAAAACACTTGATACACCTCCGCCATATTGCTTTAATAATGGTTGCTATTTGTTTACCTTGGAGTAAAATAGGATAAATGGAAAAAGTGATAAACGATGCTGCCAAAAACATTTTGTGATGTTGTTTTATTTCTTTTGTAACATTAATGCTAAAGTTACGTAATGTATAGTAGGTACTCGCACTTCGTAACAGTGACATAAAAAATTTGTTGTCTGTAAAGTCGGTTTACGGACGATAGTTTTACGTGATAACGTCATAAAGTAACATTGATGAAAAATTGCATACTTTTATCAATTGAATTGAATTATTATCACTGAATTATCATTATTTTGTATTATACAAAGGAGTTAATTGAAAATTACAATTATCTCTAGTCACAAGCTAACGCTTGGGCCGATCGTGCCTCTCTATCGCTTGTTTCGCGCTCTCGCTTGCACGCGCATGCTCAGGCGGAACGTGACACTTTTTCGTGCGTGCAGCCGATGATCATCGATTTATAAGACGTTATCACGTCAAAAACTTTTCCCGTTTTAAAGTCGTTTAATGAGTTGCTATTTTAATTATTATTCATTGTACAATACAATAATAATAAAACTAGAAATAAAAGGTACAACAACAGTTACAATAAAAGTAAAAGGTTACCTTTCACTTAACCTTAATTTATGTGGACGGAACGAAAGAAATAATGCGTAGGTAGGGAATAAGGAAACGAAAACATTAACTAGGAACAAATAAATTTATAGTATTCAATCTTACATACTTAAATTCTCTCAGATCTTTAATGGAAAACATACCTATCATACTAATATTATAAATGCAAAAGTGTGTTTGTTGGTTTGTCCTTAAATCACGCCGCAACAGAGCCACAGATCAACGTGATTTTTTTGCATGGGTATAGTTGAGGACTTGGAGAGTGACATAAACTACGTTTTATCCCGGAAAATCAAAGAGTTCCCGAGGGATTCTAAAAATTAAATTCACGTGGTCGAAGTGGCGGACATCAGCAAGTATTATAAATGCGAAAGTGTGTTTGTTGGGTTGTTGGTTTGTCCTTCAATCAGGCCGCAACAGAGCCACGGATTGACGTGATTTTTTATAGTTAATAACGGGAGGGATTTTATCCGCGTGGTCCATTTGTCAAACCTGGAGGCTCATCCCGAGCTGTGAGTGGCGCGGTGACACGCGCACGCCCAGCCATAAATATCAATAGCGCCTAAAACATGTACATAAAACAACTCTTAAAAGCCGTGACATTTATGTCTCTTCAAATATTTGAAGGCAGTACGTAGCTCACACAACATATTTTATCCAAAGGTCGTAGGTTTAGCATTGAACTACTGTGGTATAAATTCTATCCTCCAGGATAAGTTTTACCACCTATTCAGGACTTAACGGCGGCTGAGTTTTATGTTTCATAAAGATACAGCCGTTCGCCGCCGCGCCATTCCGCCGTTCGTTCGTAGCGGAAAGTCCGTAGTAGCTTAGGTATGAAAATTTGGAGCAAATCTTGCTTGGGTGTCCTACAGCGACATTAAGGCTTTTTTTGATTGTTCACCCCAAAGGTGAGGAAAAGGGCGAGTGAAGTTTATATGAAAAAAGATGTTACGGAATAATCATGTTTGAAGTAAAAATTTCTTTAGGTGATGCATTTAACAATTTTTGGTGGAGCAAAACCGTATGGGTTCGCGTCACCGACAGGGTAATGTTACAGTATGATATCATTCTATACTACAGAATCTGTAGTTATGAGAATGACGTGTTTTCACTGTAGGAGCTTGCGGAAATGTCGCTTCTGTCGGCAGTCTCCCTTGACCATACTTTTTAGGGTTCCGTACCCAAAGGGTACCAACGGGACCCTATTACTAAGCCTACGCTGTCCGTCCGTCCGTCCGTCTGTCAGCGGGCTGTATCTCGTAAACCGTAATAGATAAACAGATGAAATTTTCACATATTATGTATTTCTATTGCCGCTATAACAACAAATAATAAAAATTAAATTAAATTAAAAAAATTAAATTAAAATGTTTCCATGGGTACATGAAAATATTTTAATTTAATTTTTTTAACGGAACCCTAAAAGAGCGAGGCCCGACTCGCACTTGGCCGATTTTTTTACACTTAAATCCACGCGGACGAAGGCGTAGGGTATCTTACATTGGATATTTTACGACTATAGACCATAATTGACCATGACCATGATCGAATAAGTAATATATAGGTTTGAATTTGAAATTTTTGGTTTTCAGTTTGCCTCGTGAATTGCAGAGAATTCAAGGTTTTAAGCATTCGAAAATAGTACTGCATCGAGTCAACTTAAAAAGTGTACGGAAATGGATACAGCTATTTTGCTGTTGACCTGGATCCCAGTTCCAATGCTTTTAAGACTAAGATTGCAGGAGAAGAAACGCTCTAACGAGCACTAACAATGTTTTACTCGTTTTACTCTTTGTTGGGGCACTTGCTGAGAGCGAATCGGGTCTTAAATAATTAAAAGAATCGACTTGACTTTCAGTACCTGAATGGATTTAGCCTACTAAGGTACATTTATAATTTATAGCTTCGTTTCTTCTGCGTACTTATTACGTAATGTGCATGCCTCGTAACCAAATGCTAAGGTGCGACGTAGGATTTTTTTTATTCGATGACAAGCTAGTCCTTGACTGCGATCACACCTGATGGTAAGTGTCGATGCAGTCTAAGATGGTAGCGGGCTAACTTGGAAGTGGTATGGCAGTGAACATTCAACCCATACCCCTAATTGGTTGACAATGGTTGACAATGGTTGAGGATGGACCATTTACTAATTTATCGAATCCAAGGCCTCAGAGTTATTTGCGTTATAAGGAATAAAATATCACTCTCTTAAAACGTAAGCAAAATATCTGCCAGTATACCCACACTTCGCCAGCGGCGGACTTCGGCCTGTTGCCTTCGCCCTAAACTAACTTAACTTATACTACCGTACTCTAAGTTTTACGCTTCATTGAAGAGCAACTTGTACTATGGACAGTTGACTTTTACTTTAGGCTTAAGAGAAAATGTTCCATGTTACATTGATGCAGTGCGTCCGAAGCTGAGTTTCGATTGGAATAACAAGATGCGAACTCGATGAATTCAAAAGTGTGTCGGAAGAATTGATAAATGTATGCATGTATGGTTCGACATAGTTTTAAGATCTAGACATAATAACTCGTTAAATTGATTTGAATCTTTAAATCAAGAGTGAATAGGCATATTCTAGGCAAACGCGTTCCATCTTAGGCTGCATCTTCACTTACCATCAGGTGAGATTGCAGTCAAGCGCTAGTCTATAGGTATGTTAAAAAAAACGAGATCTTATAGTCATTGCAATAATTCAGATTTTTTTAATGAGATTAAATAAATAATATCCACAAAGTTGACGTCACAAAAATTAGAACATCCCAAAATATTCATAACTTTTGCAAATAAGCGCCGCATCGTTAGTCATTAATTAATCCGGTTTTATCAGCAATTAGTGGAGCTATCCGGGGGTAGGTACTGTACTGCTGAGGGTGGCGAGTGCTCCAGTATTATATAAACAGCTTATCGCGGACCGACGAGCGACGGATTTCCCCTCCAATTCATAATTAGGAGAATTAATCAAGGCCCTTCGCACGAGCTAAGTTCGCAGTGCGTTCTCGATACGTGGAGGAAAATGGCAGATTTAAGTTCTCTTTACACTTTGCGAACAATAAGCATAAAATTAATTCATTCGTAGTCTCAATAGAGCAATGGTTCAGGCGCGGATTGAAAACCGGAAGGTCGTCGGTTCAATTCCTAACCGCTCCCTAAGCGTTGATCTTGAAGTGGCTAGAAGCATGCGGCAGGCAATTCTCGGTGAGCTCTGTGAGGTTTACGAATTGAAAACTATAATTCCAATTTGAATAATTTCTATGCAATATGTAATTTGGGTATCTTAACTAAATTCGCTTAGAGATAGAAACACGATTGGGAAAAAAATTCTCGATAGAAAATTTTCCCAAACTTTGATCCAATAATCTCCTTTTTTAGGTTTAAACCTTGTTTAAACAGAAACGGTAAGTTTTTTCCTGCTATTTTTTTATTTGTGTTGATATAAATAATTACTAAAAGCGGTGAGAAAAATTCTTTGATTATTGGCATCCATAATTTTTTAAATCAATTTTAAAGAATTTTTTCAATTCCCGACCCCTGAATGAAAGCCTGAATGCATAATTTCCATCTCTTTCCTAGCACTGCAAAATATATAGCTCTATCCCACTCGTACGATTCAAACAATTTAGGATCATTATAGCCCCTTTAAGCTTTACGCTTATTTGGAGAGAAAGGGAAGTGGTATTAGTCGTATTCAGTAGTTAATATTCTTTAAAAAAAAGCTGATATTATAATTTGTAAAATTTGTAAATTAGCGTAAATTGTAGAGTTGTAGTTTAATATCAGTATAGCTAATATCTAATAGCTTTTCCTTTCCAAATCAGCGTAAAGCTAGCTTGTGCTTGGAGTGGGTACGACACGGGTACCACATTAGTTCAACGGGTGGAGTTAATAATAATAAATTAATCCTGCTTAATTATTTATTTATGAAAATAAGAGTATATACCCACCATAACCATAACTAAATAAAGATAAAAGTTAAATTAACTCAAGTAACAAAGATATCGTGCCACAATATATTACTGTCGTGCGCTTTCCGATATAATGGCATTCATTCAAAAAGCATGTTGTGAAAGCTCTGTGAGCGGATACTGCGTAGAGCGAGTTGTGGTCGGCCATCGGCGCGTCGCATGCGGCAGGCGAGCGCGGAAATCGAGCTCGACACGCGCAAATATATTGAATGTTGACGGCGAGCTGATACGTATACACGATAACGTTTGAACCCTTTATTGTGTTCCGTACACGAGCTAGCCACCTGCATCTACCCACCAAACCTACTGTTGAGTGACGCGCCTATTGCATAACTCATAGGAAAAAATAAATGTATTTGTTTAAGAAAATATTTTAAAACTACCAAGTCTTTAGCAAAACATATCGGCAAGATATTATAGCAAATGTAATCAATTGTAGCAACCTAGGTTATTTTTAGTTAGGAGCTCTATACGCAGATCTTTAATCTACATTATACAAAACATAATGCTTCAACCGGATTTAAAAATCACAAAAGCCTAAGTTATTTAACATTTTTGGTTGTATTATATTTTCTAAAATTGTTAGCTTGTCACTTCAAGCTGCAAGCATGTTTTAATTGTTTTATAACATACAGTACGTTAAAATATTCGAGAAAGCTTTTCCTATTAAGCTATTTTTATTTCTAAGAGTGCTATTAAAAACTTTTAACAGAATGCCGTTTTAAAATTCTCTTTTTCCTTGCAAGTATTTAGTTTTAAAATACGATAACTTGAATAAAAGCTTTTAAAATCACAAGCAGCTTTAAGTGTTTACCATTTAATATACCTGTAGATATAATATTCTGAATGTATTATGTTATGTCGAGTTACTATACTAACATAATTTTAATTTAGCAACTACAAGGGGAATTATTAACATCAAGTTTTCCACTATCAATGGAGTTTAAACTTAGGTTTTTGCTGTAAAAAGTAATACTTACAGAAAAGAATACAATTTTTACGAACTTTCTTACTGGAGACTATAAACTTCTTTTTTAAATAGCGTGCTTGCCTAGAGGATTAATATAGACTCATGATTTTTATAGTCAGTTGAAAAAACGGAAGTCGGAAGGGCATTCCAAATTTTAGCGGTGCGTATTAGGAACGACGAAGAAAAGCGCTTAGTGCGGGATCGTGGAATTTCTATCATGTAGGGGTGCAGATTCGTGCCATGGTTTGCTTGTCTTTTTCACGTTAAACACCAATTTTAAAGCTCATTTATACGTTGAACATTTTTTTTTTAATTCATTAACAAGGTAGTCCTTGACTGCGATCTCACCTGATGGTAAGTGACGATGCAGTCTAAGATGTTAGCGGACTAACTTGGAAGGGGTATGGCAGTGAAAATTCAACCCATACCCCTAATCGGTTTCTACACGCCATCGTGCCGGAACGCTAAATCGCTTGGCGGCACGTCTTTGACGGTAGGGTGGTAACTAGCCACGGCCAACGAAAGCCTCCCACCAGACAAATCACGTCACGTTCAAAGACATCATTACGTTTGCAAAGTTTGAGGTGAGTCTGATATAGTTTATATATTAAAGCAAAACTACGTTTGAATGGTAACTCAGCTCCAGTTGCGCGAGACTCTTGGGAGCTAGGAGGAGCTACACCTGAGCCGAGCGTGCTTAGCGTAGACGGCTCGGGTCGGGTCGACAGATGCGCGGAATCGTAGAAGCCATCGTAAAATACGGTTTTGTGTTCAGGATCACTATTTGCGTTAACTGCGCAATCTGTATTCCCTGCAATGCGAAATAGCCTGTGCCTCTTATTTTTTATTTCGTCATCTTCTTTTTTATCAAAACATAGACATCCACTGCTGGACAAAGGTGTTTGCATGAACTTTCGCAGGCTTCGGTCTTACGCTGGCTGTATCCAGCGGCTCCCTGCGACTCGTCTGACGTCGTCGGTCCGCCCAGTGGGGGGTTCGCCCAACGACCATCAGCTCTTCGAAATATGTGGCACACCCATTTTACTTCAGCTTAATTATTTAATTTTATAATTTGTCTGAATAGGATGTAAGTTCCAAACAATTTTCATAGTTAAACTCATAGCTTAACATGCTGTCGGCATTCATCAGACGAAGTTGATAACAAAATAATAATTGAACTGAATTCAAACTTACCTAAATGTTGCTTTTCTGAATAATAATTACAATCTTTGTTTAGGGGCATTCTTGGTGCAAGAATATACTATTTACTAACTTTAAAAAGCATAATCAAGCCGTCCACACTACGAGAATGTACTTCAAACAGTTTACGCTTCCCCTAACCAGTGTCTAGTCCTCATAACGGCCTTCACGAAATAGCATATACTCTGATGTCCGTCAGTCCAATGTGTCTGCTGCTCGTAACTGTCACCCCTCACACGCCGGGCCGCAACGCGCGTCGGTCAGCGCAAAGTTACACTGCTACGTTGAATAATGGCTTCAATATAGCGCCGTCCACTGACGTAGAGCCGACACGCTCGACAAAAATTTACTGTACACCCATTTGAGCTCTTGTACGTGTATTCGTAGTACGTACTAGCAGCAAATTTGTTGACATAACATACAGATACGTGTACAACACATCTTGACAGTGACTTACTGACACTGATTCACAAACAAAGTTTGGCCTAAGCTCATGAGCTTGGTTGCGTATTAATTGCGTAATTTTATTCTCAATCTTTGTATTAATTATGACACAATCTGTGAATGAATACAGAATACTAGAGGTTACTAATTTGAATTATTCTACGCTGATTTACTCATCTCAGCAGAATCCGCTTTCCGAACCGGTGGTAGAGTCATGACTTCTCATAAGAGCCACAGGTTGGCCTACGTGAAATAAATAATTTTGAATTTTGAATTTTTTTTCAACCTATCGCTGGCCCGCTACTGACTGGCCACAAATCTCCTCTCGGATAAGAAGGCCCGGATTTACTTAAAAATTTAAACTATAGCAGTATCAAATCAGTGCTGACTTGTAGGCAAACTTACTCCATTTACTGACTGTCTAAAGCTTTCGACGATACCATTTCTCGGTCTGCAGATAGTATACGTCCGTCCGAGCTTACTTTATTCGAACGTTTCATAGCACGTTCTACGCGGTTAGTTACAAAGTCTACGTGAGAACCGCGGAGGCAGGAGGTCGCTTCACGCGTTTATTAGGTATTTAAATGACGGAACGTAGCGGCTACGAGCGGCTACGAGCGTCTACATCCGCGCGCTGACTACCAAGCCGTTTGTTGTGGGGCCACGGACTTGTCGCATATTCGACGACGTGACACGATACATGTGCTTAGAATTATTTGGACAATTAATAAATATAATATTGACAAATCTTATAAGTAATACAAGGAATAACAAATTAATTTTACCATAAAATCGTATAAAATAAAAGTTCGATATTATAAATGCGAAAGTGTGATTGTTTGTATGTTTGTCGGTTTTCTTTTTATCATACTGCAAGGGCGTAAGTGTTCGACGTGATTTTTTGCATGAGTGTAAGTAGTTGAAGACTAGTAGACTAGTATTTTATAATTATGGCAAAAACTTTGCTTTCTTCTCGCGAGATTTTTAAAAAACCATGCTTAAGATGCTTAAAGTAGATTAATGAATATAATGTAGGTATGTTTCAAAGGAATTTTTCGAATACTTGTTGAAATTCAAGTGGTTATCACCATAGGGAAGGACAAAAATCTATCACTTATAAAGAGGCTTCTGAATACGACTGGATTTAAAAGATGATGTAGGGTATAATATATTTATAGCATTTTTCAGCTTTCCTAAAGGAGAGCAATATAACCAGAATATAACGCTTGACGCGCCGCGCCGCGCTCCGCGCCAACATTATGCAGAGTGTGAACAAAGTCGTAGCCCCACGATCCTGAGACAAAAGCACATTTCTGATTCGGCTTAAAGTGAACTTTACAGAAACCTACTTCATTGTGCGAGCACAGGTTGAAAGTGTGCTCAAATCTTTATGATGTAGAAATTCCTCGAGATTTTTGATTATATAGATTTTAATAAAATTACGTAATAGGTACAGAACTGTGTGAAACCAACAATTATTAAGTCTAACTTTCCAGTTTTCGATCTTTGACAATCTTTTTGATTAATTGATAGATTTTGTATTTTATTATTAATTTTTATCTAAAATAATACTGTGGGCAACACACAAGCTTTATTATCTATTTATTTATTACATATCACAAAATAAAAATATTTATAATATAATATATACGTGTACATATATATATAAGCATACATACATACTTGTAATTACACATTCATCTATTTATATCACATAAACATTAATACATACTCATAAAAACACATTAACACAAAAACAAATTTAATTCACACGCAGACTCGGGCGAAACCCGTAGTATGCGCAAGCGACGATCGATCGCGAAGTATTTACGCCGCTCGGGCAAGTTCGAGTGCCGATGCGAGTTTCGCGAAGCGGCCGCACGCCGGTTTACTAGGCGTGTGGCGCTGCAGTCCCAGGCGCACCTTCACCGAGTGCATTCGATCGGCTATGCAATGACATTCCATTGACCTCTTTGTAAATCGAGTCGCGTAATGTTTATTTTTCAATTGTTCTAACTAACTATTAACTTTTCTGTATTTTCTGTGCTTCCTATAACTTGTGTGTTGTGCCCAATACATGGAATACTTATCGGTGCCTTTTATTGATCGAGTCTATACGTAGGAATTCGTGTACCAACCACGAACCTCCTCAAATACAATCATTTCACGTAAGTATAAAATTTAGGTAATATAATTTAAACCTAATATCAAAATTGTACCACCTATAAATCCCGAACTGCATTTATATCACAAGACGAAGATATTAATAGATATCATAAGTACACATTTCATTATCTGAGTGGATCGCGGCCCAAGGCGCGGTAGATAGTGGAGCTTAGCGCCGGTATTGGAAATAAGATTGCCGTGTCTTAGCGGAAAGTGGATGAGATTATTTTCCTGCAGGATTCCTGACCCGTTTGATCTGAGAACATTTACTCAAGCAGCAGCTATTGAAACATTTTATCTCGAATAAGGTCGCACTTGCCACCTAAGAACTTAATGCGGGTCGGAAAGGACTAACCTTTTCTTTGGTTTACAGGCCAGCCCACGATTACGAATTACGATCACACTTTTGACGCTACAGTCATATCCTCTTAAAAGTTTTCCGGGAGTTTTAAAAATTGGTGATTTTATAGTTTTCGACGTGTTCTTTCTAAATTTTCATTTTGTCACCTCGTACCTTTGCCGCTCGTACCGCCATATTGGATAAATGACATCCAAAAATAGTTTTTTGACAATAACGTTTTTTCGACTCATTTTACAACTAAAATAGGTAAAATAGTTCCACTAAACAAAAGAAGAAGAAGAACTAAAATAGTTATTTAATAAACTAGTTGACCAGCTCTGACTTCACATAGGCATGAGTCGGGAATCGAACCCGGAAACCCTCGCTAGGGTATTCGGCACCTGCTGACTGCTACGCGTTCGTAGTCATCCATAAAATTGAGTTTTCCTTTTTTATCTTGAATCTTTTTGTTACTCTAAGGTTCGACCTTAAGTAAATTCGAAACATTCGCCAAAAACCAAAAACTCCCATTCGCCGTAATATATCAGCTAGGGCTGGCAGTGAAGGATTGTAACGTCTTTTTATGAAACCGCTGCGTGCTTTTATGAAACCGCTGCGTGCTTTTATGAAACCGCTGCGTGCTTTTATGAAACCGCTGCGTGCTTTTATGAAACCGCTGCGTGCTTTTATGAAACCGCTGCGTGCTTTTATGAAACCGCTGCGTGCTTTTATGAAACCGCTGCGTGCTTTTATGAAACCGCTGCGTGCTTTTATGAAACCGCTGCGTGCTTTTATGAAACCGCTGCGTGCTTTTATGAAACCGCTGCGTGCTTTTATGAAACCGCTGCGTGCTTTTTTCGCAAGAGTTATTACACTTCTGAGAACGCTAAAACCGCTTCGTTCGCGCTAATTAGGTTCATTTCACTCAGTGCTCGTAAATTAAGCTCATTATGCTCCCTAAAGTTGATCGCACACTAATAGGTGAGCTACAAAATGCAAGAGCCGCACACGCAAACGCAAGGCACCTTTTTGTCGGCTAAAGTAGCCCAAAAATTAGACCAAAGAAAATTCAGTTATTATATAATAAATTCAATGAAACCCAAGTCCTTCCTTTTATAAAACCAAAAGATCTCTGGCACTCATCACTGTGCTAATTATCAAAAAAATTGTCTTTACTTTAGACGAGTTGCTCTTCTGCTGTTACTCTTCATGCGACTCTTGCTGTTATCTGAAATTGCTTTAGATTTCCGCTTTTCGAGAGGTTTTGTACAACTTAGTATATTTTCAAACTGTAATGTAAACTGTATGAAATAAATAAATAAATGAAAAAATCGGCCAAGTGCGAGTCGGGCCTCGCTCTATTAGGGTTCCGTTAAAAAAAAATTAAATAAAAATATTTCCATGTACCCATGAAATATTTTAATTTAATTTTTTTAATTTAATTTAATTTTTATTATTTGTTGTTATAGCGGCAATAGAAATACATAATATGTGAAAATTTCATCTGTCTATCTATTACGGTTTACGAGATACAGCCCGCTGACAGACGGACGGACGGACGGACGGACAGCGTAGGCTTAGTAATAGGGTCCCGTTGGTACCCTTTGGGTACGGAACCCTAACAATAATATTTTTCATTAATTTCTCAAAAACTTTTTTATAACTTAAATCCAATATTAATAAAAAAATAATTTTTAACTTTTCCTACTAAAACTGTAAAGTTGTGTTAATTGAGGTTGTGGGTACGTCAATACTAGTAGTAGGTAGGTATAGTATTGCAACGAGTGGGTTCTAAACCACCAACTGTGTGGTTTGCACTTACGCCCTAACTATTTCACTACTGAAGCTTTAAATTTCGTTTGAATTATTTAGATAACAACCTTCAGATATTACGTTGAATTTAAACATCGTTATGTTGCTCATAAATACATTCTGTGCGGGCGTTTGTTGTTTGAAGCCCCTGGGAAATTGGTTCTGGAAATATATTGAATATTCGAGAATAAGACTAGAACAATACATTTGTATTTACAGAATCCTTTTCATTTTACGTATAACAATATTAAGTCTAAGTCATGACATAACGGCAGGCGTAAACTTATTAAGGGCTCAATCAATATTCAGAACTCTGCAACTTGGAGCGTTCTCTGCGGGGAGTTGCCCAACCTTTTGAATAAACTTACCTTTTTATGGTAAACTCAACTTCTTTCGGTTTTTATGCGTGCTTAACTGTTTTCTTTGTTGGGAATTGGATAAAACTTCGTAAATATAAATTTGGCATTTTTATTGACGACGGTTTGTATTTTCATATTTCCGTATATCCGTATTAGTATTGTTCTCGTTCACGGAGTGGTTATATTCTATTGGTTCTCGTTATTCTGAATGTATTGCAGCACAGAGTACATTAAGCATAATAAACTAAGATATTATAGTGATGTATAATGACATCATGGCCAGTGTGAAAGACTTGAACATGACAAAAATAGCGTAAAAAAGTCATAGATATTGATATAACATATATAAAATATAATAAAAAAATAACACAGTAAAAGAGTCTGCAATCAAACAAATAACTAAAATAAAAACTAGAGTAAGAAATATTTTTTGAAGCTGACCTCATCCCCCGCGACGTGGCGGGTATGCAAAGCGCGTAAACTGCGATCGCTTTTAGTTCCAGCGCGTCCTCTGTAGAGTCTATATTAATTGAGCAGTAAACGTTTCTCTGTGGGCCGTAAATTTTGTGAGTGTTGTCCGACATATTGTGTGAAAATTGATTTTGTGCGATAGGGCTTTGGTCGCTTTTTTACCCTTTATACACCGTTTGATGTAATACCTAGTGTTGTAATGAGAGATCGTGGACTGGTCGATAGATAAAAGATGACCTAATAATATGAGATCAAGATAAGATACGCCATTCTATTGCGACCGACCTTACCAGTTCATATAAGCTACTTTAATATTTTAATTCAAATAATGGCAATCCGTCATGCTCTACACATTGTAAAGTAAAGTGTGTAAAGTCGACACTATAACTAATGAATGGTCATCCATTCATATTGTTGATTAAATCATACTTTTATTGTACATCACAGAACATAGAAATCAACACTGCAAACAAATAATGCAAAGGAGGTTTTCTTTGAACTTAACTATAAATTCGAAAGTGACTCAATCTGTGCGTCTGACTTCTTCACGTTTTACCCGATGGACAATATTCACGATACTTTTGATCCGGAAAATCACGATTCTAAAAAAAATACCGCCGCGGACGAAGTGTGAGTGGGCTCAGCCGTCAGCGGCCGACTGCGGGCGTCGCAGTTGTAACTCATAAATTTGGTAGTTGGTGTTAATCCTGAAAGCCCCCGCCCGCCGCTCGGGGCTCCGTAATTGTTGCTCAGAATGACAAATGCTCTCTCCTCTGAGCTGATTACATTTTTACATAGGTGGTAGGCTTCGGCCGTGGCTAGAGTGACCACCCATCGAGCAAAGCCGCGCCGCCAAGCGATTCGTCTTATGACACGATTCGTTGTGTCGTGGGGCGCGTCGTGTTCCGGAGCGATGCTCGTACCAGCCAATCAAAGGGGAATGGGTATGTACAGTTGCGCTGCGTTTAGTGACAGGACCCGATTTGTGCAGAGGCTGTGCCGGATGTCTCGATTTGGAGGGTAGCGGGATCCGAAGCACGGTGCACCGCTGGCCGACCGCAGGTAGTTGGGGGCCCAATTAGTAGGTTCGCCACCTATGAAAGGCTGCCCCGCCACCTGGCGAAAAATCCAGGGATGGCCTCCATCGTGCCGGTTGGCGACCGGTGAGAGGACCCGATGGCGATTCCCTGGGGGGTTCGGGCGTCCCCGCAGTCTCCAATCGAGCCATCCATCAGCACTTCTTATGTATGAATTGCGGAGTCTACAAACGTAGCGCCTCGTACAACTGCCATTTCCCTCCTATTCACCCTTTGAACAAAAATGAAATATTACAAGAAAAAAAGTAAAGTTATGCAGCGGCTGCACCTCCTCTCTCTCAAAGTGCACCTCACCAACATACGAGGATTGCACTCCAATCTCGTCGCAGTCCACCACCATCTAGAGACTGAGAGGCCGCATTTACTTTTTCTTACGGAGACGCAAATCGGTAGTCCAGCAGACGTAGCGTACCTACAGTATCCTGGGTATACGCTCGAGCATAACTTTAAACCTCGCGCTGGGGTCTGTATGTACGCCCGTAATGACGTCTGCTGCCGGCGTCTCCGTAACCTAGAGGTACCTAGCCTTTCCATCATGTGGTGTTTATTGGACACGGGCATGGAGCAGATCGTGTATGCCTGTACCTATCGGTCGCACAGCGGTGACCAGGAGACAACTCGGATGTTTGACCATCTCAGTGTGACGGCTGACACCGTCCAACGTCGGTATCCGACTGCTCAAATGGTATTTCTGGGGGATTTCAACGCCCATCATCAGGATTGGCTGTTCCCATACCAGAATACCGACCATGCCGGGAGAGAAGCACTTAAATTTGCTCTGTCGCTAGATCTCTCCCAGCTGGTCCAAGAAGCAACGCGAATACCCGACGTTGAAGGCCATACACCTAATTGTTTGGACCTTCTGTTGACTACCGACCCAGACCGGTTTTCGGTATCAGTTGCGGCCCCCCTGGGCACCTCTGATCACTGTGTGGTAAAGTCGGTATCGAACTATCATCCTCTGGATACCGGTCCTACCGGAACCAGACGTGTGTGGCGATATAAGTCGGCAGATTGGGAAGAGATGCGACACTTTTTCGCGTCCTACCCTTGGCGGCAGAGCTGCTTCTCTTCTAATGATCCGTCGAGTTGTGAGCAAGCCGTATCGGAAGTGATACGTCAAGCGATGGAGTACTTTATTCCATATGCTGACGTATCACTAGATGGCAAGGTTCCTCGGTGGTACAATGCTGAATGTGCTGATGCTGCAGCTCGTAAGGACTCAGCGTTTGCAGCGTGGGCTGAAGCTCGTACCCTTAAATCTCCGGACATCAATATGAAGAAAAGAGCGTTCAACTCTGCTGCCAAGTTCTACAAAAAGGTTCTCAAAAGGGCACGTTTCAACCGCACGAGTCGCATTGGGGCCAAATTAGCTTCCTATCCGCGTGGTAGCAAAGCTTTCTGGTCGCTGTCGAAGTCTGTTGAAACGAACTTCTGCCGTCCTTCACTGCCTCCCCTGCTGAAACCAGATGGATCGCTGGCTTTTACTGCAACAGACAAGGCCAACCTTTTAGCGAATCTGTTCGCGGAAAATTCGCTCTTCGATGCAGGGAGCACCTCACCACCTAGAATACCACCTTGCGAGACTGTTATGTCCGAAATACGCATTCGCCAAATTGAGGTTTTGAAAGTGCTCCGCAACCTGGATGTGAATAAGGCCAGCGGTCCTGACGGGATACCAGCAAGAGTCCTGAAGACCTGTGCTCCTGAGTTGTCGCCTGTCCTGACACGCTTGTACCGTCTCTCTTTAAAATTAGCTCAAGTCCCCAAAGCTTGGAAGATAGCTAACGTACAGCCAGTACCCAAAAAGGGTAGTCGTGCCGACCCGGCCAATTACAGGCCTATCGCAATCACGTCCATACTATGTAAATGTTTGGAGCGTGTATTGAACGACAAGCTCCTGGCATACCTCGAGCTTAATGACCTCCTGTCCGACCAGCAGTACGGTTTTCGCCGTAACAGGTCCACAGGAGATCTTTTAGTGTATGCTACACACATCTGGGGTGAAGCCATCGATAAGCATGGTGAGGCGCTAGCCGTTTCACTTGATGTATCGAAGGCGTTTGACCGGGTCTGGCATGAAGGCCTTTTGAGCAAACTTTCAGCTTATGGGATACCCACTAGACTTTGTAACTGGATATCAGATTTCCTGAGTGGGCGATCATTTCGAGTGGTCATAGATGGCACCTCGTCTGATCTAATGGCGATTAACGCCGGTGTCCCTCAGGGATCAGTTCTCTCCGCAACGCTCTTTTTGCTGCACATTAATGATCTCCTCAGGCCCGGTATCTTTGGGTATGCGGATGACAGCACCGTTACGGAGAGATACATGTCCGGTCCCCGTGCTAGTGGCGTTGAAACTTTCGAGCATAGAGAGGCTTTGGTAGAACGCATAAATTTGGCTTTGAAAGAGGTATCGGACTGGGGCGATGCCAACCTTGTCAAATTTAATGCTACCAAAACGCAGGCGTGTTTATTCACCGCCAAACGGAGTCCATTCCCGCTAACTCCGACTTTCCGAAATATATCCGTACCGGTCACTGACAATATTGATCTTCTTGGCATAAATGTCTCGTCAAATCTCAACTTTGGACGATGCATCGAATCCAAGGCAAAAACTGCTGGCAAGAAACTTGGTATCCTCAATAAGGTCAAGCGCTACTTCACGCCGGAACAGCTTGTTACCTTGTATCAAGCACAAGTTCGATCATGCATGGAGTACTGCAGCCATTTATGGGACGGCTCTGCCAAGTACCAGCTTGCTGCATTGGATTCGGTGGACAGACGCGCCAGAAGACTCATTGGCGACGAATCGCTAACTAACTCCAAACTTCAAAGTCTGGAACATCGGCGCAAGGTTGCCTGTCTGTCGGTATTCTACAGGATATATTTCGGAGAGTGTGCTCAAGAACTATTCGAACTAGTTCCTCCATCACCCTTCTACCACCGAACCGCAAGGCATCGCTCAAATCTGCACCGCTACGTGGTCGAAATTCCACGATCCCGCACTAAGCGCTTTGCTTTCTCGTTCCTAATACGCACCGCTAGAATCTGGAATGCCCTTCCGGCTTCCGTTTTTCCAACTGACTATAACTTGGGTACCTTTAAATCAAGAGTGAATAGGCATCTTCTAGGCAAGCGCGCTCCATCTTAGGCTGCATCTTCACTTACCATCAGGTGAGATTGCAGTCAAGCGCTAGTCTATATATTTAAAAAAAAAAAAAAAAAAAAAAAAAAAAAAACAGCCGGACCGAGTCTTATGAGGTCACATTTTCATAATGCCTTAGAAAATTGAATTCGGAAAAGATAATATGTGAATCAAGTAATTTACTTGCGACTTTTGGTTTAATGTGCGTCCTTTTTATGGAGTAAAATTTACTGAGAACTATAATAGTACATTATTTTCGAGGCTCGGAATAAAGCAATTTATGGACGAGTAACATTGGAAGGCCGAGGCGAAGCCGAGGACTTCCAAGTGACTTTAAAAGGACGAGGCGCTAGCTGAGGCCTTTTTAAGTAAACGAGGCCATGAATTGCTATTTCGGCCTAGGCTTATATAGTACTTTTCTCTAATTTGCGAGGAAACAACAAAAAATAATTATAAAAGAAAACGCCAGTCACCAATAATTCTTTACCTCCAATTAAACCACGCTCTTTTTGTTCCATTTAAAAAAATAATTCATTCTTATTTTTTTAAATTGTATAACTCAGCGAAAGAAATGCACATTTAAAACACCTAATCACAGAGGAGAAACACCTAATAGAGGAAAGTGTACATTTTAAAAACCTCGTACCTGTCCAGCAATTTACATTATTGTCCTGTTACGTAATTGCTGGCGCCACGCCAGCAATGAGCCAATTGACGTTTCGTTTTTAGGGTTCCGTACCCAAAGGGTACCAACGGGACCCTATTACTAAGCCTACGCTGTCCGTCCGTCCGTCCGTCCGTCCGTCCGTCCGTCTGTCAGCGGGCTGTATCTCGTAAACCGTAATAGTTAGACAGATGAAATTTTCACATATTATGTATTTCTATTGCCGCTATAACAACAAATAATAAAAATTAAATTAAATTAAAAAAATTAAATTAAAATATTTCCATGGGTACATGGAAATGTTTTAATTTAATTCTTTTTAACGGAACCCTAAAAGAGCGAGGCCCGACTCGCACTTGGCCGATTTTTTTTAATAAAGAAGCGATTTCCGAGCAAATTTGAGAAAAACACATTTATTTCACCATTGATTGCTCTTCACATAGAGTTGATGCCCCCAGATAAGATGTGTATGTATGTGCGTCTACAGGTGTTGTACATTGAAATTGATTGGTTAGTATTCCATTAAGAAACAAACTACATTTGTATGGTGTGTGTGTGTGTGTGTGTGTGCGCGTGTGCGTGTGTGTGTGTGTGCGTGTGCGTGTGTGTGTGTGCGTGTGCGTGTATGTGTGTGTGTGAGATAGGTTGTTTTCAAATATTTAATCGTTGTCTGGAATGAGAAATGCTTTCTGTGTTGTGGTTGACACATCAACCTGTGGCTCATCCAATCACGTGCACGTTAATAAATCATAAACATCGCTCTATTATATTCGCTCGACAATTTGCGGATTCTGTTAGCAAGGGAATTAATAAGATGACGGTATATATTTCGCTTGCTTTGTTTCAACAAAGACCTATCAGATACGAAATATAATGACGTAATCTTATAAACGTTACGGGTAACAAAGTACGAGAATAATAATCCTTTATTGTTTTATTTGTATATCTTAATTTAAATGATTTTGCTTACATTTCAGTAAGTATGAAGTTTTAGTACCTTTCATATAAGATAGCGGCATAGGTACATAAAGTATGATCTATTCTAAAAGTCAAGATCTTGTATTTTTCATCAAGTTCTTGTAAAACACTGAATTCGAAATCATCCCTTTCCCCTGCTTATGTATGATATTATTGACCGAGCGAAGCGAGGTCTCTGAGTCTACTAGGTGAATTTGCTCTTGTCCGTCCGTCCGTCCGTCCGTCCGTCCGTCCGTCCGTCCGTCCGTCTGTCAGAGCCTTATCACTTTTGAATTACTGAACGTAATTACTTCAAATTTAGATATAATATGTGAACTGATGGCCTTCAGCCGAATATCGCATAAAAAATTATAAAAACCTTTATTTCAGGGGGGCTCTCATAGAAGTGAATGCGAAGTAAAAAAAAAAATTATCGCGTTATATAAAATTGTAACATATCATATTAAAGATAATTTCGAACCGAGTACAAATTTTTTTTTTTTATTTTTTCCTTTAAAATTGACGAAATGGGGGGCTTTCAAAGTGGCGATTTTATACGCACGCTTGAAGACGCTCTCTAGCAAAATCCGCTACGTATTTTCAACCTGTTTTATTTTTATTATTTCACTTATATCCTGTACTTGAACAACAAATACTAAAATTATATGAATATTATAAAGAAACGAGATTATTTAATTTTTAATGGGCATCAGTAATTCATATAGCATCAACAGAGCTTCACAATAATGCTAATAGATGGCGCAGTCATTACATTAGGCACTATTCCATGGAACTAGGAGATTACGACTACGACCTATCCCAAAAACAGTTTTGCGTCGACCATTATTATTTAGTTACATAATAATATAATACCATATTATTCAATTAAAATTATTTTTTAGTTAAATATCAAACTTATTGAAGTTTGATATTTAGTTAAATATCAAACTTATTGAAGTTTGATATTTAACTAGACAATAATTTGATGATTTAGGTATGTTTGGTGAAAACGGGCATAATAATAATGTCAGGTTTGGTCGTCATGTATCGATTGAATAAATAATCATGGGATATCGTTACCGCGAGGTCTCAGTTCGGGGCGAACCACTAGTTATTTGAATTTACAAAGTAGGACAGATTTGAACAGTGAGATACTAAATCATTTACAAAACAGTATCGCCGCGTTACTTTTAGATATGAGGTTCTCTATTTTATTGCAATAAGTCGATCTATTTTACGAAAAGCTTGAGATATGTTTTGTTCGACGTTTTATTGTGAATATCTCTCAAACTTCAGGGTCTTTCTGAGGGTTAAATAAAAATTCGATCTGGGAGTCGTACTGTGACGGACGGGCCCTCAACAAAATGAATACCAACAAAGACTCCGCGCTCGGTGTAGCGAGGAAAACCTTTGTCTCGCTTAAGACATCTTGGAACCATCCTACAAGAAAAATTTGTAGACGATATCCTGACGGTAAAGCATGTTTTTGAACGTGAAGCTGGAAATATACGGTTTAATTACTTCTTGACAAGTACTACTCTGGTCCTAGATGATATCCAGGTTCTGATGATGGAGCTGGAAGGTGGCTATGGGAACTCTGTAATTAAATGTCGTAACCCCATCTTGTTTGGGCTCGTTTGATTCGTTTTGAAAGGTACTCTGATCCTAGAGCATAGCCAGAGTCTGATGATGTAGCCAGATACTAACAGCTTGTTTTTTAAGAATATTTTTTTTAATTGACACTTGTTATGACCAGAATAGAATAGAAATATTTTTTATTCAAATAAACTTTATTAAAAGTACTTTTGAATCGTCGATGAGTCTACCACTGGTTCGGAATGCCCTTCCTGCCGAGCAGAACCAGCAAGAAACTCGGCGGTTGCTCTTTTCAAAACAAGTTTACAATACAATAGATACTATGCTATGTATGCAGTGTTTCCACAATGAGGGGAAGTTCCACAAAAGCATATCTAATTATAATTCAATACATGTTAAGACGGGCAGACAGAAAATAGCCCCATTCCCGCCGATGGCACCCGTTCACGAGCATGACGCATGGCCCAGCCATTGCCTCGGTGATAACAGAATAATAATATTAATATATTGTTTGTTTGTTACAGAATAAACATGTCCATCTCAGCGTTCCGGCGGAAGAAGCTGCTCTACGTGTTCAACGTGTTTTTCGGTAAAGTTCCCAGAACTATTATTTAAGACAGTCGCACATTACGGAATGAACTATATGTATAATTATATTTATTTCAATAAAATAAACCGTGTGCAGCTCGACTCGGCTGTGATGTGCCATTAGCTTAATTTTTCAAAGGAGAAGCATTCAGTTTATCCTAGCATGTCACATTGTGAAGCCTCGTACAACAACAATATTCTCAGATACATTCCGTAAAAATGTGTAAAATTAAATAAATATAAATATTATAAAACTTAATTCCTGATAATTTTGGCCAAAATAAATATGCCACTGAATTTTAACAAAAACTGATCAGTTCACATTTTCCCAATTTTTACCATTAAGTATTGTTTTATACTATTTTAATTTTTGAGACATTGCCAATCAACATTTCCCAGTGATCTTATTTTATATAAGGACTTAGCCTTTGAGTATTAGGACTAGCTGATCCAGCGAACTTTGTACCGCCAACAAAAATATTTAGGTGTATGAAAAATAGATCAGACCTACCCGATATGCACACAAATTTTCATAAAAATCGATCCACCCATTTCGGAGGAGTAAGGTAACTAACATTGTGACACGAGAATTTTATATATTAGATAGTAATATATTTCCAGTAAAATAAATGAGAATCATATCTTCGATGACTAATCATTTGCTTAGAAGGCCTGTTGTATAATGTAGTGAAAGTGAGGGCGCTGAACGTGGTTTCTGTTTCAGACGTCAATCAGAGCGGCACCATCGAGCGGAAAGACTTCGAGCTCGCCATAGAGGTCGGTATCGGGCTCGAGCCTTGCGCCCTTGCGCCCTTGCCCCGCCGCACTGAAAGCGCTTTCATGTCCCAAGGCCGGCAGTTTGAATATTTATATTTTATTTAGTCTCTCCTCAAAGAACGCTAAAGTTAACATTAAAGTGCCCGTTACCAACTTCTTCTATTCAAAGATTTCATAAAATAGCCAATTTTAGGGTTCCGTACCCAAAGGGTGCCAACGGGACCCTATTACTAAGCCTCCGCTGTCCGTCTGTCCGTCCGTCCGTCCATCCGTCCATCCGTCTATCTATCCGTCCGTCCGTCCGTCTGTCAGCGGGCTGTCAACCTTCACCGATATCATTAAACCCGATATCATTTATTATTGTGGTCGATTTTTACATTAAGGGTTAATTTCACCATCGATTAACGTTCAACGAACGAATAAATACGTTGTTTTCATCTATCAAATTTTCAATAGGCACAAAAAGAATAGGCAGAAAAGAAAAGTTCAAAAATTGTTTAAAAAGTTTTCTATATCGCACTGTCCTCCAATAAATTGTCCTGCTAATATTGACAGCTTTCACATTACGTCAACCTCCCCCCCCCCTTCCCCCCCATCAAGACCACATCATCTAATTCAAAGTTAACCAACTCCATTTAAGAAGTGTTTTGCCGGAACTGAACCCGCGACGCGTTTCCCGAAATTGGCTTCCGGTAAATGATTTATAAAGTTAAATATTATTATAACACACCTTTGTTCTAACTTTGGAAATTAATTAAGGGGTTTTCCTTTCGTTTTCATTTTTTATTGATGTTCAAATTACGCCAAAAAGAAAATTATGTAATTAGATAGAAAGGATTTTTAGGATACTGTTTGTTACTCGTGTTTCAGTAGGTTTTACGAATAGGTATTTTCTAAATCGACGTAAAGAAGTAGTTTTCTTGTATGTTGTTTAGAAAATCTGCAGTCTCCGAGGCTGGAAGGCCGGCGATGCGAAGCACACAGAAACACATGAGATTATGATCAAGATCTGGGAAGGGCTGCGGAAGAGGGCCGACTCCAACAAGGATGGACAGGTTGGTATAGTCGGTTATTTATAACTAATGAATGTCACACATTTTAAAATGTTAATAAACATAATTTAGATCACTTGTAGTAAATGTAAATGCCGTAAATGAAAATTAAATATTAAAACAGATCATGAAGAAAGATCTCAGAGTCTTGAACTCATGACTCAACACATGACGCAGAATGGCATATTATTCTGGCGACGAGCAAATCTCTCTCAAGCAAATTACAGTAATCCATACTAATAAATGCGAATTTAACTTTTTCCATCTGTTTGTTACTTTCTCACGCTTGAACCGCTGAACCGATTTTAGCAGAGTTTTTCACAGAGAAAGCTTACATCTTTAGGAAGGACATAAATTCTTTTGACGTGACAACGTCTTATAAATTGGTTTGCCGGGTGACACTTCAAGAAACTGCGTTACGCTCCGCTCACGTTATGCGCTCACAATGAGAGCGAGTGAGAGGCACGCACTCGGCACTCGGGCACGGTTAGCCCGCCTAAGAGCGAGAGAGACAGACATAAAAAGTGAAAGGCACGCGTCCCTTCCACTCGAGCACAGTTAGCCCGCCTAAGAGCGAGAGAGACAGAGCGAGAGAGAGAGAGTGAGAGAGATAGGCATACACACCGGTTCATGTCTTGCGCTTCTATTTCGGTTGTCACGTAAAACTTTCGCCCGTATACCGACTTTACAGGCAACCAATTTTTTATCCCGGATGTGTCGACACGGGTCTAGTAGTGGCTAGGAGTCCCGTGACGTCATCTGGGTTCGGACACGAAAGTTAATGATTTCCGTCGATGTGAAATCTAAAGTTCACTCGTTCCAAAATTTGGCTTGGACAAAAGACAGGTACTTACGGCGTTACCGGAGAGATGTCCAAACTCGGTGACTGACTGACTTTTCAGGCGTATTTTCAAGCGTCGATGATGATACCCATGTAGCTGGATGGATGATTGTTCGTAAGAATTTAGTAATGGCACATGCACAACACAAAACAGCGAGATGGTTCAATGTTCACCGCGGTGATGAAAGGTTTAAAAAAGTCTGAAATGAAATAGGTTTTCAATATACAGCACACAGCTAGGTCCGCTCATGTCCTTAGTCGATGCCAACAGGGCTGTCCACCGGAGACTCGAAGAGACCCGATAAAAGACCGTATGCTCACGAATGAATGAGCCCTGCTATTCGTCCAAACCAAGGAATGAGTAAATGAACGAAAGCGACGGGTTTGAGACAGAATATCGAAACACAGATTATACAAATAGATAACGCGAAAAGCGTACACCGGAATATCAAAAAACTAATATTTAGAAATACACGAATAAGTGGTGGGCATCAGCTTCTACTTTAATATTTATTATATTAACTCTAATTTTCCTATATTTTGTGTACACAATAGTTAAATAGAGCATTCAGATAATAATGATTGATAATGTAGAAATACCTAGCAAAAAGTAGAGCTTTGTGAGGGCTCGCGTAGTTATTGTAACGGGTAATAATTTTTAAGATAATGGTTATAAAATTATATTTTTTTGACAGATTATAAAGTTTTTTGAATTTAAAGTTCAGTCATTTGAATATAAAGTTAAATTACTATGTCAAAACACAAATCTATAGGCGTGATAGTCTTTCAGTAAAGTGTACCACAAAATGCTCAAGTTGTGGGATAGTGATAGGTCTCGCTCCGCTCGCCCTAATTACGAAAATTGTATAAAATTGATAAAGAAAACGTTGCACCTACCTTCAATGTGTTAGGATGTGTAATCGGCAGGCCGCATCAGCGACCGGCCGACCGACGCCGCGGCTCGTCCCATCCATTAGCTTCATCCCGTCGCGCGCTCAAAGGGACCTGCAGATACGATCTGCGAGTGGCGACGCTGCAATCCTCTCACTCCGCAGCTACTTACAGAGATTGTAGTCCGGTGCGATGTAATCATGATATTACAGAACGGGCACAATTTAAAAATACTAAGTACAATAATATATTTATTCAGCGCGCACGCAAATATTATGGTCTAACTATACATGTGCGTTTTCAAATTGCGTAGACTTGTGCGCTGTCGAAGCAGCATTACTTCTACGCACGCAAGTCTACGCAAAAATGCGTTGTGCAAAAACGTAAATTCCTGAAACGTGTGCGTTATTTCTCAGACGTTTGTATCAGTGTAGAATACGTATACGTAATTTTAAGGGATGCGTGTGTTACTGCGTGCAACATTATGTTTGATGCTTGCGCTAGCGAGTATGAGGCCCGCCCACAGGTGTACGTAATTTTAAGGGATGCGTGTGTTACTGCGTGCAACATTATGTTTGATGCTTGCGCTAGCGAGTATGAGGCCCGCCCACAGGTGTACGTAATTTTAAGGGATGCGTGTGTTACTGCGTGCAACATTATGTTTGATGCTTGCGCTAGCGAGTATGAGGCCCGCCCACAGGTGTACGTAATTTTAAGGGATGCGTGTGTTACTGCGTGCAACATTATGTTTGATGCTTGCGCTAGCGAGTATGAGGCCCGCCCACAGGTGTACGTAATTTTAAGGGATGCGTGTGTTACTGCGTGCAACATTATGTTTGATGCTTGCGCTAGCGAGTATGAGGCCCGCCCACAGGTGTACGTAATTTTAAGGGATGCGTGTGTTACTGCGTGCAACATTATGTTTGATGCTTGCGCTAGCGAGTATGAGGCCCGCCCACAGGTGTACGTAATTTTAAGGGATGCGTGTGTTACTGCGTGCAACATTATGTTTGATGCTTGCGCTAGCGAGTATGAGGCCCGCCCACAGGTGTACGTAATTTTAAGGGATGCGTGTGTTACTGCGTGCAACATTATGTTTGATGCTTGCGCTAGCGAGTATGAGGCCCGCCCACAGGTGTACGTAATTTTAAGGGATGCGTGTGTTACTGCGTGCAACATTATGTTTGATGCTTGCGCTAGCGAGTATGAGGCCCGCCCACAGGTGTACGTAATTTTAAGGGATGCGTGTGTTACTGCGTGCAACATTATGTTTGATGCTTGCGCTAGCGAGTATGAGGCCCGCCCACAGGTGTACGTAATTTTAAGGGATGCGTGTGTTACTGCGTGCAACATTATGTTTGATGCTTGCGCTAGCGAGTATGAGGCCCGCCCACAGGTGTACGTAATTTTAAGGGATGCGTGTGTTACTGCGTGCAACATTATGTTTGATGCTTGCGCTAGCGAGTATGAGGCCCGCCCACAGGTGTACGTAATTTTAAGGGATGCGTGTGTTACTGCGTGCAACATTATGTTTGATGCTTGCGCTAGCGAGTATGAGGCCCGCCCACAGGTGTACGTAATTTTAAGGGATGCGTGTGTTACTGCGTGCAACATTATGTTTGATGCTTGCGCTAGCGAGTATGAGGCCCGCCCACAGGTGTACGTAATTTTAAGGGATGCGTGTGTTACTGCGTGCAACATTATGTTTGATGCTTGCGCTAGCGAGTATGAGGCCCGCCCACAGGTGTACGTAATTTTAAGGGATGCGTGTGTTACTGCGTGCAACATTATGTTTGATGCTTGCGCTAGCGAGTATGAGGCCCGCCCACAGGTGTACGTAATTTTAAGGGATGCGTGTGTTACTGCGTGCAACATTATGTTTGATGCTTGCGCTAGCGAGTATGAGGCCCGCCCACAGGTGTACGTAATTTTAAGGGATGCGTGTGTTACTGCGTGCAACATTATGTTTGATGCTTGCGCTAGCGAGTATGAGGCCCGCCCACAGGTGTACGTAATTTTAAGGGATGCGTGTGTTACTGCGTGCAACATTATGTTTGATGCTTGCGCTAGCGAGTATGAGGCCCGCCCACAGGTGTACGTAATTTTAAGGGATGCGTGTGTTACTGCGTGCAACATTATGTTTGATGCTTGCGCTAGCGAGTATGAGGCCCGCCCACAGGTGTACGTAATTTTAAGGGATGCGTGTGTTACTGCGTGCAACATTATGTTTGATGCTTGCGCTAGCGAGTATGAGGCCCGCCCACAGGTGTACGTAATTTTAAGGGATGCGTGTGTTACTGCGTGCAACATTATGTTTGATGCTTGCGCTAGCGAGTATGAGGCCCGCCCACAGGTGTACGTCGGGGTAGTAAGCATATGCGTCTTAGGCCCTTCGCACACGGCGCCGTAGCGTAAGCGTATCGTAATCCGCGCGTACGACGAGAGCAATACGAGCATGAACATGTTCAAACAAGTCCGCATACGAAGTGGTGTTGCAGCGAATCGTAGGAGGTGTTTATTTTCATTACGATAGTCGTAGCGTACTGGCGTAAAAACACAAGCGTGAAAGTTAACTTTTCATTATTTTCTTTAAAAAGCACCTGAATTTAACTGAATTTAAATTTCTTATGACTTTTAACTTTCAATATGACTGAAAAAATAATTGAATTCGTCAAACTGGTTGAAGACTACCCTTGTCTATATAATCATTCATTAAGCGAATATTCAAGAAAAGCTGTTAAAGATGATGCTTGGGCAGAAATATCATTAAAAATGAACTGGACAGGTAAGTCTGGTGCCGTTGACGCCATGATTTTAACTGATATCCAAAACGATACGTCTACGCGACGATTCGTTTGTGCAACACTGCAGGTCTCGTACGCGTAGCGTCGTAACGATACGCTTACGATACGACTACGCTTACGACCCGTGTGCGAAGGGGCTGCAAGTTGAGAGCGCACCTGTGGAGTTACACTTTAATGGTTGATAAAAAAACATAAAATCGGACCAATATAGATCACTCGAAGTCTGGAACCGACATAATCTATAAACAAATATTGACATGGAAAATTCGAAGTAAAGAACTCGGTGTAACAAAAAACATTTTTAATAGGTACATAAAATTGGATTACCGCCCTCAAATACCGAGACCATAAACAAACAACAGCTAGATGGATGTAACAGGAACAATAAAAGTGGCGTTTCATAAAAATGCTAATACACAACCCGCAGTGGCAAATGGAGGCAATATAGAAACATTAAAATGCCAGTTTGAATAAAAGCCGGACCCTTCTTTGACGGATATGTTCGGGGCGCGCGGAACAGCCGCCCCGAGTTCCGCTGCGCACGGGGAAGTCACCTTCGCATCACATTCACGCATCATTTGCTACGGGTATATACATATAATTGCCCCAAATATATTGGCTTTTTTACAGGCACATGCGCCCATAATTTTTAACCGACTTCAAAAAAAGGAGGAGGTCATCAATTCGCCGCGTGTTTTTTGTTGATGTTAATCCATAACTCAGTCAAATCTGAACCGATTTTAATTTTTTTTATTTGAAAGAACGTATTGAAAGGTTGGGCTCATTTAAATTTGGTGAAAATCTAATGAATATCTTCGGTGATGGAGGACGGAAATCCTTAATGAATGAGAGCTAGCGACTATTATTCATTTATATTTATACCCGGTTTTATCTGTATCAGTCCTATAATTTTCTTCTTGGACTCAGTGTCTCCCCTGGTAGGTCTGAACATACTTGTTTAGGTAGGATCACTTAATTAATTAACAATCAAACATTTCGTGTTCACTGAGTGTGACAGCTTAACGCATGAGAGCGAAAGCTTTGTCTGCAACGCTGCATGCAAGCGTCTAATCCGCTGTTTGTGTGGACGAGCCTCGTGGAAGCCCTTAAAGTGATTACTGCTCTCCGATGCCGTCATCTGCGCTTCATTGGAGACTCCGGTACGAGTGTAAGATACACAGCCATGTGTCGACTAATCCGCCGCTTGTGGTGTGGACTGTAGCCTACAATGGAACAAGCGTTACGCCATTCAGGGGATTACGTTGCTCTCAAGAAAACTACTTTATAAATGTATGATTTCTATAGCTGCCTTTTATTTTTTAGAGCCCTGGGTCGGAATAAAAAGTTATTGGATTTTTTGTGTCAATAAATTATCAGTAAAGCCATCGGCCCTGCACCCGATCTCCCTCCGTCGTGTCGAACTGATTAGAAAACAGAGAGTGTCACCGAGTTTACGTGCACAAATAAGGCACTCTCTGTTCCAATCTCCTGCATAGTTTGTTATTCAGATTGCCCACCGTGGCTCAAATTCAGTTAGGCAAATATCTTCACTTTTTTCATCTAGAGGCTCATTATTTATTTGCTACAGTTCAAGACTCCTTAGCTGAACAGATGCAGTGAAAATTATTAAAAATTCACTTTTATGCCGAATGATTCGGTCTGTTTTCATTAGTTTTAAAGTACGCATTTTTACAAGTGGAATGTAGGTATGACATAACCATTTTAACTCCACCTATAATCATTTATTTTATTCAATAGCTTAAGAAAGAAAGAAAGAAAACGCATTTATTTTAAAAAATTGTGCCACACACATCACTGTAGCCTAAGGTAATTACGGGCTAACATAATAAAAATCATATGTGACACAACCCGAAAAAAAGGTCCAAGCTCGACAATAAGCTGCATACCTTTATAATAAGTACACAGCGCTGATTTTCAGCAAGAACCCAGATTCGGGTGACGCCACAGAAGCAATTAAAATAAAAATAAAAATTAACTTCACTACTATTAACTAATAAAACAGCTAGAAATTATTAAAACAATATACACTATAATAAATAAAAAAATGATTATGATTATGGTTACAGAACTACATTCTACATAAATACTATAATATGTTACAGATAAATAATTATTATACATTAAATTACATTGCTACACCTTTACGATCCTGAATAAAAACACTACCCGCTACAGAAATGAATACTCCACCACACAATCCTGGAACCCACTTGTTTCTCCAAAAGGAATTTTTTTAGTTGAGTTTTAAAAGCAAATTTATTTTTTAAATTCCTTATTGGAGGGGGTATGTTGTTCCAGCATTTAGTGGCAGGATACCTGAAACAACCCCTAAATGCAGCAGTACGATGATGAGGAACTCGAAGCGGATTACGACAGCTTCGAAGGCTGTTTGACTCACCATCATCTGCCCAATTAAGTTTGCTGGCGAGGTACAAAGGCTTACCAAGTTTAATCACCCCGAAAAGTAACCCAGCGAGATGTAACTTTCTCCTCGATCTCATTTTTAATAATCGGTGGCTATTTAAAAAAGGGGTGACATGATTTCGAGGAGGAATATCAAAACTGAACCTCGCACAGGCATTTTGCACGCGTTGTATAAGGCGTTTTGTCCTACATAAAAGTCGCGGTCCATACACAACATCTGCATAATTTAATCTGGAGAGGACCAACGCTTCCACCAACTGGATGCGCAGTTCCAGGGAGAGATATTTACGAACATTGTAAAGTATCTTCAGTCGGTAGAAGCAATTGCGAACCTTCTCAGCTATATGGTCTTCGTAGCGCAGATCAGTGTCCATAAGCAAACCTAAATTACGCGTCTGGAAGACTCTCTCCAAGGCATTTCCCCTTATGCTTACAGTAGCACTTTGTACATTAACTTTTGCTAACTGCTTCTTGGATCCAAACAGAATATATTTAGATTTAATCGGGTTAAGGACAAGTGTGTTACAATCTGACCATTCAGCTATACGGTTAAGGTCCTCATTAACTAAATTTACAGCAGTTTGGAAATCCTCAGGCTTAAACGCATAATATAGCTGCATATAAGTGATATTTGCAGTTTTTAATTTGATGTATTATATCAGCGCAATATAATATGAAAAGCAACGGGCCTAACACAGAACCCTGTGGCACACCCCTAGGAACTAACGCAGTTGCTGAGTTATACTTCCTCCCATCCTCAAGTATTATTTCTACAAATTGAGTCCGGTTAGACAGATAACTGTCGAACCATTTGACAGCATCAACGCTGAAACCATAATATGAAAGCTTAGAGAGTAAAAGCGCAATGTTGATGCTGTCAAAGGCCCGAGAAAAATCAAGAAGCACCAGCAAGGTGCACATCCCAGAATCTTGCGCCGCAAGGATGTTATACGATACGTCTAGCAATGCCGTCACAATGACACGCCCTGCTCTAAAGCCAGACTTATTATATTCTAGCCGGATTAGCTTAATATATTCTCTCGCCATATTCTCTTCCAAGCTAAGTTGACAACTAATACTCTTTTAATGACTCATTGCTGGATAAAGGCCATTCTCATGAAGGAGTGGGATGAAAGGCTAAGGTCCACCACACTGCACCAGTGTAGATTAGGTGAAGAGACCTGCTGCCGCATTCCCGTATCTTGCCCATTGCAGTGAGCACTGATCGTCGTCATTGGTGTTGGCAGGTGTCGGTGGAGGAGTGGGTGTCGATGTGGAACGACTACGCGCAGAACCCTGGGGCGGCGCTGCAGTGGCAGCAGCTGTACTGCCAGTTCATGTTCCAGCTGGAGGACGCCAGCGCGGACGGTGCCATCGACTGCGACGAGTTCACCTCCGTCTGCTCCGCCTATGGCATCGACCCGCAGGAGTGCAAGCTGGCCTTCACCAAAATGGCCAAGGTAACACGCCTTTAGTCTCTTACATTCAGCCTTCGACACCAACAGTTGCAATCTGCTGCGTACCTCTCTTGTATCATCTTCAATCTAACACCACGGGCTAAAAGGGTGTTTTTCTGTTGGATTCTTTCTGCAAATCCATTATCTTCTTTTCGTTTTCCTCTTCGTGGCTTCTTTTGTTTTTAACTAAACCAATGACACCGGTTACTATCATTAACTATAAATCTGACAATAATTTATTATCCTTGCTCAAAGTAATTATTTTAAGGCCCGCTTGCAGAGACGCCTGGTTAGGCATAACCCCGGAATAAATTTGTAATTTTGACAGAAGCTTCTACGAAATCTGTCAAAGTAGCAGCTAACTCTGGGTTAAAAGGCTAACCCCACGTTTCTGCAAGCAGGCCTAAAAGGCTTAAAAACAATAGTACATTATTGTCGAGGCTCGGAATAAAGCAATTTATGGACGAGCAACATTGGAAGGCCGAGGCGAAGCCGAGGACTTCCAAGTGATTTTAAAAGGACGAGGCGCTAGCCGAGGCCTTTTTAAGTAAACGAGGCCATGAATTGCTATTTCGGCCGAGGCTTATATAGTACTTTTCTCTAATTTGCGAGGAAACAACAAAAAAATAATTAAAGAAACACTGTTTTATTTCATGTTAAATCTTATAGTACATTAGCTTCTTCCGCCATATCTGGTGGTGTAAAGTCCATTAATTCTTCATCCGATTCCGAATCCATTTTTATTTCAGAACAAGAAATATATTGTAAAAGAAAACACCAGTCACCAATAATTCTTTACCTCCAATTAAACCACACTCTTTTTGTTCCATTTAAAAAAAATCATTCTTATTTTTTTAAATAATTGTATAACTCAGCGAAAGAAATGCACATTTAAAACACCTTATCACAGAGGAGAAACACCTAATAGAGGAAAGTGTACATTTTAAAAACCTCGTACCTGTCCAGCAATTTATATTATTGTCCTGTTACGTAATTGCTGGCGCCACGCTAGCAATGAGCCAATTGACGTTTCGTTTTTTTTTAATAAAGAAGCGATTTCCGAGCAAATTTGAGAAAAAATATTTTCCAGTGCTATTCGACAACTTAGATAGACTGGCGATCTTGGTATAGTAAAGATTTTTTCATCTCCCCATCTCGGAAAGAGTATTTTTGCTCTTCGATATCAGAGTGCAAAAGCCGTTTTTATCCTCTAGAGGATAAAGTAAATTGAATTTAGAACATCGTGTGCACTAAGTTTGTGAATTCAAAACATCATTAAACCTATTTACTTCTACCTCCATGGTGCCGAATTTATCATACAACCTTTTTTAATTTATTAAAAACTCAGACTTGGAACCTTCTTGGTGTACTTTTTTTTAATTTGCTTTGCGCGCGCCATTTTCTTTTCACATCATATTGTTTGAATGGGGAGATGAAAAATTACGTGTTGCACTCGAGTGCAAAGATTTTTCACCTCGTGCTCTTTTGATTCCCTCGCTAACGCACAGGATTCTAAAATTGAATCACGAGCGCAGCGAGTGATTCAAAAATTCGCTTGCTCGGTCATCAAAACTGAGCACGCGGTTAAAAAGCAACTTTGCACTCTTGTATAACAAATAACTATTTTCTCATTGTGCTCTGTTTTCGACCCCAGGGCAAGTCTAGTGTCTCCTGGGAGATGTTCCAGGAGCTGTGGAAGGAATTCTTCGCCACCGAAGACCCCAACGCGCCCGGAAACTTCATCTTCGGCCGGACCAGCTTCTAACTCGGCGCCGCCGGCCACCGACCGCCGCCTCACTCACGGGCCACGTCACACGAGACCGCTACCCTCGGGCTCGACGCGCGACTGAACCCGAACGCTGCGGGTCCATCGCGATCTCCTGTACAAGCTCCAACGGGTTTCGGAATAAAGTTCAAATACGAGTCCTGAGTTAGGCCATTAAATTAAATGTCAATATCACTCGATAACTTCATTTTGCGTGTGTTTTCAGAGCGTAATTTAGTCATTTTCTTCTTAATATTCGATACGTGGAGTCGTGTTCACGGTTTTTTCCATATTGAAGCTCAAAATGTATTTTCGATTTCTTAGGGCGCGTGCTGACAACGAACTTTTCACTGTCGACTTTATTAAGTAGCATATCTCGTAGTCATATTTAGTCATAGTTACTGAATTCCTAGTCTATCGTACTCGGTGTTTCGGTTGGGTTTCCTCAACGTGAGCCGAGCATTTATGTGAACGTTTATGTGAAGTTGTACTAATTGTATAAGGGAATATACGAGACCAAGCTGAAGTACTGCCACTGCATGCTACAGCGCCGTGTCAGGTCTCTAGTGTGAAATGCTCTTTATAATTATTATAGTCCAGTGATGTTTGTATTACAAATAATTGTATCTAAGTCCAAGTTCGTTATACTATATCTATTATAATAATAATTATTATACATTATATAATGATTGTTTTACTTTATCCGTGTTGTATGATTTAGATGATTAATGAATCAAGATGTTACGCATTTAAATGTTTTATTGTATGTATATATGAAATAAAAGTTTATGTCACAACTTATTGTGTTACTTATTTTAGTCGTCATTTGAAATAGCTATTGATGGAACACCAGCCACGACTTAAACTTATTTCGAGATTGGCATGAATCATGGGGTCATCTTGCTGTACGGGCAGCGCACACGTCTCATTCTCACAGAAGGGTTGCAGGCTATAGTTCACGACGCTGGCCCAATACAAATTGCTAGACTTCATACATATTTGAAGATTACGGAGAGAACATTACGGAGAACTCTCAGGCATGCAGGTTTCCTCACGGTGTTTTCTTCACGCATGTGGCCCTACTAATAAATTTTAAAGTTTGCGAGGATGTATGGATGGATAGATGTTTGTTACACTTTCACGACACAAAAGAGTTCCCGCGGGAATTAAAGAAATTCACGCGGATGGAGTCCCTGGCATCATCCAGTCCACCATCCATTTAAATGAATCCGAAACTCAGAGAAACATAACTCAGACCCCTTTTTCTGAGCTCATAATATAATAAATAATTATTAGAGACAATACGTGCTACCCGCTGGTCCGATTGTGATGAAAGGCCCAGAGACGGACAGGATCGTGGAGACGAATATACATATATAAATTTTTATTTGAGAATTTTCCGCGGGTTTTGGGTAGAACTTCATTTAGCAAGAAAAGGTTAGAATTATTAACCGACTTCAAAAAATACAAAAAGAGGAGGTTCTCAATTCGACGCGTATTTTTTTTGTCGATGTCCATCCATATCTCCATCAATAAATTTACTAACTAACTAAATTAAGAGAATGTATAGATTTATCCTATGAAGCTTCACTAAAAAGCTTTAAATAATAATATATAAAAATTCTTTAAAAAAAATGACTTTAAACGCCACTGAAAAGTATAAAATAATTTCAGTTTGTACACGTATGTTGAAATCGGGCGGGCCTAAATAGAAGTATGAAAATGCAACGCTCGCCCGACTTCAACGTACCTGTACCAAGTACTATTATATTCTGTGCGTAGACCTACAAACTAAAATTTGGGCTAGCGTGGCGCATTCGTTTCATCGTTTCATCTTTCTATTTAGGCCCGCCTGACTTCAACATAATATGTGTACAAACTGAAATTATTTTATACTTTTCAGTGGCGTTTGAAGTCGGTTTTTTTAAAGAATTTTTATATTATTATTATTTTGCTATATTCTGCCAACAGAAAAAATCTGTATGGTCATAGTTATGGTGGTAAACCACCACCATAAATGCTTAATTTCCTGCTGGAGTCCCTCAGCTCTTCATCAATGAAAGATTGGTTATATTTTCACTGTATATTTGTTACTTATAATATTACAGAATACTGAGGAAACAATATCGCGAAACTAGGTTGCGGATTTGAACTTGGTGTGATAGACTGAGTTAGTTATTATCGAATGTCAAAAATCAGGAGATGCGTTCGCTTCAAGGTTCGGAGACTGACTGATATAAATATATACAATAATAGGTCTAAGCTCGCACGACCTTCTTGATAGAAATCTAGGATCTGAATGACTAGCGCGCACATTAAACACGCATCCGTCTATCACACGATTTCAAATTACGAGCACGTTCTTTATATAAAAATAACATTGATCGAAGTAGAAGCTGCCAGGACAGGACAAGCGGCCAGCTCCAAAGAAGGTTTTCCAGCACATCGCTCCCCCACGGAGATTGGAAATGCAAGGAAAGAAAAAGAAAAATGTTAGTAAATTCTATGCAGCGAAATGTACCCTTCGACCCGACCGGGTCCTAACGACCGGTCTGTCCAAGTGGTCTATTTCAGTAGTACCTAATATAAAAGCTGGTTTCAGCCTATCCACCGAAACCTTTTCTGTTCTACCGCTAAAATCTAAACTAAAATACTTATCACCTCTCTCCAATACCTTAAATGGGCCAACATAAGGAGGCTCTAACGCCTTACAGAATGGACCTCTACGAACGAATACAAATTCCGAGGATAGAAGATCCTTCGGAAAATGAAAAATTTTTTTACTATTGTGATTAGAAGCGGGTACTGGAGATAGGGCTCTAAAATATGATCTAAGTCTATCTACAAACGAAGAATAATCAACTACACGATCTACTATAGGGTTAAAAAACTCACCCGGTAATCGCAGGGGCTCACCATACACGAGCTCTGCGCATGATGCTCCGAGGTCCTCCTTCCACGCACTCCTGATGCCCAGGAGTACCCATGGAAGCACCTCGGTCCACTTCGGGCTAGCGTGGCACATGATAGCTGCCTTCAGCTGCCGGTAGAGTCTCTCTACCATCCCATTCGCTTGGGGATGATATGCGGTGGTTGACTGATGCTTGGTGACAGTTAACTCAATCACCTTCTGAAACAGATGCGAACCAAATTGAGACCCTCGATCAGTTTGAATAGACCTAGCTTGGCCAAAGCGGCTCTGCCAACCAGAAATGTAGGTTGATACACAAGTCTCAGCAGTAATGTCTGGCATAGGAAGAACTTCAGGCCAACGTGTGAACCTGTCGATGATAGTTAGACAATACTTCATGCCAGCTGAAATGGGTAACGGGCCTATAATATCCATATGAATATCTGCAAATCTTTCAGAGGGACAGGGAAATTTAGAAAAAGGAGCACTAGTATGACGCACCACCTTAGATGACTGACACGCTGGGCACGCGCGTGTCCAAACACGGCAGTCCTTTCTCATAGACGGCCATACAAAACGTTCCGAAATCAATTTATAACTAGCACGAGAACCAGGATGACTCAAATTGTGAAAACTTTCAAAGACGTTTTTCCTAAACTGCGGAGTTACGTAAGGACGTGGTTTACCTGTTGAAACGTCGCATGTAATTCTTACTCTAGTACCAGGAATAGTGATACGGGTTAATTCTAACGACGTCGAATCGCCCAGCGTTTTCAGTTCTTCATCGGATGCTTGCGACTTCGCCAGTGCCAAGAGTATGTCCTCGGCAGTGAGGGCCTCGACGCGAGAAAATGTGTCGGCCACAATGTTCTCCGCACCCTTGACATGTTGTATGTCAGTAGTGAACTGCGAAATGAAAACTATTTGGTTAAGTTGTACGGGGGGAAGCTTGTCACGTTTTTGTGTAAAAACGTAAAGAAGAGGTTTATGATCTGTATAGATCGTTGCATGCTGTGCTTTTAGTATGTGTCTAAAATGTTGGACACTTTCATAAATCGCAAGAAGCTCTCGGTAATAAGCTGGCCAAGTCGATTGCTTGGTAGTCAGCTTTTTACTGAAAAATGCGATAGGTTGCCAGCTCTGTTTAATCTCTTGCTGCAGGCATGCACCGACATGAGAGCTCGACGCATCTGTAAATAAGCCTAATCTAGCAGTTGAGACTGGGTGAGCTAAAAGAGTTGCATTCGCTAAACTATTCTTGCACTCCGAAAAGCACTGCTCTAAGTCAGGGGTCCAAGTAAAAGGCTTAGCGCCTTTACCTTGGATCTCTGATAAAGCATCTATCAAAGGAGCTTGGAATCGTGCTATACTAGGGAGAAATTTACGATAAAAATTTATCATACCCAAGAAACGCCTCACACCTTGAACGGTTTTAGGAAGCGGAAAATCCTGCAGACTTTTAATGCGGTCAGCAGGGGGGCAAATCCCCGCGGCGCTTATCTTGTATCCCAGGAAACGAACTTCTGGAACATTAAAATGACATTTTTTCTCATTAATTACAATGCCGTATTCTTCCAAGCGTTTGAAAAGAATACGTAAATGCTTTGCATGTTGTTCGCTGTCCTTTGAAAAAATTAAAATATCATCAACATATGCGAAACAGAAATCTAAGCCGCGAACAACCTCGTCGATGAACCTCTGGAACGTCTGACCTGCGTTTCTTAAACCGAAAGTCATAAAAGGGAACTCATATAACCCGAAAGGTGTCACCAAAGCGGTTTTACATATGTCTTCTTTTGCTACCGGGATTTGGTGATATGCTTTCACAAGATCTATGGTGCTGAATACCGATGAACCAACCAAATTTTGGTTAAAATCACCAATATGCTTTACTGGGTAGCGGTCTGGGATTGTCCTCGCGTTTAATGCGCGGTAATCTCCGCACGGGCGCCAATCCGATTCACCTTTTGGAGCTAAGTGTAAGGCGGAAGACCACGGACTATCAGACGGTCTAGCATAACCGCAAGCTATCATATTGTCGAATTCCTTCTTAGCGATGGCTAACTTGAGAGGACCAAGGCGACGTGGTCGGCAGCACACCGGAGGACCATCCGTAGTCCGAATGTAATGCACGGTGTTATGTTTTATTTCCTTATCAGGACCAGGTGGACGAGTAAGCGCAGGAAACTCCGATAAAATGTCGTTCCTAGAAACCAAAGTCTTAACGCTCGCTTGCTCGTGCGAATGAATCAATGCAACACACGTGAGACCAGTGGAATTATCTATAATTCGACCTGATCTGCAATCCGGCAATAAATTAAAATAAGCGAGAAAATCTGCACCAATAATCGCAGTTGTAACATCGCATGTAATGAAATTCCACCTGAAATCGCGCCTCAGCCTAAAATCAAGCGATAATAAAACAGTCCCGAACGTTTTAATGTCGCTGCCGTTAGCGGCGCGCATGCAATAATCCGCTACTTTAGGACGATGACTTAACCACGAAACGGGGAAACACGAAACATAAGATCCTGTATCTACTAAAAAACTTTTGCCAGATTTCCAGTCGCCAAAGAACAAACGACGGCTGCGCGCGGGATGCGCGCTGGGCACCGCCTTTACATTGTTGCTGTTGTTGGACCGTCGCGAATGAAGTTGTTGAAAACGATCCGGTTGGTTGAAATATTTACATGGCATCATGCATTTAGCAGCGCGCGATGCAAACCTATAATGATACCAACATACATTAAAATTTCGACCATCTCTCGGCCTATGTGAATTTCGCGAAAAATTACGCGATCTTTGAAATTCTTCGCTCCTTTTGATGTTCGAGACCCCTTGGCTCAACTCATCGATGCGGGCGAGTATTGCTTCCATCATAAATAAAAATTGCTAAAAATGTAAAAATTTCTGAAAAATAAGCATGAATAATTGCAAGAAAATTTTGAAAATAAATAATCTCCGTGAGGGATTACGTGAGGCGATTGCTTCCATGTTAATCGTATTAATACACATTATAGAGTACACATGTACTCATGTACTCTATAGTACGTAATAGCACACATACACTTCACTTGCGTACTACTCTGTCCGTGGCTTACACACGACTGAGCCCCCCCCACCTAGTGGTGCCCGTATTTATGCGCCTCTGTGTTTTGCTTCTACCCACTATTTGCTCTATGAGCTATGTAGACATTATGATGTCTACCGCCTATATACTACATCCCTTCCTTGTTTAAATAATTTTTTTGCTTGTCAGGTCAGTGCTTAACAACAAAGTCACTAATATGAATATACTCTTAGTAGGTATTAACTTAACCATGGTCGCCAGAAAGTTCCTTCCTTTCTTTCCCTTTTTTTTTTGAACTGGAATTTTTGATAACAAAGATCACATGATTAGTAAGTACCTGATCTCAACCAATAAAAATATTTCAGAAAGATGAGAAAACTAAAGGCTTTGAAATTGAATATGCATTTTCTGATCACTAATAAATGTCTGTAATTGCACTGCTACAAAATGTCATAATCTGAACCCGGAAAGTAAAGTTATTACTTATTACCCCCTATGTTTTCTGGTATCATTTTAAGATTGACCATTTGTAAATAAAGAAGATGTCTCAGAATGGTATTGTAAAATGAAGGATTAATGAATGTTATAAATTATAATATAAGGATGGAGATCCCTTAACATCGTAGTTAAAATAATGAATAAAGTTATTTTAAATGTCGCCAATTTTGAGAAGATCCCGCCTTATTGAACCTTGCCTCTCAGACTGAAACTTAAGTTGACACCTGTCACTCTTGTCAAAGAAACTTGTCAATGCCAATTATGTCAATAAGTGATTGTGAACAGTTACCATTTTTTTTTTACATTAGTGCTACTCCAATAACTAAGAATTAGAATAAGAAAACTTTCCATCTATAACCATGCATCAGAAGCTTAACAGTGACATTTGTCTACTGACTGATTCTGAAGTTAAAAGATTCAATGAATACATCAAATACTTGCCACTATACTGAGCTGGGACATATCCTTTCAATAAAGATCTACGAAACTACTTTAAATAATCGAGGTGTGAATAACTGGTTCGCAACTTCTCAAACCCACGACTAATTAAATTTTAATCTAAGCACATGAAATCAATAGAAAAACAAATTCTTGTTGACCTGGTCAACTTTGGTCTGATTATACAAGACAAATCCGTATTCAAATACCCACCTATTTGAATGGGATTCACTACCAAAATGGATATAATTATAACGATAACGAATTTCTCATTTTCTTTATAATACTAATAGTAAATGTAAAATATGTTCGTTTTGAAACGTCGATAGATTACTGCTAATACTTTGTGTAGTAGGGTCTCTTTAAATTACTTATTAAAACTTTTCGAATTGATATTATTACCAAGATAAACAAAACTTAAGGTAATGATTTGAAAACTTTACTGAAACTAAAAATCAGAATAAATCTTAATCTACATTATGTTGATAAAATATGAAGATTTTTTAAAAACATCGAAGCAATCTTTTACGGATTTAACTGAAGGTCCCGCCTATTTGGGGAAAGTATTTAAGTGTTACCAGGTGGTACTTGAAAATTATTGTTTGAATCAGGTCAACATTTATATAGCAGCGTTCCTTAGCTGTTTCTCTAGCATCAGGCCACTCATATTCAATCATCGATCGTTTTAAGATTGCAATGTTAAATCGCTACCGTACCTTTGTGAATTTACTTACCTGCAGAGTTTGCACCCCACGTTTCAGGAACACATCAGAATTCTCTCCAGATTTTATGCTGAGGACTTTTAGAAACTCGTAAACATACTCACGACTATCAGCTGCCTTTTCTCCTTTTCTTCTTTTGCTTGACGATGATAGGAGGAAAAATCTAAACAATACTTACAGAGCACCTTTCCTCGTTCTCCTCGCGAACACTCCTTGTGGTCTATTATTACTACTATACTTAACTGTGAATCTTCAGTAAAACCTAGATGACCAATCGCACTGCTTCAGCTTCAGTCTTTGTTTACAATCATTGTTTGTCTTCTCTGGTAGATTCTGAGACTACACCAATAACTTTAAAATCGGCTAGATCTTAGAGTCCTTGTTATCATTCGCATACCAACTAATACTCGATACCAAATTTGTGAGCTCAATATTCCCAATATACAATAAGTACCTCAATTAGAAGCTAACTAAGAAATTGATAACTCCTTAGGCTGTCCTGATTATAACCATATGCTGGCCAATAGCTCATAAGTATTGTATTATGAATATCAGTCGGTCTGACAATAGTGAGCATGATAAGGGGAAGGTTGTATCAATGAATTTTTTTGATGAACATAACGCAACCATTAAACATGGCGCTAATTAGTCAAAAATGCTTTGGACATTGCAATTCACCATCTGCTAGAGCTTACTTTCGCGCTAAATTAACAAACATTGAAGTTCGTACGTCTCTTAAATTTTAATGGACTTAAGATAAACAATATTTTAAATATGTAGGACAGATTTTCATATAAACTATAAAAGAGACAGTACTGAATAGCAATTATTTAAACTTAGAGCTGCATTAAATCAGTCCAATTTTGTTAATTTGTATTTATGTTAATCATGAACGGGAAGAAAAACTGGTTTCCCTGGGATAAGGCATTTTCCAACCCTTACTTTAGGATTAATATTTTCAAATTATATTTCTAAATTTGTTGTAGCCCCTGTCACATTTCCATTTGTTTTTTCGAATTTATGAATTTATTTGACTGTGGTAAGTTCAACCTAACTAAAGAAAGTTTGTGGTCTCTAAGGGCACTCTTTAACAATTAACAACAAGAGCAATGGAAACATTTCTATATGGAAGTTTTAGATTAAGATTTTTATTTTTAATTATGTTATTTTGTGATTTGAGATGAATTAATAATAAAACTTTATAAAATATAAAACTATTACAACTCATTAATGCAATCTAATGATGTTTATATAACTTCGATACTTGATTTATATTTCAGAAAACAACTGGCAGCTTGCTGTTAATATATTCCTTTCAAATAATTAAATAATTGATTGATATGGGTTTCTAATAATATGACTTTACAAATTTTTTGTATAAATAAACTTTTATATCAATTATTCTCCCTGGGAGTTAACAGGAATTCAAACTAGCATTAAATGTGAAATATTGACAACAACCGAGTTGAACTATAATATTTTTATATTTGAGCCACGCCAATCGAATAAACATAATCTTAGCAGATTATGTTTATTCGATTGGCGTGAGATTGCTATCGTTACCACTTGACCATACGTCACAACTAGCATGAAATCTACTACTATTCACGTGATTCAATATAGCAGTTAAATGTTGAGATGGTATGGATGTTGATGTGAGCCATATATATATATTTAATTTCCGAAAAGTCTTTATATTATGACACAATACATAATATTATCTTCCTGGTTGGTAGGAGTTGGATATTCTTTTAACAAAATTGAACAAATAAAATATGGCTCCGATAGCAACTCCCTATAGAAACTAATCAACTACGTTAGAGGTGTCAGTGCACACGCGTGCGCGTAAACACTACGCACTCTTTTGTAAATAAGGCGCAGGGCCTGAATAGGCAGCACGCTTGTCTGCTTATTCAGTCCTAACTTAGGCCAAATTCACATTCAAACTTCAACATTCACATCTTTGGGCTATTAATGAGAATTTATTGATCGAAAGCTCATTAATTTCACCCACATCGGGACTTGAACCCGGAACGTCATTAATTCACAGCCGAACAAGTCAGCCACTAGGTTCAGTAACTAAATACAGGGAGAACAGGAATCCCAAGCAAGTAATGCACAATACGCAGCAAGTAGATCGTCACTTCCAGCAGGCAGACCGTCACTTCCAGCCGCGGATCGTCACTTCCAGCTGGCGCATCGTCACTTCCAGCAGGCGCCTCGTCACTTCCAGCAGGCAAATCGTCACTTCCAGCAGGCAAATCGTCACTTCCAGCAGGCAGATCGTCCCTTCCAGCGCAACGCTCGACGGATCGCACTTACGCTCGACGGATTGCACTTACGCTCGACAGCTCGCACTTACGCTCGACAGATCGCACTTACGCTCGACAGACCGCCCTTCCGCTCGACAAATCGCCCTTACGCTCGACAGATCTCACTTGCGCCACGACTGCACTTCCGCGTTGACAATGATAGATCGCCCTTCCGCACTGACTCTTCCATCGCCACTTCCAGCTTTGTCTGATTGCCACTTCCAGCTATGACCGGGTATTAGCCGAATTGCACTTCCAGCTACAGATTGCCCCTTCCAGCTTTGACAAATTGCCATTCCATTTACCGGATCATCAATCAGAACGCAGATCATCATCGGCTCGCAAACAGTCTAAGCTGGGCAGATCGTTATTAGCTCGCAAACATCATAGCTCGGCGCAATCAAAGCTCGACGATCGTCTTGCCGCGAATCGTACCATTATCAAATTCCGCCGCAAGTCATTTATGTGGCTGACTGTGTATTGTGCTTCCAGAGTTATAATATACTACACTATACCCTCTAGGGCTCATTAAAATCCATTAAAACAGCAAATGTAAATGTAATTATTAAAATATTATTTTTTCTTCTCTTTAACATTCATTGTTAAGGAGTGAGTAGAAAGAAGGTCTACAGGAGGGAAATTAATTGTAATTTTATTGTAACTATGCAACCTCCTGATGGGGGCCTCATGTAATCTAACAGAGTAGAAAGAAGGTCTACAGGAGGGAAATTAATTGTAAATTAATTGTAACTATGCAACCTCCTGACGGGGCCTCATGTAATCTAACCCCATAATATTATTAGATGTGTAAGTAGATATATGAAAGCAAACAATAACAAATTAAGAATTCTACTTGACAGTCTGTCACAGTAGGATTCCTTTTCTTTGACAAATTAAGAAGTATTTCACTGTGTGGGTAGTTTTATTAGACTTAAGAAAATCTGGTAGATTTTCAGCACAATCATCTCATCTTCCTTTTCGATAAAAATTAAAATTTATCTTTATATATATTAAAATTCAAAATAAAATATAAGTACATACGTGAGGTTCATTTTGTTTAACTCGTCGCCAATATAGAGTACACATGTACTCATGTACTCTATAGTACGTAATAGCACACATACACTTCACTTGCGTACTACTCTGTCCGTGGCTTACACACGACTGAGCCCCCCCACCTAGTGGTGCCCGTATTTATGCGCCTCTGTGTTTTGCTTCTACCCACTATTTGCTCTATGAGCTATGTAGACATTATGATGTCTACCGCCTATATACAACACACATTGTAAAAATTAATTTAAAAAGAACCTATTAATTTAAAATATATAACCTAAAATTCCTGAAAAAAAATAAAAAAAATATTATGGTTACTAGTATTTAACAATTTGAATGTTTATTTCTTTTATTTTATTTTAGTTTATTATGACAATTTGACTTTATACAGTATACTACATTAAACCTAAATTTACTCTAAAATTAAAACTACCTTCTACATTAAAATTAAATTTATTCTAAAATTAAAACTAAAATAAAAATTAAATAAAATCTAAAACCCCATCGAAGCCACTGCAGTGTGGCATGGTACCCAAGATGCTGGCAGCATTACCCCTTTGGATGGCCAAGCTAATCCTTTGGGCAAGTTAGCTGCCAGCTCTTGGATCCCCGGTAGACTCGATCACCTTTTTAGTTAGCTCTACAAAAAGCGCTCGAGCCTCCGGGCCCCACGGCCCCAGGGTCTCTACACCAAAAGGCACAAATATGAAACCACTGTCAAGTTTTTCATATTTGCGCCTCTTAGCCTGTTCGGCGCTAGTAGCCGCTGCACCCGCCACAGAGGAGGTCGCATGGATGTGGGATGCAGCTAGAGTATCTACACAGGTGGCATCCCACACAAGCGACCTCCCTGTCCTCCAAGGAACAAGCGTCATACCATCAGGTCTCCTGCCATCACTACGTGCCAAACCAATAGGTTCTAATACAGCTGGCACGTGAGCAGTAGCAAGAGACCTGCGGATGATGTCGTTGAGGGCATTGTGGCGGGAGAAACGACCAGCGCTCTTCGAACAGGAGAGTCCGTGATGACCGTAAGCGTCGACGTGGTCACCGCAGTGGCAACGGTGAGGCTGGGTTATTTTGGCGCCGAGCCTAAGGCCAACTACCACTGCATGAGTTGCGTGGTTTAAAAGAGTGCCTAGATTAGCAGAAGGGAGAGCATGGAGCCAGTGGCCGGATTCTTTCGCAGAGACAGCGAGAAGACGAGCACGGTCTTTAGAATTTGCTTCCATTAACATTGCGTCAAAAGTTTTTTTACAAATAATGTCATCCCACTGTCTCTGGGAAGGAAGAGAAACCGGCAATTGATTTGGGCTAATCGCTGACCATTCATTTCTTGCCTCTGCCAAGTACGACACCTCAATTGATCCCAAAGACTGGGATATAATTTTTTCAAAGAGAGTGTGTGTACTATAAACAGAGGAAAGAAATGCTGGCAGTGAGACACTAGAAATTTTGCGGATTCCCAGACCTCCATACCTGATCGGAAGAGAAGCCTGGGCCCATACCTGATCATCTATCGCACAATTTAAGATGTCAGATAGAATATTTTGTATAAAATTATCCAAATTTTCCAATAAATTATTAAATTTCCAAAGAGGTGAACATCTTAGGAAATAAGTAAATTTTGGAACAAATAAGCAGAATCGAATGATGGTCATTGCCATATGAGGATTAATATCGAAAAGTTGATGGGAAGTGTTTTTTAATTTAGAAATTAAGTCAGTAAAAAATTGAGGAACTGAGGCCTCTAGAACAGGCGCTCCTAGGAGGCGAAGTGGCTCATCATTTAAAATTTTAATACCCGGAGCTAAAGTATTGAATTTATTTAATATGTGCAGTTTAGATTCCGCCGAAAAAGAATTTGGAATATAAATTTCACATTTATCAAAGTTAAGTTCCAAGCCAATAATTTTAAATTAAATTAAATGTTTATTTCCTAATAATATCACACTATTGTCTTTAAAAATTTTCATATTCGCTTCATAAATTTCCATGATTCACGGCGAAAATATAATATAAAATGGCGGAATGAAAATTTATCTGAAAATTATTTATTGACAGCTGTCCTCTTCAAAATATTTATTTTCTTTTGATATTATTCTTCAAAGACAATATTTATTCCAAATTGTCCGAATTGAAATCAAATTGTCAGTTTGAATTATTTTCCCAAAGATTATTCTCAATTTGTTTCTTCCAATATTTAAATTCACATTTCTGCATACAACAAGGACCCCCTCTAAGCGCGGGGTCTGGGCTGACTGAGGGACCTCCCACTCTTCAAACACATTTTTAAATTTCTTCAAACACTTTAATTTCTTTAATAAAAATTCATCATACAATGCGGACCCCCTACGCGCGGGGTCATTGTACTGACCTTAAATTGTTCTTGTTCGGGGTCACCAAATTATGGTGGTAAACCACCACCATAAATGCTTAATTTCCTGCTGGAGTCCCTCAGCTCTTCATCAATGAAAGATTGGTTATATTTTCACTGTATATTTGTTACTTATAATATTACAGAATACTGAGGAAACAATATCGCGAAACTAGGTTGCGGATTTGAACTTGACTGAGTTAGTTATTATCGAATGTCAAAAATCAGGAGATGCGTTCGCTTCAAGGTTCGGAGACTGACTGATATAAATATATACAATAATAGGTCTAAGCTCGCACGACCTTCTTGATAGAAATCTAGGATCTGCATGACTAGCGCGCACATTAAACACGCATCCGTCTATCACACGATTTCAAATTACGAGCACGTTCTTTATATAAAAATAACATTGATCGAAGTAGAAGCTGCCAGGACAAGACAAGCGGCCAGCTCCAAAGAAGGTTTTCCACCTCATAGTCAAACATGCAGTAACAAGCTAAGCACCGCTCACCTTCCCAAGCAAGCAAGAAAGCAAAGTTCCCGAGCAAGCAATGCCACCACCACCACACAAGACTTTTACACTAATGTCGACGCACCACGTTTCGCCCCGACACCGGAGCATCCTCAGGAGATATCGACTTTACAATGCTGTATTGTCTAGTGACGTTCGTGTCAAATGCGCGGTATTATAATATACTGTATTTTTAAGGTGAGTGGTGCTTAACTTGCTACTGCATGTGTGACCATACAGATTTTTTCTGTTGGCGGATTATAGCAAAATAATTCTAACCTTTTCTTGCTAATCATCAACTTCCGCAAAGTAACGCCTGCTTCTATCCAATATTTAAATTCATTTGTTTGTGGCGCACTCTGCAGCGCCAATACCCGCGACTTCGTCCGCGTGGTTTAAGGTTTCTGTCTCTCGCGGGACCTCTTAATTTTCCGGGATAAATGTAGCTAAAATAGTATTAAGCTAACTTTATTTCAATCAGCCAAATTGGTTCAGTCGTCGTGGCGTGAAGGAGCGACGAACATCCAAACTTTCCCATTTTATAATATTAGTAGATAAGGTAAGGGTAGGTATCACCAGGAATCGAACTTCTTGCAAAGCGGCAGCGCACCTCTACGCCGCAGAGGTTGGCGCAATATAGCAGTGTGCGGAGGGGCGTAGATAACAGATATTATTATGAGCGCTCATCCTATCACTCAGCTCTGATGGGATCGCGGCCGTAAAGCCTTATTGCGCGCGTAAACCCGCGCGACGCCCGTAAACGTGCAATGACATAAAACGTCTCGCGACATATGCTCTATACACGTCGTGACTCTATCGAGCCAGACATCGCTGACATCGTCTTTTAACTACACCTACCTATCCCAACTAATATTATAAATGCGAAAGTGTGTTTGTTTGTTGGTTTGTTGGTTTGTCCTTCAATCACGCCGCAACAGGGCTACGGATCAACGTGATTTTTTTGCATTGGTATAATTGAGGACCTGGAGAGTGACATAGGCTACTTTTTATCATGGAAAATCCCGTTCCTGAAAGAGTTCCCGAGGGATTTTAAAAACTAAATCCACGCAGATGAAGACGCGGGCATCAGCTAGTTTTTTATATTTTTATTAAATTGTTGCCCCCAAAAAATCCGCGTGGTGTTAATTTTTATAAAAGCCATCGGAAATTCTTTGTTTGTCCGAGATCACTTCGATCTGAATGCTTCTTTGCTGCGTGACTGGAAGACAAACCAACAAACCTACATACTTTCGCATTTATAATATTGGTAAGGTTTTTACAAATATCAAATTCAATAACTATACCCACTTATAACAAAAGGGCATTTAAAAGTAAGTAGCAACAAATCGACGCTTTTAAAACTCACTCAAAGTTCTTTTAGCATTGATATTTTGCCCACAACTTCGCGTCGAGTTGGATTATTCAAAATTAATAAAACGTCACTCTTAAAGTACTGATTTCACCAACGTCGAGTTACGTTTGTATCGAGGAATTAATTAGGCGTTCTGACAGTTTTCGTATAGAATACTGTCGAAATATCTTTACGGCTAAGGCTTCTTTTACATTGTTGAATTTGACCCTAAATTTACTATACCCGTGCAAAAAGCAGATCCATTGCATGCTACGTGATTGAAGAAGGAAGCAACAAAACACTTTCGCATTTTATTTATTAGCATCAATATTATGATTTTGATCACGTACTTGTTACCTACACGGAAATCAGTAAAACGCAAAATAAATCCTCTCCTAACTGTTGAGGCAATTAACATTTGACGACGACCGTTAAACGCAGGCCCTCTTAATTGCTAAAACAATGAGCATTATAACGCGTATAATGTGTCACTCGTCGGATGCGATAGTATTGGCCGGAGTAAAACACTGTCTAGAAAAAGGGGACCTATGATACTACGCTACACAATCTGTAGACGACGTCAAATTGAAATTACCTTTGACGAAATGAACTAGTGAAGGAACTATTTGTATCTGCAGTTAAAGACCTGCAGCGTGACACGAGCTACTCTTTTTATTCCGGTAAAATGAAAGGTTCCCACGATTTTGGAAAATTTTTCGTATCTTAAGAGTTATTTAAGTTATCTTTTTTAATTTTTAGCTAACTCTACGCGGACGAATTAGTGGGCAAAAGCTAGTTCTCTCTAATCTTACGTTTTCTCTTTCGTATCGACAATGCACACAACATAATGTTTTTATTTCATTTCTTTAAAATAACAACCGTAGAGTTTCCTCTATTGGAACGTTGGTTGTTCTTCATTGGAACGTCATCCGAACCACTGCCAGCGGCAGATTCACGTCATGATTCCAAAGCACTTTGTAAAAGTTTATATTATTTATTATTTTGAATATAAAACTTTTCTAGTATAATAGGTATTCCATTATATTTCAATTCAAAGTCACAGGGCCTGCGTATGAAATTGTAACGATATTATTATCGATATCGATCGATACGATCATCGTGAGTTGGCACCTATTCAGAGCAAAATTCGCATTAAAAAAAGGTCTCTGACACCATGTCAGAGGATAACTGAGTGCGGAACAACAAAAAAAAAAAAACGATATTATTATCCAGTCCAGCTGCTGTGAGAGCTAACAGCATTTGTGTGTCCCGTCACGCTGCGCGCCGCTCCGCTCTCCACAGCTACATATTATATTCTACTCGCACATTCTGCAATGTTTGACGACGTAATACGTAGTTCCAATACTTTTTCCTCCAACTAAAAGTCGAGCTTGTGCTAGGAATGCACGACTGTAGTGCGCAGGCGGGGTTTGAACCGATGCCCTTTCGGTTTTTGGTCCGCACCCTGACTGTTTCGCTATTGAATTTCAATTTTGTTAAGGCAAATTAGTCCAGTCGGACTCGACTAATATTTACCTCTCCCTCCAAATAAACGTAAAGCTAGGAGCAGTGCAACGGTTTCAGTTGTAAGGCCTTAGACTTTCGGCTATTGTGGCATAAATTATTTCAATTTATTATTTGTGAGCTCTCGGCTGCGTACAGCTGCTGCGCGATCCCTCACAACTTTTCTACTTTATTTTATCATAACTTTGCATGGAATGACGCTAGTTCTGAGGAAAAAACACCATTTGTTATGTTCTCTGATGCAAAAAGTCAAACTATCGATTTTCCTTAACATCAATTTTGCAACTTTAATAGTGTCTGAACGGCTGACATGCAGATGGAAAGGCGGACTAGACCAAAATAAAAGGGCATATTTTCTATGAAATCCTAAAAAATATTTCTTCATCCGTTTGGAGGTAACAACTACCTACCATCCAGGCGGGATACGAAGATTGGGACTATTGGAATAGGCTCAACAACTCTCTAAGTAGTAAAAGATAGAAGATAAGTCCTTTGGCTTGTTATATACTTACTTTAAGCCTTCAGAATGGCGTGTAATTCCCGGTTTCCTCAATCTCTCCACTGGTATCTATCTCTGGTATATATCTATCACTGGTATCTGCGAGTGCCCGGAAGGTTGAATGGTGCGATCAGGCTGTATCGGATTTGCAAGTCAAAGCGGCGCGGCCACGGGCCGGGCGCTGGAGCCGGGACTCTACTTCGGTTTACTGGCTATCCACTGTCTAGATCGATCCGCTTCATTATCTAGAGGCTCGGTGCCTATCTGCAATTTATTTGTAATCTCTTGGTGAGTTAATCGTAAGTTAATCTTAGTTATCGAGATTACATATCATATTAAACTACATTCATATTTTTTTGATATCTCACGTCTTTATTTAATATATCATTATCTTTTGCCCGTGAGCTTTGTTCACATGTTCGATTTTTCTATTTTACCCCATTAGGGGATCAATTTTCAAAAATGTAACACCCCTTTTCATTATTTTTGAAAATCACCATAAATCACCACCTGTCCTATGTTGCTTCATGTATTTGGTTGCCCGTACTTTCTACGTAATTCGCTCAATTTATGTTTACCTACTGATTCTGTTTTCTGTGCTGTACAATAAAAGTTTTCATTCAATAATTCGTTTATAAATCTGAAGTCGGGTATGAAGGGAACGCAATGTTCAAGTGTTTGTTATGCTGCCTCTCACTCCGGGGACGTGCGCATCCCGAGAGCGCCCGTGAATCCGAACGAAGTGTTGACTTGGCGCGGAGATATTCAAACGAAATGTTTTTAATTCGATCACGTCTTCACGCTACCGGCTTCGCGGCGCGCGCCGACAAACAATTAGTCTCCGGCGCACCGGGGACGCGGGAACCCAATTAAAACTTCCTCATTCTGATTTCAAAACAATGAACTGAAATTTCGAATGTAAAAGTAGATTTTAAAGCACAAACAAAATTCCGAAAAGAAAATCGTTTCCCCTTCATGCGGTCTGAGGTTCGAATTCTAAGCACGCGCCTCTAACTTTTCGGAGTGATGTGCGTTTTATGCTCTCGCTATGTTGATGCCATGATATTTAAGCTCTCCCTATGTTAATTCTAAGATATTTAAACTCTCGCTATGGTAATGCCATGATATTTAAGCTATCGCTATGTTAATGCCATGATATTTAAGCTCTCGCTATGTTAATGCCATGATATTAAAGCTCTCGCTATGTTAATGCCATGATATTTAAGCTCTCGCTATGTTAATGTCATGATATTTAAGCTCTCGCTATGTTAATGCCAAGATATTTAAACTCTCGCTATGGTAATGCCATGATATTTAAGCTCTCGCTATATTAATGTCATGATATTAAAGCTCTCGCTATGTCAATGCCATTATATTTAAGCTCTCGCTATGTTAATGCCATGATATTTAAGCTCTCGCTATATTAATGCCAAGATATTTAAACTCTCGCTATGGTAATGCCATGATATTTAAGCTCTCGCTATGTTAATGCCATGATATTTAAGCTCTTGCTATGTTAATGCCAAGATATTTAAACTCTCGCTATGGTAATGCCATGATATTTAAGCTCTCGCTATGTTAATGCCATGATATTTAAACTCTCGCTATGTTAATGCCATGATATTTAAGCTCTCGCTATGTTAATGCCATGATATTTAAGCTCTCGCTATGTTAATGCCATGATATTTAAGCTCTCGCTATGTTAATGCCAAGATATTTAAACTCTCGCTATGGTGATGCCATGATATTTAAGCTCTCGCTATGTTAATGCCATGATATTTAAGCTCTCGCTATGTTAATGCCATGATATTTAAGCTCTCGCTATGTTGATGCCATGATATTTTAAGCTCTCCCTATGTTAATATTTAAGCTCTCGCTATGTTAATGCCATGATATTTAAGCTCTCGCTATGTTAATGCCAAGATATTTAAACTCTCGCTATGTTAATGCTATACTTCCAAATGTGTGTGTTTGCCACTTCGCACTTTGCCAGTGTAGTTACACCTTTTCATTCAAATTCAAATTCAAAATTCAAAATTATTTATTTCATGTAGGCCAACCTGTGGCTCTTATGACACGTCAAGATTCTACCACCGGTTCGGAAAGCGGATTCTGCTGAGAAGAGCCGGCAAGAAACTCAGCAGTTGCTCTTTTCAAAATAATCATTTTACAATATTAATAAGTAGCTATTACATTGTAATAAGTTTTTATACTATCTTGTGGGCAGCTGGATGGCAAGCTGATTTAACCCGTGCATCTTTGTTAGAATAGAATATGACATTTCCACAAAACGTACTACAATTCAATTCATGTCAAAGACGGGCAGACAGAAAGTAGCCCCATTCCCGCCGGCGGCACCCGTTCACGAGCATGACGCATGATCCAGCCATTGCTTCGCTCGACCATATTTGAGGGAACGTAACAACCCGCACCACACGACACCACCACAGAAATGTTTAAAGAGAGCGTGACATACTTAGTCTACCCGTATCAAAGCATCGAATTGAATAATATTATTCAAACACTAATTTTAAGATCCCATGCAACTTTGTCATTAAGAAAGTCATTAACTTTGTAATAAGCGCGACTCAGTAAGTGAGTTTTTACGCATTGTTTAAATTTGTGCAGTGGCAAATCTAGCAATTCCTTCGGAATCATATTATATAAGCGTACGCTCAACCCCACAAAGGATTTTTGCACTTTGCGCAGGCGACATGATGGAATTTCTAGTTTATGACGATTTCTAATGAGTCGATTGTGTGTATTGCCTCTTTGTTTATGCAGATGAATATTTTGTCTAACAAAGACTATATTATTATAAATGTACTGTGAAGCTACCGTAAGAATACCAATCTCTTTAAACTTTTCACGAAGAGATACGCGCGAACCGAGTTTATAGATAAATCGAATGGCTCTTTTCTGTAATATAAAAATAGTTTCAATATGAGCTGCTCCGCCCCACAATAAGATTCCATAGGACATTACACTATGGAAGTAGGCAAAGTAGACCAGCCTAGCCGTGTCTACATCGGTAAACTGTCTGATTTTTCTGACAGCATAGACAGCTGAGCTGAGTTTACCCGCTAATGTCTCTATGTGAGCGTCCCACTGAAGCTTACTATCCAAGGTCACCCCCAGAAAAACTGTGGAGTTCTCAATTATAAGGTTTTCCCCGTTTATTTTTATTGTTTTGTCAATTTTCTTAACATTTGGTACAATAAATTCTAAACACTTAGTTTTTTTAGCGTTCAAGAGCAAATTATTAACAGTAAACCAACGCGATATCTGAGATAAGGTATTGTTTACATCGTCAAAATTTACTTTGTTTCTGTCAGTTTTGAATATTAGAGATGTATCATCTGCAAACAACACAATATTGCAAGCATCGCGGACATGATATGGTAAGTCATTAATATACACCAAAAACAGAAAAGGACCCAGGATAGAGCCCTGTGGGACACCCAACAGAGTAGATGAACCCCGCGACTTCACGTCACCTACGCATACACTTTGTGTTCGATCACTAAGGTAAGAGGCAATGAGATCAAGTGCAACGCTTCTTATGCCATAATGACTAAGTTTGAGTAAAAGAGTTTGGTGATCAACGCAATCAAACGCCTTAGATAGGTCACAAAAAACCCCAATAGCATTCTGCGAACGCTTCCAGGCATCGAAAATATGTTCAAGTAGCTTTGCACCAGCATCAGTCGTGCTTCGACCCTTCGTGAAGCCGTACTGTTCGGGGTGTAGCAAGTTATTAACATTAAAATGCTTCATTAGTTGATCAAGTATAATTTTTTCAAATATCTTACTAAGTGTTGGAAGGATTGATACAGGTCTGTAATTACTGAGGTCAGTTCTGTTGCCTGATTTAAACAGGGGGATGAGTTTGCTATGTTTCATCAAATTTGGAAAGATACCCATAGCAACACATTCATTAAAAATTACGGCTAAATAAGGAGCAATGTCATTTATTATGTCAGATATAATTTTTACAGACATACCTCATAAATCACCAGTTTTTTTCATTTTCAACATCTTAAAATTTTTTATTACCTCAGCTGCAGTGATAAATTTGAATTCAAATAAAACATTGCACTCATTGACGTTGCCTCTCAATAAACTCTGAGCTGCAGTAGGTGAGGAACTCAGAGAGTCAGTCAGCAGAACAGGAAATTGTTTGAAATTGAAATTGTTCTGAAAAAAATTTGAGAGGAAACCCGTACCCAGCTTGAGTATGATAATAATACTGATATAATACTATACTTTTATAAACGAGTTCCTAATGCTATAAAATTATTTCTTAATGGGGATTAAAAAGTTTTTTACAAACTTGACCGGAATGTAGTGTGTTCATATTTTTATCTCTGAAGTAATTAAAGTGAAAAATCTGAAATCTAAATAAGGTTATTATTAGAATAATAATAATATGATGTTTAAATGAGCAATACAGGCGACAGAAAACAACTGGAAATACCACACAGTTTTTCAATTATCCTTCAATAATGTTTTGCAAAGAAAAATATAAGTTTCTTAAAAATAAGGACAGACGGGCCGATTTTCTTTATTCAAGTAATCAAGTTAAAGTAAAGCACTAGGTAGTTGGTAGGTAGTTTCTATAACACGGGCCGGCCCACCGTCGGCCAGCTTTTATACTAAAACTTAGGCAAACAGTTCAAGGAAGTAAATTGAACAAAGCCAACGGCATCTGCATCGGCCGTTTCATTGCGGAGCGTAGAGGCAGCTGCGATAACGTCTTCCTGCCGACGTGGACAGAAAACCAATTCTCTTTAAAATTGTTTAAAAAGAAAAACGATTAGGTATTACAGTCCATTTTGCTTCCACTTTAGAGCTAATTCGCGGTGAGCTCTCTTTAATAAAGTATAATATACCGAGAGGAGATTAGTAGTTAACAATATTATTCTATTATATTAAGCTTGATATGTGTTAATTTGAATAGCCGAAAAAAAATTTTTTTTTCAATGCAAGAATGTATTTCCGTTATCGCGCATTGTATTCAATAAAAAATGTACTCTTTCAGGAGAAAATTGCGCAAACAAATTTTTTTGGCCGGAACGATCTCGCATACCTACTTAAAGTGTACGATATGGGATTTTCTTCGTTATCTTGTGCATTTGCATAATTTTTTACTGAAAGAGTGCAAACATTTCTATCGATGACGGTAATATAATATTTATTAAAAAAATTTAAACATTTTTCGGATATTTAAATTAACGCAAACCAAGCTTTTAATATGAATGGTATAATTTTATTGTTAATTAGTAATTCCCACAAAGAGTTTTCGATTACGCATGTTGGGAATTTTAGTGTTACCGGCTCCCAGACCATTATGCCCGTGCGGTCGTGAGAATTACATTTCAAAAATGGCGATGGACTTCATAGTTTAAAGGAGTAATCCTTATTAATATTATAAATGCGAGTTTATGGTTGGTTCATTCTTCAATCAAGTAGCAACGGAGCGAGCATCGAAGTGATTTTTGCTAATTTAACCTGAATTGAATAGCTAGTACGTAAGTAGCTCCAATGATTAATAATTTTCTTAAAATCTGTTAATAATTATTTCCACACTATTTATGCAAAATGTTAATTTTGTGTTATGAGATGAAAGCCATTATAATATTATCTCGGTTCATTTCTGTTCAAGTGTGGTTTGTTTCCATTGTTAGTCAGCTAAGGGAGGGCCACAGACGTGAACTAACTCTCCCTCGAGGGCCACTTACCCGTAGGCTGATGCTCTCCACTCGATAGGTATAATATTTTTATTAGACTGAAGAGGGCTTTGTCAAATCAGCCAATATTTAATAATATTTTCATGTAAATAAAATGGATGAATAAGATACCTTTAGAAAAAGTTTGTTTTTTCATTATTTTTTTGAAAAAAAAGGTTGAACTGTGCTTTTTATTGTGAGATAGGCTTGCGCTTGACAATTTATGATGGAAAGTACTGATGAGACCGCATTGTTTCTAAACTAATCGGTTTTAGTATTAAGGTAAAAGCGGTTATACATACAAGGTAGGTCAGATTGTAATCAATGATTCAATGATTTTTATAGACTAGAGCAGCTCGACTGCGATGAGCGATCACACGTGACGATAAGCGAAGGTACAGCAAGATGGAGCGCGCTCGCCTAGATGCCTGTTAGTTCTTAGATTTATACTTAATTTGAAACTATCTGTGTGTTATTCCACTTTTTATTATGATTTTAAGTGATGCAAGACAAGCAGCGTAAAAATTGCTTACATTGCTTAGATCACTACAATCGTATTTAGCACAATGTCGCCATGATACAACTCATTAATCTTATACACATTTCTATGTCATGTTTCCATGTTAAACGTACGAGGAGGGCGATCATCACCGTAACACAGCTCACACTTCTGCGGGATCATCGTTCAAATCTGTTGTATAATCATTTGTAGGTTTGGAAAAATAAATAGAATAGAATAGAATAGAATAGAAATGTTTTTTATTCAAATAAACTTTTTTACAAGTGCTTTTGAATCGTCGATGAGTCTACCACTGATGATTTATTACTATAAAAAACTCTGATTTTTTCCGCGATATTAATAGTGCAGATCGTATAGGACACGTAGCGCAGTGCGGCCGGGGCGCGGGGAACGTGCAATAAGCCTTCTGAGCCCGCGGCTATTGTGAGAAGGGCTTTATGAATATCGCTCCGCGCTACGCTCGGTACACAGTCCCCGGCACAAAAGCTTTATTTATATAACGGCGTATCCGGGAAGAGGACGAGATTGTATTCCGTTATGTTAGGACTATGGCGGGATATTCGTATAGGACGAGTGAACCTGCGCTCTGTAGGACACTTGTGCTTCATATAAATTAAGTGAATTAGTTGATCGAATAGGGATCATTTTCAAAAGCTTATGCTATAGAAAGTCAGTCACCGGTACCGGTACGATGTTATCGGTGTTAGCTTGAACTGCAGCCGGCAGCACTCGTTGGTCACAGCATCCTTGAGACCGGACAAATTAATTTTATATTATCTAGACAAAATATAATAATAAATGCCAAAGTAAAACTGTGATTAAAGTCTGTTTATCTTTTTACGCATTAACAGATGAACCGATTTTGAATCAAATCTATCAATAAATAATTAGCGAGGAGATTTGCTTTCGGAATATGAAATTCGGAAGAAAGAAGGCTCGCATCCTGAGGAAAGACATTAATTATGATAATTTTATTCCTGAATTTCTAGATCTCCCAGACACCTACCTACTAACAAGAGCTCCTCGGAGCTCTCAACGAATATTTAAGATGCTAACTCCAGACGAACAAATCGTCATCGTCATCAGCCTTGCATCCACTGTTACACAGGGGCGCCAACGTTTGCACCAACGTTGGCTATCCTCGGCGTTCGCCATCCGCCGAAGTCTGCCACTTTCCCGACGTTATATTTCCGGCTAGCCGCATTAGCTAACACCTACCTACGCTAAAATAATGAAATCATCGTAGAGATACAATTTATGTTTCAATTCGAGTTAACAGTTTGAGCCACAAATGCGCCACAAAGTTTTATGTGTCTAATGTATATATCGTTCGTATGATTTCGCTTTACGAGCTCTCAACTACAATGTTGCAGCAGAGCCAGGCATATTGTAGTGGCCGCCGCTAATACCTACTACCTGGTCGGTGTGCTCTGTTGTAAGTTTCATTGTATTATTAGTTCCAATTCCCGGGACTCGTGGAAAGACCTAATTATTATTCTTGTTGGGTCCTTAACGAGAATGTTTTATGGAAATGCTACCTAAAGAATCGTCACAAATTTTTCGTGCCTTAAATTTTGTATGCGAAGAGCGCTGTTTTCAAAATAATGAGATATACAAAAGAACAATCAGTAGTTATTTATCACATCTTTTTTCTGTTATTTTATATACCAAATTACATAGTATTATCTGTTGCATCAGGATTCATACAGATACTAAGTATAACGTCTTCTTTCAGTTGAAGAAGGAATTATACATTCCGACAGCCGAGTATGTTTTTAAAGAATTTATTTTCATAACAATGTGTTCCCGTTCAAAGAATTGAAAGTGTATAAAAAACAAAGCATTTTTGTGTCCCGTAATTGTCACGGCAGGTTAAAGTGTTAAACACTTTCCGGCGAAGTGTTGTCGCCGAGCGTTGCCGCGCCCCGCCGCTTCGCGCGCTGCAGCCAGACCTGCGACACGCACAACGCGGCACCTGCGCGACGACGCGGGCCGCGATAGAATAGAATAACGTGACGTTTTGACGTGATAACCTCTTATAAATCAATTAACACCGGCTGCACGCCTGAAAAAGTGTCATGTTCCGCCTGAGCATGAACGTGCTAGCGAGAGCGAGGAACAAGCGATAGAAAGGCACGATCTTGGCTTGTGCCGCCCGCCAGTCATTGTCAATGTTTCTTTATGACGTTATCACATAAAACTATCGTCTGTAAACCACCATTATAGACAACCAATTTTTTATTTATTTAAGTAAACTTGTACAATGTGCTTCCGAATCGTCAAGTGAATCTACCACTGGTTCGGAATGCCATTCCAACTGAGAAGAACCAGCAAGAAATTCGGTTGGTTTGTGGATACAAAGAACCTCGATGGAACCGTATGACATACATCGTTTGATGTTCACACTGCACTGTTTAGTGCAGTGTGAAAATCTAAGAGTCCCAGAGATGAAAAAATACGGTAGCAAGGGAAGCTTAATGAGATGCGCCAAAATGTTGTGAGCAGCTATAAAGATATTACGAGATGAAATATCTTTTATGTAGTGGCCAACGCTACTGGGACCCGAAAGATTGAATGGATAAGGGAACGACTTCGTTTAGAAGTGATTGGGTAACATTCTCGCTTCCGCAAAGCACCCGTGAACTTCCTCCACAGAGAACAAGTAGTGCCGCGTCGTCATCGATTTGGTGGAGCCTTAAACCGCGTTTCCTCCTCGCGAGAGTGCTGGTACGGTACGAGCACCATTGTAATGTTCTTGCTTTAGCTTTATTTATATTTACCTTTTTCATCTAAAATGATTTCACAGTTTTACATAGTAAATTGCGAATTTTTAAAACATTTAAAAACTTTGGAAAATTTTCTAATCACAGAGTCCTAAAACCGCTGACCTGGTGACGAAAGGATTCTTAGATAAAGGTGATTGCACATATTTTTTGCAACGTATATTTAGAAACGTAAAATGCATGACGACAGATTTGATTTGATTAATTTAACTCGGTCGTGGCGTAGCGCAAAAGATCTCAAATAATTTTTTTTTCAGATCACAGATCGTCATCTGATCTAGTATTCAGGCACGTTCGGTTGTTGTCCGCAATAATAAAGGAATTGGAACCCCGTCGTTTATTTGACTACTCTATTCGAAGAGCTCTACGTCGCTGAAGGTGTCAGCTCCCCGTCGAAGGCCTGTCGCCGGCCCCTGCCCCCCCTCCCCCCCCGCACACGGCCACTCCGCTGCCGACAGCGCCGCAGCCTGCCGCAGTCCTTCAGCAGCAGCAGGCCGCACGCGTCGCCACTGGTGGGCGCTCTCCGCCACGAGACCCACTAGCCACTTTCCTGTTGTTGTCTGCGATAACAACAATCCTACTTCCTACTAATATTATAAATGTGAAAGTGTGGATGTTTGGATGTTTGTTACTCAATCACGCAATAACGGCTGAACGGATTTGGATGAAATTTGGCATGCATGTAGCCTTTGACATGGAAAAGAACATAGGCTACCTTTTATCCCGATTCCTTAAGTAGTTCCCGAGGGAAAATTGAATTTTTTTTACGAGCTAAGCCGCGGGCAGACAGTTTTGAAATTTGGTATGCATGTCACCTATGCTATTGAAAAGGCTATACTTTCTATACCGGTATATACTTTCTATACCGATCTCTCAAATAATTCCTGTGGTAAGATTAAAAATTGTTAACGAGCGAAGCGAACCAGTAATTTATTTTTATATCATTCTAGCTTTTCGCCCGCAACTTCGTCCGCGTGTAATTCGGTTAACACGCTCTAAACGTGTTTTCCCGTAGGAATAAGATGTTTTTCCGGGATAAACAGTAACCTATGCCACTTTTCTGACTACAAACTATCCCTATAATCCGCTATAATTTCAAAGCTATCTGCGCTTCGCCTATATATATTTTTGATTTTTCCCACGGGAACCACTTGAGGAGTCGGGATAAAAGGTAGCCTATGTCCTTCTTTAAGGTCGGATCTATCTCTGTACCAAATTTCAACAAATTGGGTTCAACGATTAAGGCGTGAAAGCGGAACAATATTTCTATGCAATTATTATCTATCCTACAGGAACATTTTGAATTTTGAATTATTTTGAAGCGCCAAGAGAGGACAAACAAACAAACACATTTTTTTCTATTCTATTTTATTTTTTACGAGCGAAGCCCCATGGGCAGAAAACAAAACACATGGAAAAAGACATTATGCTACTTTTTATTCCGATCCCTCAAACTTTCACTAGAACACCTTAGAATTAACAGGGGTGCCTTCCTATAAACTCGAGCTTAAGGTTGGCGTCCCAGTTCTGCTGATGCGTAATCTTGATGCACCGAGATTGTGCAATGGCACCAGGTTGCGCGTCACAGAGCTGGGGAGAAATATCATAAAGGCCACTATTCTTACCGGAGCAGCTAAAGGAGAGAGCGTGTTAATTCCCCGAATACCAATTATCCCAAATAATTTGCCATTTCAATTTAAGAGGCTGCAATTTCCCTTAAAGTTGGCATTTACAATGACTATTAACAAATCCCAAGGCCAAACGTTGAAAGTAGCAGGAATTCATTTGGGCACTCCTTGCTTCTCACACGGTCAGCTTTATGTCGGTTGCTATAGAGTATCGAGTGCCCAAAACTTACACGTACTGGCGGAAAATAATAAATCGTACAATGTCGTATATAGGAGTATATTAATTTAAATTATGTGCGTCAAACAAAAATATAAATGCGACTCGACCATCCTACTAATATTATAAATGCGAAAGTTTGTGAGGATGGATGTACGGATGTTTGGATGGATGGATGGATGGATGGATGTTTGTTACTCTTTAACGCGACAACGAATGAACCGATTTTGCTGAAATTTGGCACAGACATAGATTATAGTCTGGAATAGCACATAGGCTACTTTTTATCCCGGAAAAGCAAACAGTTCCTGCGGGATAGCATCGCTATTTTTTACGCATTTGTCCTTCAAAATACGCGCAATGGAGTTTTATGCCCGGTTCCTATAAGTAAGAAACGATTCGTTTTTCTTACGGATAGTACTATTTACTACGAAGCGTAAGTCAAAACCGTTCCCATAAAAAACGTTTCGTAAGCTAAGTTACCGATAGCTTGTTACCTACGGATGGGAGGGTTACGAATAACGAATAGTAAGACAAATGTATGTAGAAGACGGCTTGTGGCGTTCCTATAAAAAAAAAGAAATATTAACGAGCTGTCAAAGTTACGAGTCGTTTTAAATTTGCTTACTGCCCGATATCGGCCGGTTGTGTTCTATCGTTTTGCGTGTTTTGAGTTATTAACTGCAATTAATTGTAAAACGTCTCGTTCAGACAGTGAATTGACTGATTTGGAAATTTTGTCCGACTGGAATAGCTCCGTTTCAGATGGTGAAGGTCCAGGAATCATTTGGACTTGTTTGTATTGGCATTAGTCCCCTTGCTCGTTAATATTGGGTTACTTTGTATAAGATCAACTAGCAAAGCAACCTCGTATTTCATCATTGGCTACTTCATTTTCTACAAATAAAACAAATAAACAACAATTTTATCCTATTGTTTCGAATCTATTCGAAGAATAGGTCTGTAATACCTACTACAGTTATTAACAAAATAATATTATAATTTTTAACAAAATTACTTTACTTTACCTGTGTAAGATCCATTGCAATAGCAGTAATTACCTATATATTTAATCTTTCGGGAACACATTGGGAACACTGCACGATATGTGATAAGAAGAATATTTAAAAATTTTAGTTGAACAGAAATTCAAAACACGACGTGCGAACTGCGACGTTCCAACGAACCACATACAGATATTTTGTTGTGATTGCGCTACTTTCACGCGGCCCGAAAAACTTATTTTTTCAATAAAATAAAATGATTTCTGCAACACCGAAATCATAAAATAAACTAAAAAAGCATTTTTTCACACTATAACGTCCACATGCTTAAAATAATAATAAAGAAATTAGTTTTTACTGTCATTCTGAATATGCTTCACTGGCAAAACGAAACGCTATGAGTGTCGACGGAGGGCTTCGGTAACGCGGATAACCAACATCTGGCCGTCCCAGGTAGCGGACCCGAAGAAATTTAGGAACGCTATTTATGGTTCGTTACTCGTAACTCAAAAACGAATAGTAGCTTTAGTACAATGACGATTAGTTAATAATAGGAACCGGGCATTAGATTGACGTGATTTTTTTGCACAGGTGAAGTTAAGGGCCTGAAAAATGACAAAGGCTACTTTTTATCCCGGGAAAACAAACGGTTCCTGCGGGATATTAATATGCTACATTCACATATTTATCCTTCAATTATGCGCCAACGGAGTTACAGATTGACGTGGTTTATTGGATAGGCATAGTTGAGGACTTGAAAAGTGACAAAGGCTACTTTTAATCCCGGGAAAACAAACAGTTCCCGCGGGTTATTCGTATGCTACTTTTCGAATATTAATCCTTCAATTATGCGCCAACGGAGTTACAGATTGACGTGGTTTTTTGATAGGCATAGTTGAGGACCTGAAAAGTGACAAAAGCTACTTTACATCCCGGGAAAACAAACAGTTCCCGCGGGATTTCCGCATGCTACGTTTCACGTATTTATCTTTTAATTACGCGGCAGTTATATATGTAAGTATGTATGTTTGTATGTATGTATGTATCCTACTATAATATTATAAATGCGAAAGTTTGTGAGGATGGATGTATGGATGTTTGGATGGATGGATGGATGGATGGATGTTTGTTACTCTTTAACGCGTCAACGAATAAACCGATTTTGCTGAAATTTGGCACAGACATAGATTATAGTCTGGAATAGCACCCGAAGAAATTTAGGAACGCTATTTATGGTTCGTTACTCGTAACTAAAAACGAATAGTAGCTTTAGTACAATGACGATTAGTTAATAATAGGAACCGGGCATTAGATTGACGTGATTTTTTTGCACAGGTGAAGTTAAGGGCCTGAAAAATGACAAAGGCTACTTTTTATCCCGGAAAAGCAAACAGTTCCTGCGGGATAGCATCGCTATTTTTTACGCATTTGTCCTTCAAAATACGCGCAATGGAGTTTTAGATTGACGTGATTTTTTTGCACAGGTGAAGTTAAGGGCCTGAAAAATTACAAAGGCTACTTTTTATCCCGGGAAAACAAACGGTTCCTGCGGGATATTAATATGCTACTTTCACATATTTATCCTTCAATTATGCGCCAACGGAGTTACAGATTGACGTGGTTTATTGGATAGGCATAGTTGAGGACTTGAAAAGTGACAAAGGCTACTTTTAATCCCGGGAAAACAAACAGTTCCCGCGGGATATTCGTATGCTACTTTTCAAATATTAATCCTTCAATTATGCGCCAACGGAGTTACAGATTGACGTGGTTTTTTTGATAGGCATAGTTGAGAACCTGAAAAGTGACAAAAGCTACTTTATATCCCGGGAAAACAAACAGTTCCCGCGGGATTTCCACATGCTACGTTTCACGTATTTATCTTTTAATTACGCGGCAATTATGTATGTAAGTATGTATGTTTGTATGTATGTATGTATGTATGTATGTATGTATGTATGTATGTATGTATGTATGTATGTATGTATGTATGTATGTATGTATGTATGTATGTATGTATGTATGTATGTATGTATGTATGTATGTATGTATGTATGTCCTATTAATCCTATCCTATTATCCTATTAATATTATAAATGCGAAAGTTTGTGAGGATGGATGTTTGGATGGATGGATGGATGGATGGATGTTCGTTACTCTTTAACGCGACAACGAATGAACCGATTTTGCTGAAATTTGGCACAGACATAGATTATAGTCTGGAATAGCACATAGGCTACTTTTTATCCCGGAAAAGCAAACAGTTCCTGCGGGATAGCATCGCTATTTTTTACGCATTTGTCCTTCAAAATACGCGCAATGGAGTTTTAGATTGACGTGATTTTTTTGGCACAGGTAAAGTTAAGGGCCTGACAAATGACATAGGCTACTTTTTATCCCGGGAAAACAAACGGTTCCTGCGGGATATTAGTATACTACTTTTCACACATTTATCTTTCAATTATGCGCCAACGGAGTTACAGATTGACGTGGTTTTTTGGATAGGCATAGTTGATGCCTTGAAAAGTGACAAAGGCTACTTTTTATCCTGGGAAAGCAAACAGTTCCCGCGGGATATTAGTGTGCTACTTTTCACATATTTATCCTTAAATTATGCGCCAACGGAGTTACAGATTGACGTGGTTTATTGGATAGGCATAGTTGAGGACTTGAAAAGTGACAAAGGCTACTTTTAACTCCGGGAAAACGAACAGTTCCCGCGGGATATTCGTATGCTACTTTTCACATATTTATCCTTAAATTATGCGCCAATAGGCATGCATGCATACATGTATGTATGTATGTATGTATGTATGTATGTATGTATGTATGTATGTATGTGTGTATGTATATATGCATGTATTTATGTATGTTTGTATCCTCCTCTTACTAACTATCAATACATTAGCTATATCCTAACCGACTTATTATTACTCATAATATCCCACTAATATTATTAATGTGAAAGTTTTGAGGATGGATGTATACGGATGCATGTTTGTATAGATGTAGTATTGTAGAATACGGATGGATGGATGTATGTTCTCTGAGATAGGGGTTGAACTATTTTGACTGTTTTACTCCATAACTTCGTTAAATTTAAACTAATTTTTATTATTATTTTAACCGACTTCAAAAAAGGAGGAGGATCTCAATTCAACGGAATCTTTTTTTATTCATGTTCACCGATTACTCGAAGACGCCTGAACCGATCAGTTTTTTTAAAAAATCTACAATAAATTATATACTTTGTAGTGGCGCGGGCGTTTAAATGTATGCTCCAGGGACAAAAAGTAGCCTGTGTTATTTTCCAGGACCTCAACTTTACCTGTGTAAAAAACCACGTCGACTATATGCACCTGCACTTTATATGGTGAAATATTATAACTGCGAAAGTGCGTTGGTTTGTCCTTCAATCACGCCCCAACAGAGCTAAGGATCGACGTGATTTTTTGCAGGGGTACCTATAGTTGAGGACCTGGAGAGTGACAGGCTACATTTTATCCCGCAAAGTCAAAGAGTTCCCGAGGCATTTTAAAGGCTAAGTTCACGCAGACGAAGTCGCGGGCATCAGCTAGTATTAAATACGTAACAGCTGAAACGCAAAACTGCAGCTATTATTTCTATTACAGCGCAAGCGATAGCATGGGTGTAAATTTTATTCCATTTTTTATTACTTTCACATTTATCTTTTTTTTTTTTGGATCCAATTCTGAAGTCCACGCAGACGAAGTCGCGGGCAGAAGCTAGAATATTACAAAGGTGAAAGTTTGTATGTTTGTTACTCAATCATGTCGCAACGATTGAACCGATTTGGCTGACATTTGTAACAGATAGATTGTAGTCTGGAATAGCACATAGGCTACTTTTTATCCTGGGAAATAAGAGAGTTCCCGCGGGAGTACAAAACCTTAATCCACGCAAACGAAGTCGCGGGTATCAGCTAGTAATTAATAAGACCCTATCCTAATAATATTGTAAACTAGCTGATACCCGCAATTTCGTCCGCGTAGATTTGGTTTTTAAAACCGCTCAGGAACTCTTTGATTTTCCGGGAGAAAAAGTAGCCTATGTTACTCTCCAGGTCCTCAACTATACCCATGCAAAAAAATCACGTCGATCTGTAGCTTTGTTGCCACGTGATTGAAGGACAAACCAACAAACACACTTTTGCATTTATAATATTAGTATGATAAACGCGAAAGTGTGGTTGTTCGTTCTTTACTCAATTAATTTGTTCTTTAATCGAGCCGGAACAGAGAGTACAGATGATCTGCGTGGATTTGATAGCTATGCTTTGGTTGAGGACCTGGAGATGGTAACATCATGCTTTATTCTTGAATTAAAGCGCCCTCGCGGGATGCCTCAGCGTCGATAAACCCCACTTTACTAATTTATCAACCACTACTTAAAAGTCCGCTGTTGCTGGACAAAGATCTTTTGCGTGGACTTCCACTTCTCGGTCTTAGGGAGGCTCCCGTCGACTCGTCTAATGTCGTCGGGCCACTAGTGGGGGTCTGCCAAAACTGCTTTTTAGGGTTCCGTACCCTAAGGGTATAAACGGGACCCTATTACTAAGCCTCCGCTGTCCGTCCGTCCGTCTGTCAGCGGCCTGTATCTCGTAAACTGTAATAGATAGACAGTTGAAATTTTCACATATTTTGTATTTCTATTGCCGCTATAACAACAAATAATAAAAATTAAATTAAATTAAAAAAATTAAATTAAAATATTTCCATGGGTAGATAGATACATGGAAATATTTCATTAAATTTTTTTTAACGGAACCCTAAAAGAGCGAGGACCGACTCGCACTTGGCCGTTTTTTAAAATATTATGCTCTATGCAATTGACACGCCGCACCTGTTAGTTCGAGTATGATGTTCTGCAGCACGCCGCGGCCGCGCTCGCAGCCCTGCAGGAAGTGCCTGCGCCACACGCCGCCGCCCCGCTCATCGTCCCGCTCACCGCCTCGCTCGCCGCTCCGCTCACCGCCCCGCAAGTCCCGCACTTCCAGGTTGCAGTCCTCCCACGACACACGGTCGTCGAAATCTCCATACAGCTGCGAGTGGTGAGCCTTCTCCTGTGACAAAAGTGATTATTATTAACTTTGTTCTTCAGTAATTATAGTTCTTTTTTGTAAATACCTACTCGTAATCATCAATCGAAACCGAATCTACGCTTATAGAGAAACTCTAATCCCGGGCCTCTGATGGTGTAATTAAATGCAATCTTCAAGTGCGTGTCAAAAACATACATAAGATAGGGTTCCACTGTCAAACTTACTATACCTAATGGGAAAACTAAAGTGTGCAAGCTTTAGTGACGTTTTCGCACAGGCGAATCGCCGCGCGGCGCGCGGTTCGGCGTGTCGCGCGAGCCGTCACGCGATATGGCCAAGGTATGAGGGCGAGAGAGAGCGAGCGAGCGACGCACCGCGTGTCGCGCGGCGATTCGCCTGTGCGAAAACGTCGCCTTAGGTTGACTGAGACACACAGAATTACATGCAAACAGAAAGCCGGACTGGTTCCGTATAGATCTTAAAAACAATAAATGTTCTAAGAGTTAACTGCTATGCAGTTAAAATACATTAAATACGACCCTCTGAGCTAAGTTCCCTGGTGTGCATCTTGAGGCAGGCCACTCTGTGCGGCGCGGCCCGGTACAGCGCGGGAGCCACGCGCCCGCCGCCTCGGTGCTGGTGTCACTCGAGCTCCTGAAGTGAGGACATCGATACCAGAAGTATCAATTAACGTAAGGGACATTTTGCCCAAAATGAGTTATAATATATATCATTGGATTCGGAATTTTGCGCTCTATCGACTGGTATACTTGAGATTTCGATATCGTCATTTTGAGACATTCTAGACTGATTTTTGGTAGAAAAATTTAATTTAAGGGACTTTATTTTTTATTGTAAAATGAGAATTAAAGTAAATCTCATTGATAAATTTTTTTGTTCATTACATGTCCCTTACTTTACTTAATAATTAGAGCTTTTTCAGAATTAGTCCCTTACATTATTCTGTCATAAAAAAAGGTAAAGAATGCGCTCTTTTCTCTAATGGTATATGCGTATAAAATATCCCAATTAATAGGTCTCTCATGTTATTCTACTTTCAGATCAACAAAATGTAAATTAAATCTAAACAAATTGGTTGTCTGTAAAGTCGGTTTAAGGACGATAGTTTTACATGATAAGGTCATAAAGAAACATTGATGAATAAATGTGTCACAACAAGCTAATGCATGGGCCAATCGTGCCTCTCTATCGCTTGTTCCGCGCTCTTGCCTGCACGCACAGGCTCAGGCAGAACGTGACACTCTTTCGTGCGTGCAGCCGGTGTTCATCTATTTATAAGACGTTATCACGTCAAAATTGATTGATTAACAAATTAAAATGTTCTATAATAACAACAAAATTAAGTCTGTAGGAATCAACGTTACAACTACCCTAGTAAACACAAATGACTAGGATAGTTGTAATGTTGATTATAATAGGCGCTGAACTGGTATGGCCCAAGAATCCAGGACAATCAGTCCTTCGTCATTTTATAAAAGCTGAAAGTTTCTCTGCGTATGTCCCCAGTACAGTTAAGAACGATCCCCGACTATGAAGTTTGGATCATGGTGGCTTTGGGAGATATCTTTGCTACTTGATTCGGTGAACCATGGATTTTACGGCATAAAAAGTAGCCTATGTACTAATCCAGGGTATAATCTATCTCCATTCCCAATTTCAGTCAAATAGGTTCAAGAGTTGTGGCGTGCAGAAGTAACACATGAATTTCGGTGTTTACAAAATCCTGCGGGATTCAAGAATTTTTTCGGGATGAAAAGTAATTTGTGTATTAATCTAAGGTATAATCTATCTACATTTCAAATTTCAGCGAAATCCGTTCAGACGTTTTTGCGTGAAAGAGTTACAAAGATAAACACACACACACACATATAATATATATAAATAAATTTTAATAATTAATTGGACAGATTTTACTGAAATTTCGAATGGAGATAGACTAAAGCTTGGATTAACACCTGGGCTAATTTATATTTCGTAAAAATTCTTGGTTCCCGCAGGATTTTGAAAAACCGAAATTCACTTATTACTTCTTCATGCCGCAACTAATACAGCGATTTGGCTGAAATTTGGAATGAAGATACATTATACCCTGGACTAACACATGCTACTTTTTACTATCCCCTAAAATCCATAGTTTACCAAATCAGGTAACAAAGGTGTATAAACATTTATTTTGCAACCTCATATCTCTCAAAGCTACCATGATCTAAACTTCATAGTCGGGGATCTTTCTTACCTGTGCTGGGGATATATTACGCAGAGAAGCTTTCAACTTTTATAAAATAACGAAGGTCTGATTGTTCTGGGCTCTTTCGCTGACTATGTATGACAGAGTTAGCCAATTAATTTAGTTACTTAGTAAATTTATTAATAAACGTCTAAATAATATGTTTACTTTTATATAAAAAGTAGCCTGAGGGTCTATCTATCTATGTCTATGAATTTTCATCAAAATTTATTTCCTGGCTTAGCCGTAAAAACATTAGAGACACACACATTTATTTGGAATTAAAAATATTTGTGTGAATCAAACATAGACTTTAGCTCCTATATTAATAAGGTTCTAAATATCATTTATTTAGGTAGATATAGGCATGCTTACTTCAAATTGCAACACCAAAAGAGTCCGTCACCTATGTCCGTTACCATAAAATGTTCTATTTTTCTTGCTGCTTACATTATTTCCCACGGTTTACATATAAAATTTGAGTAGAGTAAGGTACAACTGAACATTTTTTTTAATGTAACGGACATGCTATCTCCTAAACTACTGAGTTTTCATCAATTTTGCAACTATGATATGAAAGAATGGAAAAAACTAAGAAACTTTGCCCTAGACACCATTAAAATTGAAAAATTATTACAAAAGATACAGACAGATTTCGAAAAAAGAAACAGTTTTTCGGCTCTCCTGAAAAACCGTGGTTTGTCCCTTACGTTAATTGATACTTCTGGTATCGACATGTTACACGCACTGAATCGCTCTCGTCATAGTGGAGAACTTTAGTTCCACCGCTGTCACCAATGACAACCAACCATGACCACTGGCACCTTCATTGTTATAAAGACCAGGATCAGTGGTAGGTAAAGAGATTTTGTTTTATTTAAGCAATGTATGCACTATGCACTGACAGTTGCAGAAGTAAGTCACTTGCATTGTAAGAACATTTACAGCAAATCAATTTCAAGTTTTATGTAACTTCTGCAAGAAATTGTGGAAGTTTACTTGTCCTTTAAGGTGGAAGACACAGTTCTACCCACGAAATTCAAATTTAATTTAGTTTTATGGATACAGGATGCGCTGTCAGCAATTATTGTTTTAATTATGTTGTTCGCCTGCGAGCGAATGTATGTTTTAGTAGTTAGTTAGTACTCGGCGCGCCTCCCGTCCTAACACTTGTGTAGCTAAACGTACATACGTGAAATACATAAGTGTATCAAGTCCAGTGTTTTATTTCTGAGTACTCCTCCCTCAGTTGTGGACTCGAAGAACATACTAGGGCCGCAACAGTTTTTCGCAATTTGTAAACTAATGCGACAAAGTAGGCTAATGGCATTCTAATTGCGACAATGGCAGTATCATCTTCACAGGTTTATATAAATATCTTTACTTGAAAGTGTCCAGTTTAAGAAATTAATCAAAATATCGACTGATTTGTAAGTAACTCACGTCCAACTCAGTATTTTAATTAATTTCTTAAACTGGTCACTTTCAAGTAAATTTAATTAAATTTAAATTTCGCGGGCAGACTCGTATAATTAATAATTAAAAAAATTAATCCTTAAGGAAAAAAACCTGGCGTATATACTTTAGGCGGATGAAATCACATGCAAAAGCTATATAGTTACACAATAAAAAAAATTAAAAACGCCAATTGAACTAAAAGTCATTTAACGTTTTCCTTCCAAGTTGTGTCAGTTGTCTGATGGCGGTACTTTGCCAAGTTTTCGGTAATGAACTCTTCACCGCAACAACTGTCATTTCCCACACAGGCTGTGTACGCGAATCTCAGCTCTATATCTATCGAATATAGTTTATTTTCAAATGAGTTAACCTTAATGGATTATACCACAGACGACACTTACAGTAGAGACAAGGTTTTAATATTAAGTTTTAATTAAGCAATACTACCTTAGCAGTGTCGTAACATGAAAGTTACGCTACTTTCAATAGTTGTTTAGACTTTAGGTTGTTACTTTTATAAACTACCTCTTCAATTTCACAATAGTTGGGAATCGCTGTTGTCGAATAGCAACAGTTTGTCTGTTTATTGTTGTTGTATGACTGGATTAATGAAATAGAACTGCGTTGAAAGCACATACTGCTGTAACTTTGAGCCATTCTAACTTTGAATGTATCTACCAACCTTTAGTTTTTTTATGTATGTTCACCGATTACTCGAAGACGCCTGAACCGATTTGGAAAATTCTTTTTTTGTTTTAAAGGGTATACTTTCCAGGTGATCCTATTTAAGTTTTATCGAAATCGGTCGAGCGGTTTTTGAAATATGAACAATAAAAAATATACTTTGTACTGGCGCGGGCGTTTGAAGTCTACTGCACAAAATTATAATAACGTTCTTAATTTCTCGATTGATAATATTAATCGATTATTCACTTGTTATGCATGCTGAAATTATTATGCGGGTTGTTGCGTTCCCTAAAATATGGTTGAGCGAAGCAATGGCTGGGTCATGCGTCATGCTCGTGAACGGGTGCCACCAGCGGCAATGGGGCTACTTTCTGTCTGCCCGTCTTGACATGTGTTGAATTATAATTAGAAATAATTACGTATGCTTTTGTGGACCTTTCTCTCATTGTGGAAACTCTGCATACATAGAATATCTGTTAAGTATATTGTAAAAGTATTTTGAAAAGAGCAACTGCCGAGTTTCTTGCTGGTTCTTCTCGGCAGGAACGGCATTCCGAACCAGTGGTAGACTCATTGACGATTCAAAAGTACTTGTAAAAGTTTATTTGAATAAAAAACATTTCTATTCTATTCTATTCTATTACAAAAGTAAAATTCTATAGATTTTTACAGGGATAGTGTCCTTTTTGGCGGTGGTTTTAGAATACTTAGGTATATCCCGGAAGATCAAAGGGGAAAATAAAACAACGGAATTAAAAAAATTAAATCGTTACGAGCTAGTATCTATTATTTTCATAATCTTTAAAATAAGCTAAATTTTTATGTGATCCTCAGTAGAGCAGCTCTCCGCTCAAAACGCTGCGATAAATGAGTACTTACCATTAATTATATCAAACAGCAGCCCTCGCTTGCCGAGAACGAGACATCGTTGGCTGGAAGCCTCGCTACAAAGAGAATGCCGAATATAACGAAGCACATAAGCTCCTTGACGCTACCGGCTACTCTCCTCGTGACATCACAGAGAGGTTTCATCGTTGATTGTCGTTTTGAGATGGACCGTTCACCCAACGGGGTGTTTACAACACTGCGTTATTCAGTGCGGTATTCATGCTCCTTGGGATCTATTTCTTTAGCTTCAGCTTTATGGCTCATAGCATTGATCCAATTTGGTGACCCTGACTCTTGTGCGGGTCTCCGTCTCCGCAAGTCGGTGACCCTGACTCTTGTGCGGGTCTCCGTCTCCGCAAGTCGGTGACCCTGACTCTTGTGCGGGTCTCCGTCTCCGCAAGTCGGTGACCCTGACTCTTGTGCGGGTCTCCGTCTCCGCAAGTCGGTGACCCTGACTCTTGTGCGGGTCTCCGTCTCCGCAAGTCGGTGACCCTGACTCTTGTGTGGGGTCTCCGTCTCCGCAAGTCGGTGACCCTGACTCTTGTGCGGGTCTCCGTCTCCGCAAGTCAGTGACCCTGACTCTTGTGAGGGTCTCCGTCTCCGCAAGTCGGTGACCCTGACTCTTGTGCGGGTCTCTGTCTCCGCAAGTCAGTGACCCTGACTCTTGTGCGGGTCTCCGTCTCCGCAAGTCGGTGACCCTGACTCTTGTGCGGGTATCCGTCTCCGCAGGTTGGTGACCCTGACTCTTGTGCGGGTCTCCGTCTCCGCAAGTCGGTCACCTTTACTCTTGTGCGGGTGTCCGTCTCCGCAATTCTCATTTGATACCGTATTGAGATAATCTAAGCTTCGTGTTCTGTCAGCGGCGATCCATTCAAGAGACTGATATGCAGTAATGGACGTTTATCGGTTGAAATTATAAAGATAGATCTAAGCGAAGCCCACTGTGACTTTGAACTTTCGAAGTGGTACTTTATCATTAGCTATGTTCAACAATCAACAAGCTTTGTTGTGGCTAGTTGTAATTTCAAGCGGAATAGAACAATAGTATCGCTCGCTCCGCGCGGCGCTGCACCTGCGTCAACATTTTTATTAAAACCTGAATCGCTTCCGATAAAATTTTATCTGGCCATAAATTTGAAATAAAACACACTTCTGTTTGCTTTGTGATTTCTGGCATAATTTTTTTAAATATTTATGAAGTCACACATCACACACCTTTGGTAGTAAATCATTCACAAGTAAGAGATTTGTGTCACAATATCGAAACGCTTGGCGGCAAAGCTTTGCCGATAGAGTAGGAGCTAGCTACGGCCCAAGCATCCCACCTGATCTCCCCAAACCCCTCTTTTTGCCTCTGCCGGGTATCGTTCCCGTGAACTCCCACTTTCATAAGACCACAGCTGTGCTCACCACTGCGTCAGAGAGGTCAACGAGAAATCTTGTAATGGCCGATAAAGATGTTCAAGAAATAAAATGGTCTATTTTTATTCACCATTTTAATTGGTATGGCTGGTCGGTGATTAATGATTATGCCAAACTTTCAGAAACTTCAAAGTACGGGGACTCGGCGGGTTGTTAGAGATGCCGAACAAGATAAAGGGTTTCGTAAAAGAAATGCATTAGAATCAAAAGGTTAAGTAAAGTTGGAATTTATCTCAAATTATCATCAGCTATCAAAAATGGAAAGTTTATAGCTTATCGGACAATAATAATCACTATATATCGATGTACCTACCCAAGTAGCTGCAGATCGAATTTTATTTTTTTAATTGATATTGATCATAAAATTATAAATGTGTGCGTGAATTGTTCATGGATTTCATGTATTAACACATATTATATATGATTTACACATATTGTGCTACAACCACGCATAGTTAAAAGTTAGTTGATAAAGAAATCTTAAAATCACAAATTTTCAGTGTTTTTGTAAGGCCTAGCGCAAACATACAACTTTTAGTTGAACAACTATTTAGTTGTGTTTCATAAGTATAAAGGAATGTACTGCGATCATAGAATGTGCGTAAACTATCAACACGGTAGTTGCTCGACAAAAAAATCAAAAAGCCGTACGATTTGCTTTTGATTATAGTTTATTTGTGTGGAATTCACGAAAAGTACATAACTCGACTAAACAGTTTAGTCGATGTAAAAGTTGTATGTATGCGCCTTACAAAAAAAAAGCCAAAAGCAGGTTGTTTGGTGTACAAAATGAAAAGCCAGTCAGTAGTCTATAAAATCGCTGTAAAATCGCAGTAGTCTATAAGATGACCACTTTATTGTTACAAAACTTTCTATGTTGTATCTTTTGTTGTGTATTACATAATTATGTATTTTTGTTTGTTTGTTGTTCCGCCATCGTAGCGCACTAATTAGTGAGCCAGCCATGTTCGAGGATTATCGACTCTGAGGAAACATGGCCTCTTAGTTCACGTGACCGCTGTTCATCGCAAATGATATAATACTTTCATATCAAGAAAGAATACATTAATAAATGAAGTATCATCATAGGATAATAAGTTTTTGATTTCCAATGTAATAAAAACCGGTGAAGCGATGACGATTTGTACAGATGCCCGTAACCCGGTTTCACTCGTTAGTACCTACATAATAATTTAATGTTTTCACTAACGTTCTCTACCCTTTACGGGCTACCTATGATAAGTTAGGTGATGTTTTCTGTCAACTTATTTATCACGATCCTGTACGGGACACCTAAAAGGACATTGGGGCGGATGTTTAGAATAGAATAGAATAGAATAGAAATGTTTTTTATTCAAATAAACTTTTTTACAAGTGCTTATGAATCGTCGATGAGTCTACCACTGGTTCGGAATGCCGTTCCTGCCGAGAAGAACCAGCAAGAAACTCGGCAGTTGCTCTTTTCAAAATAAGTTTACATTCAATAGAATAGTTATACAGTTAAATTACCACCTACTGTCTCATGAATCGCTGGAACGAATTATGTCCACGCTTTTTTATCATCTAAATAGTCTTCAATTGCATAATATGCCTTTTTCATGAGATTAGTTTTAACTGATTTCTTAAACTTGTGTAAAGGCAAGTCTAAGATCGACTGTGGAATTTTATTATAAAACGTCACGCCCATTCCCACAAATGTCTTTCGGACCCTCTTGAGGCGACATCGAGGAATCACGAGCCTGTTTGGATTTCTAACTTGCCTATCATGTAAATCACCCTTTTTTTTGTAATTCACAATATTTTGTCTGACAAATATTATATTGTTGTAAATATATTGTGAAGCTACTGTAAGAATGCCTATTTCTTTAAATTTTTCTCGAAGGGAATCCCGCGGTTTTAAATTATATATTGCGCGAATTGCCCTCTTCTGCAATACAAAAATTTTTCCAATATCGGCTGCTTTAACCCATAATAAGATTCCGTATTTCCGTATACTATGGAAATATGCAAAATAAACAATTTTTGCAGTTTCTATGTCAGTTAACTGTCGAATCTTCCTAACAGCGTAAGCAGCAGAGCTAAGCTTGCCAGCAAGTGTTGCTATATGGGTGCCCCATTGCAGCTTTGAGTCCAGGGTTAATCCCAAGAACACTGTGGAGTCCTCACATTTCAAGGGTTCATTACATATCTTTAAATTTTTACTGACAGTTCTGGTGTTGGGCAATAAAAACTCAACACACTTGGTTTTTTTAGCATTTAAAAGTAGATTATTTGCCGTAAACCATTCAGAAACTTGAGATAATGCAATATTTACATCGTCAAAATTGTCTTTCGTCCTATCGACTTTAAAAATCAAAGACGTATCATCAGCAAATAGTACAATATCGCAAGTATTTTGGACAAAATGTGGTAAATCATTTATGTAAATCAAAAACATGAATGGACCTAGAATAGAACCCTGGGGTACACCCATTACCGAGGCTGATCCGGATGATTTTACATCATTGACACATACTCTTTGAACACGATCACTAAGATAAGACGCAATGAGGCTAAGCGCAAAATCTCTAATACCATAGTGGCTCAGTTTAAGCAAAAGGGTCTCGCGATCAACGCAGTCGAATGCTTTTGATAAATCACAGAAAATACCAATGGCATTCTGTGAGTTATTCCATGCATCGAATATGTGTTGCAACAGCGTTGCGGCTGCATCGGTTGTTGATCGACCCTTAGTAAAACCGTACTGCTCAGGGTGAAGAAGTTTATTTAAATTAAAGTGTAGAAGCAGTTGGTTGAGCATTATTTTTTCAAATATCTTGCTGAGAGTTGGCAAAATTGAAATTGGTCTGTAGTTATTCGGGTCACATTTGCTTCCCGATTTAAAAAGAGGTATTAATTTACTACATTTCATCAGGTCTGGAAAAGATCCAGAATCTACAGACTTATTAAAAATTAAAGCAAGATAGGGCGCAATAATATCAATGATATTGTGAATTATTTTAACTGATATTCCCCATAGATCTCCTGTTTTTTTATTTTGCAATGATTTAAATGTTTTGATAATATCATATGGGGTAACGTGTTTAAACCTAAATAATTTATTGCACTCAGAGACATTGCTTCTTAGAAGATTATAGGCTTCTGTTGGCGAGGAATTTAGAGAACTGGTCGTGGTTACTGGTATATTTTTGAAAAAGTTCTCAAATGTATTTGCAATTTCTATATCGGAGTCAATTACATGGTTGTTAATTTTAAGCTCCAGTTTATTATAATGTACCTTATTCTTACCCATTTCATCACCAATGATGTCCCATACTGCTTTTATTTTATTATCCGAATTGACAATTTTTTGTTTTATGTGAAGTGACTTTGCTTATATGCACACGTTCCTAAACAATTTGGAATAATTTCTTACATATTCTATAAACGCGGGGGCATAATTATATTGTTTTTCTGCATACAAGTCAAACAGCCTATTTCTACTTTTATAGATGCCAACAGTTGCCCAATCACTAAATTTAAGATTTTTAAATAATCTTTTTTCTATTACCTTAAAGACAGAGTTAAATTGAGAGTTTAATAGATCAAAAAACTCACTATAAATTTCATTCGGACCACCCTGTGCAACATCAAGCGTCGGCGTTGCAGCTGCGATATTTTGTTTGAATTGCCTTACTTTTTTGGTGGTAACTGGCCTATATTTTACTACTTTTGTTACATTCTGCTCACTGCTCGGAATAGATATCATTTGCCCGCAATGGTCAGATCTTAAATAAGTGATAATCAATTTTTTGATAATTTTACAATCCGAGAAAATGTTATCAATACAAATTGCCGAATGCGCTGTTATTCTTGTAGCTTCAACAAAAATATTTTCCAGGTTGAAACTTTTAAATAAGTTTAGTAATCTTCCTGTGATAGGCGTTTGATGCAAAATATCTATATTAAAATCTCCACAAATTACTATTTTCTTTGATGACCTACATAGCCGCCCTAAGGCGTCCTCCATGACCTCCTCAAAATGAACAAAATCGCCCGAGGGGGGTCGGTACACGCAGACTATAATATATCGGTCCAGCTCGACACAAGACAGCTCAATAATGCGTTCCATAGAAAGACTAACAATGTCTTTTCGCTCTTTGCAATTAATGTTATTGCGCGTTATTATTAAAGAACCCCCGCGTATAGCAGTCCCTCTGGAGAACGCACTTGACAGTAAATAATTATCAAAATGTATAATTAACTGATGAGAATTGAGCCAATGCTCGGACTTAGGATTGTATTTAGGAGCTACCTACGTTAAGAGACTCCTACTTAGGGGATGATTTAGGTATGTTTTATGAAAACGGGCATAATAATGTCAGGTTTTGTCGTCATGTATCGATTGAATGAATAATCATGGGATACCGTTACCGCGAGGTCTCAGTTCGGGGCGAACCACTAGTTAACTGTATTTATTATTTGTTGTTAAAGCGGCAAAAGAAATGCTGAAATACATAATATTCTGTGAAAACTTCAAATATGTAACTGTTCCCGAGACAGGCCGCTGGCGGACAGCGGAGGCTCAGTAAAAGGGTCTCGTTGGCGCCCTTTGCGTACGGAACTAGAAAAAGCATTCAATAAATGACTAATAGCAGTCTAATATAGTATTTTATACGGTACAAGCTGATGCCCGAGTGTATTAGGTTTTTAAAATCTCGTAGGAAGTCCTATAGATTTACTCGATTACAAGACGTAACGTTTTTTGTACTTCCTTAGAATTCAAGCTATCCTCTTGCTAAATAGAATAGAATAGAATAGAAATATTTTTTATTCAAATAAACTTTTACAAGTGCTTTCGAACAGTCGATGAATCTACCACTGGTTCGGAATGCCTTTCCCGCCGAGAAGAACCAGCAAGAAACTCGGCGGTTGCTCTTTTCAAAACAGATTTACAATACAGTAAATACTATGCTATATATGCAGTGTTTCCACAATGAGGGAAGTTCCAAAAATGCATACCGACTAACTTCTATCTTAAGATGGGCAGACATGAAGTAGCCCCATTCCCGCCTGTGCCCGTTCACGAGCATGACGCATGACCCAGCCATTGCTTCGCTCAACCATATTTGAGGGAACGTAACAACCCGCATCACACGACACCACCACAGAGATGTTTAAAGAGTGCGTGACATACTTATGCTACCCATGTTAAGGTATCGAATTGAAAACTAATATTCAAATACTCATTTTAAGACATCACTTAAATATTATTCCGATATTCAGTTCAGCGTTTTAGACGTGAAAGGAAAATAGACAGAGTTACCTATGCATTTGTAGCATTAATAGGTATGTACTTATATAGTTATTTTTTGTAAAAACAATATAAGCCATAATAATTAATATGTCTGAAATTCCCCTTAAAGTGCAACACATGGAGTTTGGGCCGTCGATCTGTCAGTCTTCAGTTCGCTGTTGATTGTTGAAGCTAATGGAGTGCGCTGATGGAGCGCATCAGGCCATACATGCAGGATTCACACCCGTAATAATTATCTTCAGTCACACTAGGAAGGGTTGAATTTAGACCCGTGTCACGTACCTACGATGAATAATTTTATTTACGTAGCTGACCTTTGTTGTCTCTGCAAAACTAAACAGATATTTATATGTGGGATGTGCTTATTGTGGGAAACGCTTGGCTCGCATTGCTTTCACAATTTCTATTCGACGTTGTTATTTTGACGAAGTAGTTCCCTGAGCAAGCATAAAGCCTTGTGCGAGAAGAGACAATCGTCCGATGCGTGAAATTTGAACGCGATCTTTGAACACAAGCTCGGAAGTATACTTAAAAGGTTACTAGCACTACGATTACAAAACCTCAAAAGTGTAACAGTTAAAAGTGCGGCCTGAAAACTGAAAGGTCAACGGTTCGATCCCACCTGTTGCACTAGAGCCATACCCACTCCTAAGACAAGCTTAGCACGTTTCTTTGGGCATCTACAAGTTCAGCAGTTCTAATATTTTCATTAAAATAATCAAAGAAAGATATGCAGAGACATGAAATAATGTTAAAAAGATATCAACCACTGCTGTTTTCTCTGCGCAGGACGCCGTAATTTATTTGCCGCTATAAGTGGTTTGCTTGACGCATCCGACACTGAACATTTTCCAGATGTTGGAACAGTAACTATTTAAATAATATGAAGTTTATATTTAAGTGTAATAAACTAACTAAAATAATACAACAAACTTTTCAGTAATAGTTTTATTAGAGGTAAAGTGTAAAATGAGCAGGCGATGCCACGAATGCTATAGTACAACATAATATTTGAAATACACGAAAAAGACTCAACATACGTGCAGCAAAACACAATAAAATAAAACAAAATAGTTTCTCATAAAGAAACAATTTCATAATTAGAATTTTTTTAGGGTTTCGTACGATGTCGAACGGGCGTCTTTAGTTGAAACCAAAACAATTTTTACTCAAACCAAATAATTGTTTGTTACAAAAACTATAACATAACAACTCACAACATATCAGCGTGTTGGATTTATTTTTAAACTTCGTCTCATCAGCTCTCATCTCGTCGACAACTCGAGGGTCCGGATCTTGTTAAGCTGCATCAGCGACACAGATAATGAAGATCTTAGATATCGACAGTGGCACGAGTGGACACTAGGTGTGTGCAAGCTATGACGTCATGAAGTCATGAAGTGCAAATACCACGATTCTAGTTCTGTTGCGGCGTGAATGAAGGAAAAACCGGCAAAAATTTACATTGTATAAAATAAGTAGGTATAAAACATGCCAATTTTGGTTTCAGTAGGAAAACATAATTTAGGTATTTAGTAAAAAGAAGAGATTTAGAAAATCAATTCACGAAAACCCCTTCTAAAAATGTAAATCTGCCTCGCGGGAAATTAGATTCATAAAGTTTGAGCTAGCTGTCGACGATTGTTAGGGTTCCGTACTGCATACTAAAAACGGAACCCTTATAGGATTACTTCGTTGTCTGTCTGTTTGTCCGTTTGTCTGTATGTCAAGACCCTTTTTCTCAGGATCGCGTGGAGATATATGAAGTTGAAATTATTATCAAATGCTCAGCTCTGCAATCCCTTGCTGCAGTGGTAAAATACAACTTCTAAGTCGATGCAATCAAAAGAAATGGCCATAAATGCTCCGTTTATGTTGCATATTTTGACACTCGCAAGGGAATCAAAACCTATAGGGTAATTCCCGTTGACCAATGTCATGTAGCACAAGTAAAGGAAAAATCCGAAAACCGTAAATTCGTAGTTGCATCAAAAAATATTTTTTTTTTGCTTTTATAAACTTGTTTGTAGTTGGTAAACTAACTGCGACCTAAAAGTTTGTACAGAGCCCTCGGTGCACGAGTTCGACTCACACTTGGCCGGTATTTTTAAGTAACTTCAAAAAGGAGGAGGTTCTCAATTCGTCGTAATCTTTTTTTTTATGTATGTTCACCGATTACTCGAAGACACCTGAACCGATTTGAAAAATTCAGAAAAAAAAGTTTGAAGTCTATTTTAAAAAAAAAAAATTTATATTTAATCATTTTCTTTCTTAACACGAGTAAATCCGACGTAAAACATATTCTGGTGACAATATTATATTTTTATAAAAATTCTGATGTTATTATTGTGAAGTGAAAATGGAAGAATGAATTATTGTTGAGAGTATTTCTCGGAAAGCGTAATCAGGTCATCACTTGCGCGCTGGAGGAGCGACGATTGTGGAGAGGAGCTACGGGAGATTATGGGAATATAATAAAGCTGTGTTCCCACGGAGCGGGAGGAGGAGGAGTCTCAGTGAGGCGGAGTGAGGCGGCCCGAGGCTCGTCGGCGCTGCCTCAGAGCCTCGCGGGACCAGCGGCCACCGCAAATGGTGCCGGACGGTACAAGCACTGAGCGAGCTATAGTATCTACCTACTCATGTCCGCGGCTTACGTATGATATTTAATGAAGCCTCAATAGCCCAACGAATAAAGGTGCGGAAAGAAAACTGAAAGGTCGCAGGTTCGAACCTCCCCTGTTGCATGCTATCTTGTCGTACGGACCCGCTCGGACTCCTACCACAAGCTTTCCATTTATCCTTACCGCTATTAAGTTCCCGCAAGGTTCAGTGATACTTGTGTGATACCTGTACGCCAACGACAATTTTCGCGCACAGCAAATAAAACTACAAACCAAAACATTTTTTGGTTTTTGGTTCAGAGAACAGTATACCTAATTCATCAGTTTAATTATTCAATTTATTTTATTTGCTGACTACGCGTCGACAAGTAGGCCATTACGTTACAGAATCTCGAACATTTGGCAAATATTACAACGCACAAAGTGGGAAACCCTGTGAATAGAGGGGCAGAGACGACGCACTATAAATTCGATACGGGCCAATTATCTCTTTCAGAGTACCCAGACCTCACAGTCATATTGTGAAACCTTTCTTCCATTCAAAGCTGATATAGATTCAAGAACAGCCTATAATAATATTAGTAAGGTAGTAGATTTGGACATATCGTGCGATAGTTTGCCTAAATTTAAGAAAAAATTAATGGTTCACTTTTTGTCCATATACGGGTAATTCTTCTTATTAATTAAAGTAGATATTATATTATTCACTAATTGACTGTCTCATATAAGTATCATAATATGGTTTGTTCATTCTTTTTCTCCAAGTAGTTCTTAAGCATGTTGTGGCAACCTGTAAGTATATTACTGCTCATTTGCTCTTCTCTTGTATTTTTAGTTTCTAATGTTATTTCTGTAGCCTGTTGGGTGTCCTTAATTAAATAAATAAAATAAAAATAAAATAAAATAAATAAATTATTATCTCATCTTGACACTGGCGGGTGGTACGTTGGAGAATGACTGTATAGGAAAAAACACGAAGCAAAGAATTCAATGCATTTATATTGCGCTTCACCAATGAACAAGTGTAAATAAAAAACTTCATTTTTAAAAACAAGCTTTTAGTTCCTGGATATATCGTCAGACCTGAATATCATCTAGGCCCAGAGTACGTCGTTTCTTTACTGAGTTCCTATGATCACCTTCCAGCTCCATCATCAGATCAGACCCTGGTGACCATCTAAAAACAAAGTACTCGTCAAGACGAATCAAACGAGCCCAAAACTCGATGGGATTTATTATGTATGCAAAATTTCAGCTCAATCGGTAACCGGGAAGTGGATCAAATTTAATTTGCAAGATTCGATGACAAAAATCGTTGATGACAATCATCGGGACAGGTGAAACTAAATAAAAGCTTGTAATAATAAAATAAGAATAATTTTATTTTATAAGAATAATTGGAAGGAGGAGATAAAGAGAAAAATATATTCAGGAGGAACACGAAGTACGTCCTCTTGTAAGTTGCTTTATCCTTGTCTCATTATGTTTTCATATTTGGGAGTTAGTACAAAATGTTTCACATTTTTTCGCTCTTTATATTATTTTACTTTGTAGCCTTTCAGTATATATTTTTAGCTGACTTCCTTATAAGGAGGAGATGTTTGGTCCGGTATGTAAAATTTTAGTTCAAAAATCTAAAACTTCTCTGCATCGGCCGGGAATCGAACCCGGGCCGCCCGCGTGGCAGGCGAGCATTCTACCACTGAACCACCGATGCTTGATAGACAATATCAAAATATAGTACTATGATCATAGACTTATTAAATTAGTAACATAGATGAAAATTGATACAACGAATTATGTGTAATATAAATCTTTTGCCGACGCTGTTAAGTTGATAATGATGACACGATTTCACATCAGCGGTGAAAGGCGTGCAGTGGCCAGTGACGCGCGTCACAGGCGGTCAAGTGAGTTGAGAGCGGGTTCGATTCTCGTGTGCGCCGGTTATATACGGCTTGTCTACACGGAGGGATTATTGTAAGGTCATCATCATCATTTATGGCCTGCTGCAGTCTACTTGATCCGAATACCTATTGCAATTTTCATTTTTTATATGGAGTCCTAAAATCAGTGAAAATCTCGGTAAAATCGGTTCGGAAGATTGACCCCCGTCCAAACGGACAAAATTAAGAATAAACGTGTTAATAATCATGATAAGAGGAAGATATTCATCATCATCATTAGTAAACCATCAACGGCTCAATTGTTCCTATCGGCACTAATTGGACAATAGACTAACTATCTATTATCTATGTGCACCCTGGCTACCTTTGGCTTCGATTTTATTTTTGAACTCCATTCCCGTCGTTGTCACTTTGTTGTATGGACTTTGTTTGTGCACTCTGTTTCTTTTTCTTTCAAGTACTTTGTTTCTTTCAAGTAACAAGTGAATAAAAAGAATTCAGCACTAACAACCGAAAAAAATAAAAACAATTATAATAGAGGTTCTCCTAAATTATTATCGTTTCCTCGGTTACCTTACCTACATAGATCACAGTATATCTTATCTACGGATGTAGGTAATACTCGCGCCGACTATCTACAGAATAAATAACGACACCCGCGTGTTGGGGCTATTTACAAATTCTCCGCTGCGGAGTGGAACTGCTCTGAACGAATCGTAGATCGGCCGACGTCAACAGTAAGAACTCATGAAAAGCCGGTTTCCGTGGGAATCGCCGCGATAGCGTGATGTATGCCGCACCCGGGCGCTAACGACTCCTTAGCATAGCTCTACTGCTAACTACTTCCGATACAGAACACTAGCCCACCCCGCGACTTGACGTATTTGTAGACACTCCGTAGGAACTCTTTTACTACAGGACAAAAGTGTTCAACATAATAATATCCTTTCCTCGAGATCCAAACCATCTCCTTGTCGAGTTTTTATGAAATCACTTTGGCGTTTAAGGCGTGAAAAGGTAACATACAGACATTCAAGCAGAGTCGCATCTATAGACGACATTCAGCGACAAAACGTTGGATTCAGGGAGAAGTTATAAGTTATAAGTTATAGTTCATGCAATATAAACAAAGCACATAAGTGACCAAAGAAAAGTCCTCTTTGAGATCTAATATTTTTCTTTAACTAATAAAAAAGTGTCTGCATCGGCCGGGAATCGAACCCGGGCCGCCCGCGTGGCAGGCGAGCATTCTACCACTGAACCACCGATGCTTGTGTCGTATATGAGAATGATAACGACTAGCTTGAGCTGGCGGCGGCACGCGGCGGTGAAAGTGCCGCCGCAGCGGCAGTGACGTGCGGCGGCGGCTTCTCGACCGAGCCACTCGGTAGTTACAACATTCTACCGCTACTATCAGGTAAGTATTTTATTATTATACTTTATTTTATTATTATACTTTTTACGAAGCAACGGCTGGATCATGCGTCATGCTCGTGAAAGGTATCACCGACGGGAATGGGGCTACTTTCTAACTGCCCGTTTTGACATGAATTGAATTGTAGTATTGCTTTTTTGGAACTTACCCTCATTGTGGATATATTATATTCGATTCTATTCTAACAAAATTGCATGGGTTAAATCGGCTTGGCATCCGGCTGCCCACTAGATAGAATAAAAAACTTGTTACAATTTAATAGCTACATAAAATGATTATTTTGAAAAGAGCAACTGCTGGGTTTCTTGCCGGCTCTTCTCAGCAGAATCCGCTTTCCGAACCGGTGGTAGAGTCATGACGTGTCATAATAGCCTACCCTAGATTGGCCTACGTGAAATAAATGATTTTGAATTTTAAATTTCGTCCCAAAAACTTATATAGGTACCTATATAAGACAGAAAAAACAATAAACAGTGGACGAGAAAACGCTTATCTCACGCGTAGAGGTAGAGAGACGAACGGTACTGGTGACCGGGAATCACCTATTTGTCAGGCTTGTCATGACTAACGCTGACTACACAAACAACGTTAACGTTAATCTTAATCCCCATAATTAATCAGCTCCCATAGCTAAATCCTAATGGCTATTAATCTCGCAGCCGCGTTGTTCGCTGAATATCGTAAGGAATACTTAAGAGCTATCACAAATCTATTTGACAAGTCAAATGAAAAATATGTAAATTTTTAGTATTTATTTTCTATTCTACTGTTTAAAATATACTTTTATATTTCTTGTAAATATCAAAGTATTTAAACAGCATCTTTGTGCAGAAATTCATAATATTATATTGTTTTTATCCAGACGCATAATAAAAACATGCGACGATGGCGGAGAAGTGCGAACCCATTGATGGAGTCAGTTGTCCATTCCGCTTAAACAAAATGAGCAGAAGTGTATACAATGGTGAAGAAGGATCTTGATGAAATAAGTGTTGCTGCTGTGAAGAATGAGGCTAGTCAGGTTTTCAGCTCTCCTTATAATGTCATTGGAAAAACGCTGAAGTTGCACAGTTCGGAACCAGCTGCTAGTGTTATGAAGAAAAATTTCAGCACCTTGTATATGTCAAGTGAGCACAGTTTTGAACCCAGAACCTGATGATGAAGAGGATACTGAAGTTATTCTGTTTTCATAGGATACCATATTGCTATCCACGAATAAAAAAGAACTGGAAGCTCTCCAATGCGTGGACGCTACATACATAGTGCCCGCATGCAGTCCCACATACTACCCTAATGACCCGAAAGGTGGCGGTTCTATCCTTTCCACCAACAAAAGCATTCCCAAGGAGGGTTGACGTCAGGCAGGCGGCCGGTCGTAAAATATCAAGCCGAACCACTTACAACATGACTTACAAGCCATGTTGTCCCGACCCCACATAGCGTGGGAAAAGGAGAGGGAGATGATGACTTAAGAGCTATCACCCATCGTCTAAAAAGCTGATGACGTATTTATAGATTCATATTTGATGATGCCAAAGCATCCGAGTCTATAGGCAGATGAGAGATTTTGGGTTTCTGAATGATTACATTAACATAAGCAGGAAGTGACAATTTCATACGAGATAAATATAAAGAAAGTCACGTCTCGTAAGTGACATATATTTCGATTAGACGCCGTGAGCGGAGAACACAATAACCGCGCCTCCCGCGCCGCGCGGCCACAAGCACCTCGCGGGCGGTGAGCGAGGGCTCCCCCGAGATATACACCCGCACCTGGTATATACCTCGTACACAACTACCCTGTATGGGGTATACAGGTAGGTGAGCCGCGATCGAGAACTAATAAAAAACTAAACTTTACTAATTGTTTTTACTTTTATCGCCATTAAACTGTCACACCCCCTCTGCTAAGTGCCCCGATTCCATCTTAGCCTACATCGTCCTCATCGGCCGAGTGTAACTTTCATGTTGACGTAAACGTTGCGTAATGTCTTTAATAATTATGTAGATAACAAATCAAAGTTCCCAAAAACCCAATACCCATTATCAAATGACAGAGGTGGATATTTAACGATAAGTTGAAAAGTTAATAGTTATACTCAGGGGTGTGGTGAAATCGATATCTTAATACAAGAATATTACTGTCAACAAACTGCGTACATTCTCTAAAACCTTTACAAGTGTTGATTCAGAGGTCTAACTGAGGTTCGGTTTTTACCCATTCTCCATAATTCATATTTCTCTTATTATCATATTTTAATTCATAGATCTGGTCACTTGTGTATAACGGAATTAGTAGCATCATCGTAGTATAGAAATATTAATGCGAAATGTACTAAAGCAGATGACGCAACGCCGCGCGCCGCAAGCCGCGAGAGCATTGCTAATGCCGTAGAGTTTCATAGTTTCGTCGTTAGAGCAATATCTAAACTAGCGGAGAGAGCGCGCCAACCTTTCACGGACGACGCTATGTACCAATATTCAGTATCGCGATGCAAAACCCAATAATATTCCCGAATCTCGCTAAATGCCTTCACCAGTTACAATACATTTTCAATTTGCATAGCCCTGTCGCCGCACTGCCGTCATTACATTATGACTCTTCGCGCAGTAGCAATAGGAGCCGGGATCGCAGGAGACAGCTGCATCATTGTAGTTACATTATACAAAACGAGAGGATTGAACATTTGCTAATGGTTTTTAAGAAGTATTTTAGTAGGTATAGTATTTTCAAATCCAAAGATTCCTCGCATTTTGACGGAAAACGCTCTCTTCGGCATAGTACGTCATAGTAGGTACTATGTCTCACTTTGCTATGGGTTGTAACCCCGTTTCTTTTACGGGGGTTCCTTGCGATATTAGCGCGATGGACACCCAGATCTGTGTAAGCTTGCATTCTGTACACCGACAATCATTTACAGCGGGTGGACATCCCACCCCACCGGTGGGACCACAGTATGTCCACGCGATATATACGTGTAAGTATTCATAAGTTACTCAAATAATAACAATAAAATAAAAAAAATAAAAACCTAACCAATAACACCAGTTTTTCATGAAAATGGCAACACTGTAAAATTTTAAAACAGTATTGCTGCGTGTCTTGGAACTTATATCGATAGCCGTAAAACAGAAAAACTTTTTTTCTGTAATCAAATCGACTTAAGAAATTTTCCTTTTTTTGTTATTGTAATAATATTTAGGTTACCATATGAAACAGCAGAAAATAATAAGTTTCAGGAAATGCATGGAATGCGGCGCCCGAGCCGGAGGCGGGACGCGCGTGACCGGTCGCGAAGTGCGTCCGAGCGATAACAAATAACTTCAATATTGGTATACGTGTTGTGTGAACTGCTCCGTGCCACAACAAAGTGTTTGCGAGCGCTAACATCGTCAGTGAATGGCAATCCATTCACTATTGGTATGGAGCCTATTAGCATGGAGAGGTCTGAGAAAATGGAAGCAATCTTAAGGTTGAGGATGAATCCTCCGGTCTATCGTCCGAAGGGCGATGAGGCGTTAAATTAACTTCATTTTGGGGCCGAGATATTTTTGTAAAATATTGTAATAAGAAAGACCAATATAACTATTCTTTAAGGTAGATTAGCCCGGCACGTGAATTAATGAAATGATTCATAAATAAGAGTACGCCTAAGTACGACGATGTCGAAACTTAGTACCTCCTTATACGAAAAAAATGATAATCATCTTTAAGCACCAAAACATTGTGCTCCTAAAAGTGGAAAAATGGATGAAGACATAAGAAGTAATAAAATCATAGGCACGTTCTAAATATTATCTATTTATTTATTTATTTAATAATTTATTTTATATAATATAAATATATTATTACTACTAGTAGGGCGCGTGGGTGCGCGGCCCGCAAGCGGACCGCGGTTTTTCTATCGTCAAGTGAACTTTCAGGTCCTGATCATTTTCTATCAAATAACCACTCTTCCATCTTTTATACTCTCCGAGATAGATGCCGATGAAATTGGTATGGCCGCCATCTTGAAACCGCCATTTTCAAATTTTTTTTCAGCTCATTGCCAATTGGATGAGGTTTCGAGTATTTTTTGTTTGAGCACCTCCCACCTATCTTCAATACCCTGGCCGTGCTCCTCACCCACCTGCCAAACCCTCGATCATCATATCTCATCATTTGTCAGAATGAGAATTCTTTTATAAAAACAAATTTTGAAAAGGAACCGTATCAAAGTCTTGCATAGTTCTCAGCTTCTAGTCTATTCAATATTCGCCATATATTTTGTATGGAGAAAAAAAAATTCCGCCATCTTGATTTTTTTTCTGTTCATCAAGTAGACCTTCGGGTCTTGATTATCTTTTTCCAAGAACCCAATCTTCTATCTTTTATACTCCCCGAGATAGACACGGAAGAAATTTGTATGGCGGCCATCTTTTTTCCGCCATTTTGAATTTTTTTTCAGCTTACTGCGAATTGGATGAGGTTTCGAGTGACATTTGTTGGAGCACCCCCCACCTATCTTTGATACCCTGGCCGTGCTCCTCACCCGTCTCCGAAATCCTCAATCATCAGCTCTCTCCATATTTTTCCTCCGAATGAATTTTTGTCTTCTACACGAAACCATCAGTGAAAAAAAATTTTTCATACAAAATTTTACAGGAGAGGTGATCAATGAGTGAGTGAATCAGCACGAGCAGCTATATATATATTAACTAGTAGGGCGCGTGGGTGCGCGGCCCGCAAGCGGACCGCGGTTTTTCTATCGTCAAGTGGACTTTCAGGTCCTGATCATTTTCTATCAAATAACCACTCTTCCATCTTTTATACTCTCCGAGATAGATGCCGATGAAATTGGTATGGCCGCCATCTTAAATCCGCCATTTTGAAATTTTTTTCAAATCACTGCCAATTGGATGAGGTTTCGAGTATTTTTTGTTTGAGCACCTCCCACCTATCTTCAATACCCTGGCCGTGCTCCTCACCCACCTTCCAACCCCTCGATCATCATATCGCATCATTTGTCAGAATGAGAATTCTTTTACAAAAACAAATTTTGAAAAGGAACCGTATCAAAGTCTTGCATAGTTCTCAGCTTCTAGTCTATTCAATATTCGCCATATATTTTGTATGGAGAAAAAAAAATCCGCCATCTTGATTTTTTTTCTGTTCATCAAGTAGACCTTCGGGTCTTGATTATCTTTTGCCAAGAACCCAATCTTCCATCTTTTATACTCCCCGAGATAGACACGGAAGAAATTTTTATGGCGGCCATCTTTTTTCCGCCATTTTGAATTTTTTTTCAGCTCACTGCGAAGGTTTCGAGTGACATTTGTTCGAGCACCCCCCACCTATCTTCGATACCCTGGCCGTGCTCTTCACCCGTCTCCGAAATCCTCAATCATCAGCTCTCTCCATATTTTTCCTCCGAATGAATTTTTTTTCTCTATACGAAACCATCAGTGAAAAAAAAATTTTTCATACAAAATTTTACAGGAGAGGTGATCAATGAGTGAATCAGTCAGTGAATCAATCAGTGAATCAGCACGAACAGCTATATATATATTAACTAGTAGGGCGCGTGGGTGCGCGGCCCGCAAGCGGACCGCGGTTTTTCTATCGTCAAGTGGACTTTCAGGTCCTGATCATTTTCTTTCAAATAAAAAAAATTTCATACAAAATTTTACAGGAGAGGTGATCAATGAGTGAGTGAGTGAATCAGTGAATCAGTCAATCAGCCCCAGCAGCTATATATATATTAATTAGTAGGGCGCGTGGGTGCGCGGCCCGCAAGCGGACCGCGTATTTTTTACTCGTTAAGTAGACTTTCAGGTCCTGATCATTTCTATCAAAAAACCACTCTTCCATCTTTTATATTCTCTGAGAAAGACACCTTTGAAATTTGTATAACCGCCATCTTGAATCCGCCATTTTGAATATTTTTCATTTCACTGCCAATCGGATGAGGTTTCGAGTATTTTTTGTTTGATCAGCCCCCACCTATCTTGAATACCCTGGCCATGCTCCTCACCCATCTTCCAAATCCTCGATCAGCATTACTTTCCATATTTTTTTCTCCGAATCATTAGTCAGGATGAGAATTCTTCTATAAAAACTTTTGAAAAGTAACCTTCGTCTTGCATAGTTTGTATGGAAATAAAATTCCGCCATCTTGATTTTTTTCCATTCATCAAATAGACCTTCAGGTCCTGATCATCGTTTGCTAAGAAACCACTCTTCCATCTTTTATACTCCCCGAGATATATGCCGATGAAATTGGCATGGCCGCCATCTTGAATCCGCCATTTTGGAATTTTTTTCAGCTCATTGCCAATTGGATGAAGTTTCGAGTATTTTTTGTTTGAGCACCTCCCACCTATCTACAATACCCTGGCTGTGCTCCTCACCCACCTTCCAAACCCTCGGTCATCATATCTCATCATTTGTCAGAATGAGAATTCTTTTATAAAAACCAATTTTGAAAAGGAATCGTATCAAAGTCTTGCATAGTTCTCAGCTTCTAGTCCCTTCAATATTCGCCATATATTTTGTATGAAGAAAAAAAAATCCGCCATCTTGGATTTTTTTTTCTATTCATCAAGTAGATCTTCGGGTCCTGATCATCTTTTGCCAAGAAACCACTCTTCCATATCTTATACTCTCCGAGATATACACCGACGAAATTTGTATGGCCGCCATCTTTTTTCCGCCATTTTGAATTTTTTTTCAGCTCGCTGCCAATTGGATGAGGTTCCGAATGACATTTGTTCGAGCACACCCCACCTATCTTTAATAACCTGGCTGTGCTCCTCACCCGTCTCCGAAATCCTCACTCATCAGCTCTCTCCATATTTTTCCTCTCAATGAATTTTTGTCTTCTATACAAAACCATTGGTGAAATAAAAAAATTTTATACAAAATTTTACAGGAGAGGTGATCAATGAGTGAGTGAGTGAATCAGCACGAGCAGCTATATTATATTAACTAGTAGGGTGCGTGGGTGCGCGGCCCGCAAGCGGACCGCGGTTTTTCTATCGTCAAGTGGACTTTCAGGTCCTGATAATTTTCTATCAAATAACCACTCTTCCATCTTTTATACTCTCCGAGATAGATGTCTATGAAATTGGTATGGCCACCATCTTTAATCCGCCATTTTGATTTTTTATTTAGCTCACTACCAATTGGATGAGGTTTCGAGTATTTTTTGTTTAAGCACCTCCCACCTACCTATCTTCAATACCCTGGCCTTGCTCCTCACCCGCCTTCCAAACCCTCGATCATCATAATATCTCATCATTTGTCAGAATAAGAATTCTTCTATAAAAACCAATTTTCCAAATTAACCGTATCAAAGTCTTGCATAGTTCCCAACTTCTAGTCTCTTCAATATTCGCCATATATTTTGTATGGAGAAAAAAATCATCCGCCATCTTGATTTTTTTTCTGTTCATCAAGTAGACCTTCGGGTCTTGATTATCTTTTGCCATGAACCCACTCTTCCATCTTTTATCCTCTCCGAGATAGACACCGACGAAGTTTGTATGGCCGCCATCTTTTTTCCGCCATTTTGGATTTTTTTTCAGCTCACTGCCAATTGGATGAGGTTTCGAATGACACTTGTTCGAGCACCCCCCACCTATCTTTGATACCCTGGCCGTGCCCCTCGCCCGTCTCCGAAATCCTCAATCATCAGCTCTCTCCATATTTTTCCTCCGAATGAATTTTTTTCCTCTATACGAAACCATCAGTGAAAAAAAATTTTTCATACAAAATTTTACAGGAGAGGTGATCAGTCAGTGAATCAATCAGTGAATCAGCACGAACAGCTATATATATATTAACTAGTAGGGCGCGTGGGTGCGCGGCCCGCAAGCGGACCGCGGTTTTTCTATCGTCAAGTGGACTTTCAGGTCCTGATCATTTTCTATCAAATATCCACTCTTCCATCTTTTATACTCTCCGAGATATATGCCGATGAAATTGGTATGGCCGCCATCTTGAATCCGCCATTTTGAAATTTTTTTCAGCTCACTGCCAATTGGATGGGGTTTCGAGTATTTTTTGTTTGAGCACCTCCCACCTATCTTCAATACCCTGGCCGTGCTCCTCATCCACCTTTCAAACCCTCGATCATCATATCTCGTCATTTGTCAGAATGAGATTTCTTTTATAAAAACAAATTTTGAAAAGGAACCGTATCAAAGTCTTGCATAGTTCTCAGCTTCTAGTCTATTTAATATTCGCCATATATTTTGTATGGAGAAAAAAAAATCCGCCATCTTGATTTTTTTTCTATTCATCAAGTAGACCTTCGGGTCTTGATCATCTTTTGCCAAGAACCCACTCTTCCATCTTTTATCCTCTCCGAGATAGACACCGACGAAGTTTGTATGGCCGCCATCTTTTTTCCGCCATTTTGGATTTTTTTTCAGCTCACTGCCAATTGGATGAGGTTTCGAATGACATTTGTTCGAGCACCCCCCACCTATCTTTGATACCCTGGCCGTGCCCCTCGCCCGTCTCCGAAATCCTCAATCATCAGCTCTCTCCATATTTTTCCTCCGAATGAATTTTTGTCCTCTATACGAAACCATCGGTGAAAAAAAAAATTTCATACAAAATTTTACAGGAGAGGTGATCAATGAGTGAGTGAGTGCGAGTTTTGGTTGTTGTCGACGAGAACATTTTATCGAGCACAAGAATGTTCACTGCGCTGCGCCGTGGAGCGGCGACGGAATGTTCTCAGCGGCTCAGAACAATACGGCTATGAAAAGTTGATAGCACTGAGAGGAGCTCAGCGAAAGAACACAGGCAGTGCGGAGTTCCGTGGACTGAATCTGTGAGCTCAAATATATATTCTTAGATCACCAATTTTGAACTCTCTTCCAATTAACAGGAGTTTCTCAGTTCAGATGGTTGCTTTTTAGGGTTCCGTACCCAAAGGGTACCGGGACCCTATTACTAAGCCTACGCTGTCCGTCCGTCCGTCCGTCTGTCAGCGGGTTGTATCTCGTAAACCGTAATAGATAGACAGATGAAATTTTCACATATTATGTATTTCTATTGCCGCTATAACAACAAATAATAAAAATTAAATTAAATTAAAATATTTCCATGGGTACATGGAAATATTTTTATTTAATTTTTTTTAACGGAACCCTAAAAGAGCGAGGCCCGACCCACGACGAGGGTGAGATACAAATTTTTAAAGATATATTTTATTAATTAGATACTTATTACTAGAACTTATTACGAGAATTGTGTTTTGGCTTCAAATCTAAAGTGTTTTGTAAAGTGCAACGCGACACACTGGAATATTTTTAGATTTATGCAGGACGCCGACAAATGGAATAGAAAAGTTTAGTAAATTAAATAACCATTGTCAGGAACATGGTTTAATTGTCAGATTCATGTTTAAAATTGATAAAGACTTTAAGAAATGATAAAGATGTCGTCATTTTGTTTATTGAAATGAGTTTAATTGAATCGACATTTGTCAATGTTGACAGTGTTGGCACGCCATCTTGCGCGCCATCTTGGAATATTAGTATAAATGCAGCTATTTTGACGATGCGAGTTCAGTCTTTGCCAGTCTCTCATCCGATTAATAGATCCGTTCGTGTCTAGGTCGTTGTGTTTGATTGAGGGATTGCGATAGCAATCGCGCCCTAATCGAATAAATATTGCCAGTGCGCTTAAGATTGATGTAATTGATTAATTAATGTTCAGATGTTTTTGATAACCACCCTCACGTTCAGATGGTGTTTGTCTGTCGTGTTGGTGGTTAAATAGATTAGATGTGAGGAAAGGGGCCGTTATGGGAATGGAGGAGACGGCTATAGGTAGGGTTTAAGCGTTTTAAGAGAATAAATAAGTATTCTCTTAAGGTATGATTAGTTTGTGAGCAATAGGCTTTGAGTGGCTCGGTTTTAAAGAGTAAAGTGTCGATATTTGTGACACCTTATCACTTGGTTTTAAAGTCACTGCGTTTGCGACGAGTTTCCAAGGAATTTCAATTAACTCTAAGAGACTTCAATAAAGCGTAATGATACCGAATTACTAATTTAAACTCGCCACGGTGTTCGATGGATCCAATGTCCTCCGAAGAAACTGAATTTTGGCCATATCGGTTAACGGAGGTTGCGACTAATCAAATACGCAGAGGTATTACAGTGCACAAAGATAATTTGCAAATACAAGTGTACTCTCTATTCCCTCCCTGTGCACTCTCTAATCTAATCCTACCCGGGAAGAGACCTCTACGTGACTGACTTTACGTGTTGTCCGAGGCTTGGGCCGCACGAGGCCTCGTGATCTGCGCCAATGAGGCAGCCGATGGGTCTACTCTACTACTTCGTAAGACGATGCTCTACAGACCACAGCCCTCACCCGGCGGAAGGCCTTAGCCTCCGTCCTGAACAACAACGCGCCTCCCGCGGCCGCGTCACGCGTCCGCGCGTTGACACCCGCCACCGGCCGCTCGGCTTTGTATCGCCAATAAATCGAGCGCTGTCCGAACAGAGACCGGTAAATCACAATACGGCGTCTTTTTATTTGTTGATGCTGAGCGGTAGTTTATGAAGGTGTTTCGGCGCAAACGCCTTGTCTCGTTGTGATAGAAGTGGAGGAGCTACAATATTTGCTATTAATACAGAACAGGCGTTTCACAAACTACTTATCCTAATTTATGTCAAAATATGTCATTCGTTTTCTCACCGTCAACGGATCAAGAATATAGCAGCTAATTTCTAAAGTTAGACTTTTATTTGCCCCATTGTATGCCTAAACATACAGAAGGTATCTTGATATAAATATTACTATTTGATTGGCACAGATACTACCAAAATTGACCTACTATTACATTTCTAAAGCTATAAACTAGTTTTTGCCCTCGACATCGTCAGAATTAAAATTTGGTCAAGAATCAACATCTGGTGGCCCAATTTTTACGAAAGTTTGAACCATTTTTAAGCTAGATTATAGCAATGCTTCCGGAGTTGTCACTCTACTCAGTGCAGTGATAATATCCGCGGGGCGCCCAAACTTACAACCAGAAACTTTGTAATAGTGGAGATGAATAAAATTAGTCTAATTGTTACATGACTGGGCAGTTCTGTACTCTCGCTGACTGCGATTGCAGTGCGAGGTGACAGCGCGCGACGGCGGCGGCGAACACTGCGGCGGGTAATCTAATATATAAAATTAGTCTAATTGTTACATGACTGGGCAGTTCTGTACTCTCGCTGACTGCGACTGCAGTGCGAGGTGACAGCGCGCGACGGCGGCGGCGAACACTGCGGCGGGTAATCTAATATATAAAATTAGTCTAATTGTTACATGACTGGGCAGTTCTGTACTCTCGCTGACTGCGACTGCAGTGCGAGGTGACAGCGCGCGACGGCGGCGGCGAACACTGCGGCGGGTAATCTAATATATAAAATTAGTCTAATTGTTACATGACTGGGCAGTTCTGTACTCTCGCTGACTGCGACTGCAGTGCGAGGTGACAGCGCGCGACGGCGGCGGCGAACACTGCGGCGGGTAATCTAATATATAAAATTAGTCTAATTGTTACATGACTGGGCAGTTCTGTACTCTCGCTGACTGCGACTGCAGTGCGAGGTGACAGCGCGCGACGGCGGCGGCGAACACTGCGGCGGGTAATCTAATATATAAAATTAGTCTAATTGTTACATGACTGGGCAGTTCTGTACTCTCGCTGACTGCGACTGCAGTGCGAGGTGACAGCGCGCGACGGCGGCGGCGAACACTGCGGCGGGTAATCTAATATATAAAATTAGTCTAATTGTTACATGACTGGGCAGTTCTGTACTCTCGCTGACTGCGACTGCAGTGCGAGGTGACAGCGCGCGACGGCGGCGGCGAACACTGCGGCGGGTAATCTAATATATAAAATTAGTCTAATTGTTACATGACTGGGCAGTTCTGTACTCTCGCTGACTGCGACTGCAGTGCGAGGTGACAGCGCGCGACGGCGGCGGCGAACACTGCGGCGGGTAATCTAATATATAAAATTAGTCTAATTGTTACATGACTGGGCAGTTCTGTACTCTCGCTGACTGCGACTGCAGTGCGAGGTGACAGCGCGCGACGGCGGCGGCGAACACTGCGGCGGGTAATCTAATATATAAAATTAGTCTAATTGTTACATGACTGGGCAGTTCTGTACTCTCGCTGACTGCGACTGCAGTGCGAGGTGACAGCGCGCGACGGCGGCGGCGAACACTGCGGCGGGTAATCTAATATATAAAATTAGTCTAATTGTTACATGACTGGGCAGTTCTGTACTCTCGCTGACTGCGACTGCAGTGCGAGGTGACAGCGCGCGACGGCGGCGGCGAACACTGCGGCGGGTAATCTAATATATAAAATTAGTCTAATTGTTACATGACTGGGCAGTTCTGTACTCTCGCTGACTGCGACTGCAGTGCGAGGTGACAGCGCGCGACGGCGGCGGCGAACACTGCGGCGGGTAATCTAATATATAAAATTAGTCTAATTGTTACATGACTGGGCAGTTCTGTACTCTCGCTGACTGCGACTGCAGTGCGAGGTGACAGCGCGCGACGGCGGCGGCGAACACTGCGGCGGGTAATCTAATATATAAAATTAGTCTAATTGTTACATGACTGGGCAGTTCTGTACTCTCGCTGACTGCGACTGCAGTGCGAGGTGACAGCGCGCGACGGCGGCGGCGAACACTGCGGCGGGTAATCTAATATATAAAATTAGTCTAATTGTTACATGACTGGGCAGTTCTGTACTCTCGCTGACTGCGATTGCAGTGCGAGGTGACAGCGCGCGACGGCGGCGGCGAACACTGCGGCGGGTAATCTAATATATAAAATTAGTCTAATTGTTACATGACTGGGCAGTTCTGTACTCTCGCTGACTGCGACTGCAGTGCGAGGTGACAGCGCGCGACGGCGGCGGCGAACACTGCGGCGGGTAATCTAATATATAAAATTAGTCTAATTGTTACATGACTGGGCAGTTCTGTACTCTCGCTGACTGCGACTGCAGTGCGAGGTGACAGCGCGCGACGGCGGCGGCGAACACTGCGGCGGGTAATCTAATATATAAAATTAGTCTAATTGTTACATGACTGGGCAGTTCTGTACTCTCGCTGACTGCGACTGCAGTGCGAGGTGACAGCGCGCGACGGCGGCGGCGAACACTGCGGCGGGTAATCTAATATATAAAATTAGTCTAATTGTTACATGACTGGGCAGTTCTGTACTCTCGCTGACTGCGACTGCAGTGCGAGGTGACAGCGCGCGACGGCGGCGGCGAACACTGCGGCGGGTAATCTAATATATAAAATTAGTCTAATTGTTACATGACTGGGCAGTTCTGTACTCTCGCTGACTGCGACTGCAGTGCGAGGTGACAGCGCGCGACGGCGGCGGCGAACACTGCGGCGGGTAATCTAATATATAAAATTCTCGTGTCACAATGTTCGTTCCCGTACTCCTCCGAAACGGCTTGACCGATTCTCATGAAATTTTGTGAGCATATCGAGTAGGTCTGAGAATCACCCAACATCTATTTTTCATAGCCCTAAATGATAAGGGTGACCAACCACTAAATATTTTTGCTGGCGTTACAAAGTTCGCGGGGTCAGCTAGTATAATATTTAATTCCCTCTCCGAATATAAATTTAAAGCTCAAGGAACTGCGGGAAGCTAAGTTTGTTCACGTGTTGTGTCACGTTCCGCCTGAGCCTGAGCGTGCAAGTGAGAGCGCGGAACAAGCGATAGAGAGGCACGATCGGCCCAAGCTTTGTTCATCAATGTTTCTTTATGACGTTATCACGTAAAACTATCGTCCGTAAACCGACTTTATAGACAACCATTTTTTTTAAACCTTAAAACCATACTGATTTTATTACTACATGTATTTTATTACAAGAGCAGTAACCTCATATCTGTAAATGATGTTATTCTATTTTTTTAATCTCATGTTTTATTGCAAATATCTATTTGTGTGAGATCCATCGAAGCCCACATTATGGGGACAATAATATCTCGAGGCGCGGCACAGCTCCGTGTTCTTCGCCGGTACATAGTAGGTACGTACAGGTATACTGACCTAGAGTCGCGAGTGTTTAATTTTTAACTTGTTTCAGCTTTTCATCGGTTATTGCTTGATATATTGTGGAAGTTGTCCGGCAAAGGAATTCCAGTGAACGCTGCACGATATTGCCGAGCTGCAGCGAGCGCGGCGTTACACCACCCGCTACCGTCCGGGCGATGGAAACATTCAATATCGTTCGTGAAGACCCTCACGTGGGCCTACTGAGACCGCTAACTGTGTAGTGTGTCTGCTCGTACACAGAGCCGCAGCGTTCGCCTCTGGCTAGTGGCTTAGTGTCCGAGGTAGTACCGTGGGAATGTGCATAGCTGTAAACCTCGACAGTTTAAAAACTTGAATCGAAGAGTATCTACTTATAACATGAATAATTAAGTTACCTACTGAGCTTGTCAGGAGATTACGGTTAAAAAAACTAGCAAAGTGGAATGCATTATTTAGTATTCGTAATCGTAACTGCGCTTAGTGGTTATTCTTCAGAAATTCTATGGACTTTTTGAAAAGAATAAGAAAGTTGCTAGATGGAATGGAACCATGGAAAACAACTAGTAATAATTTTGTAAAAATGTTTTCGTTTCTATCTATCTGGGCCTATACCTAAGGAATATCGCCCGCTCAGCTTAATGAGCTGCAAGATCTTGTGGCGGCCTGACGCGGAGATACGACGCGGGAGGGAAGAATGCCACCTGCACTTCATTAAAATAAAAACTAAACCGAGTAAAAGCTAAATGTTATGAACAATATTGTCAAGAAGAAGCCAAACGTTAAGGTGTGTTTAAATAAGTAAGCTGAAAGTGAGTTATTTCATGTTGACATAAGAATTGAATAATATACGAGCAGTTGCAGTGAGCGGAATGCAATATGTAATGTCCCCTTTCCAGGCTCGTAAAGTTCTTGTTAATGCTAGGCATGTAATCAAACTATATAGTGCCAGTATTTATAAATAATTATTGTGAAGAGCTACTAAAAAGTAATTTTATCACATTTTAATTTATACAAATATTCACTCTAGCCGAAGGCGAATATCTCGGATAAATTGAATGGTTTTATAAACTTCTTGCTCAATCTAGAATTACAAATACAAGTTATGGATATAAAATTAAAGCTAAGCTGATTTTGGTAAACTCATTTTGAACTGATGCACTCCTCCCACCCAGCCAGAGTTAGCTGCACAGCAGAGGTGAGTGGAAGGTAAACTATAATTTAAAGAGCCACATAAAACACTTACATCTATTTTATACGTGTTTCAAGCAGAAGTAAGTACTTTACGCTGAAACTTCAACAAACTATAAACGGCGATAAACTACTTTAATAAATTTAAGCTGTATAAAACAAACATCTTCCCTAACTGCTTACTTAACATAATTACTGCTAAGTTAGGTAGGTTAATAATATTTAGTAAAGCCTACTAAGTAATAATATGACTGAAATAAGCTAAGCAATTAGTGTTTATGAAAAACTTAATTCACTCCCGATGTTTGTGAACGTGTAACCGGACTAAGTACGAAACCCGACGTCCTGCTACCTTGTTTTTTGCCCCGTATTAGATACTCGACCCTTGATCATTTTCTATCTGACACCTACACATTGAGACCATTCTCATGAATCCAAACATAATAATCTAAATCGCAATATTTGCTGTAAGTTGCTCAAGAGTTGGGAATCCCGCAGACTATTGTTGTTGTAGCGTCAGATAAAGGTTAGGTTAGGTATTTTGGAATTAATCCAATGTTACAGCAAATACATGTGAAAGTTTGTATGACCCTTTAATCAAGTAGGAAATGAGCCGATGATCTTCAAAAGCCAGAACAGATATTAAGAATCCGATAAAATTATAGCTAATTACCATCTCGATCACATAAGATTTCAAGAAGAAAAAGTCGTATCAGGCCATTCGTCGGGGAATCATGACGGAACAGAAAGACATACACGTACACAGATACACACGTCAAACTTAAACTTATAACACCCCTCTGTCTGGTCCGGTGCCAAAAAGACACGAAAAAATCTTCAACTTCTTGCTCGGTATTAAAAAGAAACGTATATGAAACCATTTATCATTAGTTCTCTAAAAGTTCTCCACCTCCTTACACCTGAGAGAATAAACTGAAAATATGAAAAAATAATTCGAATTAGTAGAACAGGGAATGACGTCAATAAATAAAAACATGAAACATCCAGTAATTATGGATATCTGAAGAGATACAAACGACCAACATAAGGTGTAACGAAATTCATTTGATTGTAAGCAAATTGTATGAAGAAAGAATGCACCAATAACTTTGTAAACTTAAAGAACAATGCTAACCGTTAGGTTATGTTAGGTTATGTTAGGTTATGTTAGGTTATGTTAGGTTATGTTAGGTTATGTTAGGTTATGTTAGGTTATGTTAGGTTATGTTAGGTTATGTTAGGTTATGTTAGGTTATGTTAGGTTATGTTAGGTTATGTTAGGTTATGTTAGGTTATGTTAGGTTATGTTAGGTTATGTTAGGTTATGTTAGGTTATGTTAGGTTATGTTAGGTTATGTTAGGTTATGTTAGGTTATGTTAGGTTATGTTAGGTTATGTTAGGTTATGTTAGGTTATGTTAGGTTATGTTAGGTTATGTTAGGTTATGTTAGGTTATGTTAGGTTATGTTAGGTTATGTTAGGTTATGTTAGGTTATGTTAGGTTATGTTAGGTTATGTTAGGTTATGTTAGGTTATGTTAGGTTATGTTAGGTTATGTTAGGTTATGTTAGGTTATGTTAGGTTATGTTAGGTTATGTTAGGTTATGTTAGGTTATGTTAGGTTATGTTAGGTTATGTTAGGTTATGTTAGGTTATGTTAGGTTATGTTAGGTTATGTTAGGTTATGTTAGGTTATGTTAGGTTATGTTAGGTTATGTTAGGTTATGTTAGGTTATGTTAGGTTATGTTAGGTTATGTTAGGTTATGTTAGGTTATGTTAGGTTATGTTAGGTTATGTTAGGTTATGTTAGGTTATGTTAGGTTATGTTAGGTTATGTTAGGTTATGTTAGGTTATGTTAGGTTATGTTAGGTTATGTTAGGTTATGTTAGGTTATGTTAGGTTATGTTAGGTTATGTTAGGTTATGTTAGGTTATGTTAGGTTAGGTTAGGTTATGTTAGGTTAGGTTAGGTTAGGTTAGGTTAGGTTAGGTTAGGTTAGGTTAGGTTAGGTTAGGTTAGGTTAGGTTAGGTTAGGTTAGGTTAGGTTAGGTTAGGTTAGGTTAGGTTAGGTTAGGTTATGTTAGGTTAGGTTAGGTTAGGTTAGGTTATGTTAGGTTATGTTAGGTTAGGTTTTTTTTTTTTTTTTTTTTTTTTTAATACTAACCCTCTAACAGAATTAGAGATTGTGCCCTCCTGTTTTTTGTTTTCGACTCTTTCATTCCAGTTCTCACTCGTATGCCTCTCGCACTATCATTCCTCATACTATATCTTTCTTGCATTCCTCATCTTTCTCCCGATGGGTGGGTTCCCTTCCTTTGTTATTTCTATATTTTCTGTTGGTACTAGTTCTGGGTTTAACTTTATTTATTTTCTGTATTTACATTATTTTCTTACATCTATACAATTGTGTTATATCTTAATAATAACTATACAATATTAATTATTGCTACTTATTATTAGTTGTACATGCTAGTGCCTATCCTAATACTTTACAATTTTATATTCGTAAGCTGGTTACAGATATTATAACATTATATTTGTCCAGCATACTTTATGTACTATTTCTATTGTTCACTATTCTACATATATATTTACAAAATTTTAGGAATGCGGCTCTACTCTTGCTATCCTTCATTACGTTCGCTATATTGTTTGCTGCTATTTCGAACCCCAATTCTTTCTCCAACTTTGCCCTTCTATATGTGTGGACCGGGCAGTCAAACAGAACGTGAAGGACGGACTCTGACTCCCCGGGGTCGCAGACGCATGACGGACTCTCCTTGCACTTGAAACGATACAAGTACTCGGAGAATCCACCATGCCCCGTCAACACCTGGGTGACGAGTCCGTCCACCTCTATCTTGCTGACGATCCTGTATGCCGCCACCGCATCGGGGAAGAACTTCTTCGTGACGCCAGCGGTTTCACCAGCCTGATACCGACCGTTCCACTCGCCAAGAGACCGCATGCGAATGCTTCTCTTGACGAATGAAACGGGACAGCTGTCGTAGTCAAAACGGCGTTTTGATTTAAGTGCGGCCTCTTTGGCCAGGTGATCGGCACGCTCATTCCCCTCCAGTCCTGCGTGGGCCTTGATCCAGAACAGACTTATACGTCTGCTCTGGAGCAAAGCACCACGCAAAAACCCCCGTGCCTCTACGGCTAGGGGGTGGAGGGCCTTTGGGTTCTGCAAAGTTTGGAGCGCCGATAATGAATCGGAGTAGATGCCGACCGATCCGGCCAATTTTTCCGCAGCAATTTGTGCCGCCCGGCATATCGCCAGGAGCTCCGCCTGGTAAACTGTGCAATACGACGGCAAGGTAAGCTTGAGGGCATTGGTTTCGACTGCGCCACTCCATATGGATAGCGCCGCACCCACCTTGCCCTCAATCTTACTGCCGTCTGTATAAATGTTGAAATCGTTCGCATTGTTAGCCGCGAGTTGTTCTTGGTCCACCAGATATTCGAGCTCAATGTCGACATGACAGGCGGGATGTGGCGACCGTAGGGCTGAGGACATCCGCTCGACCTCACGATCTCCTATCCCTGGCTGGGGCACCCCCCTCTTCGCTTCATATAGCTCCGCAGCTTCGCGGACGCGGAGGTCCAGGGGGAGTATCCCAGCCAGTAACAGTGCCGAGTTTAGGGAGACCGTGCGGTATGCCCTACAAAGCTTCTGTGCGAAGCCACGCTGGACCACGTTCAGCTGCTTTTGGATTCCAAGCTTATCCACCGCAGGCGCCCATACGCCGGCGGCATACAGGATTACCGGTTCGACCACCGCTGTGTAAATAATGCGGATTATTCCGGAGTGAAGGCCCCAGCTTATCTTGGCTGCTCGTGCCAGTTGATGATAAAAGGCGACCGCGCGTCTACAGACGTTCGCAACATGGGAGTTGAATGTTAGTTTTCGGTCTATGGTAACTCCCAATAGCTTAATTTCATTGGTCAAGACAATGTCGACCCCGCCCATGTGAAGGCGTGGGTTGTCGTACTTCAGTCTGCGCGTCATAACCATTGCATTGGTCTTTTGAGGCGCAAAACGAAGTTTATTAGCTGTTCCCCACGCCGCGACACGTTCTAGGGCGGCATTGGCCCGCTGCTCGATCTCGAGGGCCGTGTCACCTTCAAATACCATCACCACATCATCAGCAAAAGCCTGTACATACTCTCCACTGGTTTCCAGGTCTCGAAGCAATGGGTCCAAGAGTAAGTTCCATAATATTGGTCCACCGATAGATCCCTGCACACACCCCTTCCCAGTACCTATCACATGCTCTTCTCCACAGTATCTAACTCTAACTCGCCTGTCGCTCAGGTAACTGCTCATAAGTCGCCGGATATTTATGGGGCATTTCTCTTCCACCAATCTGACTTTTATTTTTGGCCACCAAGCGTTGTCGAAGGCGCCCTCTATATCCAATGAAATCAGGACAACTATTTTCTTTCTCTCCAAGTTTTGTCTTATGTGCTTCACTAAGGTATAGAGGGCATCTTCGGTGCTACGCTGGGGCATAAAGCCAAACTGGCGGGTGCTAAGGTTGGGTGCAAGGTGATATTGCAGCCTGGCGACAAGCATCTTTTCCAGCACCTTGCCAAGTACAGGAAGGAGTCCAATGGGACGATATGACTTGGGAGCCGTATAGGTGGGCTTCCCCGGCTTCCGGAGGAAGATCACCGTGGCCTCCTTCCAGGCCCTGGGAAAGTAGTGGAGTGCCAGGCACCGGTTAAACAGGCACAGGAAGAGCTCCGGGTCTAGGTTTATGGTGCGCAGACATATATCAGCGGTGAGGCCATCCGCACCTGGAGCCTTCTTCGGATTAAAGGAGGAGCTTGCCAATTTTAATTCCAGGAGAGTAAAGGGAGGGTCCCGCGTGTCTGAGGTAGTCTCAATATCTATGGATTCGGCCAGGACTCTCACCCGCCGGTGCTCCTCGGAGTCATGCTCTTCGGAGTCCCCAGGGTAGAAAGTCTCAGCCATGAGACGGGCCGAACTTTTGGCATCGAATTCTATGCCATCCACTATCAGTGGTGGGTCCTCCTCCCGTTTGGTTGTTCTGCCCAGCACCCTGTAAATCCCCCCCCAGAGAGATTCCCGGTCTTGCTTCTCGCAAAAGTTTTTCCAAGATCTGGTCTGTGCTTCCTTTTCCTCGGCCTCGTACCTGGTTTTTGCCTCCAGGTACTCATCGACCACTTTGGCGCGACGAATCGGTGCCGCACACCGGATCCTTCTCTTCTTGGTAGCCACCTCGCGCTTTAGCGTCGCCAGCTCGTCGGACCACCATGGCACCGAAAGTGTTTCTCTCTTTTTAATTTTTGGAATTGCATGCTCACTCGCGTCAATCATTGCATGTATGAGTTTGTGTATGGTCTCTTCTAATTGTGTTACTGTTTCTATGTGTGTAATGTTAGTGGCTGTGATATTGTTGGATTGCAAAACTTGGCCCAGTTTCTCATGAAACCGGGTCCAGTTGGCTTTCCGTGTGTTGTATGTTCGTGTTGTACGTTTGATGTAGTTGTGTCTGACGCGTTTGAGGTTTAGCTTAAAAGTGATGCCATTGTGGTCCGAGGTAGTTAGGTCCTCGCATACGCGCCAGTCGTCCACCAGGTCGAGGAGGTCCAGTGATGCCGTCGTAATGTCCACATAACTGCAGTACCTTTGTCCGCCTCTTATAACGTCGAAGGTAGGAATTTCTCCTTTATTAAGTATAACCAGTCCAAGATCTTCTAAGGTGCCACGTAGTTCCTCGCCACGGCGATCCGTCGTGGGACTTCCCCACCACACATTCTTGGCGTTGCAGTCGCCTGCGACCACCCATCTCTGGGCTCCCAACTCAAGCCGGATCTTACGCAAGTGTGCAAGGTACAGGTCCATTGGCTGGTCAGGCTCGAAGTAGAACGAGACCAGGGCAATCTCCCAGGCGTTGGTTCGGATCCCCACCACTGAGATGTTGTTCGTGGTGAGTTTTGGGTATTGTATGACGTGGAGGTCAGCATTGAAAATAATTATTGCTGCCTTGACATTGCCCTCCCCGTTGTCCGCGCACTGGAAGACCCTGACCCCACTTCGACCCGATATCCTGCCCTCCCTGCCGACGTACGGTTCCTGCACCAATGCGACTTGAATTTCGCGTTTTCTGGCCTCAAGTAGAAGTTCGGTAAGTGCAAGTTTCTTGCGTTGAAGATTTGCCTGCACGAATTTAATGGCCATTGTGTCAACCGGCGCAACCTTAGCAATATGCTACGGTGGAGCGGGCCAGCTCGTCCCACCTCCGCCTGATCGGGCAGTCGCTGCTGAAGGCATTGTGCTCCCGGTTGTCGAGCTTTGCCCTCAGGCAGTTTCTGCACGAAGGTGGGGCTGCCACGGCCCACTCGTCACAATTTGCTTTAAGGTGTGGCCCTCCACAATGGCTGCATCCATCCACGGATTCTTTGCAGAATTTTTTACTATGTCCATATCCCAAGCACCTCGAGCATTGGACCAGTGGTGACTGGTCCTCCGCCCTGACCCTCTGGAGATCTATATGGACACTGCCCATCCCTGTGATCCGTCTCCAGAGGGTAGGAGAGGTACTTAGGACTACGTTGGCCAAGTGTGGGTTACGGGTTGGTTTTCTGTATTTAATAAGGATCCGGTCATCCCCACTGTCGAGGCTGCCAAACAGCTCCCTATTCTGGTTCCTCAAGGCTTTTGTAATGTCCTCGTCAGTATTCACTGATAAGACTCCCTTGAGGACCAGAAGAGGGTCCCTGTTCTTGACTTCCTCGACAGCGAGGCCTGTCCCTTCCCCTGTCAATCTCTCTTTTGCTTTACACCGATCTTCCTCGGTACGGAAACCCATTATTACTTTCCGGTCTCGAGCCTTCCGGACTTTCTCGATTTTTACCCAGCCTTCCTTGGCGTCAATGGTCCGCCTCACCCTATCCAGCACTTGTTCGCCTGTTTCGGCAACATTTTTCGATGTGACCACCACCGAGTGTACGGTGCCTTGCAGTGGTCGCGGTGGCTCGGATGCAGCCACGTTGGCGTATGATCTCTGGTCTATTACGTCCTGGCACCTCGTGAGCTGGTCCTTAAGATCCACCAGCCTCCTCGAGTTCTCCGCTAGAAGCCGAGAGTGCTCCTCGAGCTTACTACTCAAGCCGAGATCCGGGGCCACCGTGAATGTGGAGTCGGCATCCTTATGGAGCGACTCCGCACTCCCGGCGCTCGCGGGCCCCATTCGGGCCCTCCCGGCCCCCAGCGCCGCCTCAGAGGCTGCCAGCAGCTCCCTGAGCCTGTCCAGGGCACCTAGTATGGAGTCTTTATACTCCTTTTTTAAGTTCCTGGACAGGTCCAGCGAGGATCTTGCCTTTGCGATCCACGCTTCAGCTTCTTTTAATCTATCCTTATGTGTGGTCGTCACTGGTGGGCGAGCGGTGGTCTCTACTTTCTTAGGGCTTTTCCCCCCTTTTTGCGTAGTTAATTTTGCTGCTGTGGTTACAGCCTGTGTCATTTGTGGCTTGGAGGTGGAAGGCCCCGCTATTGTTGCCTCCCACTTCTCCAGGCTCCGTCTGATTAGTTTTTTCTCCACTTTTGGAGGTGATATTGGGGGGGAGCCAGAAGGTGGGCTGGATTCCCCTGATAATCTTTTGGGGGTCCGGAACATGTTTACTGTTTAGAGGGCTGCGTCAAGTAAAGTAAAATAATATATATAAAATAATAATTTAAGGGTCAAAGGATTGAGCAATAGCTCTAAATAAAGTATTTTGTCTTTGTTATTACTGCAATAGCAGTTCGTAAATGTCGAAAATTAATAAAATAATAATTAAAACTACTTAAACTATATCCCGCAGCTCAGTAGAGCTCGACTCTACCGCGACTCTACCGAAAACTCCAGATAGAGTCACCCTTATACGTCTCTTTGTAGCCCTTACCGTGGGCTTGTCGGCAAAGAAAACCACACTGCGCTACGAGCAGTGGTTCCCGAGATATTCTTGTTTGAAATTATTCAAAATGGCCGACCAAAAAGTTGCCTAGGTCTAGACCGATTTTGAAAAATTTATAGCTCGGGAACCAGTCGTCGCAGGAAAGAGTGCGACGGCTCGTCGTGTTTGTCTATCTGTGAGCTATCTGCTCCCCGTCTCAGTTTTGACGTTTGGGGGTCGACTCTATCCGGGGTCGTAGACAGGCTTAGACGATAGAGTTCACCGCTAATTTGTTGACAAAAGAAACCGCAGCTTTCTGTGACAACTCCAAGCTGAGTTATGGCCCTATATAATTTTTAAAGATGGCCGCCAATATGGCCGCCACTTTAAATGAAAACCCTAACTTAGTCAATATTTGGTTTAATCCGCCCGAGTTTGGGCTCGTTGGATAGGGTTTTTAAAGAGCTGTTTGAATTTACTAACGAATTAAATAATATACTTACCCCCGATTTATGGGGGTCGAAAAACATAAATTTTTACACAAAAATTTCAATAATAAATTTTTAAAATACAATAAAATTAAAATAAAATTATCGCGGGCCTAACCTACCATGGGGCTAATTTTAGCGATGTGTCGCGGAGTTATTGCACCCTTATTTTAAGTACCACGTGCCACGTGGTACCTAACCTCTAATATTCAAAAATTTATAACTAAAAAACTATTGGGCCGAAAATTATGAAATTCGGAATGGTTGTAGAACTAGTTGAATACTATTTAATAAACAAAAAATAATTGGGGGGTACCGCTTTAAATTTAGAGATAAAAAATTTTGAAATTTTGACAAATTTTTAGGATGCTATAACTCCGCAACCACTTAACTTATTTTAATAAACGAGGTGTCTCCGTGCAGCTCGCGTAGTATCCCGTCGAATGAGACCAAAAACAGCGCCCTCTGTAGCCGGGAACTTGGACCACGTGGGCACGTGGTATCTGGTTTTTCTGGAATATCTCCGTGCGTATGCACGGAAAAAATCCGGATGAGGTGTCCAGTTGAAGAGCTCACTGAGGCGCGTCGAACAGCGTAATAAAATAAATAGGTTATCGATCTTTAAACGACGGCGTACGTCGTCAAAGTTTGAAAATTCTCAAACTTTACGGTTTTTTGGTCACTGCACTTCCAATTCTGCACCGATTTTTGAAAACTTTTCACCAGAACGTAGATCTAACGATTACGCAACTTTTGATATGCAGCACTTAGTGATATGTTGCGAAAAAACCACTTTTTAGATTTTTATAAACTTTAAAATGCGCGGAGCCTCGGTAAAAACACTCTGTACACGCGCGCTTTCGGTAGCGGGGAGCCGCGGAATGGGTGTTAGGTTAGGTTAGGTTAGGTTAGGTTTTTTTTTTTTTTTTTTTTTCTTACAACTAATTTAGCCACAAATGTTTCTTTATTATTAACGCAAGCATATCGTAATAGAAGGAGAGCGTCCGCAATGTGATGCGTCCGCTCTTCCAAACTATCGTTTAAATCTAATTATATGTTGTTCTCATATTCTTAAATAATACGCATGGTGCAAACGGTATTACCGGTAACGATTTTACCACTAAGTGGGTACGCAGGTAGTTCCTGATTTCTGCGATTTGATACATTGATCAGGAGCTCCATACGCCCCGCGCTAGAGCGCATAATACTTCTTATTTTAGTTTTGTTACACAAACCAATAAAAATTTAAGTATACAATATGTACGTATACAAAATATACTAAAACTATAGAATGTACACAATTTCAAAGTATATATAAATGTTATAATCTAGTCACACACCTTACAGCTATTCTTAACACAGTAACGTATAGTGCTTCTAATATATATATTATATTGATAATAATATAATATGTACCTATATATATACTAAAACTAAACAATAGAATGCAAAACAAATTTAAACGTTTAAATTTATAATATAATATGAACCTATACACACAATATATACTAAAACTAATCAATATACAATACTTTACAAATTTCAAAATTTATATAAATCTTTAAATCTAGTTACACACATATAGTGTTTCAATGGAAACAACTTCCACTTAAATTAACAACACACATTAAGTTTAAGTATCAAATTAAAATCAACTACTAATAACTAATGTTTATGCTAAATGACAAGGTTAGCAGACCAAGTATATTTTAATTAGCATCTTCGTTAAACTGTTTAAGCTGCTTCAGTATATTTTCCAATAATAGAACAAAGGACTCCAGCGCAGCATGTTTCCCCATGAGTTCCCTGATATTGAAGGGTGGGACCCCAAGATGCTCGCAAAGCATCTTATGGTTCAACCTAGAGCGGCCAAACCTAGAGCATGTTTCTATAAGATGCTCCATGGTTTGGGATGATGCGTTATCGCAAGGGCAAGTGTCGTTATTTACAATGTGGAAGCGGAGAAGATACTGTCGGTGGAATCCATGTCCAGTCAAAAATTGTGTTAAAAAGAAAGTAGTTTTAGTCAAGTTGAAAAGTTCAACAATGTCGGTCAAATTGGGGAGGAGTGTCTTAGTCCGTCGTCCGTGCTGTTCACTGTCGTACCGGGCCTGCCATATCCGGCGGTTCTCCGTACGGATGGAATGCTTGACGTAGCTGATGGGGAAGAAGCAATAGTCGGGGGGTTTGTGCAACTCCGTGGCCCTTTTGGCCGCGGCGTCCGCCGCCTCGTTGCCTGGGATACCGACGTGGCTCCTAACCCAGGCGAAACGAAGTGTGTTTATGTCAATAATTTCATAGGTAAGTCTATGTATCTGTGCTACTATTGGATTTGTGTTACTGCGATTCCTGATTGCTAGTAATGAGGCCATGGAGTCGGTAAAAATGATGTAGTTGTAGTTCAGATTATTGTTTTTGTGCCTATGGTTTATTACCCATAGGCACGCCTTGAGAATTGCCAGCAGTTCTGCCTGAAAGACAGAACAGCTGTCATGTAGTTTGAGTTTACTAGCCGCGAGCCCAATCTCTCCTTGGAAACAAACATAGGCTGCCCCCACCCTGCCATCCTCCTGTTTGCTTCCATCGGTGTAAATTTGAATAGTTTTAGGTGTACAATGTTTTATAATCTGTGTGTGCTCAGTAAATTCGGAAGCCATGACTGTAACTCTTTGTGCCGGGTGGAGCAACTGATGCGGGGGAGTAGCTCGCTCCAGTGTTACATCGTGAGGGAGGAAATGAGTCGTGCCCGTCAATTTGACATTCTCAATCATGTGGACCTCCCGAATCTTGAGATCGAGAGGAGTGAAGCGAGCTAGAGCTATGGCCGCCGTAGTAGAGACCGTCCTAAAGGCCCTAATGGCCTTGATGGCGAAGCCTCTCTGCACGCTTAACAGTTTCCTCCTGATGCCCTTCTTAGCAGCCACGTGCCCCCATACCCCGGCAGCATAGGTGACAGTAGGTTCAATAACTTGCCTATATATGCTCTGAATATTCTCCGGGTGAGCTCCCCATGTTGGTCTACTATATAGGCAGAGTTTATTGAAAATACGTGTCGCCTTTGCCAGGACATGCCGCACGTGGCTGTTAAAAAGAAGCTTCTCGTCTATAATGACTCCCAAATATTTTATTTCTCTCTCGAATTGCAGACTCTTCCCTTCCATGCTAATTACGGCGGCCTTAGCTCTCTTAGTAAAGGCTATTGCCTTGGTCTTGTGCGACCCGAACTCGAGCTTCACTCCCCTCCCCCAGTCAACAATGGAGTCCAGTGCCCTATTGGTTCTATTCTGTAACTCCTCGATGTGTTTTGCTTGGACGACGATAAGAACATCGTCCGCGAATGCCTGGATATGGCAGCCCGCCGGCAACTCCAGTTTCAAAAGTTCGTCAAGGATCAGGTTCCACAACACAGGCCCGCACGCGGACCCCTGCACACAACCCCTGGACATACCCTTGGTGACCCGCACATTGGCATGATCCAGCACAACTTCTCTGTTTTGTAGGTAGCTACGAATAAGCCCAAAGATGTTCCGTGGGCACTCCACATTTCGAAGTTGGCTGAAAAGCGCCGGCCACCAAGCGCTGTCAAAAGCGGCTTTAATGTCCAGGGAGACAGCCACGACGAGCTCACCAGCACCCTTAGCTTGACGGATGATGCCGAGGGCCTTATCAATGGCCATCGTGGTGCTGGTTTGCTCTCTGAACCCGTACTGCGAAACACTGATCCTTCCCGCCCTTTCGGCCGCGTATGTGACTCTTTTAATGAAGAGTTTTTCCAGTAGTTTGCCAAAAACTGGAATTAGTCCTATTGGTCTGTAAGAGTCAAGAGAGGAGCGGTCACTTTTGTTGGGTTTGGGGATGATTTTAACATACGCCCTCTTCCACTGGGAGGGGAAGTGCTGGAGGTCCAAGCATCTATTCATGATGCCCGTGAGCAACTGGCCATACTCTGACGCGAACGCCAGGCATATGTCCGCCGTTAGCCCATCCATCCCTGGTGCCTTTTTGGGGCTCATGTACCGAAGTACCTCCAGCAACTCCCCAACCGTGAAAGGGGGATCATCTAGTGTGTCGGGTGTGTCATTGAGTTTCTGTCTGAGGCTGTAATGTCTTTGAACAGAGTCGGGTCTATCGTCCGGGTAAAAGTGATGCAGTAGAGCTCGGGCAGTCTCAAGAGAGTCAGTCGAGTAAATGTCACCTGTTTTAACTGTTATGGGGGGCCTGCGGGGGTTAATATCTTTTAATAATCTATTAGTGAGAGACCAGACATTCTCTTTGGTTTGCAACGCACAAAATTCCCTGAAGCTGTTGGTTGATGCAGCCTTCAGCTCCTCGGCATATTTGGCTCTTTTAGTCCCTAGTTCTTCAACTAGCGTCTCTAGTGGAAGTCCCCTATGTTTTGACGCATGTAGGCGCCGATGCAGCTCAACTACCTCTCTCTTGCAGGCTTCCAGCTGATCAGACCACCAGGGGGGCTTGTGGCCGTTCCCAGCTGATTTGAGCCGCATTGTGTCCTTGCAAGCGGAGTGAATAGTCTCTGTCACTAGGTCAATGAAGTCGTCAAGTTGGTTCTCATTCATGTCGGTGACGTCTCGGTCCAGTATATCGGATTCAGAAAAGTGCAGATGTAAAGCTCCTTTAAAGTCCGCCCAACGAGCTTTATCATTCTTATACCTAAATGTCGTGGTGCTGTGTTGTGATGGACCAGCAGGATCATCCAAGCAGATGGTGAATTCCACAGCATTGTGCTGGGATGATACGCAAGCCTCCAAGTTGACAGTCCAGTTCCTAATGTCGTCATAAAGGTCTGAGGAAGCCAATGTTAGGTCAATTATAGAGGACCTGTCCCGTCCGTGAGTCACAGTTTCAAATGTCGGTACATTTCCAGTATTACAGCAGAAAAGGTCGTTGCCGTACATTAGGTCCGCAACCGCCTTACCCCTACTGTTAGCCCTATCGCTACCCCAAATGGGGTGCCACCCGTTAAAGTCCCCCCCAACGATACATCGCGTCCCCCCGACGTCCCTTACAAATTGTTCGACGCACCCGATTGTAGCCGCGTTGTCGTCGTCCTCGCTTCCAGGAGGGACGTACACTGACGCAAGATACAGCCGCCGCGCGCCTACACAAACTTGGACGACACAGAGGTTTGGCGTCGAGTATTGAGAGAGACCCAGACAAGGTGGAGAGCCGGTCTTTGCCAGTATGCAGGCCTTGACTCTACCTGCGTCAGTTCCCGGAAACTGAAAGATGTCAAGGCCACGAATTTGTCTCACTTCGTTAGATGTGCCGACGTATGGTTCCGAAACCAGCGCAAAGGAATGACTACTCGCCATGAAAAAGCGAATGAAGTCCTGTAGACAGTTCTTAGATCTATCTAAGTTGCACTGTACTATATTCAGTGATCTGTACTTATCCATAATTGATGTTGGACTCCACCCTCTTCCTCATGGCTCGCAGTACTGGGCACACATCGGATGTAGCTTTATGAGCCACGGACGCTTGTAGATTGAATTTGCTGTTTCGATCGACACAGTTCACGCATTTGGGCACCGCGGTAGGTTTAGACTTTTCCGGGCAATCCCCCTCCCGGTGGGCCGTCCCCGCACAGAAGGCGCAGAGAATGTGTGCCGCGTCCCTACAGTTCTTCCTCGTGTGGCCGAACTGCAGACACGCGTAACACTGCAGAAAAGGTGAAAAGTCCTGAACGTGGACCTTCTGATGGTCCACGCTCAGTCTTCCCATCTCTATTGCCCCACGCCAGGTGCCGGGGTCAGCCTCCAGGACGGCGTTGTATAGTTCGGCGTTACGGTTGTTGCGGAGGAAACGCAACTTAATCTCCCCCTGCGGAACGCATAAGCCCTGGTTTTGCTTGATGAGAAGCTCGACGAGGTCCTCCGAAGCAACATCTTTCGCGACACCTTTTAGTATCAGCATAGGGTTGCGCCTGCGAGCCGGCTCCACACTCACGAGCTCCGACTTACTGAGGCGCCCTATCGCGTCGTCCCTGTGTTGCACACTCTCGAACTCAACCCTAATTTTCTTATTAGAGATAGGGCGAATCGCCGCCGGACCGTAGGTAGAGTCTCTAAAGCTAATAGATCTGCGCCACACCTTTATCAATTCTTCCTTTGTTTCAACTGGCGCCTTCGCGGAGACAATTATTGCCGGCCGCGAAGGAGGAGAAGCGACCGTAGAGGGGGGGGTGGAGACGGCCGCAGCGGCCGGCGCCGGTCTCGCTCGCGCCGCCTGCGCGTACGAGGGCCGCGCCGTTGCCGCCGCGGCGGGGGCAAGCTTGCTCATCTCCTCGCGAATACACTTTGTAATCTGCTTCTGTGCAGCAGCAATGGGTGGTTTCGCAGCGAGATCGCTGCGCAACCTCCTCACCTCCTCCGTGCAGGCGTTGAGTTCCATGCGGAGCTCCCCAACGACGCTCACTGGAGTCGCCACCGCCGCCGGCGACGCATCCCTAGAGTCAGCTGGGGCAGCCTGCCCTCCAGCAGGGGCGGGGGTGGAGGGAGCGGGGCTAGAGACCTCGCGCGAAGATTCCGCAGGTGTACGCCGAGAGACCGCAGCCAGGGCATGGGAAGCCCGGCGGATCTCCTCGGCCGCAGTGATGATCACCCGCTTGTTAACCGCGGTTACACTCTTGCCGTCTTGTACGGCCTTCACTATTTTAGCGGTCAAGGTAGTGACCACCGTCATGTAGGTCTCAAGGTCCTTAACCGTATCCGCAGTAACATGAAGGGGCGCAGGAGACTTATCCCCGCTAGGTTTTGGGATCCTAGTGGGAGTCATGGCCAATATTGTCTCTTATCAATACTAAATAGTCCGGGCGAGGCACAGAGTGTCCGAATCGCAATTTAAGTTGGGGGGGTTAAGGGGGGTAAGGGGGGGTAGGGGGGTTTTATGGGGGGATATGATAAAGATACATAAAATACATATTTATACGAAAACCGCGCCGAAAAATACAAATAAACAAGAGAGTTATGGATTTTAAGAAATTTTCTCAAATTCTAAAAATGGGAAAAACACGAAAAATTAAACTAATGAAAATTTTTAAAATGTTACTTCGGATTTAAGTAACAGACCAAAAATCATGAATAAGTAAAGAAACCGGGGTGAATTTAGTGGAAAAACGGGGGAGTTATTTAATTAAAACTATTCTCCAATTTTCAAAACTTGAAAAATCAAGAAAAATAGAAATACATAAAAAAGATAAATTTTGCCTTCGGAGTCGGAAGCACGACGGTAAATTAAGAATATATAAGAAGACCGGAAGAAGATAGGAGCAATATTGGCGGAGATATGGATTTTTGAAAATTTTTATTTATTTCGGTTACGTAATTTGAAACTGAAATTGACTTTTTTGTTTTAAGGAAATTAAGAATTTTGAAAAGTGGATATGAAAGCTATTGCCGAGAAACTAAAAATAGGCTAAACTTGGAGAAGATCCCCCCACGGGAACCCCTCCAAATCGACTCGTGAAGTTAGCACCGGATTCTACAAATATCTCCGCCCACAAAAAGTTAAATATCTAAGAAACTACAAGAGATAGGGGCCTGAGATTTTCAGGCAATATACTATGATAGATACTGAATATATATTAATAAACTATATAATTATATATATAAAGCGCTTGGAAATATGGACAATTGAAAAAAAAAATTGGGGAAAGCGGAAGGAAAAGTGGCCTCACCCCCTGGTTTTTAATGTCCCGTGAGTGCACCTAGTGTCGTTTTCTTAGTTAGGATATCCCACACCTGGGCCTCTAACAAGAAACTGTCCAGCTGCTGTACAACCAGGTTTTCGCATAACGGTCATTTTTATAAAAACACTTATAACTTTTAAACTATCTATCAGAGAAATCTGAGGTTTGGCACACAGGTAGAGCACTTATACACTAATACAACGAAATAATAATAATAACATGTCCTCGATCTATCTAAAAAGTTATTAACGAAAAACCAGTTTTTGTGTCCGAAAATCACAGTTATTGGGGCCTAACTCCCTGGCGCACTATGCTAAAAATGTCCAAAAGGTCTTAAAAGATGCGCCTCATCAAGGCGCACCTAAATGCACTCTCGAAACTGAGTCGCACCTCGGAAAATCGTAAGCCGCACGCGAAAAACACTTTTCACTTTTTTTAAAAACACAAAAATTGTCATATCTCCCACAAAACTTGTCCAATTTCAAAAATTTTTTCACATCCGCATAGCGCTCGACAGCGCGCAACTTTTAGTGTATTTCACTAGTTGATTTTCCATAACCGACCCGCAACTTCGATTTTTCGAGCGCGGAGCGGCTCAAAAACGATCCGCTCGCTCCGGGGGGCCGCGCGTGACTGTTTAGGTTAGGTTAGGTTAGGTTAGGTTAGGTTAGGTTAGGTTAGGTTAGGTTAGGTTAGGTTAGGTTAGGTTAGGTTAGGTTAGGTTAGGTTAGGTTAGGTTAGGTTAGGTTAGGTTAGGTTAGGTTAGGTTAGGTTAGGTTAGGTTAGGTTAGGTTAGGTTAGGTTAGGTTAGGTTAGGTTAGGTTAGGTTAGGTTAGGTTTTTTTTTTTTTTTTTTTTTTTTTTTTTTTTTTTTTTTTTTTTTCTTACAACTAATTTAGCCACAAATGTTTCTTTATTATTAACGCAAGCATATCGTAATAGAAGGAGAGCGTCCGCAATGTGATGCGTCCGCTCTTCCAAACTATCGTTTAAATCTAATTATATGTTGTTCTCATATTCTTAAATAATACGCATGGTGCAAACGGTATTACCGGTAACGATTTTACCACTAAGTGGGTACGCAGGTAGTTCCTGATTTCTGCGATTTGATACATTGATCAGGAGCTCCATACGCCCCGCGCTAGAGCGCATAATACTTCTTATTTTAGTTTTGTTACACAAACCAATAAAAATTTAAGTATACAATATGTACGTATACAAAATATACTAAAACTATAGAATGTACACAATTTCAAAGTATATATAAATGTTATAATCTAGTCACACACCTTACAGCTATTCTTAACACAGTAACGTATAGTGCTTCTAATATATATATTATATTGATAATAATATAATATGTACCTATATATATACTAAAACTAAACAATAGAATGCAAAACAAATTTAAACGTTTAAATTTATAATATAATATGAACCTATACACACAATATATACTAAAACTAATCAATATACAATACTTTACAAATTTCAAAATTTATATAAATCTTTAAATCTAGTTACACACATATAGTGTTTCAATGGAAACAACTTCCACTTAAATTAACAACACACATTAAGTTTAAGTATCAAATTAAAATCAACTACTAATAACTAATGTTTATGCTAAATGACAAGGTTAGCAGACCAAGTATATTTTAATTAGCATCTTCGTTAAACTGTTTAAGCTGCTTCAGTATATTTTCCAATAATAGAACAAAGGACTCCAGCGCAGCATGTTTCCCCATGAGTTCCCTGATATTGAAGGGTGGGACCCCAAGATGCTCGCAAAGCATCTTATGGTTCAACCTAGAGCGGCCAAACCTAGAGCATGTTTCTATAAGATGCTCCATGGTTTGGGATGATGCGTTATCGCAAGGGCAAGTGTCGTTATTTACAATGTGGAAGCGGAGAAGATACTGTCGGTGGAATCCATGTCCAGTCAAAAATTGTGTTAAAAAGAAAGTAGTTTTAGTCAAGTTGAAAAGTTCAACAATGTCGGTCAAATTGGGGAGGAGTGTCTTAGTCCGTCGTCCGTGCTGTTCACTGTCGTACCGGGCCTGCCATATCCGGCGGTTCTCCGTACGGATGGAATGCTTGACGTAGCTGATGGGGAAGAAGCAATAGTCGGGGGGTTTGTGCAACTCCGTGGCCCTTTTGGCCGCGGCGTCCGCCGCCTCGTTGCCTGGGATACCGACGTGGCTCCTAACCCAGGCGAAACGAAGTGTGTTTATGTCAATAATTTCATAGGTAAGTCTATGTATCTGTGCTACTATTGGATTTGTGTTACTGCGATTCCTGATTGCTAGTAATGAGGCCATGGAGTCGGTAAAAATGATGTAGTTGTAGTTCAGATTATTGTTTTTGTGCCTATGGTTTATTACCCATAGGCACGCCTTGAGAATTGCCAGCAGTTCTGCCTGAAAGACAGAACAGCTGTCATGTAGTTTGAGTTTACTAGCCGCGAGCCCAATCTCTCCTTGGAAACAAACATAGGCTGCCCCCACCCTGCCATCCTCCTGTTTGCTTCCATCGGTGTAAATTTGAATAGTTTTAGGTGTACAATGTTTTATAATCTGTGTGTGCTCAGTAAATTCGGAAGCCATGACTGTAACTCTTTGTGCCGGGTGGAGCAACTGATGCGGGGGAGTAGCTCGCTCCAGTGTTACATCGTGAGGGAGGAAATGAGTCGTGCCCGTCAATTTGACATTCTCAATCATGTGGACCTCCCGAATCTTGAGATCGAGAGGAGTGAAGCGAGCTAGAGCTATGGCCGCCGTAGTAGAGACCGTCCTAAAGGCCCTAATGGCCTTGATGGCGAAGCCTCTCTGCACGCTTAACAGTTTCCTCCTAATGCCCTTCTTAGCAGCCACGTGCCCCCATACCCCGGCAGCATAGGTGACAGTAGGTTCAATAACTTGCCTATATATGCTCTGAATATTCTCCGGGTGAGCTCCCCATGTTGGTCTACTATATAGGCAGAGTTTATTGAAAATACGTGTCGCCTTTGCCAGGACATGCCGCACGTGGCTGTTAAAAAGAAGCTTCTCGTCTATAATGACTCCCAAATATTTTATTTCTCTCTCGAATTGCAGACTCTTCCCTTCCATGCTAATTACGGCGGCCTTAGCTCTCTTAGTAAAGGCTATTGCCTTGGTCTTGTGCGACCCGAACTCGAGCTTCACTCCCCTCCCCCAGTCAACAATGGAGTCCAGTGCCCTATTGGTTCTATTCTGTAACTCCTCGATGTGTTTTGCTTGGACGACGATAAGAACATCGTCCGCGAATGCCTGGATATGGCAGCCCGCCGGCAACTCCAGTTTCAAAAGTTCGTCAAGGATCAGGTTCCACAACACAGGCCCGCACGCGGACCCCTGCACACAACCCCTGGACATACCCTTGGTGACCCGCACATTGGCATGATCCAGCACAACTTCTCTGTTTTGTAGGTAGCTACGAATAAGCCCAAAGATGTTCCGTGGGCACTCCACATTTCGAAGTTGGCTGAAAAGCGCCGGCCACCAAGCGCTGTCAAAAGCGGCTTTAATGTCCAGGGAGACAGCCACGACGAGCTCACCAGCACCCTTAGCTTGACGGATGATGCCGAGGGCCTTATCAATGGCCATCGTGGTGCTGGTTTGCTCTCTGAACCCGTACTGCGAAACACTGATCCTTCCCGCCCTTTCGGCCGCGTATGTGACTCTTTTAATGAAGAGTTTTTCCAGTAGTTTGCCAAAAACTGGAATTAGTCCTATTGGTCTGTAAGAGTCAAGAGAGGAGCGGTCACTTTTGTTGGGTTTGGGGATGATTTTAACATACGCCCTCTTCCACTGGGAGGGGAAGTGCTGGAGGTCCAAGCATCTATTCATGATGCCCGTGAGCAACTGGCCATACTCTGACGCGAACGCCAGGCATATGTCCGCCGTTAGCCCATCCATCCCTGGTGCCTTTTTGGGGCTCATGTACCGAAGTACCTCCAGCAACTCCCCAACCGTGAAAGGGGGATCATCTAGTGTGTCGGGTGTGTCATTGAGTTTCTGTCTGAGGCTGTAATGTCTTTGAACAGAGTCGGGTCTATCGTCCGGGTAAAAGTGATGCAGTAGAGCTCGGGCAGTCTCAAGAGAGTCAGTCGAGTAAATGTCACCTGTTTTAACTGTTATGGGGGGCCTGCGGGGGTTAATATCTTTTAATAATCTATTAGTGAGAGACCAGACATTCTCTTTGGTTTGCAACGCACAAAATTCCCTGAAGCTGTTGGTTGATGCAGCCTTCAGCTCCTCGGCATATTTGGCTCTTTTAGTCCCTAGTTCTTCAACTAGCGTCTCTAGTGGAAGTCCCCTATGTTTTGACGCATGTAGGCGCCGATGCAGCTCAACTACCTCTCTCTTGCAGGCTTCCAGCTGATCAGACCACCAGGGGGGCTTGTGGCCGTTCCCAGCTGATTTGAGCCGCATTGTGTCCTTGCAAGCGGAGTGAATAGTCTCTGTCACTAGGTCAATGAAGTCGTCAAGTTGGTTCTCATTCATGTCGGTGACGTCTCGGTCCAGTATATCGGATTCAGAAAAGTGCAGATGTAAAGCTCCTTTAAAGTCCGCCCAACGAGCTTTATCATTCTTATACCTAAATGTCGTGGTGCTGTGTTGTGATGGACCAGCAGGATCATCCAAGCAGATGGTGAATTCCACAGCATTGTGCTGGGATGATACGCAAGCCTCCAAGTTGACAGTCCAGTTCCTAATGTCGTCATAAAGGTCTGAGGAAGCCAATGTTAGGTCAATTATAGAGGACCTGTCCCGTCCGTGAGTCACAGTTTCAAATGTCGGTACATTTCCAGTATTACAGCAGAAAAGGTCGTTGCCGTACATTAGGTCCGCAACCGCCTTACCCCTACTGTTAGCCCTATCGCTACCCCAAATGGGGTGCCACCCGTTAAAGTCCCCCCCAACGATACATCGCGTCCCCCCGACGTCCCTTACAAATTGTTCGACGCACCCGATTGTAGCCGCGTTGTCGTCGTCCTCGCTTCCAGGAGGGACGTACACTGACGCAAGATACAGCCGCCGCGCGCCTACACAAACTTGGACGACACAGAGGTTTGGCGTCGAGTATTGAGAGAGACCCAGACAAGGTGGAGAGCCGGTCTTTGCCAGTATGCAGGCCTTGACTCTACCTGCGTCAGTTCCCGGAAACTGAAAGATGTCAAGGCCACGAATTTGTCTCACTTCGTTAGATGTGCCGACGTATGGTTCCGAAACCAGCGCAAAGGAATGACTACTCGCCATGAAAAAGCGAATGAAGTCCTGTAGACAGTTCTTAGATCTATCTAAGTTGCACTGTACTATATTCAGTGATCTGTACTTATCCATAATTGATGTTGGACTCCACCCTCTTCCTCATGGCTCGCAGTACTGGGCACACATCGGATGTAGCTTTATGAGCCACGGACGCTTGTAGATTGAATTTGCTGTTTCGATCGACACAGTTCACGCATTTGGGCACCGCGGTAGGTTTAGACTTTTCCGGGCAATCCCCCTCCCGGTGGGCCGTCCCCGCACAGAAGGCGCAGAGAATGTGTGCCGCGTCCCTACAGTTCTTCCTCGTGTGGCCGAACTGCAGACACGCGTAACACTGCAGAAAAGGTGAAAAGTCCTGAACGTGGACCTTCTGATGGTCCACGCTCAGTCTTCCCATCTCTATTGCCCCACGCCAGGTGCCGGGGTCAGCCTCCAGGACGGCGTTGTATAGTTCGGCGTTACGGTTGTTGCGGAGGAAACGCAACTTAATCTCCCCCTGCGGAACGCATAAGCCTTGGTTTTGCTTGATGAGAAGCTCGACGAGGTCCTCCGAAGCAACATCTTTCGCGACACCTTTTAGTATCAGCATAGGGTTGCGCCTGCGAGCCGGCTCCACACTCACGAGCTCCGACTTACTGAGGCGCCCTATCGCGTCGTCCCTGTGTTGCACACTCTCAAACTCAACCCTAATTTTCTTATTAGAGATAGGGCGAATCGCCGCCGGACCGTAGGTAGAGTCTCTAAAGCTAATAGATCTGCGCCACACCTTTATCAATTCTTCCTTTGTTTCAACTGGCGCCTTCGCGGAGACAATTATTGCCGGCCGCGAAGGAGGAGAAGCGACCGTAGAGGGGGGGGTGGAGACGGCCGCAGCGGCCGGCGCCGGTCTCGCTCGCGCCACCTGCGCGTACGAGGGCCGCGCCGTTGCCGCCGCGGCGGGGGCAAGCTTGCTCATCTCCTCGCGAATACACTTTGTAATCTGCTTCTGTGCAGCAGCAATGGGTGGTTTCGCAGCGAGATCGCTGCGCAACCTCCTCACCTCCTCCGTGCAGGCGTTGAGTTCCATGCGGAGCTCCCCAACGACGCTCACTGGAGTCGCCACCGCCGCCGGCGACGCATCCCTAGAGTCAGCTGGGGCAGCCTGCCCTCCAGCAGGGGCGGGGGTGGAGGGAGCGGGGCTAGAGACCTCGCGCGAAGATTCCGCAGGTGTACGCCGAGAGACCGCAGCCAGGGCATGGGAAGCCCGGCGGATCTCCTCGGCCGCAGTGATGATCACCCGCTTGTTAACCGCGGTTACACTCTTGCCGTCTTGTACGGCCTTCACTATTTTAGCGGTCAAGGTAGTGACCACCGTCATGTAGGTCTCAAGGTCCTTAACCGTATCCGCAGTAACATGAAGGGGCGCAGGAGACTTATCCCCGCTAGGTTTTGGGATCCTAGTGGGAGTCATGGCCAATATTGTCTCTTATCAATACTAAATAGTCCGGGCGAGGCACAGAGTGTCCGAATCGCAATTTAAGTTGGGGGGGTTAAGGGGGGTAAGGGGGGGTAGGGGGGTTTTATGGGGGGATATGATAAAGATACATAAAATACATATTTATACGAAAACCGCGCCGAAAAATACAAATAAACAAGAGAGTTATGGATTTTAAGAAATTTTCTCAAATTCTAAAAATGGGAAAAACACGAAAAATTAAACTAATGAAAATTTTTAAAATGTTACTTCGGATTTAAGTAACAGACCAAAAATCATGAATAAGTAAAGAAACCGGGGTGAATTTAGTGGAAAAACGGGGGAGTTATTTAATTAAAACTATTCTCCAATTTTCAAAACTTGAAAAATCAAGAAAAATAGAAATACATAAAAAAGATAAATTTTGCCTTCGGAGTCGGAAGCACGACGGTAAATTAAGAATATATAAGAAGACCGGAAGAAGATAGGAGCAATATTGGCGGAGATATGGATTTTTGAAAATTTTTATTTATTTCGGTTACGTAATTTGAAACTGAAATTGACTTTTTTGTTTTAAGGAAATTAAGAATTTTGAAAAGTGGATATGAAAGCTATTGCCGAGAAACTAAAAATAGGCTAAACTTGGAGAAGATCCCCCCACGGGAACCCCTCCAAATCGACTCGTGAAGTTAGCACCGGATTCTACAAATATCTCCGCCCACAAAAAGTTAAATATCTAAGAAACTACAAGAGATAGGGGCCTGAGATTTTCAGGCAATATACTATGATAGATACTGAATATATATTAATAAACTATATAATTATATATATAAAGCGCTTGGAAATATGGACAATTGAAAAAAAAAATTGGGGAAAGCGGAAGGAAAAGTGGCCTCACCCCCTGGTTTTTAATGTCCCGTGAGTGCACCTAGTGTCGTTTTCTTAGTTAGGATATCCCACACCTGGGCCTCTAACAAGAAACTGTCCAGCTGCTGTACAACCAGGTTTTCGCATAACGGTCATTTTTATAAAAACACTTATAACTTTTAAACTATCTATCAGAGAAATCTGAGGTTTGGCACACAGGTAGAGCACTTATACACTAATACAACGAAATAATAATAATAACATGTCCTCGATCTATCTAAAAAGTTATTAACGAAAAACCCGTTTTTGTGTCCGAAAATCACAGTTATTGGGGCCTAACTCCCTGGCGCACTATGCTAAAAATGTCCAAAAGGTCTTAAAAGATGCGCCTCATCAAGGCGCACCTAAATGCACTCTCGAAACTGAGTCGCACCGCGGAAAATCGTAAGCCGCACGCGAAAAACACTTTTCACTTTTTTTAAAAACACAAAAATTGTCATATCTCCCACAAAACTTGTCCAATTTCAAAAATTTTTTCACATCCGCATAGCGCTCGACAGCGCGCAACTTTTAGTGTATTTCACTAGTTGATTTTCCATAACTGACCCGCAACTTCGATTTTTCGAGCGCGGAGCGGCTCAAAAACGATCCGCTCGCTCCGGGGGGCCGCGCGTGACTGGTTAGGTTAGGTTAGGTTAGGTTAGGTTAGGTTAGGTTAGGTTAGGTTAGGTTAGGTTAGGTTAGGTTAGGTTAGGTTAGGTTAGGTTAGGTTTTTTTTTTTTTTTTTTTTTTTTTTTCTTACAACTAATTTAGCCACAAATGTTTCTTTATTATTAACGCAAGCATATCGTAATAGAAGGAGAGCGTCCGCAATGTGATGCGTCCGCTCTTCCAAACTATCGTTTAAATCTAATTATATGTTGTTCTCATATTCTTAAATAATACGCATGGTGCAAACGGTATTACCGGTAACGATTTTACCACTAAGTGGGTACGCAGGTAGTTCCTGATTTCTGCGATTTGATACATTGATCAGGAGCTCCATACGCCCCGCGCTAGAGCGCATAATACTTCTTATTTTAGTTTTGTTACACAAACCAATAAAAATTTAAGTATACAATATGTACGTATACAAAATATACTAAAACTATAGAATGTACACAATTTCAAAGTATATATAAATGTTATAATCTAGTCACACACCTTACAGCTATTCTTAACACAGTAACGTATAGTGCTTCTAATATATATATTATATTGATAATAATATAATATGTACCTATATATATACTAAAACTAAACAATAGAATGCAAAACAAATTTAAACGTTTAAATTTATAATATAATATGAACCTATACACACAATATATACTAAAACTAATCAATATACAATACTTTACAAATTTCAAAATTTATATAAATCTTTAAATCTAGTTACACACATATAGTGTTTCAATGGAAACAACTTCCACTTAAATTAACAACACACATTAAGTTTAAGTATCAAATTAAAATCAACTACTAATAACTAATGTTTATGCTAAATGACAAGGTTAGCAGACCAAGTATATTTTAATTAGCATCTTCGTTAAACTGTTTAAGCTGCTTCAGTATATTTTCCAATAATAGAACAAAGGACTCCAGCGCAGCATGTTTCCCCATGAGTTCCCTGATATTGAAGGGTGGGACCCCAAGATGCTCGCAAAGCATCTTATGGTTCAACCTAGAGCGGCCAAACCTAGAGCATGTTTCTATAAGATGCTCCATGGTTTGGGATGATGCGTTATCGCAAGGGCAAGTGTCGTTATTTACAATGTGGAAGCGGAGAAGATACTGTCGGTGGAATCCATGTCCAGTCAAAAATTGTGTTAAAAAGAAAGTAGTTTTAGTCAAGTTGAAAAGTTCAACAATGTCGGTCAAATTGGGGAGGAGTGTCTTAGTCCGTCGTCCGTGCTGTTCACTGTCGTACCGGGCCTGCCATATCCGGCGGTTCTCCGTACGGATGGAATGCTTGACGTAGCTGATGGGGAAGAAGCAATAGTCGGGGGGTTTGTGCAACTCCGTGGCCCTTTTGGCCGCGGCGTCCGCCGCCTCGTTGCCTGGGATACCGACGTGGCTCCTAACCCAGGCGAAACGAAGTGTGTTTATGTCAATAATTTCATAGGTAAGTCTATGTATCTGTGCTACTATTGGATTTGTGTTACTGCGATTCCTGATTGCTAGTAATGAGGCCATGGAGTCGGTAAAAATGATGTAGTTGTAGTTCAGATTATTGTTTTTGTGCCTATGGTTTATTACCCATAGGCACGCCTTGAGAATTGCCAGCAGTTCTGCCTGAAAGACAGAACAGCTGTCATGTAGTTTGAGTTTACTAGCCGCGAGCCCAATCTCTCCTTGGAAACAAACATAGGCTGCCCCCACCCTGCCATCCTCCTGTTTGCTTCCATCGGTGTAAATTTGAATAGTTTTAGGTGTACAATGTTTTATAATCTGTGTGTGCTCAGTAAATTCGGAAGCCATGACTGTAACTCTTTGTGCCGGGTGGAGCAACTGATGCGGGGGAGTAGCTCGCTCCAGTGTTACATCGTGAGGGAGGAAATGAGTCGTGCCCGTCAATTTGACATTCTCAATCATGTGGACCTCCCGAATCTTGAGATCGAGAGGAGTGAAGCGAGCTAGAGCTATGGCCGCCGTAGTAGAGACCGTCCTAAAGGCCCTAATGGCCTTGATGGCGAAGCCTCTCTGCACGCTTAACAGTTTCCTCCTAATGCCCTTCTTAGCAGCCACGTGCCCCCATACCCCGGCAGCATAGGTGACAGTAGGTTCAATAACTTGCCTATATATGCTCTGAATATTCTCCGGGTGAGCTCCCCATGTTGGTCTACTATATAGGCAGAGTTTATTGAAAATACGTGTCGCCTTTGCCAGGACATGCCGCACGTGGCTGTTAAAAAGAAGCTTCTCGTCTATAATGACTCCCAAATATTTTATTTCTCTCTCGAATTGCAGACTCTTCCCTTCCATGCTAATTACGGCGGCCTTAGCTCTCTTAGTAAAGGCTATTGCCTTGGTCTTGTGCGACCCGAACTCGAGCTTCACTCCCCTCCCCCAGTCAACAATGGAGTCCAGTGCCCTATTGGTTCTATTCTGTAACTCCTCGATGTGTTTTGCTTGGACGACGATAAGAACATCGTCCGCGAATGCCTGGATATGGCAGCCCGCCGGCAACTCCAGTTTCAAAAGTTCGTCAAGGATCAGGTTCCACAACACAGGCCCGCACGCGGACCCCTGCACACAACCCCTGGACATACCCTTGGTGACCCGCACATTGGCATGATCCAGCACAACTTCTCTGTTTTGTAGGTAGCTACGAATAAGCCCAAAGATGTTCCGTGGGCACTCCACATTTCGAAGTTGGCTGAAAAGCGCCGGCCACCAAGCGCTGTCAAAAGCGGCTTTAATGTCCAGGGAGACAGCCACGACGAGCTCACCAGCACCCTTAGCTTGACGGATGATGCCGAGGGCCTTATCAATGGCCATCGTGGTGCTGGTTTGCTCTCTGAACCCGTACTGCGAAACACTGATCCTTCCCGCCCTTTCGGCCGCGTATGTGACTCTTTTAATGAAGAGTTTTTCCAGTAGTTTGCCAAAAACTGGAATTAGTCCTATTGGTCTGTAAGAGTCAAGAGAGGAGCGGTCACTTTTGTTGGGTTTGGGGATGATTTTAACATACGCCCTCTTCCACTGGGAGGGGAAGTGCTGGAGGTCCAAGCATCTATTCATGATGCCCGTGAGCAACTGGCCATACTCTGACGCGAACGCCAGGCATATGTCCGCCGTTAGCCCATCCATCCCTGGTGCCTTTTTGGGGCTCATGTACCGAAGTACCTCCAGCAACTCCCCAACCGTGAAAGGGGGATCATCTAGTGTGTCGGGTGTGTCATTGAGTTTCTGTCTGAGGCTGTAATGTCTTTGAACAGAGTCGGGTCTATCGTCCGGGTAAAAGTGATGCAGTAGAGCTCGGGCAGTCTCAAGAGAGTCAGTCGAGTAAATGTCACCTGTTTTAACTGTTATGGGGGGCCTGCGGGGGTTAATATCTTTTAATAATCTATTAGTGAGAGACCAGACATTCTCTTTGGTTTGCAACGCACAAAATTCCCTGAAGCTGTTGGTTGATGCAGCCTTCAGCTCCTCGGCATATTTGGCTCTTTTAGTCCCTAGTTCTTCAACTAGCGTCTCTAGTGGAAGTCCCCTATGTTTTGACGCATGTAGGCGCCGATGCAGCTCAACTACCTCTCTCTTGCAGGCTTCCAGCTGATCAGACCACCAGGGGGGCTTGTGGCCGTTCCCAGCTGATTTGAGCCGCATTGTGTCCTTGCAAGCGGAGTGAATAGTCTCTGTCACTAGGTCAATGAAGTCGTCAAGTTGGTTCTCATTCATGTCGGTGACGTCTCGGTCCAGTATATCGGATTCAGAAAAGTGCAGATGTAAAGCTCCTTTAAAGTCCGCCCAACGAGCTTTATCATTCTTATACCTAAATGTCGTGGTGCTGTGTTGTGATGGACCAGCAGGATCATCCAAGCAGATGGTGAATTCCACAGCATTGTGCTGGGATGATACGCAAGCCTCCAAGTTGACAGTCCAGTTCCTAATGTCGTCATAAAGGTCTGAGGAAGCCAATGTTAGGTCAATTATAGAGGACCTGTCCCGTCCGTGAGTCACAGTTTCAAATGTCGGTACATTTCCAGTATTACAGCAGAAAAGGTCGTTGCCGTACATTAGGTCCGCAACCGCCTTACCCCTACTGTTAGCCCTATCGCTACCCCAAATGGGGTGCCACCCGTTAAAGTCCCCCCCAACGATACATCGCGTCCCCCCGACGTCCCTTACAAATTGTTCGACGCACCCGATTGTAGCCGCGTTGTCGTCGTCCTCGCTTCCAGGAGGGACGTACACTGACGCAAGATACAGCCGCCGCGCGCCTACACAAACTTGGACGACACAGAGGTTTGGCGTCGAGTATTGAGAGAGACCCAGACAAGGTGGAGAGCCGGTCTTTGCCAGTATGCAGGCCTTGACTCTACCTGCGTCAGTTCCCGGAAACTGAAAGATGTCAAGGCCACGAATTTGTCTCACTTCGTTAGATGTGCCGACGTATGGTTCCGAAACCAGCGCAAAGGAATGACTACTCGCCATGAAAAAGCGAATGAAGTCCTGTAGACAGTTCTTAGATCTATCTAAGTTGCACTGTACTATATTCAGTGATCTGTACTTATCCATAATTGATGTTGGACTCCACCCTCTTCCTCATGGCTCGCAGTACTGGGCACACATCGGATGTAGCTTTATGAGCCACGGACGCTTGTAGATTGAATTTGCTGTTTCGATCGACACAGTTCACGCATTTGGGCACCGCGGTAGGTTTAGACTTTTCCGGGCAATCCCCCTCCCGGTGGGCCGTCCCCGCACAGAAGGCGCAGAGAATGTGTGCCGCGTCCCTACAGTTCTTCCTCGTGTGGCCGAACTGCAGACACGCGTAACACTGCAGAAAAGGTGAAAAGTCCTGAACGTGGACCTTCTGATGGTCCACGCTCAGTCTTCCCATCTCTATTGCCCCACGCCAGGTGCCGGGGTCAGCCTCCAGGACGGCGTTGTATAGTTCGGCGTTACGGTTGTTGCGGAGGAAACGCAACTTAATCTCCCCCTGCGGAACGCATAAGCCCTGGTTTTGCTTGATGAGAAGCTCGACGAGGTCCTCCGAAGCAACATCTTTCGCGACACCTTTTAGTATCAGCATAGGGTTGCGCCTGCGAGCCGGCTCCACACTCACGAGCTCCGACTTACTGAGGCGCCCTATCGCGTCGTCCCTGTGTTGCACACTCTCGAACTCAACCCTAATTTTCTTATTAGAGATAGGGCGAATCGCCGCCGGACCGTAGGTAGAGTCTCTAAAGCTAATAGATCTGCGCCACACCTTTATCAATTCTTCCTTTGTTTCAACTGGCGCCTTCGCGGAGACAATTATTGCCGGCCGCGAAGGAGGAGAAGCGACCGTAGAGGGGGGGGTGGAGACGGCCGCAGCGGCCGGCGCCGGTCTCGCTCGCGCCACCTGCGCGTACGAGGGCCGCGCCGTTGCCGCCGCGGCGGGGGCAAGCTTGCTCATCTCCTCGCGAATACACTTTGTAATCTGCTTCTGTGCAGCAGCAATGGGTGGTTTCGCAGCGAGATCGCTGCGCAACCTCCTCACCTCCTCCGTGCAGGCGTTGAGTTCCATGCGGAGCTCCCCAACGACGCTCACTGGAGTCGCCACCGCCGCCGGCGACGCATCCCTAGAGTCAGCTGGGGCAGCCTGCCCTCCAGCAGGGGCGGGGGTGGAGGGAGCGGGGCTAGAGACCTCGCGCGAAGATTCCGCAGGTGTACGCCGAGAGACCGCAGCCAGGGCATGGGAAGCCCGGCGGATCTCCTCGGCCGCAGTGATGATCACCCGCTTGTTAACCGCGGTTACACTCTTGCCGTCTTGTACGGCCTTCACTATTTTAGCGGTCAAGGTAGTGACCACCGTCATGTAGGTCTCAAGGTCCTTAACCGTATCCGCAGTAACATGAAGGGGCGCAGGAGACTTATCCCCGCTAGGTTTTGGGATCCTAGTGGGAGTCATGGCCAATATTGTCTCTTATCAATACTAAATAGTCCGGGCGAGGCACAGAGTGTCCGAATCGCAATTTAAGTTGGGGGGGTTAAGGGGGGTAAGGGGGGGTAGGGGGGTTTTATGGGGGGATATGATAAAGATACATAAAATACATATTTATACGAAAACCGCGCCGAAAAATACAAATAAACAAGAGAGTTATGGATTTTAAGAAATTTTCTCAAATTCTAAAAATGGGAAAAACACGAAAAATTAAACTAATGAAAATTTTTAAAATGTTACTTCGGATTTAAGTAACAGACCAAAAATCATGAATAAGTAAAGAAACCGGGGTGAATTTAGTGGAAAAACGGGGGAGTTATTTAATTAAAACTATTCTCCAATTTTCAAAACTTGAAAAATCAAGAAAAATAGAAATACATAAAAAAGATAAATTTTGCCTTCGGAGTCGGAAGCACGACGGTAAATTAAGAATATATAAGAAGACCGGAAGAAGATAGGAGCAATATTGGCGGAGATATGGATTTTTGAAAATTTTTATTTATTTCGGTTACGTAATTTGAAACTGAAATTGACTTTTTTGTTTTAAGGAAATTAAGAATTTTGAAAAGTGGATATGAAAGCTATTGCCGAGAAACTAAAAATAGGCTAAACTTGGAGAAGATCCCCCCACGGGAACCCCTCCAAATCGACTCGTGAAGTTAGCACCGGATTCTACAAATATCTCCGCCCACAAAAAGTTAAATATCTAAGAAACTACAAGAGATAGGGGCCTGAGATTTTCAGGCAATATACTATGATAGATACTGAATATATATTAATAAACTATATAATTATATATATAAAGCGCTTGGAAATATGGACAATTGAAAAAAAAAATTGGGGAAAGCGGAAGGAAAAGTGGCCTCACCCCCTGGTTTTTAATGTCCCGTGAGTGCACCTAGTGTCGTTTTCTTAGTTAGGATATCCCACACCTGGGCCTCTAACAAGAAACTGTCCAGCTGCTGTACAACCAGGTTTTCGCATAACGGTCATTTTTATAAAAACACTTATAACTTTTAAACTATCTATCAGAGAAATCTGAGGTTTGGCACACAGGTAGAGCACTTATACACTAATACAACGAAATAATAATAATAACATGTCCTCGATCTATCTAAAAAGTTATTAACGAAAAACCCGTTTTTGTGTCCGAAAATCACAGTTATTGGGGCCTAACTCCCTGGCGCACTATGCTAAAAATGTCCAAAAGGTCTTAAAAGATGCGCCTCATCAAGGCGCACCTAAATGCACTCTCGAAACTGAGTCGCACCGCGGAAAATCGTAAGCCGCACGCGAAAAACACTTTTCACTTTTTTTAAAAACACAAAAATTGTCATATCTCCCACAAAACTTGTCCAATTTCAAAAATTTTTTCACATCCGCATAGCGCTCGACAGCGCGCAACTTTTAGTGTATTTCACTAGTTGATTTTCCATAACTGACCCGCAACTTCGATTTTTCGAGCGCGGAGCGGCTCAAAAACGATCCGCTCGCTCCGGGGGGCCGCGCGTGACTGGTTAGGTTAGGTTAGGTTAGGTTAGGTTAGGTTAGGTTAGGTTAGGTTAGGTTAGGTTAGGTTAGGTTAGGTTAGGTTAGGTTAGGTTAGGTTAGGTTAGGTTAGGTTAGGTTAGGTTAGGTTAGGTTAGGTTAGGTTAGGTTAGGTTAGGTTAGGTTAGGTTAGGTTAGGTTAGGTTAGGTTAGGTTAGGTTAGGTTAGGTTAGGTTAGGTTAGGTTAGGTTAGGTTAGGTTTTTTTTTTTTTTTTTTTTTTTTTTTTTTTTTTTTTTTTTTTTTTTTTTTTTTTTTTTTTTTCTTACAACTAATTTAGCCACAAATGTTTCTTTATTATTAACGCAAGCATATCGTAATAGAAGGAGAGCGTCCGCAATGTGATGCGTCCGCTCTTCCAAACTATCGTTTAAATCTAATTATATGTTGTTCTCATATTCTTAAATAATACGCATGGTGCAAACGGTATTACCGGTAACGATTTTACCACTAAGTGGGTACGCAGGTAGTTCCTGATTTCTGCGATTTGATACATTGATCAGGAGCTCCATACGCCCCGCGCTAGAGCGCATAATACTTCTTATTTTAGTTTTGTTACACAAACCAATAAAAATTTAAGTATACAATATGTACGTATACAAAATATACTAAAACTATAGAAAACTATAGAATGTACACAATTTCAAAGTATATATAAATGTTATAATCTAGTCACACACCTTACAGCTATTCTTAACACAGTAACGTATAGTGCTTCTAATATATATATTATATTGATAATAATATAATATGTACCTATATATATACTAAAACTAAACAATAGAATGCAAAACAAATTTAAACGTTTAAATTTATAATATAATATGAACCTATACACACAATATATACTAAAACTAATCAATATACAATACTTTACAAATTTCAAAATTTATATAAATCTTTAAATCTAGTTACACACATATAGTGTTTCAATGGAAACAACTTCCACTTAAATTAACAACACACATTAAGTTTAAGTATCAAATTAAAATCAACTACTAATAACTAATGTTTATGCTAAATGACAAGGTTAGCAGACCAAGTATATTTTAATTAGCATCTTCGTTAAACTGTTTAAGCTGCTTCAGTATATTTTCCAATAATAGAACAAAGGACTCCAGCGCAGCATGTTTCCCCATGAGTTCCCTGATATTGAAGGGTGGGACCCCAAGATGCTCGCAAAGCATCTTATGGTTCAACCTAGAGCGGCCAAACCTAGAGCATGTTTCTATAAGATGCTCCATGGTTTGGGATGATGCGTTATCGCAAGGGCAAGTGTCGTTATTTACAATGTGGAAGCGGAGAAGATACTGTCGGTGGAATCCATGTCCAGTCAAAAATTGTGTTAAAAAGAAAGTAGTTTTAGTCAAGTTGAAAAGTTCAACAATGTCGGTCAAATTGGGGAGGAGTGTCTTAGTCCGTCGTCCGTGCTGTTCACTGTCGTACCGGGCCTGCCATATCCGGCGGTTCTCCGTACGGATGGAATGCTTGACGTAGCTGATGGGGAAGAAGCAATAGTCGGGGGGTTTGTGCAACTCCGTGGCCCTTTTGGCCGCGGCGTCCGCCGCCTCGTTGCCTGGGATACCGACGTGGCTCCTAACCCAGGCGAAACGAAGTGTGTTTATGTCAATAATTTCATAGGTAAGTCTATGTATCTGTGCTACTATTGGATTTGTGTTACTGCGATTCCTGATTGCTAGTAATGAGGCCATGGAGTCGGTAAAAATGATGTAGTTGTAGTTCAGATTATTGTTTTTGTGCCTATGGTTTATTACCCATAGGCACGCCTTGAGAATTGCCAGCAGTTCTGCCTGAAAGACAGAACAGCTGTCATGTAGTTTGAGTTTACTAGCCGCGAGCCCAATCTCTCCTTGGAAACAAACATAGGCTGCCCCCACCCTGCCATCCTCCTGTTTGCTTCCATCGGTGTAAATTTGAATAGTTTTAGGTGTACAATGTTTTATAATCTGTGTGTGCTCAGTAAATTCGGAAGCCATGACTGTAACTCTTTGTGCCGGGTGGAGCAACTGATGCGGGGGAGTAGCTCGCTCCAGTGTTACATCGTGAGGGAGGAAATGAGTCGTGCCCGTCAATTTGACATTCTCAATCATGTGGACCTCCCGAATCTTGAGATCGAGAGGAGTGAAGCGAGCTAGAGCTATGGCCGCCGTAGTAGAGACCGTCCTAAAGGCCCTAATGGCCTTGATGGCGAAGCCTCTCTGCACGCTTAACAGTTTCCTCCTAATGCCCTTCTTAGCAGCCACGTGCCCCCATACCCCGGCAGCATAGGTGACAGTTGGTTCAATAACTTGCCTATATATGCTCTGAATATTCTCCGGGTGAGCTCCCCATGTTGGTCTACTATATAGGCAGAGTTTATTGAAAATACGTGTCGCCTTTGCCAGGACATGCCGCACGTGGCTGTTAAAAAGAAGCTTCTCGTCTATAATGACTCCCAAATATTTTATTTCTCTCTCGAATTGCAGACTCTTCCCTTCCATGCTAATTACGGCGGCCTTAGCTCTCTTAGTAAAGGCTATTGCCTTGGTCTTGTGCGACCCGAACTCGAGCTTCACTCCCCTCCCCCAGTCAACAATGGAGTCCAGTGCCCTATTGGTTCTATTCTGTAACTCCTCGATGTGTTTTGCTTGGACGACGATAAGAACATCGTCCGCGAATGCCTGGATATGGCAGCCCGCCGGCAACTCCAGTTTCAAAAGTTCGTCAAGGATCAGGTTCCACAACACAGGCCCGCACGCGGACCCCTGCACACAACCCCTGGACATACCCTTGGTGACCCGCACATTGGCATGATCCAGCACAACTTCTCTGTTTTGTAGGTAGCTACGAATAAGCCCAAAGATGTTCCGTGGGCACTCCACATTTCGAAGTTGGCTGAAAAGCGCCGGCCACCAAGCGCTGTCAAAAGCGGCTTTAATGTCCAGGGAGACAGCCACGACGAGCTCACCAGCACCCTTAGCTTGACGGATGATGCCGAGGGCCTTATCAATGGCCATCGTGGTGCTGGTTTGCTCTCTGAACCCGTACTGCGAAACACTGATCCTTCCCGCCCTTTCGGCCGCGTATGTGACTCTTTTAATGAAGAGTTTTTCCAGTAGTTTGCCAAAAACTGGAATTAGTCCTATTGGTCTGTAAGAGTCAAGAGAGGAGCGGTCACTTTTGTTGGGTTTGGGGATGATTTTAACATACGCCCTCTTCCACTGGGAGGGGAAGTGCTGGAGGTCCAAGCATCTATTCATGATGCCCGTGAGCAACTGGCCATACTCTGACGCGAACGCCAGGCATATGTCCGCCGTTAGCCCATCCATCCCTGGTGCCTTTTTGGGGCTCATGTACCGAAGTACCTCCAGCAACTCCCCAACCGTGAAAGGGGGATCATCTAGTGTGTCGGGTGTGTCATTGAGTTTCTGTCTGAGGCTGTAATGTCTTTGAACAGAGTCGGGTCTATCGTCCGGGTAAAAGTGATGCAGTAGAGCTCGGGCAGTCTCAAGAGAGTCAGTCGAGTAAATGTCACCTGTTTTAACTGTTATGGGGGGCCTGCGGGGGTTAATATCTTTTAATAATCTATTAGTGAGAGACCAGACATTCTCTTTGGTTTGCAACGCACAAAATTCCCTGAAGCTGTTGGTTGATGCAGCCTTCAGCTCCTCGGCATATTTGGCTCTTTTAGTCCCTAGTTCTTCAACTAGCGTCTCTAGTGGAAGTCCCCTATGTTTTGACGCATGTAGGCGCCGATGCAGCTCAACTACCTCTCTCTTGCAGGCTTCCAGCTGATCAGACCACCAGGGGGGCTTGTGGCCGTTCCCAGCTGATTTGAGCCGCATTGTGTCCTTGCAAGCGGAGTGAATAGTCTCTGTCACTAGGTCAATGAAGTCGTCAAGTTGGTTCTCATTCATGTCGGTGACGTCTCGGTCCAGTATATCGGATTCAGAAAAGTGCAGATGTAAAGCTCCTTTAAAGTCCGCCCAACGAGCTTTATCATTCTTATACCTAAATGTCGTGGTGCTGTGTTGTGATGGACCAGCAGGATCATCCAAGCAGATGGTGAATTCCACAGCATTGTGCTGGGATGATACGCAAGCCTCCAAGTTGACAGTCCAGTTCCTAATGTCGTCATAAAGGTCTGAGGAAGCCAATGTTAGGTCAATTATAGAGGACCTGTCCCGTCCGTGAGTCACAGTTTCAAATGTCGGTACATTTCCAGTATTACAGCAGAAAAGGTCGTTGCCGTACATTAGGTCCGCAACCGCCTTACCCCTACTGTTAGCCCTATCGCTACCCCAAATGGGGTGCCACCCGTAAAAGTCCCCCCCAACGATACATCGCGTCCCCCCGACGTCCCTTACAAATTGTTCGACGCACCCGATTGTAGCCGCGTTGTCGTCGTCCTCGCTTCCAGGAGGGACGTACACTGACGCAAGATACAGCCGCCGCGCGCCTACACAAACTTGGACGACACAGAGGTTTGGCGTCGAGTATTGAGAGAGACCCAGACAAGGTGGAGAGCCGGTCTTTGCCAGTATGCAGGCCTTGACTCTACCTGCGTCAGTTCCCGGAAACTGAAAGATGTCAAGGCCACGAATTTGTCTCACTTCGTTAGATGTGCCGACGTATGGTTCCGAAACCAACGCAAAGGAATGACTACTCGCCATGAAAAAGCGAATGAAGTCCTGTAGACAGTTCTTAGATCTATCTAAGTTGCACTGTACTATATTCAGTGATCTGTACTTATCCATAATTGATGTTGGACTCCACCCTCTTCCTCATGGCTCGCAGTACTGGGCACACATCGGATGTAGCTTTATGAGCCACGGACGCTTGTAGATTGAATTTGCTGTTTCGATCGACACAGTTCACGCATTTGGGCACCGCGGTAGGTTTAGACTTTTCCGGGCAATCCCCCTCCCGGTGGGCCGTCCCCGCACAGAAGGCGCAGAGAATGTGTGCCGCGTCCCTACAGTTCTTCCTCGTGTGGCCGAACTGCAGACACGCGTAACACTGCAGAAAAGGTGAAAAGTCCTGAACGTGGACCTTCTGATGGTCCACGCTCAGTCTTCCCATCTCTATTGCCCCACGCCAGGTGCCGGGGTCAGCCTCCAGGACGGCGTTGTATAGTTCGGCGTTACGGTTGTTGCGGAGGAAACGCAACTTAATCTCCCCCTGCGGAACGCATAAGCCCTGGTTTTGCTTGATGAGAAGCTCGACGAGGTCCTCCGAAGCAACATCTTTCGCGACACCTTTTAGTATCAGCATAGGGTTGCGCCTGCGAGCCGGCTCCACACTCACGAGCTCCGACTTACTGAGGCGCCCTATCGCGTCGTCCCTGTGTTGCACACTCTCAAACTCAACCCTAATTTTCTTATTAGAGATAGGGCGAATCGCCGCCGGACCGTAGGTAGAGTCTCTAAAGCTAATAGATCTGCGCCACACCTTTATCAATTCTTCCTTTGTTTCAACTGGCGCCTTCGCGGAGACAATTATTGCCGGCCGCGAAGGAGGAGAAGCGACCGTAGAGGGGGGGGTGGAGACGGCCGCAGCGGCCGGCGCCGGTCTCGCTCGCGCCACCTGCGCGTACGAGGGCCGCGCCGTTGCCGCCGCGGCGGGGGCAAGCTTGCTCATCTCCTCGCGAATACACTTTGTAATCTGCTTCTGTGCAGCAGCAATGGGTGGTTTCGCAGCGAGATCGCTGCGCAACCTCCTCACCTCCTCCGTGCAGGCGTTGAGTTCCATGCGGAGCTCCCCAACGACGCTCACTGGAGTCGCCACCGCCGCCGGCGACGCATCCCTAGAGTCAGCTGGGGCAGCCTGCCCTCCAGCAGGGGCGGGGGTGGAGGGAGCGGGGCTAGAGACCTCGCGCGAAGATTCCGCAGGTGTACGCCGAGAGACCGCAGCCAGGGCATGGGAAGCCCGGCGGATCTCCTCGGCCGCAGTGATGATCACCCGCTTGTTAACCGCGGTTACACTCTTGCCGTCTTGTACGGCCTTCACTATTTTAGCGGTCAAGGTAGTGACCACCGTCATGTAGGTCTCAAGGTCCTTAACCGTATCCGCAGTAACATGAAGGGGCGCAGGAGACTTATCCCCGCTAGGTTTTGGGATCCTAGTGGGAGTCATGGCCAATATTGTCTCTTATCAATACTAAATAGTCCGGGCGAGGCACAGAGTGTCCGAATCGCAATTTAAGTTGGGGGGGTTAAGGGGGGTAAGGGGGGGTAGGGGGGTTTTATGGGGGGATATGATAAAGATACATAAAATACATATTTATACGAAAACCGCGCCGAAAAATACAAATAAACAAGAGAGTTATGGATTTTAAGAAATTTTCTCAAATTCTAAAAATGGGAAAAACACGAAAAATTAAACTAATGAAAATTTTTAAAATGTTACTTCGGATTTAAGTAACAGACCAAAAATCATGAATAAGTAAAGAAACCGGGGTGAATTTAGTGGAAAAACGGGGGAGTTATTTAATTAAAACTATTCTCCAATTTTCAAAACTTGAAAAATCAAGAAAAATAGAAATACATAAAAAAGATAAATTTTGCCTTCGGAGTCGGAAGCACGACGGTAAATTAAGAATATATAAGAAGACCGGAAGAAGATAGGAGCAATATTGGCGGAGATATGGATTTTTGAAAATTTTTATTTATTTCGGTTACGTAATTTGAAACTGAAATTGACTTTTTTGTTTTAAGGAAATTAAGAATTTTGAAAAGTGGATATGAAAGCTATTGCCGAGAAACTAAAAATAGGCTAAACTTGGAGAAGATCCCCCCACGGGAACCCCTCCAAATCGACTCGTGAAGTTAGCACCGGATTCTACAAATATCTCCGCCCACAAAAAGTTAAATATCTAAGAAACTACAAGAGATAGGGGCCTGAGATTTTCAGGCAATATACTATGATAGATACTGAATATATATTAATAAACTATATAATTATATATATAAAGCGCTTGGAAATATGGACAATTGAAAAAAAAAATTGGGGAAAGCGGAAGGAAAAGTGGCCTCACCCCCTGGTTTTTAATGTCCCGTGAGTGCACCTAGTGTCGTTTTCTTAGTTAGGATATCCCACACCTGGGCCTCTAACAAGAAACTGTCCAGCTGCTGTACAACCAGGTTTTCGCATAACGGTCATTTTTATAAAAACACTTATAACTTTTAAACTATCTATCAGAGAAATCTGAGGTTTGGCACACAGGTAGAGCACTTATACACTAATACAACGAAATAATAATAATAACATGTCCTCGATCTATCTAAAAAGTTATTAACGAAAAACCAGTTTTTGTGTCCGAAAATCACAGTTATTGGGGCCTAACTCCCTGGCGCACTATGCTAAAAATGTCCAAAAGGTCTTAAAAGATGCGCCTCATCAAGGCGCACCTAAATGCACTCTCGAAACTGAGTCGCACCGCGGAAAATCGTAAGCCGCACGCGAAAAACACTTTTCACTTTTTTTAAAAACACAAAAATTGTCATATCTCCCACAAAACTTGTCCAATTTCAAAAATTTTTTCACATCCGCATAGCGCTCGACAGCGCGCAACTTTTAGTGTATTTCACTAGTTGATTTTCCATAACTGACCCGCAACTTCGATTTTTCGAGCGCGGAGCGGCTCAAAAACGATCCGCTCGCTCCGGGGGGCCGCGCGTGACTCGGTTAGGTTAGGTTAGGTTAGGTTAGGTTAGGTTAGGTTAGGTTAGGTTAGGTTAGGTTAGGTTAGGTTAGGTTAGGTTAGGTTAGGTTAGGTTAGGTTAGGTTAGGTTAGGTTAGGTTAGGTTAGGTTAGGTTAGGTTAGGTTAGGTTAGGTTAGGTTAGGTTAGGTTAGGTTAGGTTAGGTTAGGTTAGGTTAGGTTAGGTTAGGTTAGGTTAGGTTAGGTTAGGTTAGGTTAGGTTAGGTTAGGTTAGGTTAGGTTAGGTTAGGTTAGGTTAGGTTAGGTTAGGTTAGGTTAGGTTAGGTTAGGTTAGGTTAGGTTAGGTTAGGTTAGGTTAGGTTAGGTTAGGTTAGGTTAGGTTAGGTTAGGTTAGGTTAGGTTAGGTTAGGTTAGGTTAGGTTAGGTTTTTTTTTTTTTTTTTTTTTTTTTTTTTTTTTATTTGAAATGACCCTCTGACAGAAATCCTCAGAGAAGTATATATACAATGTTTTAGTGCTCTTTTATTTCTGCGTTTTGCAGTAAATAGTTTTGTCGAATCTATTGCATTTTTATTGGTTGCTATATCACTTGCTTCATTTATTTCTTTGTATTGCCTTTGTTGCAACTTTAATGCAGTATTTTATGAAATCATCTTTTGTCTTTTTATTACTAATTAGGTCTGCTACGCTTTCTGCGCAGATTTTAGCATTAAGTTTGTTTTCCGTTTCATATTTGAGTCTAGTGTTTATTGGGCAGTCAAAGAGTAAATGTGATATATCCTCTCTAGCGTCAGGGTCACAAAGGCACGATGGACTCTCCTTACACTTGAACCTGTTTAAATATCCTGAGAATCCACCGTGCCCTGTCAAAACTTGTGTTAGCACTCCTGTGAGTTCTGTCGTTTTGATAACTTTGTACGCACTTACGACATCCGGAAAAAAGATTTTGGTCGTGGTTGCGGTAACCCCGGTTTTGTACCTTCGGTTCCATTCGTCAAGCGTGTCCAAACGAATTTGTCGCTTGACGAATGAAACCGGGCAGCGATCGTAATTTGGTTTAGCTTTTATTTTTAATGCTGCCTCTTTCGCCAGTGCATCGGCCCGCTCGTTGCCGTCCAATCCAGCATGTGCTTTTATCCAGAACAGGGATATTTCCTTGTCCTGGAGTTTGCTGGCAGCAATATTTCCCCGTGACTTGACGGCGAGGTGGTGCGTCGATGCATTATTTACAATCGTCTCCAGGGCGGATCTCGAATCGCTGTATATGCCAAAGGTCTTCTCTTTTCGGTCTATAATTATCCGGGTAGCTTCATATATGGCAAGGAGTTCCGCCTGATAGACTGTGCAATACGGAGACAGTTTCAGTTTGACGGCTTTTATTTCGGTTTCGCTGTTCCACAAGGACAGCGCTGCTCCGACTTTGCCGTCAATTTTACTGCCGTCCGTGTATATGCGTATTGCTTGTGTATTGTGCCTTTCGACTTGTTGTTCGTCTATCAGGCTCACGAACTCCAAGCTCATATGCTCAGCCGGATGTGGAGTTTCGGCATACACAGCGACCCGCTCTACCTCCCTGTCACCCAGGACCGCCCGGGGCACCCCCCTCCTGGCCTCATATAACGCAGCTGCCTCTTTTATACGGAGGTCTAGAGGGAGCAGCCCAGACAGCACCAAGGCAGAGTTTAGTGAAACAGTTTTGTATGCTCTGGTTAGGTTAGGTTAGGTTAGGTTAGGTTAGGTTAGGTTAGGTTAGGTTAGGTTAGGTTAGGTTAGGTTAGGTTAGGTTAGGTTAGGTTAGGTTAGGTTAGGTTAGGTTAGGTTAGGTTAGGTTAGGTTAGGTTAGGTTAGGTTAGGTTAGGTTAGGTTAGGTTAGGTTAGGTTAGGTTAGGTTAGGTTAGGTTAGGTTAGGTTAGGTTAGGTTAGGTTAGGTTAGGTTAGGTTAGGTTAGGTTAGGTTAGGTTTTTTTTTTTTTTTTTTTTTTTTTTTTTTTTTTTCTTAATCTAGTTTGGCCACAAAGGTTTTTCTTTATTTACACAATGATTGATTGTGCAGCAGGGGAGCTACCGCTATTGGATACGTTCGCTCCCCTGCCCACTTACACACAAGTGCCTTAAAATTATCGCAGTGATCTATAAACTAAATAAACAGATAAACCGAACTATTGTAAATAGGTACCGTGGTAGCACCAGCTTCCGCTATTTGATACGTAGGCAGGTGGCTCCAGCGGCCCCGCGCAAGCGCGCATTAAATTGCGATGTGTTTATATAAATAACATTAACAATATGACAGTATACAGATAAAATAACTCATAAACAAACGAACTATTATAAATAGGTACCGTGGTAGCACCAGCTTCCGCTATTTGATACGTAGGCGGGTGACTCCAACGGCCCCGCGCAAGCGCGCATTAAATTGCGATGTGTTTATATAAATAACAATACCAATGTGACAGTATACAGATAGAATACCTCATTAATCAGAGTTCAACTAAATAAACAAATAAACCGAACTATTGTAAATAGGTACCGTGGTAGCACCAGCTTCCGCTATTTGATACGTAGGCGGGTAGCTCCAGCGGCCCCGCGCAAGCGCGCATTAAATTGCGATGTGTTTATATAAATATCAATACCACTATGACAGTATACAGATAGAATACCTCATTAATCAGAATTCAACTAAATAAACAAATAAACCGAACTATTGTATACAAAATTCTACTCGGACGGGTTTATGCATAAATCCAACTCAACATCGACAATTGAAACCCTAAAGAGTGCTTGCTTGCCATGAGGAAGCGAGGGGAGTCTCGGAACTATACCCCGTAATCGATATTCGACTCCACCCGGTTCCTCATGGCTCGCAGGACTGGGCATGAAGATGAATCGGCTCTATGGGCCTCATCCCCTTTTAAGTTGAATTTCACGTTTCTGTTAATACAATTATAGCACCTCGGTGAAGCCCCCCTTTCCCTCTCCGGGCAGTCGGCCTCCTTGTGCGCCGTGTTGGCGCAGTGGGCGCAGGGGGACGGAGAGTCGTGACCACAGTTTTTCTTTGTGTGACCGAATTGGAAACACCGGTGGCACTGAAGGAAGGGGGTGAAGCCGTGCACGCGGACCCTTTGATGGTCTATGTTCACGCGCTCCAGCTCCATCACCCTCCTCCAGACTCCGGCCTCCGCTGACAACACAGCGTTATATAAGTTGGTGTTTTTATTCTGCCGAAGGAAACGCAGCTGAATGTCGGTCTCACAAGATGGGTCCCCGACTCCCGGATTTTGTGTCTTGAGGACGTGCACGATTTCCTCTGCCGTGATGTCCTTCGATATACCCTTGAGTATAAACATCGGCCTGGTTTTATTGGCCACCACCGCGCTCACCTTGTCCGAATCTTTTAGCCGGTCTAGTGTATCGTTACGCTGTTCTGCCGTAACGAATTCGACGCGGAGCTTGTTGTTCGACAGTGGTTTGACTTTGACAGGTGCATAGCTCGACTTCTTGTAGGTGATGGCCTGCCGGAACGCAGTCACCGCCTCCTGCCTGCTGCTGATAGGTCCCTTGGCCGTCACGATCGCCGCATAGCTGGTTGTAGGTGTAGGCACTGTGGTGGTGGGCGAGGTCCGCAGGGGGGGCGACGCAGAAACCGTCGCAGCCGTCTCCGATGTCACGCCCGCTGCCGTCGGCGGTGTCGGTTTTGATTTGCCGGCCAGCGACGCATACGTAGGTCGAGTCGCAGCGGCCGCGGCGGCGATCTTAGTTGTCGCAGCCGCGAGGTCTCTGCGTAGCCCGCGCACCTCGCCGACACAAACCTTAATCTCAGCGCGCAGTTGTTCATCGCCGATGGGGGAGCCCGCCGAGCCAGCCAGCCTGGCCTCTCCGGTGGGGGCGGGGGGATGCGCGACAGCGCCGCCGTCAGTGCCACTGCCGGGGGCCCCGTGTGAGGGTCCCGCTCCGTCTTGTGTGCGCCGGGAGACCGCAGCCAGGGCATGGGAAGCCCGGCGGATCTCCTCGGCCGCAGTGATGATCACCCGCTTGTTAACCGCGGTTACACTCTTGCCGTCTTGTACGGCCTTCACTATTTTAGCGGTCAAGGTAGTGACCACCGTCATGTAGGTCTCAAGGTCCTTAACCGTATCCGCAGTAACATGAAGGGGCGCAGGAGACTTATCCCCGCTAGGTTTTGGGATCCTAGTGGGAGTCATGGCCAATATTGTCTCTTATCAATACTAAATAGTCCGGGCGAGGCACAGAGTGTCCGAATCGCAATTTAAGTTGGGGGGGTTAAGGGGGGTAAGGGGGGTAGGGGGGTTTTATGGGGGGATATGATAAAGATACATAAAATACATATTTATACGAAAACCGCGCCGAAAAATACAAATAAACAAGAGAGTTATGGATTTTAAGAAATTTTCTCAAATTCTAAAAATGGGAAAAACACGAAAAATTAAACTAATGAAAATTTTTAAAATGTTACTTCGGATTTAAGTAACAGACCAAAAATCATGAATAAGTAAAGAAACCGGGGTGAATTTAGTGGAAAAACGGGGGAGTTATTTAATTAAAACTATTCTCCAATTTTCAAAACTTGAAAAATCAAGAAAAATAGAAATACATAAAAAAGATAAATTTTGCCTTCGGAGTCGGAAGCACGACGGTAAATTAAGAATATATAAGAAGACCGGAAGAAGATAGGAGCAATATTGGCGGAGATATGGATTTTTGAAAATTTTTATTTATTTCGGTTACGTAATTTGAAACTGAAATTGACTTTTTTGTTTTAAGGAAATTAAGAATTTTGAAAAGTGGATATGAAAGCTATTGCCGAGAAACTAAAAATAGGCTAAACTTGGAGAAGATCCCCCCACGGGAACCCCTCCAAATCGACTCGTGAAGTTAGCACCGGATTCTACAAATATCTCCGCCCACAAAAAGTTAAATATCTAAGAAACTACAAGAGATAGGGGCCTAAGATTTTCAGGCAATATACTATGATAGATACTGAATATATATTAATAAACTATATAATTATATATATAAAGCGCTTGGAAATATGGACAATTGAAAAAAAAATTGGGGAAAGCGGAAGGAAAAGTGGCCTCACCCCCTGGTTTTTAATGTCCCGTGAGTGCACCTAGTGTAGTTTTCTTAGTTAGGATATCCCACACCTGGGCCTCTAACAAGAAACTGTCCAGCTGCTGTACAACCAGGTTTTCGCATAACGGTCATTTTTATAAAAACACTTATAACTTTTAAACTATCTATCAGAGAAATCTGAGGTTTGGCACACAGGTAGAGCACTTATACACTAATACAACGAAATAATAATAATAACATGTCCTCGATCTATCTAAAAAGTTATTAACGAAAAACCAGTTTTTGTGTCCGAAAATCACAGTTATTGGGGCCTAACTCCCTGGCGCACTATGCTAAAAATGTCCAAAAGGTCTTAAAAGATGCGCCTCATCAAGGCGCACCTAAATGCACTCTCGAAACTGAGTCGCACCGCGGAAAATCGTAAGCCGCACGCGAAAAACACTTTTCACTTTTTTTAAAAACACAAAAATTGTCATATCTCCCACAAAACTTGTCCAATTTCAAAAATTTTTTCACATCCGCATAGCGCTCGACAGCGCGCAACTTTTAGTGTATTTCCTTTTAGTGTATTTCACTAGTTGATTTTCCATAACTGTCCCGCAACTTCGATTTTTCGAGCGCGGAGCGGCTCAAAAACGATCCGCTCGCTCCGGGGGGCCGCGCGTGACTGGTTAGGTTAGGTTAGGTTAGGTTAGGTTAGGTTAGGTTAGGTTAGGTTAGGTTAGGTTAGGTTAGGTTAGGTTAGGTTAGGTTAGGTTAGGTTAGGTTAGGTTAGGTTAGGTTAGGTTAGGTTAGGTTAGGTTAGGTTAGGTTAGGTTAGGTTAGGTTAGGTTAGGTTAGGTTAGGTTAGGTTAGGTTAGGTTAGGTTAGGTTAGGTTAGGTTAGGTTAGGTTAGGTTAGGTTAGGTTAGGTTAGGTTAGGTTAGGTTAGGTTAGGTTAGGTTAGGTTAGGTTAGGTTAGGTTAGGTTAGGTTAGGTTAGGTTAGGTTAGGTTAGGTTAGGTTAGGTTAGGTTTTTTTTTTTTTTTTTTTTTTTTTTTTTTTTTTTTATTTTATACTAACCCTCTAACAGAATTAGAGATTGTGCCCTCCTGTTTTTTGTTTTCGACTCTTTCATTCCAGTTCTCACTCGTATGCCTCTCGCACTATCATTCCTCATACTATATCTTTCTTGCATTCCTCATCTTTCTCCCGATGGGTGGGTTCCCTTCCTTTGTTATTTCTATATTTTCTGTTGGTACTAGTTCTGGGTTTAACTTTATTTATTTTCTGTATTTACATTATTTTCTTACATCTATACAATTGTGTTATATCTTAATAATAACTATACAATATTAATTATTGCTACTTATTATTAGTTGTACATGCTAGTGCCTATCCTAATACTTTACAATTTTATATTCGTAAGCTGGTTACAGATATTATAACATTATATTTGTCCAGCATACTTTATGTACTATTTCTATTGTTCACTATTCTACATATATATTTACAAAATTTTAGGAATGCGGCTCTACTCTTGCTATCCTTCATTACGTTCGCTATATTGTTTGCTGCTATTTCGAACCCCAATTCTTTCTCCAACTTTGCCCTTCTATATGTGTGGACCGGGCAGTCAAACAGAACGTGAAATACGGACTCTGACTCCCCGGGGTCGCAGACGCATGACGGACTCTCCTTGCACTTGAAACGATACAAGTACTCGGAGAATCCACCATGCCCCGTCAACACCTGGGTGATGAGTCCGTCCACCTCTATCTTGCTGACGATCCTGTATGCCGCCACCGCATCGGGGAAGAACTTCTTCGTGACGCCAGCGGTTTCACCAGCCTGATACCGACCGTTCCACTCGCCAAGAGACCGCATGCGAATGCTTCTCTTGACGAATGAAACGGGACAGCTGTCGTAGTCAAAACGGCGTTTTGATTTAAGTGCGGCCTCTTTGGCCAGGTGATCGGCACGCTCATTCCCCTCCAGTCCTGCGTGGGCCTTGATCCAGAACAGACTTATACGTCTGCTCTGGAGCAAAGCACCACGCAAAAACCCCCGTGCCTCTACGGCTAGGGGGTGGAGGGCCTTTGGGTTCTGCAAAGTTTGGAGCGCCGATAATGAATCGGAGTAGATGCCGACCGATCCGGCCAATTTTTCCGCAGCAATTTGTGCCGCCCGGCATATCGCCAGGAGCTCCGCCTGGTAAACTGTGCAATACGACGGCAAGGTAAGCTTGAGGGCATTGGTTTCGACTGCGCCACTCCATATGGATAGCGCCGCACCCACCTTGCCCTCAATCTTACTGCCGTCTGTATAAATGTTGAAATCGTTCGCATTGTTAGCCGCGAGTTGTTCTTGGTCCACCAGATATTCGAGCTCAATGTCGACATGACAGGCGGGATGTGGCGACCGTAGGGCTGAGGACATCCGCTCGACCTCACGATCTCCTATCCCTGGCTGGGGCACCCCCCTCTTCGCTTCATATAGCTCCGCAGCTTCGCGGACGCGGAGGTCCAGGGGGAGTATCCCAGCCAGTAACAGTGCCGAGTTTAGGGAGACCGTGCGGTATGCCCTACAAAGCTTCTGTGCGAAGCCACGCTGGACCACGTTCAGCTGCTTTTGGATTCCAAGCTTATCCACCGCAGGCGCCCATACGCCGGCGGCATACAGGATTACCGGTTCGACCACCGCTGTGTAAATAATGCGGATTATTCCGGAGTGAAGGCCCCAGCTTATCTTGGCTGCTCGTGCCAGTTGATGATAAAAGGCGACCGCGCGTCTACAGACGTTCGCAACATGGGAGTTGAATGTTAGTTTTCGGTCTATGGTAACTCCCAATAGCTTAATTTCATCGGTCAAGACAATGTCGACCCCGCCCATGTGAAGGCGCGGGTTGTCGTACTTCAGTCTGCGCGTCATAACCATTGCATTGGTCTTTTGAGGCGCAAAACGAAGTTTATTAGCTGTTCCCCACGCCGCGACACGTTCTAGGGCGGCATTGGCCCGCTGCTCGATCTCGAGGGCCGTGTCACCTTCAAATACCATCACCACATCATCAGCAAAAGCCTGTACATACTCTCCACTGGTTTCCAGGTCTCGAAGCAATGGGTCCAAGAGTAAGTTCCATAATATTGGTCCACCGATAGATCCCTGCACACACCCCTTCCCAGTACCTATCACATGCTCTTCTCCACAGTATCTAACTCTAACTCGCCTGTCGCTCAGGTAACTGCTCATAAGTCGCCGGATATTTATGGGGCATTTCTCTTCCACCAATCTGACTTTTATTTTTGGCCACCAAGCGTTGTCGAAGGCGCCCTCTATATCCAATGAAATCAGGACAACTATTTTCTTTCTCTCCAAGTTTTGTCTTATGTGCTTCACTAAGGTATAGAGGGCATCTTCGGTGCTACGCTGGGGCATAAAGCCAAACTGGCGGGTGCTAAGGTTGGGTGCAAGGTGATATTGCAGCCTGGCGACAAGCATCTTTTCCAGCACCTTGCCAAGTACAGGAAGGAGTCCAATGGGACGATATGACTTGGGAGCCGTATAGGTGGGCTTCCCCGGCTTCCGGAGGAAGATCACCGTGGCCTCCTTCCAGGCCCTGGGAAAGTAGTGGAGTGCCAGGCACCGGTTAAACAGGCACAGGAAGAGCTCCGGGTCTAGGTTTATGGTGCGCAGACATATATCAGCGGTGAGGCCATCCGCACCTGGAGCCTTCTTCGGATTAAAGGAGGAGCTTGCCAATTTTAATTCCAGGAGAGTAAAGGGAGGGTCCCGCGTGTCTGAGGTAGTCTCAATATCTATGGATTCGGCCAGGACTCTCACCCGCCGGTGCTCCTCGGAGTCGTGCTCTTCGGAGTCCCCAGGGTAGAAAGTCTCAGCCATGAGACGGGCCGAACTTTTGGCATCGAATTCTATGCCATCCACTATCAGTGGTGGGTCCTCCTCCCGTTTGGTTGTCCTGCCCAGCACCCTGTAAATCCCCCCCCAGAGAGATTCCCGGTCTTGCTTCTCGCAAAAGTTTTTCCAAGATCTGGTCTGTGCTTCCTTTTCCTCGGCCTCGTACCTGGTTTTTGCCTCCAGGTACTCATCGACCACTTTGGCGCGACGAATCGGTGCCGCACACCGGATCCTTCTCTTCTTGGTAGCCACCTCGCGCTTTAGCGTCGCCAGCTCGTCGGACCACCATGGCACCGAAAGTGTTTCTTTCTTTTTAATTTTTGGAATTGCATGCTCACTCGCGTCAATCATTGCATGTATGAGTTTGTGTATGGTCTCTTCTAATTGTGTTACTGTTTCTATGTGTGTAATGTTAGTGGCTGTGATATTGTTGGATTGCAAAACTTGGCCCAGTTTCTCATGAAACCGGGTCCAGTTGGCTTTCCGTGTGTTGTATGTTCGTGTTGTACGTTTGATGTAGTTGTGTCTGACGCGTTTGAGGTTTAGCTTAAAAGTGATGCCATTGTGGTCCGAGGTAGTTAGGTCCTCGCATACGCGCCAGTCGTCCACCAGGTCGAGGAGGTCCAGTGATGCCGTCGTAATGTCCACATAACTGCAGTACCTTTGTCCGCCTCTTATAACGTCGAAGGTAGGAATTTCTCCTTTATTAAGTATAACCAGTCCAAGATCTTCTAAGGTGCCACGTAGTTCCTCGCCACGGCGATCCGTCGTGGGACTTCCCCACCACACATTCTTGGCGTTGCAGTCGCCTGCGACCACCCATCTCTGGGCTCCCAACTCAAGCCGGATCTTACGCAAGTGTGCAAGGTACAGGTCCATTGGCTGGTCAGGCTCGAAGTAGAACGAGACCAGGGCAATCTCCCAGGCGTTGGTTCGGATCCCCACCACTGAGATGTTGTTCGTGGTGAGTTTTGGGTATTGTATGACGTGGAGGTCAGCATTGAAAATAATTATTGCTGCCTTGACATTGCCCTCCCCGTTGTCCGCGCACTGGAAGACCCTGACCCCACTTCGACCCGATATCCTGCCCTCCCTGCCGACGTACGGTTCCTGCACCAATGCGACTTGAATTTCGCGTTTTCCGGCCTCAAGTAGAAGTTCGGTAAGTGCAAGTTTCTTGCGTTGAAGATTTGCCTGCACGAATTTAATGGCCATTGTGTCAACCGGCGCAACCTTAGCAATATGCTACGGTGGAGCGGGCCAGCTCGTCCCACCTCCGCCTGATCGGGCAGTCGCTGCTGAAGGCATTGTGCTCCCGGTTGTCGAGCTTTGCCCTCAGGCAGTTTCTGCACGAAGGTGGGGCTGCCACGGCCCACTCGTCACAATTTGCTTTAAGGTGTGGCCCTCCACAATGGCTGCATCCATCCACGGATTCTTTGCAGAATTTTTTACTATGTCCATATCCCAAGCACCTCGAGCATTGGACCAGTGGTGACTGGTCCTCCGCCCTGACCCTCTGGAGATCTATATGGACACTGCCCATCCCTGTGATCCGTCTCCAGAGGGTAGGAGAGGTACTTAGGACTACGTTGGCCAAGTGTGGGTTACGGGTTGGTTTTCTGTATTTAATAAGGATCCGGTCATCCCCACTGTCGAGGCTGCCAAACAGCTCCCTATTCTGGTTCCTCAAGGCTTTTGTAATGTCCTCGTCAGTATTCACTGATAAGACTCCCTTGAGGACCAGAAGAGGGTCCCTGTTCTTGACTTCCTCGACAGCGAGGCCTGTCCCTTCCCCTGTCAATCTCTCTTTTGCTTTACACCGATCTTCCTCGGTACGGAAACCCATTATTACTTTCCGGTCTCGAGCCTTCCGGACTTTCTCGATTTTTACCCAGCCTTCCTTGGCGTCAATGGTCCGCCTCACCCTATCCAGCACTTGTTCGCCTGTTTCGGCAACATTTTTCGATGTGACCACCACCGAGTGTACAGTGCCTTGCAGTGGTCGCGGTGGCTCGGATGCAGCCACGTTGGCGTATGATCTCTGGTCTATTACGTCCTGGCACCTCGTGAGCTGGTCCTTAAGATCCACCAGCCTCCTCGAGTTCTCCGCTAGAAGCCGAGAGTGCTCCTCGAGCTTACTACTCAAGCCGAGATCCGGGGCCACCGTGAATGTGGAGTCGGCATCCTTATGGAGCGACTCCGCACTCCCGGCGCTCGCGGGCCCCATTCGGGCCCTCCCGGCCCCCAGCGCCGCCTCAGAGGCTGCCAGCAGCTCCCTGAGCCTGTCCAGGGCACCTAGTATGGAGTCTTTATACTCCTTTTTTAAGTTCCTGGACAGGTCCAGCGAGGATCTTGCCTTTGCGATCCACGCTTCAGCTTCTTTTAATCTATCCTTATGTGTGGTCGTCACTGGTGGGCGAGCGGTGGTCTCTACTTTCTTAGGGCTTTTCCCCCCTTTTTGCGTAGTTAATTTTGCTGCTGTGGTTACAGCCTGTGTCATTTGTGGCTTGGAGGTGGAAGGCCCCGCTATTGTTGCCTCCCACTTCTCCAGGCTCCGTCTGATTAGTTTTTTCTCCACTTTTGGAGGTGATATTGGGGGGGAGCCAGAAGGTGGGCTGGATTCCCCTGATAATCTTTTGGGGGTCCGGAACATGTTTACTGTTTAGAGGGCTGCGTCAAGTAAAGTAAAATAATATATATAAAATAATAATTTAAGGGTCAAAGGATTGAGCAATAGCTCTAAATAAAGTATTTTGTCTTTGTTATTACTGCAATAGCAGTTCGTAAATGTCGAAAATTAATAAAATAATAATTAAAACTACTTAAACTATATCCCGCAGCTCAGTATAGCTCGACTCTACCGCGACTCTACCGAAAACTCCAGACAGAGTCGCCCTTATACGTCTCTTTGTAGCCCTTACCGTGGGCTTGTCGGCAAAGAAAACCGCACTGCGCTACGAGCAGTGGTTCCCGAGATATTCTTGTTTGAAATTATTCAAAATGGCCGACCAAAAAGTTGCCTAGGTCTAGACCGATTTTGAAAAATTTATAACTCGGGAACCAGTCGTCGCAGGAAAGAGTGCGACGGCTCGTTGTGTTTGTCTATCTGTGAGCTATCTGCTCCCCGTCTCAGTTTTGACGTTTGGGGGTCGACTCTATCCGGGGTCGTAGACAGGCTTAGACGATAGAGTTCACCGCTAATTTGTTGACAAAAGAAACCGCAGCTTTCTGTGACAACTCCAAGCTGAGTTATGGCCCTATATAATTTTTAAAGATGGCCGCCAATATGGCCGCCACTTTAAATGAAAACCCTAACTTAGTCAATATTTGGTTTAATCCGCCCGAGTTTGGGCTCGTTGGATAGGGTTTTTAAAGAGCTGTTTGAATTTACTAACGAATTAAATAATATACTTACCCCCGATTTATGGGGGTCGAAAAACATAAATTTTTACACAAAAATTTCAATAATAAATTTTTAAAATACAATAAAATTAAAATAAAATTATCGCGGGCCTAACCTACCATGGGGCTAATTTTAGCGATGTGTCGCGGAGTTATTGCACCCTTATTTTAAGTACCACGTGCCACGTGGTACCTAACCTCTAATATTCAAAAATTTATAACTAAAAAAACTATTGGGCCGAAAATTATGAAATTTGGAATGGTTGTAGAACTAGTTGAATACTATTTAATGAACAAAAAATAATTGGAGGGTACCGCTTTAAATTTAGAAATAAAAAATTTTGAAATTTTGACAAATTTTTAGGATGCTATAACTCCGCAACCACTTAACTTATTTTAATAAACGAGGTGTCTCCGTGCAGCTCGCGTAGTATCCCGTCGAATGAGACCAAAAACAGCGCCCTCTGTAGCCGGGAACTTGGACCACGTGGGCACGTGGTATCTGGTTTTTCTGGAATATCTCCGTGCGTATGCACGGAAAAAATCCGGATGAGGTGTCCAGTTGAAGAGCTCACTGAGGCGCGTCGAACAGCGTAATAAAATAAATAGGTTATCGATCTTTAAACGACGGCGTACGTCGTCAAAGTTTGAAAATTCTCAAACTTTACGGTTTTTTGGTCACTGCACTTCCAATTCTGCACCGATTTTTGAAAACTTTTCACCAGAACGTAGATCTAACGATTACGCAACTTTTGATATGCAGCACTTAGTGATATGTTGCGAAAAAACCACTTTTTAGATTTTTATAAACTTTAAAATGCGCGGAGCCTCGGTATAAACACTCTGTACACGCGCGCTTTCGGTAGCGGGGAGCCGCGGAATGGTTAGGTTAGGTTAGGTTAGGTTAGGTTAGGTTAGGTTAGGTTAGGTTAGGTTAGGTTAGGTTAGGTTAGGTTAGGTTAGGTTAGGTTAGGTTAGGTTAGGTTAGGTTAGGTTAGGTTAGGTTAGGTTAGGTTAGGTTAGGTTAGGTTAGGTTAGGTTAGGTTAGGTTAGGTTAGGTTAGGTTAGGTTAGGTTAGGTTAGGTTAGGTTAGGTTAGGTTAGGTTAGGTTAGGTTAGGTTAGGTTAGGTTAGGTTAGGTTAGGTTAGGTTAGGTTAGGTTAGGTTAGGTTAGGTTAGGTTAGGTTAGGTTAGGTTAGGTTAGGTTAGGTTAGGTTAGGTTAGGTTAGGTTAGGTTAGGTTAGGTTAGGTTAGGTTAGGTTAGGTTAGGTTAGGTTAGGTTAGGTTAGGTTAGGTTAGGTTAGGTTAGGTTAGGTTAGGTTAGGTTAGGTTAGGTTAGGTTAGGTTAGGTTAGGTTAGGTTAGGTTAGGTTTTTTTTTTTTTTTTTTTTTTTTTTTTTTTTTTTTTCTTAATCTAAGTTAGCCACAAATGAGATTTTATTAATTAAATCACAATAGTTGACACATTAACACGAGGGGGTTGAAGGGCTGAGAGTTGCTCCCGCTATTTGATACGTTTTACTCCTCCCAGCCCCTCTACAAACACATAACATACAAAATACAATATTACCCTATATAATATTTCTAGCACAATATTACTGTATAATATAGTACATTATTACTTTTTTTTTTTTTTTTTTTTTTTTTTTTTTTTTTTTTTTTTCCCACAATATTATTATTATTATATTACCATACACAATTTAACCATATAATTTTTAACACAATACTACTTTATAATATAGTATACTTTTTTTTTTTTTTTTTTTTTTTTTTTTTTTTTTTTTTTTTTTTTTTTTTTTTTTTTTTTTTCTCTACAATATTATTATTATTATTATATTACCATACACAATATAGCCATATAATTTTTAACACAATATTACTTTATAATATACTATACATTTTTAAATTACTTACAAACGAAACATTACAATTGAGATAATTGAAATCTCAGTGCCGCAAGCAAATAATGCTCTCAACACCAACATGCAAACACAGAGTAATTAATTAGGTGTAACATAGCATAACACAAGTTCTTAAGCAATAATTAGTTCCTCAATAATTTCAAGTAGAGTCATTAGCTGTCAGTTTGATTGAGCCCTTTTACCGTTTTGAATATATGCTCAACAAATTTCGTCAGGGACTCGATGCAGCTGTGCTTTGACAGCATGTCTGTTATCGAATAAGGTGAACGCCGCAGCAGCTTACAGTGCATTTCGTGCCTGTATCTGTGTATCGAGAATTGCGGGCATTCTTTTACTAAATGTTCTACCGTTTGGACCGACGTATTATCGCACGGACAGAGATCGTCCTCTACGATCTTGAATCGTTTTAAGTACTGCTTATGGAATCCGTGTCCGGTGAGCCATTGCGTGGTGTAAAATGAGGTTCTGATATGTTGCGATAATGTCCTAATGTCCTGTAAATTGGGTAGCAGGGTTCGTGTATGGGCCCCTTGATCCGAACTAGTGTATCTGGCTTGCCAGATGCGACGAGTTTCACAGCGAACTCTGTGTTTGACAAAACTGATGGGGAACTCGGAGTAATCGGGCTGCTTATGTAGCGCTGTTCCATCCTTAGCTGCCTCGTCAGCTGCCTCGTTCCCAGCAACGCCGACATGCGCCCTGACCCACGCGAAGTGAAATTTTGCGGGGGTTAAGTGTACCGTTTTGTGTATGGATGCAACCAGGGGGTTTGTGTTACTCCTTTCATGCAGAGCCGCCAGAGCAGCTCTAGAATCAGAGAGTATGCTGTATGTGCGGTGTTCTTGTTTGTTGGCGTGTGAGTGTTTCGCTGCCCATAAGCATGCCCTATGTATTGCATACAGCTCAGCCTGGAAGACGGAGCAGCTGTCGTGCAGCTTGAACTTTTTGGTGTTGATGACATTGTTTCCGTCATAGCCCACAAAAGCCGCACCAACTGCTCCGCTTTCCTGCTTGCTGCCGTCCGTGATGACTGTATTATGAGGTGTAGTGTGCAAGCTTGTTAGTTCGGCGTCGTTGTGTAGTTCATATAACACTGTGACCCGAGAGGCGGGATGCAACAGTTTGTGTGGAGGTGTAGGACATTCTAGGTGAATGTCCTCTGGCAGGAATTGTGTGGTTCGCGTGAGTTTTGTTTGTTCGATTGCATGTACCTCGCGAACTTTAAGGTCTAACGGAGTAAATTGAGCTAAGGCTATCGCCGCTGTTGTGGAAATGGTATGGAAGCCCCTGATTGCCCTGATAGCAAAGCCCCGCTGCATACTCAACAGCTTTCTTTTAACTCCTTTTTTGATGGCCACATGCCCCCATATGCCCGCCGCGTAAGTGATGATTGGCTCGATCACTTGACGATATATTGTCCGAACATTTTCTGGGTGCGCCCCCCAAGTGGGCCTGCAGAAGAGGCAAAGCTTGCTGAATATGCGCGTGGCCTTGCTTATCACGTGTTGTATGTGTTGGTTAAACAGTAATTTTTGATCTATTACAACCCCTAGATATTTAACTTCCCTCACAAAGGGGAGGACCTGTCCCTCCATAGTGATGTGAGCCGCCTCCGCCTTTCCGGTAAATGAGATGAGCTTTGTTTTATCCGGTCCGAAGCAGAGCTTGACGCTCCTGCCCCATTCCGCTATGATGTGTAAAGCCTTGTTTGTTTTGTCCTGTAGGGTGTATGCTGTGTTTGCTTGTGAGATCAGAAGCACATCATCGGCGTATGCCTGGATATGACACCCCTCCGGGAGCTGTGTTTCTAGTAGTTCGTCTAAAATCAGGTTCCACAGAACGGGGCCGCAGGCCGAGCCCTGTACACACCCCTTAGTTGTAGTTTTTGAGACCCGAGCTCCAGCATAGTCTAAGATTGCTGTGCGATCCGTGAGATAGCTTGTGATTAGTTCAAAGATGTTATTCGGACACCCTGCGTTGCGCAGCCTCTCTAAAAGCGCTGGCCACCAAGCGTTGTTGAACGCGGATTTGATGTCCAGTGACACCGCCACCACAAGGTCCCCGCCCGCCTTAGCGCGCCGGATCCTCGAGAGGGCCGCGTCAATGGCCATCACCGTGTTCTTTTGTTCTCTAAAGCCGAATTGCATTGGGTGGTTCATGCTCATTTGATCAAGCGCATAGGTTACACGCTTAATAAATAACTTCTCCAGCAGTTTGCCAAACACAGGAATGAGGCCAATTGGCCTATGCGCGTCCAACTTAGTGTAGTTTGATTTCCCGGGTTTAGGAATGATTTTTATGTAGGCAGTCTTCCACTCGCCAGGGAAGTAACGCAGATCGAGACACCTGTTCATCACATCCGTTATCAGCTGCGGGTATGCTGCCGCGAACTGATAACAGATGTCAGACGTGAGGTGATCCAAACCCGGCGCTCTTTTGTGACTCATCTGTCCCAAAAGTTCTAGCACCTCTTCCCTGGCGAATGGTAGATCATCGTTGGTGTTGGGTGAGGCTTGCGCTCTCTGGCGCAGCTCGCGGTGTCGCGGGTGCGTGTCTTGTGTGTGGGTGTCATCCGGGAAGAAATGGTCAAGTAAAGCCTGAGCCGTTTCCCTCCCATCCGACGTGTGGGTACCTTGAGCGTGCAGCGTAACCGGAGCCCTCCTCGGATTGGAGTCCTTAATGAGACGATTAGTTAAAGACCACACGTTCTCCCCGGTCTGCAAGTTGCAGAACTCTCTAAAATTATTCGAAGAGGCTTCCCTGAGTTCATCGGCATAAATTCTCTTTAAGGAAGAAAGTTCCGCAGCGAGCGCCTCCGGTGTGATGTCCTGATGAGGTGTGTGATGTGCCTGTGTGTTAGGGGTGCGATGTGTCTGTGTGTGTGCCCTGAGAACGTTGTTGTGTTTGACTGCAGCGTGAAGTTTCCGGTGTAGGTCAATTACCTCCTTTCTACGGGTCTCCAAGGCTTCTGTCCACCATGGTGGTTTATGGCGTCCCCCAGGCTTCTTGACCGGCATCGAATCCTGACACGCTGTGTGTATTATGTCTGTGATGTGCGCTGTGAAAGAGTCCAATTGCTTTGTGTCCATGTTGTGAATGTCTTGTTCAAGTGTGTCCGCAAGAGTCATTTGTGTGTGTAGCGATGTTTTGAATTTGGCCCACTGGGCTTTTTCACTGTTGTACATAAAGGTGGAAGTCCTGTCTGTCGGTTGATCAAGTTTATGGTCCAGGGTGAGTGTATATTCGATGGCATTGTGCTGAGAAATTGGACAGCCCTCTAGGTTCACCCGCCAGCCAGTGACCCAGTCAGCGACGTCCGCCGACGCGAGCGTGATGTCAACGATTGACTCCCTTATTCTCCCGTGTGTTACCGTCTCAAACGTGGGGACCTCCCCAACATTGCAAACGAAAAGATCCCTCCCGTGTACCATGTCCATCACAGCCCTGCCCCTTTCATTGGATGTTCTGCTGCCCCAGAGTGGGTGCCAGCCGTTAAAGTCCCCGCCAACTATGCAACCGGCGCCTCCAACCCGGCCCACAAAGTTCTCTACCGCCGCCAGCGTGCCCAGAGTGTCCTCGTTGGGCTCAATGTACACAGATGCAAGATGAATTTTCCTCGGTCCCGCTCTTGCCTGCACGACGCACAGATTGGCCGAGGAAAATTGCGACAATCCAATGACAGAGGTTGTTGTCTTTGCCAAAATGCAAGCCTTGACTTTGTCACTGCCCGGAAATTGAAAGATGTTGAGACCCTGTATTGGTTTAACCTCGCTTCCGGCGCCGATGTACGGCTCCGAAACGAGGGCAAAAGAATGTGCGCTCTCCATGAAGAAGCGGGTGAACTCCTGGAGGCAGCTCTTTGATCTGTCTAAGTTACACTGAATTATACCAAAAGAGCTACACCCCATAATCGACGTTCGACTCCACCCGGTTCCTCATGGCTCGCAGGACTGGACATGCGGGTGAATCGGCTCTATGAGCCTCATCCCCTTTTAAGTTGAACTTCGCATTTCTGTTAATACAATTATAGCACTTAGGTGGGGCTCTCCTTTCCCTCTCCGGGCAGTCGGCCTCCTTGTGCGCCGTGTTGGCGCAGTGGACGCAGGGGGACGGCGAGTCGCGGCCGCAGTTTTTCATTGTGTGGCCGAATTGGAAGCACCGGTGGCACTGAAGGAAGGGGGTGAAGCCGTGCACGCGGACCCTTTGATGGTCTATGTTCACGCGCTCCAGCTCCATCACCCTCCTCCAGACTCCGGTCTCCGCTGACAGCACAGCATTGTATAAGTTGGTGTTCTTGTTCTGCCTAAGGAAACGCAGCTGGATGTCGGTCTCGCTGGCTGGGTCCCCGACTCCCGGATTTTGTGTCTTAAGGACGTGTATGATTTCCTCTGCCGTGACATCCTTCGATATACCCTTGAGTATAAACATTGGCCTGGTTTTATTGGCCGCTACCGCGCTCACCTTATCCGAATCCTTTAGTCGGTTCAGCGTATCGTTACGCTGCTCTGCCGTAACGAATTCGACGCGGAGTTTGTTGTTCGACAGTGGTTTGACTTTGACAGGTGCATAGCTCGACTTCTTGTAGGTGATGGCCTGCCGGAACGCAGTCACCGCCTCCTGCCTGCTGCTGATAGGTCCCTTGGCCGTCACGATCGCCGCATAGCTGGTTGTAGGTGTAGGCACTGTGGTGGTGGGCGAGGTCCGCAGGGGGGGCGACGCAGAAACCGTCGCAGCCGTCTCCGATGTCACGCCCGCTGCCGTCGGCGGTGTCGGTTTTGATTTGCCGGCCAGCGACGCATACGTAGGTCGAGTCGCAGCGGCCGCGGCGGCGATCTTAGTTGTCGCAGCCGCGAGGTCTCTGCGTAGCCCGCGCACCTCGCCGACACAAACCTTAATCTCAGCGCGCAGTTGTTCATCGCCGATGGGGGAGCCCGCCGAGCCAGCCAGCCTGGCCTCTCCGGTGGGGGCGGGGGGATGCGCGACAGCGCCGCCGTCAGTGCCACTGCCGGGGGCCCCGTGTGAGGGTCCCGCTCCGTCTTGTGTGCGCCGGGAGACCGCAGCCAGGGCATGGGAAGCCCGGCGGATCTCCTCGGCCGCAGTGATGATCACCCGCTTGTTAACCGCGGTTACACTCTTGCCGTCTTGTACGGCCTTCACTATTTTAGCGGTCAAGGTAGTGACCACCGTCATGTAGGTCTCAAGGTCCTTAACCGTATCCGCAGTAACATGAAGGGGCGCAGGAGACTTATCCCCGCTAGGTTTTGGGATCCTAGTGGGAGTCATGGCCAATATTGTCTCTTATCAATACTAAATAGTCCGGGCGAGGCACAGAGTGTCCGAATCGCAATTTAAGTTGGGGGGGTTAAGGGGGGTAAGGGGGGGTAGGGGGGTTTTATGGGGGGATATGATAAAGATACATAAAATACATATTTATACGAAAACCGCGCCGAAAAATACAAATAAACAAGAGAGTTATGGATTTTAAGAAATTTTCTCAAATTCTAAAAATGGGAAAAACACGAAAAATTAAACTAATGAAAATTTTTAAAATGTTACTTCGGATTTAAGTAACAGACCAAAAATCATGAATAAGTAAAGAAACCGGGGTGAATTTAGTGGAAAAACGGGGGAGTTATTTAATTAAAACTATTCTCCAATTTTCAAAACTTGAAAAATCAAGAAAAATAGAAATACATAAAAAAGATAAATTTTGCCTTCGGAGTCGGAAGCACGACGGTAAATTAAGAATATATAAGAAGACCGGAAGAAGATAGGAGCAATATTGGCGGAGATATGGATTTTTGAAAATTTTTATTTATTTCGGTTACGTAATTTGAAACTGAAATTGACTTTTTTGTTTTAAGGAAATTAAGAATTTTGAAAAGTGGATATGAAAGCTATTGCCGAGAAACTAAAAATAGGCTAAACTTGGAGAAGATCCCCCCACGGGAACCCCTCCAAATCGACTCGTGAAGTTAGCACCGGATTCTACAAATATCTCCGCCCACAAAAAGTTAAATATCTAAGAAACTACAAGAGATAGGGGCCTGAGATTTTCAGGCAATATACTATGATAGATACTGAATATATATTAATAAACTATATAATTATATATATAAAGCGCTTGGAAATATGGACAATTGAAAAAAAAAATTGGGGAAAGCGGAAGGAAAAGTGGCCTCACCCCCTGGTTTTTAATGTCCCGTGAGTGCACCTAGTGTCGTTTTCTTAGTTAGGATATCCCACACCTGGGCCTCTAACAAGAAACTGTCCAGCTGCTGTACAACCAGGTTTTCGCATAACGGTCATTTTTATAAAAACACTTATAACTTTTAAACTATCTGTCAGAGAAATCTGAGGTTTGGCACACAGGTAGAGCACTTATACACTAATACAACGAAATAATAATAATAACATGTCCTCGATCTATCTAAAAAGTTATTAAAGAAAAACCAGTTTTTGTGTCCGAAAATCACAGTTATTGGGGCCTAACTCCCTGGCGCACTATGCTAAAAATGTCCAAAAGGTCTTAAAAGATGCGCCTCATCAAGGCGCACCTAAATGCACTCTCGAAACTGAGTCGCACCGCGGAAAATCGTAAGCCGCACGCGAAAAACACTTTTCACTTTTTTTAAAAACACAAAAATTGTCATATCTCCCACAAAACTTGTCCAATTTCAAAAATTTTTTCACATCCGCATAGCGCTCGACAGCGCGCAACTTTTAGTGTATTTCACTAGTTGATTTTCCATAACTGACCCGCAACTTCGATTTTTCGAGCGCGGAGCGGCTCAAAAACGATCCGCTCGCTCCGGGGGGCCGCGCGTGACTGGTTAGGTTAGGTTAGGTTAGGTTAGGTTAGGTTAGGTTAGGTTAGGTTAGGTTAGGTTAGGTTAGGTTAGGTTAGGTTAGGTTAGGTTAGGTTAGGTTAGGTTTTTTTTTTTTTTTTTTTTTTTTTATAAACCCTACCCTCTAACATTGTCAGAGATTTTGTTTGCTTAATATTTTCATTGTCGACTCATTCATTCCAGTTCTCGCTTGCATGCCTCTCGTACTTATATTCTTCATACGTGTTCTTTCTTACATCCATCAACTTTCACACTAAGGGTAGAGTTCCCTTCCTATTAATTCAGGGATGCATATTGTCTTTATTTATTTCAAAAAATTTTTTACAATTTGCTTATATCTATACACATTCTCTCTATATCTAATATACAATATGGGATTATTTTACATTTAACATTTAAATTTTTACTTTTGCTATCGTTATTTTGCTACATGTCTCTAAAGTTATATATAAGTCTATTTACGCTTGTTATATGTATTTTAATGTGCACACTTTCGATATTTTCCGTCTTTTTTCATACACCTGCAAATAGTATTATAAAATTGTTTATAATATTTTACAGCAATACTTTGTCTTTCGACCTTTTCTTTATCTTGCCTAATATTGGAAGCGTGCCAATTTTATGTTTTATTGCGTTTTGTGACCGTCTCTATTATTTTATTAGCATGTTTCAAAAATATACCTCGTTCTTCTCTATTTTCCATTATCTTGGCAAGGTTTTCCTCGTCAATAGGGGTCCCAATAAGTTGCTGCATATTGTACCTTTGTATGCTGAAGACTGGACATTTGAACAGGATGTGCTTCACCGACTCTGGTACTCCAGGTTCGCAGGTGCACGATGGGTTCTCCTTACACTTAAACTTAGTTAAGTATTCGGAGAACCCGCCGTGTCCTGTTAACATCTGTGTGATTGTACTACCTAAGTCGATTTTCCGCACAATCCTGTATGCTCCTAGAGCGTCGGGGAAGAACATTTTTGTTGTTCCGGCAGTTTCTCCGGATTTGTATCTCCGGTTCCATTCGTCGAGAGATTCCTTACGGATTTGACTCTTGACGAATGAGACCGGGCACAAGTCGTAATCCGGACTCTTTTTTGAGTTTAGTGCGGCGCTTTTTGCCAGCTCATCGGCGCGTTCGTTGCCAGCGAGGCCAGCGTGTGCTTTTATCCAGAACAAGGTAACAACTTTGTTCTGGACAAAGGCCCTTTTTAGGTTGGTCCGGGCCTCGACAGCTAGGGGATGGTAACTATTGTAGCTGACCACGGTTTCCAGCGCGGATCTGGAGTCACTATAGATTCCAAAGCTCTGCCCAGTGCTTCTGAGAATTTCTTTCGTGGCTCTACATATGGCCAGAAGTTCGGCCTGGTACACTGTGCAATAGGATGGCAGCTTCAATTTGATGGTCTTGGTCTCAACCTCAGTGTTCCAAAATGAAAGTGAGGCACCAACCTTATTTTCGATTTTGCTGCCGTCCGTGAAGATACGCACATCTTGGTTATTATTATTGGCGAGGTCTTCTTGGTCTACCAGGCTTATGAACTTCAGGCACATATGAGTTGCAGGATGTCCATTCTCTGTGTACCTGGCCTTCCGCTCAACCTCCCTGCCCGCCAGATCCGGCCGTGGCACCCCCCTCTTCGCTTCATACAAGGCAGCTGCCTCACGAATGCGGATGTCGAGTGGGAGTATCCCGGCCAGAAGCAAAGCGGCGTTCACGGAGACTGTGCGGTATGCCTTACTTATCTTCTGTGCGAAGCCACGCTGGACACCGCTCAGCTGTTTAATAGCTCCCAGCTTTCCCGCTGCCGGAGCCCAGGCACTCGCTGCGTACAGCGTGATAGGTTCTACCACTGCAGTGTAAATTTGTCTTATAATTTCCGCGTGAAGGCCCCAGCTAATTTTGGCCGCTCTTGACAGTTGCCTGTAAATATTTGACACTTTTTTGCACGTATTTGCGATGTGTGTGTTGAAAGTCAGAGAACTGTCAATAGTTAGGCCTAGAATTTTAATTTCGCCGGTCATGTTAATAGGGATCCCTCCCATGTTCAGAAGTGGTGTGTCGTACTTTAGCTTTCTAGTGATCACCATTGCGTTTGTTTTTTGTGGTGCGAAACGAAGTTTGTTTCGGACGCCCCATTCCTGAACGTAGGAGAGGGCGACATTTGCTTTTCGTTGCACCTCCTGAGCGGTGTCTCCATCAAAGATCAGGACTATGTCGTCGGCGAAGGCCTGGCTGTATTCGCCCCTCTTTTCCAATCCTTTTAGTAAAGGATCCAATAGGAGGTTCCACAGTATGGGTCCCCCTATGGAGCCTTGTACGCACCCCTTGTTGGTCTGCTTGTCGTATGTGTGACCCGCGTAGCGCACATTGACGCTCCTGTCTTGCAAGTAGCTATCTATTAGTCTGCGGATGTTATTTGGGCAGCCCTCCTCAACTAGCCGAAGTTTGATGGCTGGCCACCAGGCACTGTCGAAGGCTCCCTCTATGTCCAACGATATCATTGTTATAAGTTTTTTCAGCTCTAGTTTGCTCCTGATATATTTAATGAGGTCGTAGAGGGAGTCTTCGGTGCTTTTTTGCGGCATAAAGCCGTATTGACGGGTACTCATTCTCGGTAGAAGGTGCCACTTTAGTCTGCCAACCATCATTTTTTCGAACATTTTCCCCATCACAGGCAATAGTCCAATCGGCCTGTATGATTTGGGGTTTGTGAGATCGTCTTTGTTTGGCTTTCTTAGGACGACAACTGTTGCACGTTTCCAGATTTTTGGAAATCTGCCCAATTCCAGACACTTATTGGCAAGCGCTAGGAACGTTTCCGGGTCTCGCGCTATAACTTGAGTGCAGATGTCTGCAGTCAAACCGTCTTCACCCGGGGCCTTTTTTGGATTAAAACTTTCCACAGAGTTTTTGAGTTCCTCCAGAGTAAATGGGGGGTCATGTACATCATCATGTCTTATCTCATTTATCTGTTCGGCTGCTCTTCTTATCTCAATGTGGTCAGCGTTATCCTGACTTTCTAGGTCCTCCGGGTAAAATGTCTCGGCAAGTAGTTTGACAGATTCCTGCGCGCTAAGGGTAATCCCATTTTTATTTAAGGGGAGATCTTCTTTCCTCTTAGTTGTCCTGTTGATAACTCTGTAGATCCCCTCCCACATTCCTTCCTTATCTTGCTTGGCGCAGAACTCTTTCCAGCTACGGATCTGTGCTTCCTTTACCTTACATTCATATTCTTCTTTCTTTTGCAGGTATTCATCGACAACCCATGCTCTTCGAGTCGGCGCAGCGCTACGGATTCTCCTTCTCTTCGTGTTAACTTCTCGTCTGAGGTCATCGAGTTCTTTGGTCCACCACGGCAAGGTAAGTTTTTTGTTAGTTTTTATTGGTGGTATGTGTTTTTTGCATGTTGTTTGTATTATGTGTGTAAATGTTTCTATTGTATTTTCTAATTGTTCAGAGTTAATAATTTCCTGTATTGTTGTTTGATCTATATTGTGTTCCATTTTTAATTGGGCCATTTCCTCATGGAACTGACTCCAATTAACTTTTTTGGTATTATATATCCTGGTTGTTCTATGTATAATTATGTCTTTTCCTTTTTTCAGTTTTATTTTGAACGTGATGGCGTTGTGGTCCGAGCTCGTCATATCTTGGTCCACTCTCCAGCTTTCCACCAAGTCGAGGATGTCCGCTGTGCAAACCGTGATGTCCACGTGACTGCAGAGCGATCTACCGCCTCTTATGGTGTCGAAGGTCGGAGTGGTTCCATTATTTAATATGTGTAGACCCAGTTGGTCCAGTGTTCCTGCCAGAATATCTCCCCTTGCGTCGGTCTTGTGGCTACCCCACCAGAAACTCTTCGCGTTGCTGTCTCCTCCCATGACCAGTTTTGCGGGTTGTATTTTAGCCTCTATCTTCTTGAGCTGCTCCAGGTAAGGTTCCAGGGGTTTGTCTGGTTCAAAGTAGAAAGAAACGAACACGATCTCCCAGGCGCTTGTGCGAACCCTGACAACTGCGATGTTGTTTGTTGTAAGGTCCGGACACTGTATTGCGTCTAAATCTTCGTCAAACACTGCTATTGCTGCCTTTACAGTGCCATCCCCAGGATTCGTGTTTTGGAAGAGTCGCGTTCTGCCGTATGTTTTCATACTTGGACCCCCACCCACGTAAGGTTCCTGGAGCAGTGCAAGAGCCGCTTTTCTCTCTGAGGCTTCCTTCATAAGTTCGGAGGTGGCCAGTTGTTTGCGTTGTAGATTGGCTTGAAGAAAGAGGTAAGTTTTATCCGCTGCTTGCGGGGGCAATTGTGTTGGATCGCTACTTTGAGTTAATGGTATTGCGCTGTTTAAGCTGCTTGAGTCCACCATGGCGCCTTCAGCAGTATGCTACGCTTGACCGTGCTATACTATCCCATTTTTTACGAACGGTGCAGTCGCCGCTGAAGGCATCATGGCGAGTATCATTCAGCTTAGCTTGCTGACAGTTGTTGCATCTGGGGGGGTCTCCGGCTCGCATGGCATGGCATTCGGCCCGCAGATGATTGCCTCCACAGTGCGCGCAGATGTCCTTTTCTTCCGTGCACTGTTTTTTGCCATGGCCAAAACGGAGGCATCTGGTACATTGCATGAGCGGGGTTTGGTCGAAGACCTTGACCCGCTGCATGTCTATATGGACGCGTCCTGCCTCGGTCAGTCGTTGCCACAACTGGGGGGAGACTTGCATTACAACATGGTTCTCATGTGGATTTCTTGCCCGTTTTCTATATCTCACGGTCATCTTTAAGTTTTCTTCGTTCAGGCCCTCGAGGATATGAGAGTTCTGATTTGCAATCGCCCTGGTGATGTCTTCGTCCGAGTTATAAGATAAAACGTCTCTGAACACCACCAAGGGGAGCTTGTTTACGGCCTCTTCAATTTTTAGACTCGTTGCAGATTCCTTGAGCCTCTTCGTAATTTGCTCCAGGTCCGACTTGGAGCGGCAACCTAAAACAATTTTTTGGTTCTTCACCTTTCGTAATTTGTCCACTCTAAGTCCAGTAGCGATCGCGTTGACTGCAGTCCTAACTTTGTCCGTCACTGTCCCACTCGTGTCCTTTTCGTCCTCGGATGAAACAATGACGGAATGCATCGGTTGGGGTACAGTCATTGTCCTTTTTGCTGCCACTCCTGCGTAGGTGACTCCTTCTACAACGTGACTATTTGGCGAAGAGAGCGATGCTTGCACCGTATGTATTTCTTCCTTGAGTGCACGTGTAGAGTGCGTGCACTCAGTTGTACTTTTACTGCACACTCTCATCACCTCTATCAGTTCCGTAATTTTGTTACTTATCTCGCTTTGTTCCACAGTATCCTGAGTCTCATCTTTTGATACTGTCTTGTGTCCATACTGTGTTTTTATACAGCTTGACATAAGGCCAAAGTTGTCTAGTGTAACGCCGAGTTTCGAGAGGATATCCACTACCGACTCCTTTATCTCCTTCTTTATATTTCCCGATTTCGCCATTAACAGTTTAGCCTCCTTTATCATTTCTTTGCCATTTTTTACCATTTTTGGTATTTCTTTTAAGAGGTTCGTAGGTTCCTCTGTCGCTTTATCGCATGTATCGGGATTAATGGTTGGTGATGTGACCATGTAGGTTTTCTCTAGGGCAGTATTATGTTGTGTAGATTCTGGGCCCGCCAGTATAGCTGTTGTCTTTCCCACTTTAGTTTTTTCCGATGTTGGCTTTGTCTTATGGGGGGTTTCGGTCATCGTTTCATCCTGGTTTGGGGGGGCATGCTTGTTGCCCCTTTGTCGAGTTGCCCTTACATTGGCAGGGGCTCGTACATATTCTGGAGACCTTCTTGTGTTATCCTTTTCAATTTCGATGAAGAAGACCTCCGATAATCGTTTACCGGTGGCCAGGGTTTCCGGTGTCTGAGGGTTTTCTCCTAAAGCTCCGGCCACTACCTCCTTCGGTGGAGTTTTAAACATTTTTAGGGAGATGTAGATTCAGGTCACAAAACCAACAGAACAAATAAGATATAATAATTGAGAATGGGAAGTGTATAGTACTTCAATGTGCTGTAGTCAACTAAAACAAATTGTATATACTAATCTTAGTCTAGAGTTTGGGAGGTGTAAAGGCCTCCCAAGTCGATTATCTATAGTTGGGGGTGTAGAAAGCCCCCAACGTCAATTAAAACTAATTAAAAACTTAAATTTAAAGGCAGCCCAATCGTCATGTATTTCGTCAATATATGTGGGGGTGTAGATGGCCCCAAGTCAATAAATAAGTACAAGAAATACAAAGGAGGAACTTAACCTAATATTAGGGAGGTGTAGAGAGCCTCCCAAGTCTAACTATACGAATAATTAACTTAAAGCTATTGGGCAGTGTAAAGCTGCCCAAAGCGTCTATCAATAAATAGTCAGATTTTGTGTGGGGGTGTAAATAGGCCCCGACAGTCAATTTATATATTTTTGTAATGACTTATTATGTAAAGTCGCTCGCCACAGGCCGCGCAGCTCTCCCTACGGTATTGCTCAAGAAGGGGTAGACCCACATTCACCCAGGGCGGGTGGATGGGTCCTTTACAATTTTGAAAATTCAAAAATGAAAATTTTTGTTTCGGAACGCGGAGACGAGTGCCCGCGACGTCCCGCAGGAGAAACCAGCTGAAAATAAGTGAAAATTAGGGAATACAGCGACGGCGCGCGTGTTTTTGGTTCGATATCTATCGAATTTGTATAGGGAATTTGATTCACCAAGTAGGCTCGGTGCGCAGATGGAAAATGCGAAAAATGCGTTAATTCCCGGAAAAACCACCCCGAAACGGGCGCGCACGCTCCCTCGAGCGCAGGCGCTGTGAATTCCCGTAAAATTTATCGGAGTTTAATGAAAATTTTGAATTTTATATATTGAAATTTTGCCGAAATTTTTCTAAGTTGAAGAAAATTTTGAAAATTCAAAAATGAAAATTTTTGTTTCGGAACGCGGAGACGAGTGCCCGCGACGTCTCGCAGGAGAAACCAGCTAAAAATAAGTGAAAATTAGGGAATACAGCGACGGCGCGCGTGTTTTTGGTTCGATATCTATCGAATTTGTATAGGGAATTTGATTCACCAAGTAGGCTCGGTGCGCAGATGGAAAATGCGAAAAATGCGTTAATTCCCGGAAAAACCACCCCGAAACGGGCGCGCACGCTCCCTCGAGCGCAGGCGCTGTGAATTCCCGTAAAATTTATCGGAGTTTAATGAAAATTTTGAATTTTATATATTGAAATTTTGCCGAAATTTTTCTAAGTTGAAGAAAATTTTGAAAATTCAAAAATGAAAATTTTTGTTTCGGAACGCGGAGACGAGTGCCCGCGACGTCCCGCAGGAGAAACCAGCTGAAAATAAGTGAAAATTAGGGAATACAGCGACGGCGCGCGTGTTTTTGGTTCGATATCTATCGGTTAGGTTAGGTTAGGTTAGGTTAGGTTAGGTTAGGTTAGGTTAGGTTAGGTTAGGTTAGGTTAGGTTAGGTTAGGTTAGGTTAGGTTAGGTTAGGTTAGGTTAGGTTAGGTTAGGTTAGGTTAGGTTAGGTTAGGTTAGGTTAGGTTAGGTTAGGTTAGGTTAGGTTAGGTTAGGTTAGGTTAGGTTAGGTTAGGTTAGGTTAGGTTAGGTTAGGTTAGGTTAGGTTAGGTTAGGTTAGGTTAGGTTAGGTTAGGTTAGGTTAGGTTAGGTTAGGTTAGGTTAGGTTAGGTTAGGTTAGGTTAGGTTAGGTTAGGTTAGGTTAGGTTAGGTTAGGTTAGGTTAGGTTAGGTTAGGTTTTTTTTTTTTTTTTTTTTTTTTTTTCTTAATCTAAGTTAGCCACAAATGAGATTTTATTAATTAAATCACAATAGTTGACACATTAACACGAGGGGGTTGAAGGGCTGAGAGTTGCTCCCGCTATTTGATACGTTTTACTCCTCCCAGCCCCTCTACAAACACATAACATACAAAATACAATATTACCCTATATAATATTTCTAGCACAATATTACTGTATAATATAGTACATTATTACTTTTTTTTTTTTTTTTTTTTTTTTTTTTTTTTTTTTTTTTTTTCCACAATATTATTATTATTATATTACCATACACAATTTAACCATATAATTTTTAACACAATACTACTTTATAATATAGTATACTTTTTTTTTTTTTTTTTTTTTTTTTTTTTTTTTTTTTTTTTTTTTTTTCTCTACAATATTATTATTATTATTATATTACCATACACAATATAGCCATATAATTTTTAACACAATATTACTTTATAATATACTATACATTTTTAAATTACTTACAAACGAAACATTACAATTGAGATAATTGAAATCTCAGTGCCGCAAGCAAATAATGCTCTCAACACCAACATGCAAACACAGAGTAATTAATTAGGTGTAACATAGCATAACACAAGTTCTTAAGCAATAATTAGTTCCTCAATAATTTCAAGTAGAGTCATTAGCTGTCAGTTTGATTGAGCCCTTTTACCGTTTTGAATATATGCTCAACAAATTTCGTCAGGGACTCGATGCAGCTGTGCTTTGACAGCATGTCTGTTATCGAATAAGGTGAACGCCGCAGCAGCTTACAGTGCATTTCGTGCCTGTATCTGTGTATCGAGAATTGCGGGCATTCTTTTACTAAATGTTCTACCGTTTGGACCGACGTATTATCGCACGGACAGAGATCGTCCTCTACGATCTTGAATCGTTTTAAGTACTGCTTATGGAATCCGTGTCCGGTGAGCCATTGCGTGGTGTAAAATGAGGTTCTGATATGTTGCGATAATGTCCTAATGTCCTGTAAATTGGGTAGCAGGGTTCGTGTATGGGCCCCTTGATCCGAACTAGTGTATCTGGCTTGCCAGATGCGACGAGTTTCACAGCGAACTCTGTGTTTGACAAAACTGATGGGGAACTCGGAGTAATCGGGCTGCTTATGTAGCGCTGTTCCATCCTTAGCTGCCTCGTCAGCTGCCTCGTTCCCAGCAACGCCGACATGCGCCCTGACCCACGCGAAGTGAAATTTTGCGGGGGTTAAGTGTACCGTTTTGTGTATGGATGCAACCAGGGGGTTTGTGTTACTCCTTTCATGCAGAGCCGCCAGAGCAGCTCTAGAATCAGAGAGTATGCTGTATGTGCGGTGTTCTTGTTTGTTGGCGTGTGAGTGTTTCGCTGCCCATAAGCATGCCCTATGTATTGCATACAGCTCAGCCTGGAAGACGGAGCAGCTGTCGTGCAGCTTGAACTTTTTGGTGTTGATGACATTGTTTCCGTCATAGCCCACAAAAGCCGCACCAACTGCTCCGCTTTCCTGCTTGCTGCCGTCCGTGTAGATGACTGTATTATGAGGTGTAGTGTGCAAGCTTGTTAGTTCGGCGTCGTTGTGTAGTTCATATAACACTGTGACCCGAGAGGCGGGATGCAACAGTTTGTGTGGAGGTGTAGGACATTCTAGGTGAATGTCCTCTGGCAGGAATTGTGTGGTTCGCGTGAGTTTTGTTTGTTCGATTGCATGTACCTCGCGAACTTTAAGGTCTAACGGAGTAAATTGAGCTAAGGCTATCGCCGCTGTTGTGGAAATGGTATGGAAGCCCCTGATTGCCCTGATAGCAAAGCCCCGCTGCATACTCAACAGCTTTCTTTTAACTCCTTTTTTGATGGCCACATGCCCCCATATGCCCGCCGCGTAAGTGATGATTGGCTCGATCACTTGACGATATATTGTCCGAACATTTTCTGGGTGCGCCCCCCAAGTGGGCCTGCAGAAGAGGCAAAGCTTGCTGAATATGCGCGTGGCCTTGCTTATCACGTGTTGTATGTGTTGGTTAAACAGTAATTTTTGATCTATTACAACCCCTAGATATTTAACTTCCCTCACAAAGGGGAGGACCTGTCCCTCCATAGTGATGTGAGCCGCCTCCGCCTTTCCGGTAAATGAGATGAGCTTTGTTTTATCCGGTCCGAAGCAGAGCTTGACGCTCCTGCCCCATTCCGCTATGATGTGTAAAGCCTTGTTTGTTTTGTCCTGTAGGGTGTATGCTGTGTTTGCTTGTGAGATCAGAAGCACATCATCGGCGTATGCCTGGATATGACACCCCTCCGGGAGCTGTGTTTCTAGTAGTTCGTCTAAAATCAGGTTCCACAGAACGGGGCCGCAGGCCGAGCCCTGTACACACCCCTTAGTTGTAGTTTTTGAGACCCGAGCTCCAGCATAGTCTAAGATTGCTGTGCGATCCGTGAGATAGCTTGTGATTAGTTCAAAGATGTTATTCGGACACCCTGCGTTGCGCAGCCTCTCTAAAAGCGCTGGCCACCAAGCGTTGTTGAACGCGGATTTGATGTCCAGTGACACCGCCACCACAAGGTCCCCGCCCGCCTTAGCGCGCCGGATCCTCGAGAGGGCCGCGTCAATGGCCATCACCGCGTTCTTTTGTTCTCTAAAGCCGAATTGCATTGGGTGGTTCATGCTCATTTGATCAAGCGCATAGGTTACACGCTTAATAAATAACTTCTCCAGCAGTTTGCCAAACACAGGAATGAGGCCAATTGGCCTATGCGCGTCCAACTTAGTGTAGTTTGATTTCCCGGGTTTAGGAATGATTTTTATGTAGGCAGTCTTCCACTCGCCAGGGAAGTAACGCAGATCGAGACACCTGTTCATCACATCCGTTATCAGCTGCGGGTATGCTGCCGCGAACTGATAACAGATGTCAGACGTGAGGTGATCCAAACCCGGCGCTCTTTTGTGACTCATCTGTCCCAAAAGTTCAAGCACCTCTTCCCTGGCGAATGGTAGATCATCGTTGGTGTTGGGTGAGGCTTGCGCTCTCTGGCGCAGCTCGCGGTGTCGCGGGTGCGTGTCTTGTGTGTGGGTGTCATCCGGGAAGAAATGGTCAAGTAAAGCCTGAGCCGTTTCCCTCCCATCCGACGTGTGGGTACCTTGAGCGTGCAGCGTAACCGGAGCCCTCCTCGGATTGGAGTCCTTAATGAGACGATTAGTTAAAGACCACACGTTCTCCCCGGTCTGCAAGTTGCAGAACTCTCTAAAATTATTCAAAGAGGCTTCCCTGAGTTCATCGGCATAAATTCTCTTTAAGGAAGAAAGTTCCGCAGCGAGCGCCTCCGGTGTGATGTCCTGATGAGGTGTGTGATGTGCCTGTGTGTTAGGGGTGCGATGTGTCTGTGTGTGTGCCCTGAGAACGTTGTTGTGTTTGACTGCAGCGTGAAGTTTCCGGTGTAGGTCAATTACCTCCTTTCTACGGGTCTCCAAGGCTTCTGTCCACCATGGTGGTTTATGGCGTCCCCCAGGCTTCTTGACCGGCATCGAATCCTGACACGCTGTGTGTATTATGTCTGTGATGTGCGCTATGAAAGAGTCCAATTGCTTTGTGTCCATGTTGTGAATGTCTTGTTCAAGTGTGTCCGCAAGAGTCATTTGTGTGTGTAGCGATGTTTTGAATTTGGCCCACTGGGCTTTTTCACTGTTGTACATAAAGGTGGAAGTCCTGTCTGTCGGTTGATCAAGTTTATGGTCCAGGGTGAGTGTATATTCGATGGCATTGTGCTGAGAAATTGGACAGCCCTCTAGGTTCACCCGCCAGCCAGTGACCCAGTCAGCGACGTCCGCCGACGCGAGCGTGATGTCAACGATTGACTCCCTTATTCTCCCGTGTGTTACCGTCTCAAACGTGGGGACCTCCCCAACATTGCAAACGAAAAGATCCCTCCCGTGTACCATGTCCATCACAGCCCTGCCCCTTTCATTGGATGTTCTGCTGCCCCAGAGTGGGTGCCAGCCGTTAAAGTCCCCGCCAACTATGCAACCGGCGCCTCCAACCCGGCCCACAAAGTTCTCTACCGCCGCCAGCGTGCCCAGAGTGTCCTCGTTGGGCTCAATGTACACAGATGCAAGATGAATTTTCCTCGGTCCCGCTCTTGCCTGCACGACGCACAGATTGGCCGAGGAAAATTGCGACAATCCAATGACAGAGGTTGTTGTCTTTGCCAAAATGCAAGCCTTGACTTTGTGACTGCCCGGAAATTGAAAGATGTTGAGACCCTGTATTGGTTTAACCTCGCTTCCGGCGCCGATGTACGGCTCCGAAACGAGGGCAAAAGAATGTGCGCTCTCCATGAAGAAGCGGGTGAACTCCTGGAGGCAGCTCTTTGATCTGTCTAAGTTACACTGAATTATACCAAAAGAGCTACACCCCATAATCGACGTTCGAATCCACCCGGTTCCTCATGGCTCGCAGGACTGGACATGCGGGTGAATCGGCTCTATGAGCCTCATCCCCTTTTAAGTTGAACTTCGCATTTCTGTTAATACAATTATAGCACTTAGGTGGGGCTCTCCTTTCCCTCTCCGGGCAGTCGGCCTCCTTGTGCGCCGTGTTGGCGCAGTGGACGCAGGGGGACGGCGAGTCGCGGCCGCAGTTTTTCATTGTGTGGCCGAATTGGAAGCACCGGTGGCACTGAAGGAAGGGGGTGAAGCCGTGCACGCGGACCCTTTGATGGTCTATGTTCACGCGCTCCAGCTCCATCACCCTCCTCCAGACTCCGGTCTCCGCTGACAGCACAGCATTGTATAAGTTGGTGTTCTTGTTCTGCCTAAGGAAACGCAGCTGGATGTCGGTCTCGCTGGCTGGGTCCCCGACTCCCGGATTTTGTGTCTTAAGGACGTGTATGATTTCCTCTGCCGTGACATCCTTCGATATACCCTTGAGTATAAACATTGGCCTGGTTTTATTGGCCGCTACCGCGCTCACCTTATCCGAATCCTTTAGTCGGTTCAGCGTATCGTTACGCTGCTCTGCCGTAACGAATTCGACGCGGAGTTTGTTGTTCGACAGTGGTTTGACTTTGACAGGTGCATAGCTCGACTTCTTGTAGGTGATGGCCTGCCGGAACGCAGTCACCGCCTCCTGCCTGCTGCTGATAGGTCCCTTGGCCGTCACGATCGCCGCATAGCTGGTTGTAGGTGTAGGCACTGTGGTGGTGGGTGAGGTCCGCAGGGGGGGCGACGCAGAAACCGTCGCAGCCGTCTCCGATGTCACGCCCGCTGCCGTCGGCGGTGTCGGTTTTGATTTGCCGGCCAGCGACGCATACGTAGGTCGAGTCGCAGCGGCCGCGGCGGCGATCTTAGTTGTCGCAGCCGCGAGGTCTCTGCGTAGCCCGCGCACCTCGCCGACACAAACCTTAATCTCAGCGCGCAGTTGTTCATCGCCGATGGGGGAGCCCGCCGAGCCAGCCAGCCTGGCCTCTCCGGTGGGGGCGGGGGGATGCGCGACAGCGCCGCCGTCAGTGCCACTGCCGGGGGCCCCGTGTGAGGGTCCCGCTCCGTCTTGTGTGCGCCGGGAGACCGCAGCCAGGGCATGGGAAGCCCGGCGGATCTCCTCGGCCGCAGTGATGATCACCCGCTTGTTAACCGCGGTTACACTCTTGCCGTCTTGTACGGCCTTCACTATTTTAGCGGTCAAGGTAGTGACCACCGTCATGTAGGTCTCAAGGTCCTTAACCGTATCCGCAGTAACATGAAGGGGCGCAGGAGACTTATCCCCGCTAGGTTTTGGGATCCTAGTGGGAGTCATGGCCAATATTGTCTCTTATCAATACTAAATAGTCCGGGCGAGGCACAGAGTGTCCGAATCGCAATTTAAGTTGGGGGGGTTAAGGGGGGTAAGGGGGGGTAGGGGGGTTTTATGGGGGGATATGATAAAGATACATAAAATACATATTTATACGAAAACCGCGCCGAAAAATACAAATAAACAAGAGAGTTATGGATTTTAAGAAATTTTCTCAAATTCTAAAAATGGGAAAAACACGAAAAATTAAACTAATGAAAATTTTTAAAATGTTACTTCGGATTTAAGTAACAGACCAAAAATCATGAATAAGTAAAGAAACCGGGGTGAATTTAGTGGAAAAACGGGGGAGTTATTTAATTAAAACTATTCTCCAATTTTCAAAACTTGAAAAATCAAGAAAAATAGAAATACATAAAAAAGATAAATTTTGCCTTCGGAGTCGGAAGCACGACGGTAAATTAAGAATATATAAGAAGACCGGAAGAAGATAGGAGCAATATTGGCGGAGATATGGATTTTTGAAAATTTTTATTTATTTCGGTTACGTAATTTGAAACTGAAATTGACTTTTTTGTTTTAAGGAAATTGGTTAGGTTAGGTTAGGTTAGGTTAGGTTAGGTTAGGTTAGGTTAGGTTAGGTTAGGTTTCCCTGGGAATGCACACTACCATTGATAGCGCCGTTCTAACACAGCGGGTGTGCAACGATGTGGACGTGATCCTCCGGGTCGCGTCCAAATCCAAGAACTTGAAGGGCACCTTCACGCGTGCCCTCAAAGACGCTGGTAGTTCCATCAAAGAGGCAGTAGAGGCCCTTAACAGCAAATTCTCCGAAGGTGAGGCCGCCAAGCTGCAGGCCGAGAATGCGTGCCTTAGGCGGGAAGTAGCAGAGCTCCGTAAGGAGATGGCGGAACTGCGAAGGGAGGTGGCGCGGTTTGGTGGAGACGGCCATCCTGCGCCTCAGCCACCTGCCTCTGCTCCTAGGGCGACAGCGCCGCCGGAGACTTGTAGCAAGGACGGAACAGCTGATGAACTGGCGCGATCTATCATGATCCAGGTGGGAAAAATGATAGACGCGCGGATGGCAGCTTTAGAGCAAAGGCTGCCACCAGAGGAGAGGCTTCGGCCTCCACTCGCTTCAGACAAGCGTAGCAGAGATAAAACTGCTGCCCAAGATCAGGAATCGCAAGCGAAAGTGCCGACAGCGACGACAGAACCTAGCGATAAAGGCGAGAAAAGCAAGAAGAGCAAGAAGCGTACGGCACCGGTGCCACCGAACCGGAGCGGGGCAAGTGCTCCAACTTCGGCTCCAACTCCGACTCCAACCGCTTCTCCGGCTGCTGGAAATACTGAGGGAGGATGGACGAAGGTCGGAAAGTCCGGAAAAAAGGTGAAAGGAAAGGTTACACCTAAGGCGAAAACGAAGGCTAGCAAGCCTAGGAAGCTGCGTCTTCCTCGAACAGCAGCGGTCATTGTCACGCTGCAACCCGGGGCAGAAGAAAGAGGCATGACCTATAAAGAAGTACTGTCTCAGGCGAGGTCCAGAATTGATCTCTCTGGCATAGGTATCCCCAGTGTGAGATTCCGGCAGGCTGCCACTGGTGCCCGTGTCCTGGAGGTTCCCGGAGAATCGGGTGCAAAAATGGCTGACTCCCTGGCCCAAAAACTAAGAGAATTGATACCAGAGGAGATTGCCAAAGTGTCTAGGCCAACAAAATGTGCAGACCTGAGAATTTTCGGGCTAGATGACTCGTTAGATGGGAAAGAGATTGCTGCTGCGGTAGCACTGAAAGGTGGGTGCCCGGTTGAGCTGGTTAAAGTGGGGACAGTCCAACGTGCCCCCAAAGGGTCAGGAACAGTTTGGGTTAGCTGCCCAATTGCTGCCGCTAAAAAAGTTGTGAGCGAAGATCGCATTACAATTGGTTGGATTACCGCTCGTGTTCGGCTCCTAAAGCAAAGACCTTTGCGTTGCTTTAGGTGCTTACAGATTGGACATGTTAGCTCAACGTGCACGGCGGAGATAGATCGCAGTAACGAGTGCTACCGTTGCGGCACTGTGGGTCACAAGGCGGCTGATTGCTCGGCTGAACCTAATTGTTCGTTGTGTGCAGCGGCAGGAAAACCTGCCAAGCATAGACTGGGAGGTGGTAACTGTCACCCCCCACCCAAAAAGAAAGGTAGTAAGACTGGCGACGGCACCAAGGCCTCCTCGCAGCCTGAGTGCCCGTCCACTAATTCCGGTGAGACGCGACACCAAGAAGGGGCGAACATGGTAATCGATTAAGATGGCTATACATTTTATACAGGCGAATATCAACCATTGTGCCAGAGCCCAGGACCTTCTGCTCCAGAGCATGGCAGAACGGTTGATCCACATAGCTGTGATTGCTGAACCCTACTCCGTTCCCACTAGGGATAACTGGATAGGAGATCAAGACGGTCTTGTAGCCTTGGTCACCCAAACTGCGGCAAGTTCCCCTGCGTTCGAACAAGTCGTGAAGGGTAGGGGATACGTAGCGGCTCTTATGGGGCGTATGATGGTAATCGGCGTATATTTCTCACCAAACCGCAGTCTAACGGAGTTCGAGGATTACCTGGACCAATTGAGAGTTCAGATCGGCCGAAGTCACCCCAACCGGGTGCTCGTGGCTGGCGATTTCAACGCCAAGTCTACGGCGTGGGGATCGCCGACGACTGACGCGCGCGGAGCAGTATTGGAGGAGTGGGCCGTGCTTACGGGACTCGCAGTTTTGAACCGAGGATCAACCCCCACATGCGTGCGTCATCAGGGAAGCTCTATTGTGGATGTTACATTCGCTGATGCTGCCCTGGCACGCCGCGTCCAGAATTGGACAGTGTTGGAAGATGAGGAGACGCTGTCAGACCATCGGTACATTCAGTTTGACATAATGCCTTCAAACGAAATGGTCGAAAGTGCCCCAGATCGATTACGAAGAGATGACCGTCCTCGGTGGTCATTAAAAAGTCTTAACCGGGAGTTGCTTATTGAGGCAGCAATTGTGCAGGCGTGGGTTACCGGGACGAGAACTCCGGTAGAGGTGCATGAGGAAGTCGTGAGGCTAGACGAAACCATGACGCAAATTTGCGACGTGGCCATGTCGCGTATCGGCCCTCATGCGCCAAGCGGTGCGGTATACTGGTGGTCTGCTGAAATAGCAAAGCTCCGCAGAACATGTATTGAAGCGAGGCGCCCATACACACGATGCCGAAGACGTCGCCCACGCGATGAAGTTGAGGAGGAGCGCTTGTACAATACTTACAAGAGTGCCAAGGTAGCACTTAAGCTGGCCATTAAATCGGCAAAAGACCTAGCAGAAGAGATCATGCTTGAGAGCCTCAATAATGATCCGTGGGGTAAGCCCTACAAGATGGTCATGAAAAAGCTTCGGCCCAGGGTTCCCCCTTTGACCGAAAGCCTACAGCCCCAACTGCTGAACTCAGTGGTGGATGCCCTGTTTCCTAACATACCTGAACAGGAACCACCGCGTATGACCACATCCAGGGAGGGAGACTTACCCTGGTTGAGTGCTCCTGAAGTTTCTGAGGGTGAGCTGAGGGCAGCACTACTGCGACTCCAGTCTAAGAATGTTGCTCCGGGACCAGATGGCATTCCCGGCCGTGCGTGGGTGTTGGCTCTTGGCCCGCTGGAGCCACAAGTTCGGGCATTATTTAGTGCTTGTTTGGAGCGGGGTCAGTTTCCGCGTCTGTGGAAGACGGGAAAACTGGTCCTGCTGCGAAAGGAAGGACGTCCTGCTGACTCGCCATCAGCATACCGACCAATAGTTCTGCTGAACGATTTGGGAAAGCTCCTCGAAAGAGTAATCTCAGCTCGAATCGTCCGCCATCTAGAGGAGACAGGCCCGGGCCTTAGTGAGCACCAGTTTGGTTTCCGCCGGGGTAGGTCCACAGTCGACGCCATTGCTCGGGTGAGAGCCTTGTCGGAGGACGCAACGTCTCGTGGCAAGGTTGTTCTGGCGGTGTCTCTTGACATCGCTAACGCTTTCAACACCTTGCCCTGGGGCACCATCAGAGAGGCATTGCGGTACCATGCACTTCCTGCATATTTGCGGCGCATAATAGAAGCCTACCTGTCGGACAGAGCTGTCGTATACCCTGTACGCGATGAATGGGTACGGCGAGAAGTGTCGCGCGGTGTTCCACAGGGGTCAGTCCTAGGACCACTGTTGTGGAACATCGGGTACGACTGGGTTCTGCGGGGCGGTAATTATCAGGGTGTTGACGTAACGTGCTACGCAGACGACACCCTTGTGACTGCGAGTGCTGGTAGCTTCAATGAGGCGCGTGAACTTGCTACGGCGGGCGTTGCCCAAGTCGTGGCACGAATTCAACGGTTGGGGTTGAAGGTAGCCCTAAATAAATCAGAAGCTTTGTGCTTCCACGGGCCAAGAATGGCTCCTCCAGCTGGTGCAGCCCTGGTAGTGGGTGGAGTTTCCATCGCTGTCGAGTCGACGATGAAATATCTCGGACTTGTTCTTGACAGTCGATGGAGGTTCGAGGAGCACTTCCGGCGACTTGCTCCCAAGCTCATTAGAGCAGCCGGGGCGCTTAGTCGGCTCCTCCCAAATGTGAATGGACCAAATGCTGGCTGCCGTCGTCTATACACAGGTGTTGTACGGTCGATGGCCCTATACGGGGCTCCTATCTGGGTAGACGCTCTGACTACCCGAACAAGGCCTCTGCTGCGGAGACCGCAGCGTGTCATGGCGGTCAGAGTAATAAGAGGATACCGTACAATATCCCACGAGGCAGCCTGTGTCTTGGCTGGAACCCCACCATGGGACCTAGACGCTATGGCTCTTGCTTGCGTGTACCAGAAGAAGGTGGACGCCCGAATACG